>OZ005655.1:184160975-184822225 GCA_963930645.1 Salticus scenicus | reverse complement strand
TAAATGTTAAAAATTATAATATTAAATATTAAATGCATCTGTTCCTGTAAAAGTTGTTTTTCCTTTGAAATAACATTACAGTAAAATAGCAAACGTTACAGGTGCTTGACGTGAAAATAATAATAGTAATAGAAAATGCTTCAGTAAACTATTAATGAGATTTTGTGTAAATGTAAATTTCTGTCAGAAATAAAACTAAAGTATTTGATATTGATATGAATTTATCCTTCAGATTCAGTCACCATTTACAAAATCGACTTAATTAAAATAAATGAAAGCTAGTAAATGTTAAAAATTATAAAATTAAATTATATTAAATGCATCTGTTCCCGTAAAAGTTGTTTTTTCTTCGAAATACCGTTAGAACAAAATAGCAAACGTTAAAATACTGCTACTATTACTAATAATAATAATAATAAATGTTTCCATAAAAAAATCTTCAGCAAACTATTAATGATATTTTGTGTCAATGTAAATATCTTTCAGGAACAAAATTTAAATACTTGATCATGGTATCAATTTATCCTTCAGATTCAGTCTTTATGTGTAAAATCAACTTAATTAAAATTAATGAAAGGTAGGAATATGAGTGAACGTTAAAAGTTATAAAATTAAATAAGATTAAATGTATCTGCTCCTGTAAAAGTTGTTCTTCCTTTGAAATACCGTTACAGAAAATTAGCAAATGTTACAGGTGAATGAAGTAAAGGTTGAAAAAAATATTTAATTTTTCGTAGAGATCTGAAGCAAAAACATTACTGATAATAAATGATAAATTTATTAGATAAATTTCTATAAGAAGTGAAACTAAAATATTTTATTTTAACGCGAGTTTCTCTTTAAGATTCAATCACTATTAGTAAAACTGGAAATATATTTAGTTAAAATAAGGGAAAGTAAGAATGTGAGTCACCGTTAAAAGTCACAAAAGAATAAGATTAAAAGAAAGTATTCCTGTAAAAATTGCTTTTTTCTACAAATTAGAAGTACAAGGGGAAAAAAAAAAAAAAAAAAAAAAAAAAAAAAAACAGATGAGTGAAGTTAAAGATGGAAAGATGATTAATTTTACGTGAAATTTTTAAGCAAAATGCTAGTGATATTTTGAGTAAGTTCAATTTCGATAAGAAATGATAATTAAAAATTTGTTCTTGCATAAATTTATTCCTCAGATTCAGTCACTATTTGTAAAATCGGTTTAATTAAAATAAAAGAAAATTAAAAATATGAGTGAATGTCAAAAATTATAAGATTAAATAAGATTTAAAGTATGCATTCCTCCAAAAATTGCTTTTGCTTAGAAAAGTCATTACTGATGAACTAGCAATTATAACAAGTCATTTAAGTGAAATATAAGCAGATAGTTAATATTGTGGGGAAATTTGTAAAAAAATATTAGGGATACAGATAAATTTTTATAAGAAATAAAAACAAAATATTTAATTTTAACACATGTTTATCTTTCAGATTTTCAGTCACAAATAGTAAAGCTGTAAATATATTTAACCAAAATGTGGGAAGATAAGAATGCGAGTCACTATTGAAAGTCATAAAATTAAGAAACATTTTTAAGAAACATTTCTGTAAAAGTTGTTTTTCCTTCGAAATAGCATTATAGGAAAATAACAAATATAACAGGTGTTTGAAGTAAAGGGTGGAAAAATAATTAATTTTGAGAGTCACTAAAAGTCATAAAATTCAATGAAACTAGGTAAAAGTGTTCCTGGAAAAGCTGCTTTTATTTAAAAAAAAAAAAAAAAAAAAAAAAAAAAAAAATGCAGCAAAATAGCGAATTTAGCAGGTGATTGAAGCTAATGGTAGAACGGTATTATCGCTCAAGAATCTTAAATAAAATATTAGAAATATTTATTGTTAGCTGAATTTCTGTAAAAAAAATTACATTTAAATGTCTTGACTTATTTTTTTTCTTTTAGATTCAGTCAGGGTTAGTAAAACTGGAAAATGTTTGATTAAAAATGGATGAAGGTAGAAATAAGAGTCAACGATGCAAGTCATGAAGTTAATTAACATTAAATGAAATTTTCGCTGTAAAAGGCTTTTTTTTTTTTTTTTTTTTTTTTTTTTTCTCCCTTCAAAATAGCATTACAGCAAAATATCAAATTTAACATGGGGGCTGGAGTTAAAGATGGAACAATAATTGACATCGCATGGGAATCTGAAGTAAAACATTAATGATATTTTACTTGAGCTAAATTTCTGTAAGAAAAAAATTTCAAGTGTTTGATACTAATGTAAATTTGTTCTTCAGATTCAAACAATATTAATAAAACTAAAAATCTGTTTAATAAAAATTGGGGGAGGTAAGAATTTGAATTAGTATATAAAAAAAAAAAAAAAAAAAGGAGAGAGATAATTATAAAACAGAGAGAGAGAAAAAAAAAAGAAGTGTTACTGTAAAAGTTATTTCTCCTGCGAAAGAGTATTACAGCAAAATAACTAAGATAACATGTGGTAAAGGGAAAAGTGGAATGATAATTAATTTTGCACGAAAATTTTTAACTAAAATATCAGTAATATTTCAGGTAAGTATAGAGTTTCGATAGTAAATAAAACTAAAGTATTTGCTCTCTACTTGAATTTTCCACTGTAAATAAAATTATGGTAATTTTTTGCTGATATTTTCTCCATCTAAAAATATTTAATCCTTTTTAAAGTATTTGATTTCAGTTTTATTAATAGTGACTGAAATCTGTTCCAGTCACTATTTGTAAAACTGTACGTCGACTAAATAAAAATGAAAGGAAAATGAGAATTTGAATTAATGTTAATAGCCACAAAATTAAATAAAATTAAGAGAAAGTATCCCTGAATAATTATTACTTGCAAACTTGAATAAACACCATAAAATGCAATAAACTCGCAACAATTGTTTCGGGTCGAAAAAACACACGACCCTTCATCAGGCGAATAAAGTAAGCAGTAAGCACGAGTGCTGCAATCAAAGCGGCAACGCACAAAATCGTTTAAAATGGAAAGAAAAACTTTATAAAGTAGAAAGTAAATATAGCTACTGGTGTGAGTAGAATTGTACAAGAAACCAAGAAAATAAATAAATGAGTGAGATTAAACATATAAAAAATCTAAGGATATCAAAATTTAAACGAAGATCTAAGTTACGTGAGTAATTTCCAAGCATCAGAGAAGAATGGAGTGGAAGAAATATCATTAACAAGATTTTTCGAATTTTTAAATATGTAAAATGCTTCATGAATATCCAAATGGGAGGTACAGACAGGAGATGAAATTATGTTAGTTTTGGAAAAATCAAAATGAGGACCTTGAGACCAGCAGTGGGAAGCAATAGCAGATTTGGTAATCTCTTCATTGCGAACATTCCGACGGTGCTCATTTATTCTGTATTTCAAACGCCTCCTAGTTTGACCAATATAACTTAAGTCGCAGGACGAACACGGAATTAAATAAATTCCAGAACAGTTTTCGGTGGGAATGGGATCCTTAAGAGAAGATAATTTAATTTTATTGACGGGTTTGTATATAACTTTGAAACCAAACGGTGAAAGAATTTTAGAGATTTTAAAAGAGAGTGAAGAATAAAAAGGTAAAACAACTGGGATGAGACTGTGATCGTTTAATTTGGGAGCAGAACGTTTAGGATTCTTAAATTTATATAGAGCTTTATCGATGATAGCTATCATCGATATCTCGATCGTAGATATCATCGATCGATAGCTATCATCTATCTCTATCATCGATAAAGCTCTATATAAATTTAAGAATCCTAAACGTTCTGCTCCCAAATTAAACGATCACAGTCTCATCCCAGTTGTTTTACCTTTTTATTCTTCACTCTCTTTTAAAATCTCTAAAATTCTTTCACCGTTTGGTTTCAAAGTTATATACAAACCCGTCAATAAAATTAAATTATCTTCTCTTAAGGATCCCATTCCCACCGAAAACTGTTCTGGAATTTATTTAATTCCGTGTTCGTCCTGCGACTTAAGTTATATTGGTCAAACTAGGAGGCGTTTGAAATATAGAATAAATGAGCACCGTCGGAATGTTCGTAATGAAGAGATTACCAAATCTGCTATTGCTTCCCACTGCTGGTCTCAAGGTCATCATTTTGATTTTTCCAAAACTAACATAATTTCATCTCCTGTCTGTACCTCCCATTTGGATATTCATGAAGCATTTTACATATTTAAAAATTCGAAAAATCTTGTTAATGATATTTCTTCCACTCCATTCTTCTCTGATGCTTGGAAATTACTCACGTAACTTAGATCTTCGTTTAAATTTTGATATCCTTAGATTTTTTATATGTTTAATCTCACTCATTTATTTATTTTCTTGGTTTCTTGTACAATTCTACTCACACCAGTAGCTATATTTACTTTCTACTTTATAAAGTTTTTCTTTCCATTTTAAACGATTTTGTGCGTTGCCGCTTTGATTGCAGCACTCGTGCTTACTGCTTACTTTATTCGCCTGATGAAGGGTCGTGTGTTTTTTCGACCCGAAACAATTGTTGCGAGTTTATTGCATTTTATGGTGTTTATTCAAGTTTGCAAGTAATAATTTTTACAACGCCAGTTTTGTGGTGCTTTTTTATTAAATATCCCTGAATAAGTTGCTTTTCCTTCGGAAAAGCATTGCAGCAAAAGAACAAATTTAATACGTGATTGAAGTGAGTGGATGAGTCAGTCAGTTTTAAGTCGCACTAGTGCTACTCTATGGACAATTGGCAACGGTCTGGGACTCACTCCTAAGGGTGGCCCGGTATGAATGAAGTTATAGGTGGATTGATAATTAATATTACTAGGAAATCCGAAGCAAAATAATATGAATATTCAGTATTAGTATACGTAATCATTCAAATGTTTGATCCTGATTTAAATTTGTCTTTTAGATTTAGACAGCTTTAATAAATCTGGAAATTGATTTATTAAAAATGGGGAAAGGAAGAAATTTGAGTCAACGTTGAAAGTCATAAAGTTAAATAAGGTTAAAAGAAAATATTCCTGCAAACGTTACTTTTCCTTTGAAATATCAATTACATCAAAATAGCAAGTTTAACAAGTGATTGGAGTTAAGTATAGAAAGATAATTGGTGTCGCGTAAAAATCTGAAGCAAAACATTAGTGATATTTTATGTTAGCTGCATTTCTGTAAGAGATGATATTCAAATGTTTGACCCTGATATAAATTTGTCTTTAAGATTTAATCACTATTAGCAAAACGGAAATCTGTTTAATCAAAATAGAGAAAGGTGAGAATTCGAGTCAATATTAAAAGTCATAAAATTAAATAAGATTAAGAAACTGTTCATGTAAACGCTGTGTTTCCACCGAAATTGCATTACAATAAAATAGTAAATTTAAGAAGTGATTGGAGTTAGACGAAAATATAATTAATGTTGCGTGAAAATCTAATCAACATATTAGTGATATGTTGTGTAACTGCATTTCTGTAAGAAATGACATTTTAATATTTGAGTCTGATGCAAGTCTGTTTTTCAGATTCAGTAAATAAGCAAAAATGGAAATATGTTTGGGAAGTAAAAATGAAGGTCAATATTAAAAATATAAAATGAAATAATATTCCTGCAAAAGTTGTTTTTCCTCCGAAATCGTTTTACCAAACTAGTATGTTGTGGCTACCACATGACTTTCTTCTATATTTTCCAATACAAATTCACTCAGTAAAAATAATTTATTAAACTTATTATTTAAAAAAATTATCTTCTATGATAATGCAGACGCGATTTCCATATTAGAGAAGTAGTATAACACTAAATATCCAAAAAAAGTCAATTTTATTCTCAATATTACTTAAAAAAAAAAAAAAAAAAAAATGTTAAAAATGAAAAAAATTGATAACTTTATTTTAAATTATCACAGATCGATGGTTCAGCCATTCATTTTAAAGGTATTGGCGAGTTCTTTTGAAAGATACACATCATGACGATTTACTACCCTAGAGGGGAGACCCCCCCCCCCAGGGGGGAGGTGAGGCTCCTACATACACATTTTTTTTTCCCAGTTGACTATCTCTATTACAAATAATTCTTTTTAATTCCATAATGATTATTAAAAAATAATTCTCTTTATGCATATTTATACAAAATTTTGTCCGATACCACCATGTTAAAAATTTAGGAAAAGCGGAAAGGCAACGGAAACACTGTTGGACAATTTTACCAAAAGTTGATAGCACTAATTTATGTCAATGTGTAACTACATACCAATTTGTATGACGTTCTGTGCAGTAGTACCTGAGATACAGTCGCCACAAAATTTTGACCACACACACAGATAGACAGACATTTTCTAAAAATGGTCAAATCGTGTTCTACAGCTCTCAAAATGTGTAAATCCATCAAAAACCCGAGGTCGAAAATTTTTACGAATCCAATACTTTCTTCTATTGAATATAGAAGAAAGTAAAAATAGCAAATTTAGGAAGTGATTGGAGTTCTGGAAAGATTATTAATATTGCGTGAAAATTTGGAGTAAAATATTAGTGATGTATTGTATCATCTGCATTTCTGTAAGAAATGACATTTAAATATTTGAGCCTAATGTAAATTTGCGTTTCAAATTAAGTCAATATTAGCAAAACTGGAAATATATTCAATCAAAATGTAGTCAGATAAAAATGCGATTGAAGATCAAAAGTCATAAACTGAAATAAGATTAAACGAAAGAGTTCCTGTAAAAGTTGCTTTTATTTCGAAATAGCATTACAAGAAAATAACAAACGTAAAAAATTTTTAAAGTGAAAGTTGGAAAAGTAACACAAGTCTGCAATGAAAAAACTATATAAAATGTTTAGGCTATTTCGTATACATGTTTACTTACTGAAACACCAAAAAATAGAGTAAAAAAGTTCCATCATGTCATTTTTTTTTTAAAACAAACTAGGGGGCTCTGCCCCTTGCTCGCTCCACTCACCAACCCCCGAAGGAGGCTTCGCCTCCTCCCCGACTCACTTTACTTATTAACACATTCAGAACTCTGCCTGCCTATTAGCTGCTTTCTTTCACTGAAAAGTAATATTAATAGTGCATATTACAAGACAAAAGCAGAAAATTATTATGGAAATCCTCATATTCAATGTCAAATTGAAATATAATATATATATATATATATATATAGAAAGAAAATCATAATATCTAGACCATTTTGCATTACAGCTTTAGTATATCACCCTTTTTATTTCTTTTTTACAACCTTAAATCCGGACCACGGTACCCCAATCTGAAGAGCGCCGAGCTCGTAATTGGAAGATTGTGGGTTCGGTTCTCGAGCCGACCAAAGACCGTCGTGTACACTAATGGTGGCTGGTGCACGTAAAATATGTCGTGGCGACAATATCCTTCGTGTTCCCATCAAAATTATACCTCTCGGGGCCACCGAAGCTGGGGAGCTATCCCCTTCGTGTTGGACCAAAACTGTGGTGGCATGTCTCCGGAACATCCGTAAGGGTGCGTCCTAGACCAACGCCAATTATCCATAGCGCAGTAATGGTGCGACGTCAATCACAACCTACCTAATTATATACCTACCTACAACCATGGATCATATTTTAATTTTCCCGTGTAAGAAGATTAATTTTCTAAAAATATAGAAAAAAGTTGATATTTATTTTCTTTGTTTTTACATCCATGGTTTCGGGCCGCGGTACCCTAGTCGGTAAAGCGCTGAGCACGTAATTGGAAGATAGCCGATTCGATACTTGAGCCGTCCAAAGACCGTCGTGTACATTAATGGTGGCTGGTGCACATAAAATCTGTCGTGGTGGCAAAGTCCTCCATGTTCCCATCCCCACTATAACACTGGGGATCACCAAAGCGGAGGAGGATACCCTCCGTGTAGGTTCAAAATTGTGATGACGTGTCTCCGGAACATCTCTAGGGGTGCGTCCCAGACTGTCGCCAATTACCCATAGCGCAGTATTGGTGCGACGTTAAATCCAACCAACCTACCTACCTATGTACAATCACAGATCATATTTTAATTTTCTCGTGTAAAATGACTTCATGACAGAAGAACAGCGTCACTGGGAGAAACTTTTTTCAAAATGGCAAATAGAGTACCTTCATAAACTTGTCGTTTTTAGATAATAACTTCTTTAATTAAAATGATAGAAATTTCTAAGCGGCTGAAATGTCTTTCTTGGAGTACTCGAAACACATTGATATCTCTCATGACGCGAAGGACCCTGCCCTCCGTTAGAACATGCTGTCGCAGACAAAAAAGTTTGACAGTAACTTATTTTTAATATATAGAGATATAGAGAAAGTTTATTTTTAGGTCAATTTTGCTTTTGTTAATTATTAAAAACGTGTTCGATAATTATTTCTTATTTTAAAACAATGTTTATAAGTAAATTTGAAAAATAAAATAAAAATAAAAATAAAAATAGGAAGAATGTGGGGGCAATAGAAGGGGTAAAAGTAAGAACGTGTTCAAGAGTCCGTTAAGAAAAGGAGAAAAGGTTTCACAAGCAAAAATGAGTGAGCACAGAATGTTAAATATATCATGAAGGAACTGTCTGGTTAATTATGAAAAAGAATATGTTTAGTTTAATGTAAAAATATTAGTTATTATTATTATTATTTTTTAATTACAAACCTCTATTATTTAAAATATACATATATATATATATATATGTTAGAACAGAAATGGAGGTCACTTTTGGATTCAGCATCCTCAAAAACGGTTTACAAAAAAAAAAAAAAAAAAAAAAAAAAAAAGGCTTTAAAAAAAAGTAATAATAATAAAAATAATATATATAATATATATATAATAAAGATGATCTATTAATTAACGCATTTATTACACATGCATTAGCAAAATATTAGACAAACACTTCATTTGGTTAGATGAATTTCTGCAAGTACAAAATTAAAATACTTGATCTGTACATGCATTTTTTACATGCATACATGCATATATCTTTTTTTTTTTTTTTTTTCTTTTTATTCAATCACTATTACTAAAAATGAAAATCAATTGAATAAAAATGAAGTAAGGTAAGAATGCGAATCGTAAAAATAAGATTAAGAGAAAGTGTTCCTATAAAAGATGCTTTTCCTTCGAAAAAGTATTACAGCAAAATAGCAACTTTAATAGATAATTGAAGTTAAAGGCAAGTAATAAGGTAAAGGTGCTCTGTGTTGGTTTTGGCATATAGGTTAAGGACGGTATACGTGGATCTTAGGCTTGACGGGATGCCCTACATGATGGTCTTTTTAAGGATCTTGTCCTGTATATACGCACAAATTTAACGTAAGGTCTAAACAAATATCAAATTTTGTTAAATTGCGATTCCGTCCACTAGATTTTGCTCATTTTTTTTTCTTTTCTTTTCTTTCTTTCTTTCTTTTTTTTTTTTTTTTTTTTTTTTTTTTTTTAATATAAAATTTTTGCAATTTAAAATTTTCGCATATATGAAATGACTTCATGTATTGTGCACGCTTCTATATTAACATTCAAAATTGTATAAATGTGATTTATCAAACGTCGTGTCGTACTTCCTGTGATGCACACTTATAATATTATTATCATTATTATTATTAAAAATTAGTTGTTCTAACTTGTTTACCAAGGAAAATGAAAATCACTCAGTATTCTAATTCTTCGGAATCGGAAATATATAACTTAAACTTCTCGCATTCTTCTACTTTTTATATCAATTCATTTTATCCTGCACGGTGCGCTCTAACTTTTTTTTGTTTTACAACATAAGTTTAGTGCTGCCATCTGTTTTGATAAATATATAATAATTATAATTTACCTTTTTTAAAGACAATTATAGAAGTTTAAAAAAATCTTTTTGAATGAGAAAAGGGTAGATATAAATAGAAAAATGAAACATGATTGAATTTTTTCGTAATTGAAATCATTTTTTGAGTTTATAGCAGTGTGAGTCAAAGATGCATGTGCGGCCGAAAACAGAAAGTCACGATGCTGAAATACAAATTTCCTCTGATGACGAATAAAACTTACTATTTCAGCATTTCTCGTTCTCGTTCAACCACAAAATACTATTCTTATACTATTTACAGTTGATAGTTGATCGAGATAGTTGATCAGGATTACTAGAGATTTATATATTTTTTGTATAAATCCAGTCTTTTCTTTTTTCCAAATTCCTTTGTTAGGAGGGACGTCAAGATGTGATGGTGTTAGAGTTAAAGCTAATTGACTATACGAGAATCCTAGGCCTGGGTAATATGCCTTTCGTGGGGATCTTTCTAATGAATTCTAACCCGTACGACCCACCAGCGGCCGAGCGGTTCTGCGCTCAAAGCTGGTAGACGTGAGGTGCCAGGTCGATCCCAGGTCGTGCTCGTCGGCCTAGCCGTTCGGAGTTTTCAGTGGTGTTCTCCGAAACTTTCGTAAATATGGGCTAGGATTCCTTACAAAAAACCCCCACGGAGGGCACTCCTCCTCAGACCTAGGACCCTAAAGTAGTCAATCGGCCTTAATCCTCACAACGCTAACCCGTACTTATGCGAGTTTCGGGGAAAATCATGGAAAACTCTGAACAGCAAGTTGGACGAACGTGATCTGGGATTGAACCTGACACATTCATCTACCAGCTTTAAACGCAGAGCTTCTCGGCCTCTGGTGGGACTGTGACGTTGAACGATTGAAAGTTATCGAACATTTGCCTTAAAATTGTCACGTTTCACAAAGCACTTTTTTTTTAATAATTTGCGTGTGCAGAATACAAATTTACTACCGGTAAAATATAATGTGTGGCACATAGACAAATAATAATAATAATAATAATATTTATAATTATATGAAGTACGTTTTAATAATATTAAACTTAAAAAAAAAAAAAAAAAGACATGAAATATCGTCATATTTTATTTGAATTTATACAGTCCGTTTCTTGTAGAAATTTATACTTTACATGTTCATTTTACTGCAAAGTAGCCAATACAGCTGAATAAACTTTTTTTTTCTTCTTCTTTAATGACTTTTATGATAAAACTAATCATCGTAGCTACCTTTATTTAAAACTGTCAAACATACCCTAAAACACAATTATAAATAATAAAACTCTTAAAATCTCCAAATATAGTTCTCGAGTACCAGAACATATAAGTTCTAGACCTTTTAAGCTGCAATTTAATTATAATCTTTTCCCTTTTAAACTATCTCTTTAACGATAATTACTGAATTTCTCAATTTGGTATAATACTGCGATTATTTCACCCAGAAACATAGAATTTTTATTTACTTATTTAGTTATTTTTATTGACCTCTTTTTTTTTTTTTTTTTTTTTTTTTAATCTACGATTTTGCGCTGCCTTCTAATTTAAAGGTATTAGGGACTTTTTTTTTCTTCAGCAGCAAGGGGGTAGCATCAAGTTAGACTAGTTGGTATGCTGTGACCATAATAAAACTTTTTTCTATATCTTTCTATAGAACAGCGTCACCTACTGATTAATGTGCAAAATAAATAAATAAATAAAATAAGCAAATAAAAAAAAATTGAAAAAAAAAAAAATAATAATAACAATCTTCTCACAATAAAGATTTTACATATTTATTTTAGTGCAATCATAACCAATGGGTGCTGAAGCATAGCTGTCTGGAATATCGCAGAAATTTAATAACAACAATTTCCTGTCATCCGATATATGCTCAGATTGAATCAATATAAATCTTCACAATAACAATCTGAAATATTAAGTTTGATAAATTTATGTATTACAAAAGCTGAGTTATGACCTTCCCGTAAACTAGGTAAATTGCAGCTTAGAAGCGCCAGCTGTCGACCGATATGCAAAAAAATCAAATCAGCAGAGTTTTCCATAATAAAAATCTTCCATAACAAGCTTGATGGACTTGCACCATAGCCTCCTAAACTAGATACCTGCCGCGTGGCTTGGAAACCTAGCAACAGTTGAAGCGGTAGATAGCGCTACCTGGTACAGATTGTGCGACATTTTTATTCAACTGTCACCAATAATTTTAAGAAGTTGTATATGATATATATAATTGACGTTTCTTCGCTTCTATTCGCCTTTTATGTATTTCATATCATACATTTAAAATTTTTTAGTGGCTGTTGAATAAAAAAGTCGCGCAATCTGTACCAGGTGGCGCTGTCTACCCCTCCAACTGTTGCCAAGTTTCCTAGTCACGCGGCAGGCATCTAGTTTAAATGCTATGCTTGCACTATACGCTATATAAGCTAAGATATAGCTCTCCCCAAAACGGGATAAATGGCAGTAAATAGTAACGCCACTTGGCGGCCGATGTGCACCGTGCGCACATATTAAGTTAGCTTAGTATTGTTACAACGGAGTAAGTCTTTTCCTCTGCATCAATTGTTCTGTTGCAGTGAATGTAGTTTTACAGGCAAAGTGAAAAAAATAAAGCAGCCGTTCATTCACTTTCAGTGAGGTGAGCCTTGGAGACGAACTTGGCGATTTCGCGACGAAATTTGGTAAAAAATAGTAGTTTAGGGTTCCCGAAGTTTCGAAGTTCTCCAACGAATTACAGCCCATGTCTAGAACTTTCCAAAGGGATTTTTGATAAAAACTCCGCCAAGCTTCATCGCCATAGGATATAAATAGAAATGAGTTGACTTCAGCAGAGAGTGTATTGTCACTGTGATTTAGAGTTGTTCAGAGACTTATTCTGAGCGACTGCACTTTGAAAGTTAGTGAAGGTTTCTTCTCTAAAGTATTTGATGTTATTTGCTTTACTCCTGTGGAACAGGTGGCTGTTTTCTTTTTTTTTTTAGGACTGTTCTAGAACTTTCGGCGAATAGTAACTTTTGCAGTACTAGTGACAACTTCATTGGACTGCTACCAGAATGTTTGATAAATTAACAGTACTATCGGACTGTTTCGAGAATATTCATTGTAATAACAGTTTTGTTGTATAGATTCGAGAAGTTACGCAGAATAAAGTGTATTCCTCCACTAGAACCTTCCTATTTCTTTACAAACTACTTTTTCACACAAAAAAGTCGACAAGTTTTTCGTAACATTTGGCGCCCAACGTGGGGCAATTCGCGTGAATGTTAGTAACTAGAGTTACGGAGCAAGAAATAAAGAAACTTCTGCAGTGTTTGGCCGCCCATATGATTGACTTGAAAACCAGGTTGATAAAAGAGATGAAAGCCGGCCAAGACGAACTGATAAAAGATATGAAAGCTTGGCAAGGAGATATGAAAGCCGGGCGAGCGGAGAAAAGAACCCGACTAGACAAAATTATAACCAGACAAGATCAGCTGAGAGAAAAAACGCAAGCCGGACTGGATCAGCCAGAGAGAAGAGGAAATCTAGAGAAGATATAATAACCGGACGAAAGAAGATGATAGTCGGACAAACTCAACTGAGAGAAAAGAGGAAAGTCGGACAAACTCAACTGAGAGAAAAGATAAAAGTCGGACTAGACCAGGTGGAAGCCGGACAAGATCAACTGGGTGAGGAGATGGAAACCGGACGAGATCAGCTGAGAGAAATTATGAAAGCTGGACAAAACGGTCTGAAAAATGTGCATGATTGTCCAAGTGGAGTAGATTTCTGTGTTTGAACGTTCTAAGCAAGACTGGAAAACGTTTCCCCTGGGATCGACTTCGAAGTGATAAAGAAAAATGGTCTAAGGAATATCATGCATATAAAGCAACAAAGGAACTAAAAACTGTAATTAGAGGATGTAAGCAGGGCCATAATTTTGGCGCTCTTTTTGAGAAAATCGCTATGGAATTTTTAGGATCGTTGCTTGAGACATCTAAATTTAACCCATACATTCTTGTGAAAATGAACTATTACAGAAGATGGCTGAAGCTGTTCCCATACAGAACAACAAGCGTCGACTGTTGCAGGTATCTTGGAATACAGAAGACTTGGACGACGTCTTGGCATCCTGTGTCCGACGGCATATTTGATCTATATCTGTTCATTTCCAAGAATCAAACATCTTCCGATGTTTTTGCCTGCCTGTAAAAGTGTTCTGCACAAACTCTGGGATGACCACCATCCTGAATGTTGTTTGAAAGAACTCTTCGGTTACTTTGTGTCATCCTGTTTAGGCGACCATGCGATATGCCTTCCTTGTCTAAAAATTACCTAAAAAATTTTGAGGCATGTTTGGAAAGCATACATGAGCTCTTTAGAGAAAGGAACAGGGTTTAAACTGCCGTTCGCTTTTTTCGCATTTTGCGAAAGGATATCGTATTTTGCGAAAATATGCCAGAGAGAATTTCGCTAAAAAGCGAAAACAAGATGATTTCACAAAATTTCTCAACATAAAAATCTCTAATTTAATAAAAATAATCCCTGGCAAAAAATTACGAAACTACTAAAAAATATACGAAATTGTTTCATTTATTTAGTATATTTTGATTAAATTTCGATTTTCAATGGGCTAAGTTTTAATGGGGCCGCGCGAGAACAAACAGCTATCGTCTGCTTAAACGAATGAGCAATCTCGCGTGGCCCCGGTTTCTTTTTGGAAGTCAGATTTGAAGATTCTTTATTTAAAAAAATATTGAGTATTTCGGCAATCAAACATAAGTAGAAGCCATTTTTTGTTTTCGATTTATGACAAAGTTAATCGCATATTTTAGAAATCAATCTTAAAATGTTGATTATCGGCAAATTAATCACGATTTTTCTGGAATTGACATTGATAAAAATCCTTCATTTCAGAAAATATTGCGTATTTCGGCATTTAGAGAAGAAAAAAGCAGGAATTTTGAGTAATTAGCCATGATTAATTTTTTTTTTCTTCCCCAAAAAACTATGAAATGTTCCAAATTTCGGCAGCAGATCACGAAAATGATGCGTATTTCGGAAATTTTATATCAAAAAAGAAATGTTGATTTACATTTATAGCTTTGAAAATAGAATGAATTTGGAATAAATAATGAATTTGGGGAATTGGCGGCAGAAAATATAAATAATTCAGTAATTAGATGCTATTAATCTGCATTTTTCTTTCTTTTTTTCTTTCTTTGTTTTTACAGCAGTGAAATAAACCCATATTTCGGCAAATAATCGTGAAATAATCACATATTTGGAATTAATGAAGAAAACATTTAAACAAGCAGCAGATTAGGAAAAACTATTGAATGAATTTCTCAAATGCCTTATTGAAGGAATTAAGGGAATGGTTTGGCGATATCAAATAAATTATTCTATTTAATATGCTACTTTCAAAAATATTTGTGAAAATAATAGCAATATAGATATAGACTGGAATAGATGAAATAAAGAAAATTTCAAAAATAGTCCTGTATACAAAAATACATTTATTGAAAACCAAATGTTGTCTGAATGGAACGTATTCAAAAAAGTAATTAGAATCAGATGTATAGACAACACATTTGCAATTTACAATTTCTAAATAAAAATGAAATGCATGATGAATATCCGTTGTTATGCTCTATAGTGGAATATGCTTCGAGCTTACCTGTACACATAGCAGACTGTGAAAGAGCTTTTCCTCAAATGAATTTAATAAAAACAGTTATAAGAAATCGTTTAACAACAGAAATTGTAAGTCGATTACTTATGATAAATGTAGAAAGACTTCCAAGCAAAGAATTCAATTTTCAAAAAGCTTTCAAAAATTGGTGTTCTTTAAAGCCAAGGAGAATTGTACCATAAGCCGATTTAGTTTTAACATTTGTAATGCAGCTAATTGGATTTAAACCACAATATTTATTTAGAGGTGAAGACATGTATTTTAGTTAAAATTATTTTGAAAAAATTCAATAATAATATTTTTTTTCCTCTATGCAGAACAATCATATCCCTCATCAGAGGAAAATAGTGTGTGTAAAATTTATGTATGTCAAAATAAAAGTAGCAAATTATAATTTTAGATTCAAGTTCTTTTTTCCCCTTAAAGTATTTAAGTATTTTTATAAACCCTTCCCCCCCCCCCCTCTTCTTTCCCGAAAAGAAAAAGCTAAAGTTCCTTTGAAAAAGCTAAAATACTAATTGGTCATTTTAGCTAAAATGCTAAAGAAATTTTTTCGCCAGGTCATACCCTGGAAAGGAATAATCTGGTCAGCGATGGTACAAAGATATGCTACGAGGTAAAGACATTTAAAAATCATCTGAAAAGCAAAAACCTTACGTTATAATTAAGCAACTGAACGATGTCATTCTGAGAATGCAGAAGCCGCCATGTAGTAAGCTAAAATTGATACACATCTATAGAATAGCTTCATACCATGTGTCAAATCATGAAAAGATGTAGAGAACCTGCCCGGTACGTGCAGTCTTTGAAGAGAGGAGTAATCTTACAACGGAGTAAGTCTTTTCCTCTGCATCAGTTGTGCTGTTGCAGTGAAAGTAGTTTTACAGGCAAAGTAAAAATAAAGCGACAGTTTATTCACTTTTAGTGAGGTCAGCCTTGATGACGAACTTGGTGACTTGGCGATGAATTTGGCGATTTGACAACCAAATTTGGTGAAAAATAGTAGTTTAGGGTACCTGAAGTTTCTAAGCTCTTTGACGCAAAGCAGCCCAGATCTAGAACTTTCCATGAGATTCTCGATAGAAACTCTGCTAAGCCCCATCGCCATAGGGTATAAATAGAAATGAGTTGCAGAGAATGTGTAGTCACTGTGATTCAGAGTTGTTCAGAGACCTATTCTGAGCGATTGCCCTTTGGAAGCTAGCAAATATTTCTGCTCTGGAATATTTTGTTATTTGCTTTTCTCCTGTGGAACAAGTGACTTTTTTCTTGGATTGTTCTAGAATTTTCATCGAATAGTATGCAGTACGAGAGGCAACTTCATTGGACTGCTACCAGAATATTTGATAAATGAACAGTACTATTTGACTTTTCCGAGAATACTTGTTGTTATTACAGTTTTGTTGCACAGATTCGAGGAGTTACGTAGAACAAAGTGCATTTTTGCTCGACTAGAACCTGCTTATTTCTTTACGAACTACTTTTTCACACAAAAAAGTCGACAAGTTTTTCGTTACGGTATGTCATTATGGCCATCTCACATATCAAGTTTGGTACAAGTATATGCTAAAAACGCTGAAGCCTCACCGTCTAAAATGATTGCACTGTAACAAGGGAGTGACCTGTCGGCCGATATGCACTTTAAATTCAGTTAGCATTTTTTATTTTTATTTATTTTTTTTTTTTAAGTACAATCTTTTACATATCCAATTTTGAGCACTTGTACATTATAGAAACTGAAACATAGCCTTTTATAACTGGGGAAATTAATGAATAGCAGCGCAATGCAGGCCCTGATTACCTAATAGGCACGAGAAGCATGTGCTTCCCCTGGAAAATTTTGAAAAGGCCCCAAATTAAGCAAAAAAAAAAAAAATGGGCCCCGAATTGTAAGCTTGTGGTCTAAAAGCATTGTCTGATTATAAAACGTCTCAGTCCTACCTGACTGCACAACTACCATTTCTTGATTATATAGGATGTATGCTAATAAAGCTTTTACACATTCATTTATAATGGAATAATTTCATATATTGTGGTGAATATAGGCTTTCACCAGTTTGTATCTTGGTATAAAAATCAAGTGAATTTGCTTGTCGATGTTTTAAGCGAATTTACTTGTTCTCAATTCCAGGTAACTACAAAATTTAATGAAAAATTTATAAATTTTTCAAGATGTTTGTATGAGTGTTTATACCAAGAAGTCAGTGGGGGCCCCCAAATGGATTTGTGCTTCCCCTCAATTGTAAGGTTAATCGGGCCCTGACGCAATGTGCAATTGACCCCAATTCATGTCAAGGTCTAACCAAATGTATTTTTTTGTAGGATTCCGCCCATTATATCGCAGAATCCGATACTCATGTTAATAGTAATGAACTCGATTAGTCAGCCATCCCTGTCACAAACTGAAATGCCCATTCACTATATTATTATCCATCCGCTTCAATATCTTATCCTAATTTAGGGATTAATTTTACTAAGGCAGTTTCATATTTTAATTTGTAAGCAATTTCACACTATTTAAAAGAAAAAATGCTCATGATGCATATATATGTGACATTTTACCCTGTTATCCAATGTCAAGAAAATCTTAAATTTCCAATAACTTGCGAAGTTATTAGAAATTTAGATTTGACAAAGTTCCGATCGCTTGTTCATGAATAAAAAACTAACACGTTAACTAATACACTAAATGAAAAATTGACTAGACGGACACTATATTAATTTTCGAAGTCTTCGCTCCTGAAAACGTATAAAAGTGTCAAAAAATCGAGATCGGAAATTTTCATGAATACCTAAGTTCCCATACCTTTACTACGATGAAGAGCTGAAAATGTATGTAGCGAGGATAAATAACTTATACTTCGAAAACATTTGCATGTAAATAATGAGAATGAAAGAATCTTTTCGAGAAAGTGGCATCCTCCCATTATATTCGAATATTTTTTAATGATAAACATTCTTAAAAATTTCGATAGAAAACTACTGGTAATCGTTTATCTTATGTAAAATTACAGAGAAAATTAAAAGGATACATTAAAAAACCTATTTTATATATGCATTTTAATGGCTAATCTTAATTTAATTAATACTCGTATGCCCCGTGGCAGAAACACGGCGACACGGCAACAATGTCGCAGAAACAGAAATGTTCTTGCAGAAAGATTTTATTTAAGTGAAATAAATTTTGCCATTGTGTATGTGTGTGTGTTTTTAAGACAGAGAGAGAGAAAAAGAGAGAGAGAGAGAGAGAAAGAAACTCAAAGAATGGTTTATAAACTGTTCTGCAGAACAAATTTTCGTTTCTGCAGATACGATCACCTCAATCCTGAATAAGGAGAGGAGATAAAGCGGATGTAACTCACTTGGGTTAGCTTTGATACCGGCATGCAATAGCGATTCGTGATGCGGTAATATAATTCGGTGTATTAACACTTTTCACTGGTAACCTCTTCACATCGGATCTTCATTTTCGTGTCTCCAAACTTGGTTTTCGCGTTACTAACATGGCGCTCTAACCACCTGAGCCACGTAGAGACAAATGAAAAAGCTTATATTTACCTTAAAATAGAGGCGCATTTTTTATTAGCTTGTGATTCACAAACATACCGTAGTGAATAACAGTAAGTACATAAGAATTTGGGGAAAACTTTCTCTTTCTCTCACTATATCTAATAGTTCTTATCTGTTTTTATACTCCCATAAAAAATTTCTGATTTTAAATATACTTAATTTGTTTATGATATCCTAAGAATTCTGAATGAACACCAGCCAGTCACATTATTTGTGGCCTAGAAGCTTTGCTTTCGAAGCTGGTAAATTTCGTAGGTGCTAAACCAAGGTTGCAGTCGTCAAAATAGCCCTTTGAAATTTTCCGCAGTTTTCTCCGAAACTTACATGAATGCCGGCTAGTATCTCTCGGAGAGACCCCATAGAGAATACTCGAGCCATGTTTAAAATACTCACATAGTCAAATCGGCCTTAACACTTATACAACCCCTATATACGTACATATATATTAACTGGATCGCCTTTCTTATATAAAATAAATTAACAGTGTAATGTGAATAGGTTAGAAATATCCATAGGTTAGAAATATCATTCAAAAAATTATCGGTTTTCGATTTCAACTTACGTAACGTGTAAAAAGAGAGAAGAAAAAAGAAAAGAAAAAACAAAGAAAACAATTATAATTTTTCACCAAATTATTTTTGGTTTTTGCTAGTCAGTACGCAAGCAAAGTGTGACGTCACTGACCGTCCGTGGATGCAAGAAAAATATTTCCTATGTTAATCGCCCATTGGAATTTTTGTAAAAAATTATTAAAAATCGAGGGAAATTATTTCCCAATTTTAATCCCCATATTTGAGTATAGATATATATTAATTATCGTGTGCATGCGTTATATTAATTATTTTTGCTGTAAAATTGATAAAATTTGAGTTTTAAATTTCAAAACTCTGTCGTCCTTGGCGGGTTTTTTATGTGGCGATCAAAAACGTATTACGAAAGTATACAGTATACATGCAGATGTATATTTTCGTAATATGTATTGTACGAAATATTGTTTTATATTATTCATTACTCCCTTAATATAAATTCTTAAAATAACCATGATTTTTGAAAGGAATTAAATATGTTTACCAGATAAGCTGGCGATATATATATATATTTTTTTTTTTTTCTCCAAGGATGTCAGATATGAAATCTATTCCGCTGCAACATATTAGTATCTTATATCAGATACTTTATTTAAACATTTGAAAACAAATTTGACTTCAAATTATGGTAGAATAGTTATCCTTTTCCTTTTAATTAGTATATTAGTTGGATGTTTATTGTGTAAATATCATCCTCTGAAATGAAATATTTATGTTTTCAATCGAATATGGAAGTTTGCCATTTTTTTTTTTTTTTCCCTAGAGTTTTGAAATTTAAAATTCAAATTTTATCAATATACAGCAAAAACAACTTAATCTAACGGATACAGACGATAACTGATACATACCTATATCCAAATATGGGGATTAAAATCGGGAAATAATTTTCCTTGATTTCTAGTAATTTTTTACAAAAAATCAAATGGGCAATTAACACAGGAAATCTTTTTCTTGCATCCACTGATGTTCAGTGACGTCATCACTTCGCTTACGTATTTCATAGTTTTTCTGGACTTAAAAAAAAAAAAAAAAAAAAAAAAATTCAAATATACATCTCGGGATACATTCTATCGATTTGTTGAGTAACGAACAAAATGAATTGTATTACAATACCATTCACAAAAATGTAAGATTGTTGATTTTCTATACCTTTCTGTTTGAAATAGTTGTTTGCTTGAAACTTGAAAAGAAATTTTTGATCTGAAAAGACGCTAATAGAATCTTATTGAAAGAGTTAAAAAATAAAAAATAATAATATATTTAAAGGGGACTAATGTGCAAGTTGTACCTGACAGGACATAAGTGAAAGTTGTACCTCAAGGGACTAATGTGAAAGTTGTACCTCACGGGACTAATGTGCAAGTTGCACCGAACGAACAAACTATTTCTTTCAACGAAAATGCCTACTAACCCTGGACGATAGGTCTAATATATCGTATCATATTATATATCGTATTTATCGTAATATAACTCAATACTTATTTCGCTTCCTTCTTCGACTCGTTTTAATACGCATTTTTTATATGCATGAGCAGCCCCCGATAAACAAAAACATTAAATTAATTTTTTTACTTATTTTTATTCCATATTATTTCACGCGCACTTTTTATTTCCTAATTCAAAACTATTAAAAAAAAACTTTTTCAATATCGCTTGTAACGATACTGATTATTATTAATTTTCTTTTCTTTTTCTTTCAATAATAAAAAAAAAAAAAAAAAAGATTTTGATGAAATTCTGGCAAAAGCAGAATTTAGTTTAGGACGGAGGACAATTAGTGTTTTTTTTTTTTTTTTCTTTCTTTCTTTTTTCAAATTATAACATCGCTTTCAAATTATTCAATTACATTTTCGATAAATTTTAGATTTCGACAAATGTCCAACTATCGAAATCGACAACGCAAAAATCCCAGATTGAAACTAATAGGTCCTCAGTCCTTAAAAAAAAAAAAAAAAAAAAAAAAAAAGAAAACAAATTTTAAAAGTAAGCTACAACTAGGTTTGTAGTTTTGATAAACTACGCTTCTTTTTAGGCATATTTTCATCGATGTTAACTGTGGTGTCGTGATTTAACACTATGATAACATTAGATTTTCCCTTTTTTTTTTTTTTTGGGGGGGGGGGGGGAGGGATGAATGTGTGTGTGTGCGTGTGTAAAGAGGACCAAGCCAGGATGGGATGCCTTCGTAGGTTTTTTTTAAACCTGTATTCATTTGAGTTTCCAGATAATCATGGAAAACTCCTAAAAAATAAATTGATAAGCGTGACCTAAATTCGAACTAAGTACCACCCGTCTATCATCTTTAAAATCAGAATTTCTTAATCACTAATAAGGTTATGAAAATATGTAAACCAAAGTTTTAAAAATCTACCGTTATTCAAAGTTTAACTTCCATTAAATTTGTCTGAGATAGGAACAGAAATTCTTATACGCTTTTTAATTAAGTTCGATATTTTCTATTTATTAAAAATTTTTAAATATTACTTCAGAAATTCTCAGCAGTCTCTAAAGTTTTAAATGAAATAAAAGTTTCCTGCGAAATGTTAATTACATAAATTTCAATTCGTAATCATCAAAATAAATTTAAAGCATCTGTAAATATTTCACTCGGTTATCGATGTTATGCGCATAAATGTATATATATATGTATGTATGTATTTATGGCTACTGAATCAGATAATAAATGTACAGTACAAGAATAATTTTGTTGAAAGAAAACTTCAATTTATCATTTGAAATATTGAATGAATAAATTAAAATATTCTAAATACAGATTAAGAAAACTGCAAAAAACGTTGATCGTCGTTTGTGATTTTAGAGGGGGCTTCGCCCCTAAACTTGAAACATAGGGGGGCAGACCCCTCTTGCCCTATGGCTCCGCCGCCCGTGCTAGTATTCTATCAGCTGAGCTATCCTGTAGCCTCTGACCTGACCGACAACTTTGCAACTTTCAAGTGAACAAATAGTGCCGTGCTAGTGTGATGTTGACAAAGGTTATTATAAATTATAATACAAGTGGTTCAGCTTTTCAATGATTCATAATTAGTTGGCGAATAATTAATTCAAGTTTTAAGACACATCGTAAAACACGTCTTATAAAATGCAATGCTTTATTCAGACTCACGGACACAGAACAGAACAGAAAATAAACAAAATATAGCGCATGCGTAGATGCAGGGAAAGGAAAAAAGTCGGCAGCCAAAGTATTCGAGCACTAGCAAAAATTCCTATGTAAAAAAAGTACGCTTAATACTGTTTTGTTAAATAAATCCTTGTCGAATCGTGTACTTAGACTAAGAACAAGATTCGACAAGGATTTGTTTTTAAAAACTGTATTAAGTTTACTTTTTTTTATATAAGAACTTTTGCTAGTGCTCGGGTACTTTTGCTGCCGACTGTAGTTTCAACAAAGGTATTTTAGTCAGTATGAAAGCGAGGCTTCATGCCTAGAGCACCTTAATAAAATATTGTTGCGTACTTGGGGGTTCGTGAGTTGTCTGAGAATGAAAGGCCAAACGTACAAAAATTCAGTAATTTATTCACAGAAAATTCCAGAAAAATGCAGGTCTATAAACCAAGTATCAGCTTCAATTCAAACAGGTAAACACAGCTTAAACAACAGCTGTCAATAACAAATCCACAGTACAAACTGTATACCAATAACACTTGAAGCAAGTCTCTCTCAAAGAGGCTCAAGAGCAATGCAAGCACTAGCGAAGCTCGCTGAGATCTGAACTGAACTGACTCTGACTGGCCTTGGCGAAGAAAACAGGCTTATATACTTTTCCATGGAATCCAGATTTTTCGAGAAAACTCTAGAAAGTGGTCAACCAATCAACTTACAGCTTCCATATTTGGTATATCCCATATAAGGATTTTCTCGCCAAGGTCGCCAAAAAAATCGCCAAAGTGGGAAAAAGTCGCCAAATTTGGCGCCAAATCCATTACGTGCATTACTGGGGCTTTTTAATGCGTTTTCAAGGGAAAATAAGGCTATTTCAACGCTAAAACGACTAGAAATGCACAAAATTAGCACTTTATCAACTTACTAAGCCTCTTTGAAAGAATTTATACAAAAATAAACACAATTATTTACAATTTCGTAACACTGCCCCCCTCCCAAGGACTGCACGTCCCGGGCAGTGTAACCCTTGGTTAGGAGGCGAAACTAAACAAATTTACCCAATCTAAAATACAAAAACTAAGTTGCACATAACGATAACATAGAAATATAAATTAAGTGGGAAATATTTACAAAATTCACAAATATGTACAAATATTTACAGTGCGCATGCGCAAATTTTACCATTATTTACATTTAAAATTTTAATTTTACCGTTACTTGTGGTACTTGGCTAGCCTATTATAGTGCACCACCTTCGGTTTTGACGATGGTGTTTTAGTGATCCGCACCACTACATCATTCAGTCTTTTTAAGACTGTGTATGGTCCGTCCCAGCTGCACTGTAACTTGGGAGAGAGTCCTTTGCGTCGAACAGGATTCCACAACCAGACCTTCTCTCCTTCCTGAAACTCATGTTGCGTAGCCTTTAGATCGTACCTTGTCTTCATTTTCTCCGATGCAATGTGAATTCGCTCCCGAGCAAAGTTGTGAACGTCCTCAAATCGTGCCTGGAGATCTTGGATGTACTCCTCGGGCGATGAAGGCGCATCGGGTGGACAACCAAACAGGAGATCACAAGGGAGACGAAGTTCACGTCCAAACAGCATCTGGGCTGGAGTGTAGCCGGTGGTTTCATGGACAGCACTTCGATAAGCCAGCAGGAACAATGGCAACTTCAAGTCCCAATCTTGCTGGTTCCTTGATACTAGAAGAGAGAGGTTATTCAGGATGGTACGATTGAACCTCTCGACCATGCCGTCCGACTGGGGATGTAAAGGTGTTGTCCGGGTTTTGTCTATGCCAAGTAGTTGACACAGTCCTTTGAAAACATCAGAGGTAAAGTTCCTACCTTGGTCGGTATGAAGTTGTAGGGGCGTGCCGTACCTTGACACCCATTGCTGCACTACGACCTCTGCGACTGTGCATGCCTCTTGATTGGGAATGGGATATGCCTCAGGCCACTTGGTGAAATAGTCCATCACGACGAGGATGTATTTATTTCCACTGGAGGTCCGTGGCAAAGGACCCAAGATGTCGATTGCAATTCGTTCAAATGGTGCTCCCACGTTATACCGTTGCAGTCTCCCTCGACTTCGTTTCTGCGGGCCTTTACGTGCCGCACAAGCATCACAGGATTTACACCATTTCTCCACATCCTCCTTTGCCTTGCACCAGTAGAAGCGTTCCCGAACTTTCTGCAGAGTCTTCATTACCCCAAAATGGCCTCCGGTAGAGCTACTATGCAGTTGTTCTAAAACAGCTGGAATTTTTGATCTTGGTAATAAAATCTGCCATCTGAAGCTTTTCCCATCATCAGATTCCCACTTTCTGCATAATACGCCGTTTCTGATATGAAGAGAGTCCCAAAGTGCCCAATAACTTTTCGTAATGGGACTAAATCTGGAAATGCCCTGCCAGGTAGGTCTGTTGCTGGTCGTCTCCTTCAGCTGTAATATTGGCTTTATGTCAGGATCTTCCAACTGGGATTTTCTAAGTTCTTCGTCACTCCAGAGATCGGGATCTTGTTCTGATGGTGCTGAGACAGTAACTTGGCGAGCAACTGGCTGTATTCTTTGGGGTCTATCCTCGGCTTTAGAGCTGTATTTATGATCTTCAGATGGAGACTTCCGAAAGAAGGCATTTGGATTTTCCCGAAGAGCTCCTTCTGTGTGGCATACTTCCCAGACATCCTTGGTTGCTTCTCTAGGTGTTCTTACTGGGCAGCTTCGCTTGATATGCCCATCTTTTCCACAGCCCCAGCATTTAGTTGTTGGAGTCTTCCCTTTTCCCTTACTCTCAAGAATGCGTAGTCTTCTATTAATATCTGGAATCATGTTCTGAATTTCTTTAAAATCATCTTGAGAACCGTTCACTTTGTCTGCTGTGCTGTTCTGGCGATGTTTACAGCAGGCTTGTTGGGCTGTCTCGAGCTTTAGGGCATACACCAAGGCTGACTCCACATCTTTCACGCCGGAGAGTCTGAGGGCTTTTTGAATATCTGGATCTCCGACAGCATCAATGAAATATTCTAGAGCCAGATCATTGCGTGTTTCAGGATGACAGTCTGAGAAAGCCAAATGTGAAAGCCTCTGGATGTTTGATGCCAGTTCCTGTAAGCTTTCCCCTGGTCTCTGACGACGGGACCTTAGCTGGAGTCGACTATATTCTTTAGACCATTTCGCTCCAAAACGTAGCTCTAGTGCTCTGGTTACAGCTTTGAAGTCATATCGCTGTTCCTTCGAAAGGGTCTCCAAAATACATGCGGCGTCGCCCCGCAACGACCCTACCAGATGAGCCGTCTTTGCAACAGAGTCCCAGCCGTTAGCTTCAGCTACGATGGAAAACTGCGTCTTATATACATGCCAGGAGGAACTGCCGTCGTAGGTAGGTAGCTTAATCAATTCCTGATTCTGGATTCTTCTCTCTTTCTTTTCAGTTTCCTGAGGCATGGATTCTAACTTTTCTTCGAGGTTCCGAATCTTGCTCAGCAGTTCATTCCCTATTACTTCTCTGTTCCACTCTTCTTTCATTTTTCTTTCAAGATCTTCCTCCATTCTCTTAAACCTGCTTTCTATCTCTGAAAACCTTCTTTTCAGCTCTTGATCAAAGTTTTCTTTAAATTTCTCCTCAGAATTCTCTTCTATCTTCATAAATCTCTCTTCAAAATTCTTTTCCACTTTCAAAACTTTCTCTTCAAAATTTTCTTCTATCTTTATAACTTTCTCTTCTATTCCATCCATTCTGTTTTCCATATCCGATAATTTACTTTCAATCACTTCCTTTACTGTCGAAAGTTCTCTCTTCATCTCGTCTTGATTAGATTTAATTTCTTCGGTCAAACTGTCTTTCAACTCTCTTTGCGATGTTTCCATTTTCTCTTGTGCTACCTTCATTTCTTCAGTCAAACCGTCTTTCAACTCTCTTTGTCCAGTTTCCATCTTTTCCAGTCCTGTTTCCATTTTCTCTATCAATCCGGTTTCCATCTTTTCCTGTCCGGCTTTCATTTCATTTATCTGGGTAGCTAAGGCTTCTAGAAGTTTTTTCATCTCTTGCTCCATAGCCCTCGTTATCACCATTCACAGACAATCCCACTTCTGACACCAGAAATGTTGCGTACTTGGGGGTTCGTGAGTTGTCTGAGAATGAAAGGCCAAACGTACAAAAATTCAGTAATTTATTCACAGAAAATTCCAGAAAAATGCAGGTCTATAAACCAAGTATCAGCTTCAATTCAAACAGGTAAACACAGCTTAAACAACAGCTGTCAATAACAAATCCACAGTACAAACTGTATACCAATAACACTTGAAGCAAGTCTCTCTCAAAGAGGCTCAAGAGCAATGCAAGCACTAGCGAAGCTCGCTGAGATCTGAACTGAACTGACTCTGACTGGCCTTGGCGAAGAAAACAGGCTTATATACTTTTCCATGGAATCCAGATTTTTCGAGAAAACTCTAGAAAGTGGTCAACCAATCAACTTACAGCTTCCATATTTGGTATATCCCATATAAGGATTTTCTCGCCAAGGTCGCCAAAAAAATCGCCAAAGTGGGAAAAAGTCGCCAAATTTGGCGCCAAATCCATTACGTGCATTACTGGGGCTTTTTAATGCGTTTTCAAGGGAAAATAAGGCTATTTCAACGCTAAAACGACTAGAAATGCACAAAATTAGCACTTTATCAACTTACTAAGCCTCTTTGAAAGAATTTATACAAAAATAAACACAATTATTTACAATTTCGTAACAATATATAGACCGACGCATCGCCACAATTTTTTTGCCTCAGAAGAGGGCAGCATTGCCGCTTGGCGTGCTTATCGCTTTCTTGTGATTTTAAGAAATCTTGATCTACGATCAACAAAAGCAATAAGCAACAATAATATTCCTACAAACATGTTTTTTTCACATTACATTATCAGGATATCCTGTGGATGTATTGGAAATAAGATGTGTTATTAAGGCTGTTTCTGTTTCTTATACAAAATGTCTCCAAAACTCAAATACACAGTAATAAAAGGTCTTCTTAAATCGATTTATCAATATCAATATAAATAATATGATTAAAATGACACATTTTTCTGTATTTTTACATTAACACATGTTAGAAGTACAAAAGAAAATATAAATAAATATATGCAATGTTGTTTCATTCTTCTCAAATTATCTTATCGAAATCTGAACATTTATGTTCTTTTCTTGAGTGATTATAGCAGTTTACCGTTAAACAAATCTCATATCGTACTTTATTTAACTAAAACTATGAAATATAATAAAAGGAGTACTTTAAAGTTACACAAGACGATAAAAGTAATGACTGCCGTTTATTTATCAATGAAACGCGCTGGTACATGTGGCAACCCTAAGGCAACAAAATTCCTGATGCGCCAGCTCGTATATATAGGAGCCTTATTCATGCCAGAAGACTCAAGTTCGATTCAATGCCAGGTTGTTTTACACTCTTTTAAAATGTATTTGATTTCTTCATTTTCTATATAAAATTTACAATGTAAATTTGGTCGAAGTTATAAAACGTATTTAGTGATCCAATAACTTACAGTTTAATGTTTGGATATTCTTCTTTATATTTCTCCCTTTTGATTGTGAATTCAGCATTTTTCATTTTAACATTTATCCCTTCCGTGGAGGATCAAAATTGTGATGGCATGTCTCCGGACCACCTCTAGGGGTGTGTCCCAGACCGTCGCCACTTGCTCATCTGCGCAGCACTAGTGCAACGTAAAACCCAACCATCCATCATTTTAACATATTAAAGTGAAGTTTTGAAGCGATTAAAAAATCTTCTAACAGAAAAACAATGTTACTGTTTCAATAAAAATGCAGTTTCTATTGAAAGTATTATTAATTACTATGAAATTACATAATCACAGATTATTTCAATTTCATAAATTTCATACAGTCGGCAAAAGAATCCGAGCACTAGCAAAAATTCCTATCTAAATAAAAGTACACTTAATACAGTTTTGTTAAATAAATCCTTGTCGAATCATGTTCGTAATACTGCTTTGTTAAATAAATTCTTGTAGAATCGTGTTCATAAGCTGACTAAGAACGGGATTCGACAAGGATTTATTTAACAAAACTGTATTAAGTGTACTTTTTTTACATAGGAATTTTCGCTAGTGGTCGGATACATTTGTTGCCGACTGTATACCGTAAAAAGGGACCGAAATGGTTTAGTTCAAAAAATTGGTAGATGGGAGCTGCTGTGTTTGAATCCAGTTTGATTACAGCAGAGCCATTAAGAGTTTTCAGTATTTTATCGCTATCCATAATCCCTGTGTAAGGTTCAAATTCATGAAATGCTGGATCAAAATTTGATAAGCTGATGAGTTGCAAAATAAGTATTAAAAATTACAATAAGGTCAAGTGGTATCCTTGGCATTCAAAGTTTCGGTTTAAAAAATTGAAAATGAAGGCCAAAAAAACCCTCAAAAATGAGGACAAATGAGAATTTGTTACTTTCTACTAATATTACCTTGAGGGCAAATAATGTAGTCCGCAGCAAATAAGTATCCGAGGTGCTCGGATACTTTTGCGGCCGACTGTAACTTGAAAATTGAGAACTTTCCTCAGAAAATAAGGACGTCTGATTTCCTTACTGCTTACTCCTCTCCAACTCTCCTTACTGTTCTGTTACCCCCTACACAGTATGTATGGTGACCAGTGGGTACCTTTATAATAAGGTAATAATGAAATAATTTCCTTGCTACAGTCAGCAGCAAAAGTATCCGAACTCTAACAAAAATTCCTATGTAAAATAAGTACACACAGTTTTGTTAAATAAATCTTTGTTGAATCCGGTTCTCAGTCAGTCTCTGAACATGATTCGACAAGGATTTATTTAACAAAACAAAGTGTATTTTTTCACATAGGAATTTTTCCTAGTGCTCGGATACTCTTGCTACAGCGCCTACTTTTGCTGCCGACTGTACAACTTAACTTAGAAAAATGTCTTCAAAAAATAAAAACTGGACATAAAAAAAAAGAAAAATAAATAAAATAAATAAGGACATTTGGTCCCCACACTCTACGGCTACATTCACGATCACAATCATTCCTCCAAGGTCACGATAATTTTTTAATTGAATTGACAAATTGAATTTGGCATCATTCATAAATGTCAATAAGAAATGTGATTTATTATGGTGTCTGTCTACCTGCGATAATGTTACTTCAACTTCTGCGCAATTATTAAATACAAATTAATTAGATGTGGGACATGTGATTTTGTAAATAGTAAAAAGTTTGGTAAAAGAAAACAAAAAATTTTATCCAAAACTTTTTTTAATCAAATAGGATGAAGAGCTGAGAATCTGTATGGTTGTAAATATTAATTTGTTTAATGGCACGAAGGCTTGATTGGTAAGTAATAACTGATAACTTTTATCTGAATTGCAATCTAAACTCGATAAGATCTTTATAAGACAAATGAAAAGAAATGAGAAGTAGGTAATATGAGTACATGCGTTGAAATCTTGATTTTCCTGTTTTTGTATACATTGTTGACATTTATAATTGATGTCATTTGCACTAATTGACAACTAAAATATTTTTTTGCAGTAATTACATTTAATAAGTTTTAAAGATGTTAATTATTATCTATTTTATATTTTCATGCACTGTCTCATTTGTCATACCTATTAGAATTTAATAATTGTATGTATTTCAGAATTTTTAAATATAAGATTATCTTATTATATTTATTACTTAATTATTTCGTAACATTTATCAATGTAGTGAAACACAAAAAAGATGCTATTTTCGTCGAAACGTACGCTATTCTTCATTTTGTTTATTTGTTGACTTTTTTCCTTCCTTGTGTTCCTTTATAATTCATTGTAAATGCTTATGGCAAGGATTTTTAATCCCCCCCCCCCTATTAATTATTATTGTTTAATGCAGTCACTGTACAATTATTTATCTTGCTTAAAAATACTATTATTCTTTGATCGACAAGATATCAAAGTTGCTTCTTATTAAAATATACTCAGATTTGCTCATCATGGTATTTTAATAAAATGAATATTCTTTCTGGTAAATAAGGAATAAAATATTTTTTATCTTCTAACTTTTCTTTTTGGTTGTTATTGTTTTCATTTTGTATTTAATTATCTTTTCATCTGCTATACACATAATATGGACTTAAACACTGGGAGAAAAAAAAGACATTTAAAAAAGTATGTTATTGGTGCTAAAAGTGATGCAATAGCATTTAGTTTACCTACAGTATATTATTTATAAATATATGTTGTCGTAATTATTAGTGAAAGATTACATTAAAAATAATAATAATAAAGGAATTATCAGGATAGGGGAAGAAATCAATATATTATAAAAAAAGTTTTTAAATTTTGTTCAAACCTTATTCCAGTGAGTGAATGTATGTATAATTAATTATTAGTTTTTTAATCTGCAGCAACAGCAAGTATTTATTTAAAAGTTCTATATTTTGAGAGCTTTCACAATCTTGTTTCACTTATTTGTTGCATGCAATATTTGGTCTATTTCTAATATTTTTTCATATTTCTGCACTTCTGGCAAATTTTGTAATGTAATTTAGTTTAATTAGTATGTTGTTTATTCAAAGAAATTATTTTTTTCATGAAAGCTAAATCAGGATTTTTACAATCAGATAAACAAATACTTACTATTTCTTTAATGATGAAATTTGAAAATGAATAGGTTTAGATTTTTGTTAAGTATGATAAAAGTTTACCAATATTGATTTGTTATTATTACTACCAGTACGTAATGTTACTTTTAAAAATCATTGTGCAAATATTCTGACCAATTTCTGTGAATATTTTACACTAAGTAATAATAATGAAAGTAATATGTTTAAAAAAATTAAAATAAATCTTTTAATTTGTTACAAGATAATAGATTTATATTTGCTTGAAGAATGCTGTTTTATAAAATATGAATATTTGATGGGGGGAAAAAAAATCGGAAATAATAAGAAATAAAATCAGAGAAATTTTACTTTAAGCTGCCCCTTGGTGATTTTTCTGGAAATCACCAGGATGGTGCCATTCTCCACCGTGTTCTAAATTGTAACCCTCCATAAGCGGTGTACGATGTTCATTTATTGGTTGTTGGGTTTAACGTTGCACTAGTGCTGTGCACTGGCAACGCACAAAAGTGAGCATTTCAGCGATCTAACCAACAAGAAAACATGTCGAAAAAAAAGCAGTTTGATCAGACACAATACATAGAAAACAAAGAAAATCATCATAAAATAAAATTAAAACTCCAAAAATAAAATCACACAATATAAATGTTCAAAGTTCGCAACTGCAGGAATAATAATACACACATCTATATGCTTTGCATACATAAAAACTGAAAAAAAAAAAAAAATCACTGAATACCCTATTTCAAAATGCATGAATCTGTTAAATAAACAAAATTTTGTGCTGCAGCAATCAGTAATACATATGCAGGGGTGTTTGTGTTCAGGGTTTACCCCTGATTTCAGGGTTTTTTTCTCTAACCCATGTGTATATTTTATTTCCTATAAAGTTATTTCTTGTTTTCATTGGTTGTTCATTTGTCATCCAGGTGATATGTGAATGAAATGTAAAAGATTGAGGGCTTCTGCCCTAAATAGTTTGAGTATTATTTGATATTTTGGGTTTTTTCTAATTTGAGGCTTTAAATTTCAGGGTTTTTACCTTTGAGTCACAATCACCCCTGCATATGTCTGTATGCTTCATGTACATGCAAACCAAGACAAAACATTACTGAATACCCCTATCTCAAAATGCATGCATCTCAAAAATGCATGAAATTACATGTTGCAGTAATCAGTAATATGTAAGTCTGTATGCTTCAGATACATGAAAACCATAAAAGCTATCACTGAATATCTCTATCTAAAAATGCATGAAATTACATATTGCAGCAGTCACTGACACATTGTAAGCTTTGTGCACATAAAAATAATTAATACCCCCCCTTTCCCCCCTTCTCTCTCTCTTTACAGATCCAAAATAAACACAAATTATAAGAATGCCAAAAGCACAGCTCAGTATTATTTTTTATAAATACTAAGTAGATAAAACAATTTAATCCTCGTTATTTAAAATAAAACATGTAATTTTAAACTTTGCATAATTATCCAATTTCAAGAGATTACTATATTTAAAATGAGCATAATAGACTCGCATACATAAATATATTTCTGTTACATATATAATATTTACTTACAGATAAATATTTATTTCCTAAATAATGATTAAATATACTGTTAAATTCATTTATATAAAAAAAGTTACCTCTTTATACTCTTAAATGTACATAAATGTTTCTAAAGCCATTTCAATAAAAAGTTAATAATACTGATTAAATATCTTTTCACTTCAATAAATTTCGTCCCATTTTTGTTATTTACTTTGAAAATGACACAATTTTACGTAGAGATAAATAGCTATATTTTTGCAAGCATGTTTTAATTTCCCATAATACTGTTATAGGTTATAGAGAACTTAGCTATTTGTAAAAAATTTTGTCTTTAGTTTTTTTAGTTTTGTATACATTTTGAGGTGTACGGAATTTGAAAGTCAAAAAATTGATGCTGGTCTGTCGGTTAGTTTGTTAGTATGTTGACAATCTGCAAAGACAGTATTTCAAGAATGAATGATAGCAGGGTTTAACCTGGCAAAAAAATTACTTTAGCATTTTAGCGAAAATAGGCAAGCACTATTTTAGTTTTTTCGAAAGTTAATTAATTCTTTGGATACCATTGATTTCTTTTACTTAGCTTTGTTATCCTCAGTTTTGTTTTCTATTCCTTTGGTTCATTGATGATTTTAAGCAAGCATCCATATTTGTGACTTTAAAAATATGAATCAGGGAAACTATGTTGTGATTTTATCAATAGAAAAAGAGGTATTCATATCATATGTGTAAAATAAAAAAGCAATTTAAAAATCAAGTAAAGTGTAGTGGTAGATAATCATGAAATACTAGTGCTAAAAATGCTTCTATGAAGCAAATTCTGAATTCTAACATACTTTTAAATATTTTTGCATTTAAATTCAATCATTGAAAATTAAAAATAAATCCAAATTACTATATAAATAAGGATTCCCAAAAATTTCAGTCTTTTCGTAGTTTTTGCCTGCAAATATTACAAAAAAAAAAAAAAAAAAAATCTGAATTATTATATAGAGATATTTTATACAGTTATCCAGTTTTAGCTTTTTAGCGAAATTCTGACCGACTTGTTTTAGCAAAATATGATACCTTTTAGCAAAATGCTAAAAAAACTAATGGCAGTTTAAACCCTGAATGATAGTAAAGTGATTAGACCAATTTAAAAATGTCACTTTGTATGATACTAAGAACCTTATTTATTTTGAACATTCTAATTTAAAAGTTTATAAGTCAATCGAAATTTATAATTTTCTTAACATAGGGAAAAAAGGCAAAATTTTGAATAAAATGTGAAGAATATTGTGAGTTATTTTCATCATAAAAATATCGGATCAGTTTTTAAAAATAGGATTTATGATGCTGACATGAATCTCATTAACATTCTACTTTGAAAACTTCACATAAGTTATTCGAAATTTGCAATTTTCTTAACATGGCAGAATAGAGCAATATTTCATGGAAACTGGTATTATGGGAATTATTAGATTGGAAATACTATTGAGTTGCAGGAAAGCTGAAATATAAAACTCACCCGAAAAAATGAATCAGCAGGAAATGATAAATGTATCAAATCAGAGGTATAGTAGAACAGTGTATGGGGCATTTTATTCTTGACCATGCTGAGTTATCAACTGAGTTCATTTCTCTTAACATAAAGTAGTATTTCCTATAGTAGAAATTCATAAAAATAGAACAGAGTCCACCTATGCCAACTAACTACTGTATTTTTCTGTTGCTAAATCAGTTTCACATCAGGAATTTTAATTAAGAAACAAAGCTATTTTTCAACAAGGTTTTGTCGCCATGCAAATATACCCTTTTCTATAACTAAAACTTTCTTGTATAAAACCGATTTATCTGACCTATGGATTACATACAGGAAAATACAGTAGTTTATATTTGTTTGTATTAATATTTATTTTGATATCTCATACTTCAATCCTTGTGAGAATAACTTGATGTTTGGCTTTTATTTTTGTAGAAATAAATATATATGTTCTATAAATATGTTAAACTTCTATTTATAATATACTTATCACTTAAATATTTCTCAGCAGCAGAAGAAACAATAAAGTAGTTCAACGTCAAGCATCTGTTTTAAATCCACCAGAACCAGGGGCTGACACAAACAATCGCTGCTGTTGGGGACGACTATGGTTTGTTCAAGATATCTGTGGCATCATCTGTGCTGTGTTAACATGGATACTTGTACTTTATGCAGAATATGTAGTTGTCTTTGTGATTTTATTGCCTTCTCCTCATCCATATTATAGTGCTGTAAATTTTGTCATATTTCAAGCACTGGCGTTCCTTGCTATTACATCTCATCTCAGGGCTATGTTTTCAGATCCAGTAAGTTGTTTTTATTTTAATTATTTTGTTTTATAAATTTATTTTATTTTATTAGTGACTACAGTAAGGGGATTTTTAAAAAAAATTATTGTTGATGACAGCTGCAGCCTGTTTTATCCCATGAGGAAATTTGATTAACAGAATTTACTCATTACCTATGGGGAAAATTTACTTTCAGCTGCCCTTTGGTAATTTTTTCAGAAATTGCTAAGATGACACTGTTCCACATTATGTTCCGAATTGTAACTTTCCACTGGCAGCGTACAAAAGCAAGTTTTTCACTGATCTAACCAAACAAGAAAACACACCAAAAAAAGAAGCAATCTGATGAGAAACAATGCCTTAGAAATAGGGAAAATCATCATAAAATACAATTAAAAAATTTTTTTATTGAATAATTACGGAATTATACCCAGTCACAAATAAATTCACAACATACAATCACACAATATAAATTCTCAAAATTCCCAATCACAGGAATTTGTAACACGCACATCTATATGCTTCGTGCACATGAAAAAAAAAAAAAAAAAAAAAATCACTCAATACCCATATCTCAAAATGCAAGAATCTCAAAATAAACAAAATTTTGTGCTGCAGCAGTCAGTAATATATATGTCTATATGCTTCGTGTACATGAAAACCAAACAAAGAAAAAATATAATATGTACGTCTGTAATGTGTAATATGTACGTCTGTACGCTTCACGTGCATAAAAACCAGAAAAATGACTAAATACGCTAATCTCAAAATAAACAAAATTTTGTACTACAGCAATCAGTAATATATATGTCTATATGCTTCGTGTACATGAAAACCAAACAAAGAAAAAAATCACTGAATACCTCTATTTCAAAATGCGTGAATCTCAAAATAAACAAAAATTTGTGCTGCAGCAATCAGTAATACACAGGTCTGTATGCTTCGCGTACATGAAAAAAAAAAAAAAAAATCACTGAATACACCTATCTCAAAATGAACAAAATTCTGGGCTGCAGTAGTGAGTAATATGTATGTCTGTATGCTTCGCGTACATGGAAAAAAAAATACTGGATAACTCCATCTCAAAATGCATAAAATTACATATTGCAGTAATAAGTAATAAGCATGCATCAAAACCAAAACAAACATCACTGGATACCCCTATCTCAAAATGCAGGAAATTACATATTGCAACAATCACTGACACATGTATGAACACTTTGTGCACATAAAAATAATTATTACCCACCCTCCCCTCTTCACAGATCGTAATCAAAAAACACAAATTATAAAAATACCAAAAGCACAGGTCAATATTCTTTTTTATAAATACTTAGTAGTTAAAACAATTTAATCCTCGTTTTTTTATAATTTAAAGAAACTTGTAATTTTAAATTTTGCATAATCATCCAATTTCAAGAGATTACTGTTTAAAATGAACATAATAGTCTCACATACATAAATATATTTCTGTTACATATATAATATTTACTTAGAGATAAATATTTATTTCCTAAATTATGATTAAATACACTATCAAATCCATTTATATAAAAAAACTTACCTCTAACCCTCATTATATTTACAACTAGCTGCCTTCGGCGACCAGCTGGTTCGCGATCCCTGAAAAATCCGACTCCTGTTCGATTCCCGGTCCGGGCATTATTTTCACTCAGTTGGAAAAATAAATTTTTAATATATACAAATAACTAGATTCATTAGAGAATCCAAAAAAAAAAAATAAATAAAAATAAAAACTACAGGAAATATATAATATAGAAAAATAAGTAGAAATGTTATAGAGTTGTATAACATGAATTCCTTGAAGCAGATTTAAGAATGAGATGTTTTTAAATATATTAATTTAGGTAAAGAAAAGTCACTAGATTCAAAATACTTTAATATTAAAATAATTAATTATAGGGAATTCTAATCATAGTTTTCATCTGGCATGGTAAATGGCAGCACAAATACAATGCGTTTAGTTAATTATTATTTAGTTACAGTCGGTAACAAAAGTCTCCGAACACTAGCAAAAATTCCTATATGAAAAAAATACATTTAATAGAGTTTTGTTAAGTAAATCCTTGTCGAATCCTGTTTTTAGACTAACTAAGAACAGGATTCGACAAGGATTTATTTAACAAAACAGTTTTAAGTGTACTTTTTTTACATAGGAATTTTTGCTAGTGTTCAGAGATTTTTGTTACCGACTGTACTTATTATTCATAAGTTGAAAAGAGTAAAATATTTATATGTTGTGTTATTGCTTTTGAAGAAGTCAGCAAAAAACTTAAATTCCCTGACTCTTCCCTTGATTCCGTAAGCAGTGGCCACCCTGATTTTTTTAATGGAAAAAAAAAAAAAAAAAAAATAATAATTATAATAAATGTAATAAAATACTACAAAACTGAAGTATCAAAAGCAAATTTGTGGAAATTCATGTGTTGATGTATTTTAACAAGACATTCTTTTACAGAAATACTTGCAAGATAAATAGTAAGCCAAAAAATTAAAGTTTATCAGCAAATAAATGAAGTTTTAAAGGGACGAGAGAATAAATTAAGAATAATAATTTAATAGTAAATTAACCAAGTAAAATAAAAATGAATAAAATGTTAAAAATGTTTCATTTTTATCAGTCACTGTGTATATATAATGTTTAATACCAAGTTAAAAGTGTTTCAATAAACCAAGTATGTGTATTCATTCATTTGAAATAATAATAACAACAAAGAAAAAAAAAATCTTGCGAAAGGGCAGTTTTTACAAATTCAAATTTTATGCTGGGGCCTATTTTATAGATTTGAATTTTGTGAAAGCGTCTTTTTTATCATAGGGGAATTTTGTAAAAGGACAACTAAAGGGCCCCAATTTTCACTTGGATTGACACTTGGTATTACATTAAAAAAAAAAAAAAAAGCCTTCCCCAGGTTCTTTGGTATGCTTTAAGTAAAATAAATTACAACTGTTATTTTCATTTTACTTGGTTAATTTACTATGTATTAAATTATTATTCTTAACTTATTCTCTCGTCTATTTGTTGATACACTTTAATTTTTTGCCTTACTATTTATCCTCCAAGTATTTCTGTAAAAGAACCTCTTGTTAAAATATATCAAGACATGAATTCCCATAAATTTGCTTTTGATGCTTTAGTTTTGTAGTATTTTATTACTTTTTTTTTCCCCATAAAAAAATTCAGGGTGGCCGCTGCTCACGGAATCAAGGGAAGAGTCGGGGAATATAAGTGATTCGGGAAAAGTCAGGGAATTTTGACAGATTTTGTGGAATTAAACCATATTTAAAAGCTTGTTATTAAAAATCACTAAATTGTTAGTTAATGTTGTGAGATTTTCATGGAAAGTAAATAGCATAAGTCAGGGAATTTGGAAAAGTTCTAATACTATCCACCTTGTAAATGCAAGTAAAGTTATTTCAATAATTGTATTTTTACGTTCTTCTATATTCAATAGAAGAAAGTATTGGATTCGTAAAAATTTTTGATCTCGGGTTTTTGATGGATTTACACGTTTTGAGAGCTGTAGAACACAATTTAACCATTTTTAGAAAATGTCTCTCTGTCTGTCTGTCTGTGTGTGTGTGTGTGTGTGACAAAATTTTGTGGCAACTGTATCTTAGGAACTACTGCACAGAATTTCATATAAATTGGTATGTAGTTACAACTTGACATAAATTAGTGCCTATCAACTTTTGGTAAAAATTGTTTTACAGGTTGCTTTGCCATCCCGCTTTTTCTAAATTTTTAACATGGTGATATAGGACAAAATTTTGTATAAATGTGCATAAAGCGAATTATTTTTTAGTAATCATTATGAAATTTACAAGAATTATTTATAATAGAGATAATCAACTGGGAAAAAAAAATTGTATGTGTAGGAGCCCCCCCCCCCCTGGAGTGAAGTCCCCCCTTGGGGGGAGTAAATTTTCAAGATGGGTATCTTTCGAAAGGTTTTGTCAATACCTTTAAAATGAATGGTTGAACTATAAATCTGTGATAATTTAAAACAAAGTTATAGATTTTTTTTACTTTTAACGAAAAAAAAACTTGGGAAAAAAAATCGTATATATATATATTTTTTTTTTTTAATATTGTTACTGAGTGAATTTGTATAGGAAAATATAGAAGAAAATCTTGTGGTGGCCACAACATACTAGTTTAAATTTGAAATGCAAGACAAAACAAATTAATAAAATTTCAATTTTTTTTTTTTTTTTTAATGCACAAAGTATTTTTAAAATTCTTCTTAATATTACTGATTGAAGTTATGTGCTTTAAAAGTATAAGATAGAACATATATATTGAAATTCATATTTGTAAAATTTTGCCATGATGTTATTCCAGGGAGCTGTTCCCAAAGGAAATGCAACGAAAGAAACTATTCAACAAATGGGATTCCTTGGTGATCAAGTTGTTTATAAATGTCCTAAGTGCTGCTGTATCAAACCTGAGCGAGCTCATCATTGTAGTGTATGTCAAAGATGCATTCGAAAAATGGATCATCATTGCCCGTGGGTTAATAATTGTGTAGGAGAGAAAAATCAGAAATATTTTGTTTTATTTACGGTATGTCCATGAGTATTAGTTCTTTTTATCTACGTTTTGTTTAACTCTTTTCAGGTTTAAGATTTGTATATTTAATATTCTCAGGGGTAATTGTGTGTAGGATTTTATCCTGATTACAGGATTTTTTTTTTTTTTTTTCTGTGACTGATAAGTAAAAACTGTTGTGTAATGTAAATAATGAAAAAATAATAATAATTGAAATATATTTGTTAATTATTCAAATAAAAAATTAAATATTTTATTAAAAATATAAATAGGTATATCTTTTAGTTATTTGATATTACTTTTTGGATTTATGAAAACTTTACATGTATTTTATTGGTTACAATCGTAGGTAGGGGGTGTTAATTACATTCTTTTTATTCAAAATTTTGTGTGTCATATATATGCCATATAAAATCTTGCAATAAATTGTTTATTATAATTCATTATTAATTATATATTATTATCTATTTATGAATTTATTTATGTTTAGCATGACATTTTACTAAAAAAACACTTTGATTTAAAACAGAAGAGAAATTATATTAAGTTTGGGTTGCCAGTTGAGTCACTACTTTCCAATATGTTTTGCATCTTTAATTGGAATGATCTATTATTATTTTTCAATTATAATAAAATATTGTTTTTAAATTCAAAAACTTTTTTAAGGATACATAAAATAATAATAATTATTATTATTGAAATACTATATCTGTTAATTATTCAAATAAAAATTAAATATTTTATTAAAAATATACATTTATATGAAATGAGAAGCAATTTCTATTGTAATTTTGTCGAAATTTCGTCTGACAAAAAGTGCAATAGATTTTTTAACCTTCCCTTTTTTTCCCATAATAAAAGAAAAAAAAAAGCACACTTGTTCTTAAGTATGACATAATGCATTATGGACAGAAAACCCCCTTTTATATATTATTATTATTTAGTTATTAGGAAATTTCAGCATTATATATAAAAATTAACATTGTTAATTAAATGTTTATTGTTATTTAGATATATCACTCTGATATTTTTATAATATTATAGAAATCTTTCCACAGTAGAAAAATGTTTTTTCTTAATTATTTAAACTGTATTTTAACATGCAATAAAATAGTGATACAGGTACAAAAGAAATAATCTGGTGTGTCGTCACTCACATGACTTTCTCTTACCCTAAAATTTAGTTCTATAAATACAGGTTGGAGATTAAGGGATAAGATAACGAATTCTGTTATATAAACCTATGTTAAAACAATTCAAATTAAGCTTTGGAAGAGTTTTATATGATAATTAGTTCACGTGTGGAGGGGCTACTGTCCCCCTCAACCCCCAGTTTCATTACTGCAACCACATTTATATAGACTTAAATCTGTTATTAAAATTAAAAAGTTCACTTAAAATTATTCAGACAACTTTCACATGCAACATTCCTTGAAACTTCTCAATATTGATCAAACTTTTCCAGCAACAAATTTATATTAACTTCAAAATACAATATTTGGATCTCCTAAAGTTATTCATTTTTAAGCTACTCTAAGAGACACAGACAAACATCAAACGTTGAAACACTTGACTTCGGTAATCAGAAAGCCTCAAAACGTGTAAATATACATTAAAAAAAAAAACAAAAACAAAAAAAAAACAGGCAATGAATATTTAGCTTAAAAACATACATTATTTACCATATCCTCTGAGGAATTCATTTCAATTCCTGAACAGCTTTCTTGGAAATGGTAAAATATTATAGTAAAGCACATCCACTAACAACAAAAAATAATGTTATCACTTAAATAATTTCAGCCCTGTATATCTTTTGAAGATTATATACAGACCAGATGGTGCACCTAAATTTAATCCTATATTAATAACACACGGCCTAGCCTGCACTTCCATCAATTTGCAACTGTTGTTGCACTTTTATCTAGTTCTTTTGTGTAGCCGTGTAAACAAACAGTGAATGATTTTCCTACCATATTCTACATGAGACATGTTTTTACACATATAAAAAATATATATTCGTTTCATTTGGTTTAGTGCAGTCTATAGATGTTAAACTCTACTTACCTGCAATTTTTCCGATAGACATACGTAATGTATTTGAATTCTCTTGGGTGTCCCTGTACATGAACCATTTGCTTGACCTCAACGAAAAGTTTAGTGTAACATCGCTGTATCATACACATCTAGAATATCAAGTTTGATTTTTCTGCTATAATTTGTTTTTGAGATATGCTGATAACAGACATACAGATACACACACAAACCAACTGCTGAAAACATGATTTTTGGATTTAGGGGACCTCAAAACATGTAAATATGACGAAAACTCGCTTTCGAAAATTTGACCCAAGAACAATACTTTCTCTACCTTATGGGTAAGATAAAATAAAAAACAAAATTGATTATTTTACAGTGCCAGGAAGTGAGGTGTGCTGGCATCTGCCGAAAAAGAAAAATACTGATTGCTTTAAGCTATTCAAAGGAGGAGGGAGAGGGCATCAAATCGTCATTTTATGTCTCTGCAATAAATTTCTCTCAGGTCAATCCTGGTTAAACTGGATTAAAACAGTATTTTTCGCGGGAGAAAGACACAGTTTTCTTTCGATATTTGAATGGTTACAATATAATACCTACAAAATAAAATCACACTATATGAAAGGTAAAATTTTATACTTCGTATTTTTATTATTTTTTTTCACAGAATATATAAAATGTTTCTCTTACATTGCATTCTAGTAAATAAAATGGGTCTCACAGACCCAACCCGTGTACTGGCGAGTTATAATTGGAAACACAAGAAAAAGTATCAAGAGGCAGGAAAAAAAAAAAAAGAAAGAAAGAAAGAAAGTGTTAATGACATTTTTCTTCAATCAGTAAATGTAATTATTATAGGTGTCCATTTTGTTTAATAATTTTAAAATCTGTAATTTGCAAAATGCTTAGAATCAGCTGCTGTATATGTATATATATATATATATATATATATATGTACAAAGCAAAGTTTACTGTAACTTCAGTTTACAAATTGCATTAATGTGGAGACTAAGTTATAAGGGTCTACTTGCTGCTGATGTCTAAATGAAAATTCTAGTTTTCAAATCTATTTTCATCGTTCTTATGCTTTCTGAATTAAAATGCAATGATATGTAGTCTTTTCTTCATTTGAAAATATATATAACATATTTTTAAATTTTACTTACTTTCTTCGTTTTCCCTATAAAAGTCATTTTGTGTCATTCTGAAAAAAGCAGTTTTAATGTAATAATAATAATAAACAAAAGAGTTGAGAATAACAACTGTCTAACACAGCAGCTGAAATCTCAGTGAAAGGCAAAGGAAAGCAGAGAAGTTATTGCAATAATTAATTTACAAAGAATACCTTTTTATTGTTCATTTAACTCAAAGCTTTTCGGCCCGATACCGGGCCTTCTTCAGGAGTTGAAAACTTCTTGCGTGCTGTTTCTTTTAATATTAAGTGCCATCTGCTATCTAAATTTTGATTGGGCTCCATGTCATTGCAACTGCCAAGATTCGTTAGTATTTCGATGGTTTCGCACATTCTGGCATAATCACAGTTATGGTAGTTAGCTAATTTTTTTTTACTATTGAAATCAAAATTTATGTTAGAATTCAGGTTAGTTTTTGGTTAGTGCTGTAGTAATTTTTCCTTGTTTAATATTGTTTTTTGTGTTCATTAATCCTATTTTTGATTGGTCTTTTGGTCATTCCTATATAAACACTATTTTTATTTTCACTGTTTTTAAAATTAATCTGATAAATTCTGGAAGTATCTAAAATATTAATTTTATCTTTATCATTTCTTATATGTTGAAAAATATTTCTGTTTGGTTTTATTGGGATGTTGATGTTATGTTTAGCAACTTCATTTTTTATTTTAAGAGCGGTGGCACCTTTATCCGAAGGTATAGAAGTAGTGTATTTCATTTTGTTTCTTCATCCACTGTTAATACAATCTAATTTCTTTATTCTTTTTCTGTATAATTTGTTTTGTTTACTAAACTTCTTTTATAACCTGCTTTTGTTACAATTTGTGATATTGTTTCAATTTCAGCTTTAAGGTAGGTTTCATTGGAACTCTCAAATGAACATCTTTATTTGAAGTCGATTAAAAGGAATGAGAGGAAAATAATTTAAACATTTCATGTGATAACACTGCTGTGCATGAAAATTGGCCCCAACACCATATTTGTAAATTCTTATGTAAAATGACCTCCTGAATCCAAATATGACAGCCAATTTTCCCCTATCACCCACCATTTTTTGGGGACGCCCCCCTATTTTTACCACTTTTCGTTAATTTTATGGCTATAAATTTGATTTATGGTGGAGAAAAATATTTTAACTGTTAAATATCTTCTGAGTGCCTAAAGAGGTGAAGAATTCTATAACATGAACATTTGCAGCGAGGGGAAGATTTGAGGGGGGGGGGGATTTGCCACTGAAATTATAAGTTACATTTATTATATTTTATTAATCAATTATTATTATCACTTATTATACATTATACATTTTTTTATTTTTAAGAGTTAAAATAATTGTTTTCCATTCTCCAAATCAAATTCATGGCCATAAAAATTGGGTGAGGAGGTGACGTCCCGAGGAAATGGTGGGTGATGGGGCAAAATGGGGAGCATATTCAGATTCAGGAGGTCATTTTACGTAAGAATCAGCAGGAATGGTATCAGGGCTCGATTTTTTTTTTTTTTTTTCTTTTTGCAGCATAGTGTTATTTTAATACATTGCATACAAGAAGTTTTTTAGTCCGTCACTTGTGCATATGTCACTGGAAGTATGTATTTCTTTTTTACCTTTGCACAGTTTTATTGCAATTTTACTGAATGATTAATTTTCATGAAATTCGCACATGCATAAACAAAAAAGCCTAAAAACCATAATAAAATTTATACCCCAGTGGCAGAAAGTTTTGTAGCTGTCTGCGACAGGCTTTTAAAATTTCATAATTTGTCTGCAAAATTTGAATGTAATCAGGGGTGAAAATGGCTTACACTCAAAAAGCCTGAAAGAAAGCTGATTGGGGAGGGGGGGGGTTAACATCAGTGGTGATCTCGTGCAACAATACACGAATACAATTTTACTGCAGAACAATATAGTATAAACAATTGTGTGTATTCATTCAATTCATCTCATTCAATTAAATATTTTATAGCAATGGTTGACGCAACACAATATAAATAATTATCTATAATAATAAATGGAAAGGTTTGTCTGTCTGTCAGTCTGTTCTTTTATACGTTCAGCCCCTATTGAACGCAGAAGTACAAAAATTGACATACTGATGCTCTGGAACATTTCTGAGTTCCTCTTCAAAACAGAATTTAAAAATTTTAATTAGTTGTGGAGATATTAATTAAAATGTAAAATCATGCCTAATCTAAAAGCGATCTCAATGGCTGAGAAGTCACCGCCATTGCATAAAAATAGATATTTTAACAGAGTTAAAATTAGAAAAAGTGGAAAATAAATTAGAAATATTTGTCCGATCGTTACGATTTCGGTACCAAATGAAAGGGGAATTTTTTCTGAATTTAAGTGTGCAAGCGGCTTATCGGTACCACAATTAGATTTTTTAAAATTAACTAAAGTATGAATTTTTTGTGGCAACATCATTTCAAATGCCGACCGTCTGCCATGATAAAGGAAATGATAGTAACGGATCAAGATGTCACGTGTTTTACAGTGGGAATAAAAATTGCAATTTTCAAACTTTTTCAAATTTTCATTCACGTTACATTTGAATTAATATTCGGCTTAGACAGCATATTATAAAGCTACTGTTCAATTTTCATGAAAATATCCGGATAAACAAAAAAAATAGATTAAATTTTGTTTTATATTTTGTAGTATATATTTTAAATTGAGATATGCCGTTGAAATTTCGTAATATTAGGTTTTAACGCCCGATAATTCGATTCTGAATAGTTTTTAAAGTGTAGAATTTTTAGGAAGGGCTTGAGGGGGAGGGAAGAAGGGCGAAGGGGAAAAAAAAAAAAAAGAGAGAGAGAGTTACAGCGTTTGAAATTGGTATTATTAAGTTTTAAGGAAAGATAAATCGATTGCGGATATATATTTTCATATGTAAAATTATTAGAAGGGATGGAAAGGGGAGGGGGGAGGAAGGGGCAAAAACGTAGAAAAGGAACGGTTGTTTCGAAGAAAACGACGGAAAACCCAGAACGCCATTATTATTTTATATTTTGCAGAGTTTCGAATTCTGGTACTCCTTTCACATTTCATACTATTGATTTTTAACTGTATTTAGCCCGGAATTACGCAAGTTTCGGAGAAAACCACGAAAAAGTCAGACATAAGTCGTTTTATAATAGTGTTTATATCATTTTGTATCTCAGCTTCTAATTAGCATAATTTCAAAAGTAATATGTCATTTTGAAAATTATTTGAATTAAATTTGAAAGTAGACGCCACAAATTTCTGTCACCTTCCATTAACTGACTACCGTAAGTTATGGAATTCGAGATTTCACGTGATTTACACGTTTTAAGGTGTCCTGATTAGGTTTTCTTTTGTATCTCAGCTACTAATTAAAATAATTTTATAAGTAATACATTATTTGAAAGCTTTGTTGATTTGGAATTGAACAGTAGATTACAGAATTTTCTACCGCCAGATGGCGCTGTAATATTCTAAAATTTCAATATTTCGAATTCTGAATATGATTAAATTGTTTTTAATACATCATTCGAAAGATATTTTAAAGAGCTTTTGCATTATCGAAAGTGGAATTCAAGATTTCACCAGATTTACACGTTTTAAGGTCTCCTGATTAGGTTTTCTTTTGTATCTCAGCTACTAATTAAAATAATTTCATAAGTAATACATCATTTTAAAGCTTTGTTGATTTGGGATTGAACAGTAGATTACAGATATTTCTACACCAGATGACGCTACAATATTTTAAAATTTCAATATTTTGAATTCTAAATATAATTAAATTAATTTTAATACATCATTCGAAAGTTATTTTAAAGTACTTTTATATTATCGAATAACCTACATTAAATTTATCCAATAGAGGGCGCTAATGGCAATTATTCGAGATTTCACCTGATTTATATGTTTTAAGGTCCTCAAGGGGGCCAAAAAATTAGAAATTGAGTTAGACTGTTCAAAATTGGTATATGTAGGTTTTGGGTGCCTACGAGTCAAATGAGGATATTTTCGAGTGTAAAATTAAGGAGGGACAGGAAGGGTGGTGAAGGAATACGCACGCGCAACGAGCGTATATATGAATTCGTGAGCACTGCGCGCACACGGGTCTACGCTGACGAAGGCAGAGGGGACCCGGTGTGAGTTTTTACCCGATCAGAAATGATTTTTTTTTTAATTATTATTCCTTTTCTTAAGAATAGAAGTTTATGAGTAACAACATGGAATTTTGAGAATTCATAAGGGGGATGAAGGAATACGCGCGCGCAGCGCTCATATATATGCATTCGTGCATGTGCATCGCGCACGGGTCTACGCTGCCGAAGGCAGTGGGGACCCGGTACGACATTTTTCCCGATCAGAGTTTTTTTTTCTTTTTTGTTTCACACGATAAAAATTAATGCAATTTTGAGAATTCGTTAATTATAATGATTCACTTGAAACATTTTATCCATGAAGCAATTTAATTAACAAAACCATTAATATATACAACCTTTTACTTATCTTCACGTTACATCTTTGGTAGACTAGTTTCATCTGGGGCGCCCCAGCTTGGTCACTACCTTGCTTTGGTGTTCGAAACTGTGGTCTTCCTGTTTTCTTGTTCTTTTAAAGACTTTACGCCATTGGCAGTTAAGGATAGCACCCTCGTTGCCATTACAACTGTCAGAATTAGCCAAAATTTCAACAGACTCCCTGATCGCTGCGTACCCGTGGTTGTGGTAGTTGGCCAACTTTTTTACGTCATCAAATTTGATATTAATTTCTTCGTTTTTGTTTACTTGGGTTAAGGCTGTGGTTAATTTACCTGTTTTTATATCGTGTTTATGTTCTTTTATACGGGTCTTTATTTTTCTTTTTGTTTTTCCTATATAACATTTTTCTTTATCTTGTTCGTTATTGTATGGTATTTTATATATTCCTGCAGTTTCTAAAGGTTTAGTTTTATCTTTGTCACTTCTTATTAATTGAAAAATGTTAGGGTTAGGTTTTATGGGTACATTTATATTATGTTTTGCTGCAATTTTCTTGATTTTATTAGATATTCCACGGTCATAAGGTATGGAGGTAGTATATTTAAGCTTTGGTTTTTGAAAATTGTTGATTTCATTAAGAGTTTTTAATCTTTTTTTAAATAATTTATCTATTAATTTGTTAGAGTATCCTGCTTTTTGTGTGAATTGTTTTATATTTTTTATTTCATTTTTTAAAATTTTATTGTCTTTACAAATTACTATTGCACGGTTGATGTGGGATTGGATAGCATTGATTTTATATTTAAAAGGGGTTTTACTATTTTTATGGATTATTTCGTTACTGCTATTGGGTTATCTATAAACTTGTGTGGTTATTTTATTAGCATGGCGACTGATATTGACATCTAGAAAATTTAGCTGTTTATTGTTTTCTTCTTCTAAGGTGAATTTAATATTTGGATCTATTTTATTTAAAATATTTAGAATTTCTATGGGATCAGTTTTTTGGTCTATTACTGCAAAAACGTCATCAACATAACGAAACCAATAAAAATTTTTTTCTTTAACTTTTTTATCAAAATTATTTTCTATTTTACGTAGTTTAAATTCAGCAAGAAAACCCGATATGGGAGACCCCATTAGGACTCCTTTGATTTGTTTGTAATATTTTTCATTAAAAGTAAAATAATTTTCATTCAACAAAAAGTTGGTTGCTATGTTTAAAGTTTGGGCTATTGATGGGTTTGTATAATGTTCATCTATTTTTTCTTTTATTAATTCAGTAACATTTTTTATATCTATTGACGGATAAAGGTTTACTACATCAAAACTTACAAATTTAAAATTTTCCTGTATTTCAATATCATAAATTTTACTTATAAAATCTTCGGTGGAGTTTAAGCTATGTTGTGAGGGGGGAAGTAAGTTTTTATAAATTTCAGCCATATATTTTTCCATTGTGTAGGTGAGTCCTTCGCTTTTGTTAACAACTGGTCTAATTTTGGGGGGGTTCTTGTGATCTTTATATCTGCCAAAAATTCTTGGTGTATTTCGTGCAAAATTATTTATTATAGGTGGTTTGTTATTAGGCCAGGTTCCTTCTTTTATTATTTTTTGTGTTTTTTCAACTATTTTGTTAATGGGGTCTTTTTTTATTTTTTCTGTACCTATTTCATTTATGGTTTCTTCCATTTTATTTATGTATTCCTGTCTATTTAATATTGCTATTTTTCTGGTTTTATCTGTTAATGTACAAGCTACTTTTTCATTTTTCTTTAGATTATTAAGTGTTTTAATGTCTTCCTATGTAACGTGAAGATAAGTAAAAGGTTGTATATAATGATTCATTTAAAAATAGTGACCAGCGAAGCGGGCGTAGCCTGCTAGTAAATAATAAAAGAATTAGTTTTAGTTTTGATACAGAATTTTTTTTAAAGTGAATTGTTATTCGAAAGTTGCAGACAAAAACTGTCCGCAAGCCATGTCGCGTTGTTTCTGCCACTGGGATGTATACCCACATGCAATATGTTCATATCATTATCTATTAAATATCTATTTTAATATGTTATATATATATATATATATAACATATTGAAATAAATATTATGTATTTGAATTATTTGATAATATTAAAATTGTTCTTTACAAAATCTTCCATAAAATTTTTATCAATATGTGTTCATATGATTTTATTAATTTGATATTTTTTTGCATGTAGTTTTATATTGCTGTGATATCATCTCATGCCTTCTTTTTGGCTGTCAGTCACTTTATTATGTGTGTTAGCAGTGAGTGGAACAGTAAGTATTTCTTTTACAGATATTTCTTTTTACTTCTGAATTTTCCGATGCTATGATTTTTTTTTTTTTTTTTTTTTACATTTGTAAATATATATTGTTGTAACACCACAAGTATTGATTGATATTTATCCTGTCAAGTATGAGTCTCTTCAGCAAATTGATGTATTTCTTTCTTTCATTTACCTTTTTATTGAAAAAATTTTTTGGTGGAAAAAAATTCAGTAAAAAGGTAACTGAAAGAAAGAAATGTGCCAGCTTGTTAAATATTATATATATATATGTAATATTGCAAGATCATAGAAAGCAAGAAAAATAAATGATCAAATACCAAAATTATCCATAATAATCAAAATAGAGATATACAGGAATAGTTTTAAAAAATAATTTTCTTTTCCAGAACTTTTCCAGTTACAAAAAAATAAAATCTTCTAAAGATGCAAAAATCCACTTTAAATTTATTCCACCTGCTTCTCTTAAGGGCGTGCATCCGGAAATGAAGATTTCTATTCAACATGGCCGCCCAGGTTCTAAGAAAAAATTGGGGTTGGCCTAACTTTAAAAACTGACAGCCAAGAGCTCCAATCAGTGAATAGTAGAATTCCCCTATTAGTTGAAAAATTATCTTCTTGACTACCTTAATTATTTTGACACTTCCTCTCCGAGCTGTGGGGTGACAGAGGTGATAAGAGACAGTTTCCCACCTGTATTCAATTATCTACAAGAACGCCGCTAAAAAAATATACAAACTATCGCATCGCTCAGTGAAATATTTTGTGAAACGTAAATCACTAAAATAAATAGATTTAAGATTTAAATTCTAATGTCAAGAAATTTAATATTATTAAATGAATAAATGAAAATTCTTTACACAAAATGTTTCGGAACAGAAGAAAATATTTTTTTAAATTATAAATACATGCATAAAATATATGAATATTATAAAAAAATGTTTATTGAATTATTTATACTACATATATATAGTTTCAGACAGTACATAAAATAGCTCTCTCTCTTGTCGAAAGATTCAAACCCACGGTAGTGTGTTTTAAAAAATAGTGGTTGATTTTTTTTTTTTTTTTTTAAAGTTTTAATAGGAAATATGTTTACTCAAAAGTTTTTTTTAAATTCTAACTATTTACTTTCTTTCACGTATACGCAGGGTAAAGAAAGTATTGTTTTTGGGTCAAATTTTCGAAATTGATTTTTTTTTCTTTATTATATAATTATACGTTTTGAAATCCTCTGAATTGGAAAATGTTTTTAGCGGTTGGTTTGTGTGTGTATCTGTCTGTTATCAGCATATATCAAGAACAAATAATAGCAGAAAGTCCAAACTTGGTATTTTAAATGGGTTTCATATAAATATGCTACACTAAATTTTTTCCTTGAGACAAAGCAAATGGTTCACGTACAGGAATATCCAAGAGAATTCAAATACATGATGTTTATGGGGTTCAAAGTTCAAATAAATTATGTTCTGATAAGTACAATTTAACATCAATAGGCTGATTAAACAAAAGTGAGTAACAATTTTTTTTAAATGCATAAAAGCATGTTTTGTGTAGATTGTGGTATGGAAATCATTCATCATTCGTTTACAGAGCTCCAAAGTATTTGGATATATTGAGGCTATACCTGGAAATTGCTGGAATTATAACTAATTTTGTGTTAGAAGTTTTTCAAGTAAGAATAAATTTAAATACACAACATTGTTTATCGACAATATGCAGAGCTACCCAAAATTAAGCTAAACGCTCTTTTGTATTGAATGTAATTGATGGAAGTGCTTTGCTATATTTTATTATGCCGACGAACACTTGCTCACGAAGCAAAATTAATTTTTCATATCCATACTGTATGTAAACGAATTACTTTTAGTAGTTTTATTCTCAACTCTAGTTTTTTTTTTTTTTTCATATTATCACATTTTGAGGTTCCCTGATTATAAAAGTCCATTATTTAGCGGTTGATCTGTATATATATCTGTTATCAGAATAACATAAAAACAGATAACTGCAGGAAATTCAAAAGTGGTATTTTGAAGTTCGTATTAGGTTGCCACTTAAAATTTTGAGCAAGGTTGTCAAGTTTGAAGTCAAATTAGTAACAGTCTTGATTATTATTCATTTGTTTATTTTTACAATTATGCATTATAAATAAGTGGGTTTGATGGAGGAGGGGAGTATCCCTCTTACAAAGAAATACATGTGAAATAAAACTGTTCCATATGTTCTAAAAATGTTCTGCAATTTTAGATTTTTTTTAAGTACATTATTTTTATTATCTTATGCTATTGATCTTAAAACTTAATATGCAATATATATATATATATATATATAATGAAAACCTTTTTAAAATTTTTCAGTAAATATTCAATATAATTTTCCTTCATTATTTTATTACAATATGACATTTTCCTGTTCCTCCCTTAAAATTTTAGCCTTGAGTCTAAACAGTTTTAAGATTTAATTAAGTAGAATTACAGTTCAAGGAAAAATTTTATTTATTTATTTATTTATTTTTGGGTCTAATTTTAATGTAATTTTCGAATTTCGATGGAATATAATCCGACACACGCAGAGCTGCAAATACTTTAATTAAGAAAACGTTAAAAATTAAAAAGTAAACTAATACGTTCATTTCCTGATATTTTAACTGTGGATCTATGATAAATAACACCCGTGAAGTTGGAATATTTACAAGGCTTTTAGTTTAGAACCTCATCCCCCACCGCCCTTATTATTTCCCAAAATAATTTACATCTCTGCAGAAAGGAAAAGCAATAAATTATAAAACATTTAGGATAACAAAATTAATAATTTTAATAATTTTCTACTTGCAACTTTAAGTAAAATCAATCCTATGCAGAGGTTCCCTCCTAGGTGATTCTAAACTGCCCTGTTTTCTGCAATTCTAAATTCTGCTCTTCCAAACTTCACAATTTCATTGCTCCAACGGCACTATTATATATTTCCTAACCCATAGTTTTATTTTTCATTCCTTTATTTAATTATTTTTAACAAATTATTATTATTTTAAAGTTAGGTCCAGACATTACAATTTTTAAAAGTCATAAAATTAGTTAAATTAAAAAAAAAAAAAAAAAAAAAAAAAAAATCTTTATGATATTAAAGAAAAAACTTCAAATCAGACTCTTTCTACTGTCTATGTCTCTATGATGGGTTGGTTTGTCTGCTGTTTGACACTGATATAACAAAAAAAATCAAATTTGTCAATTCAAATCAAAAATATTTTATCAATTTCACCCACGATAGCTAATTCTTTTAGCACAAAAATGCTGGAAAATCTTTCTTTATCTATGCATATTTTTAATTTATTTTAGTAACTTCCTTTTATATAAAAATCAACCTCTGACTCTTTTTTTTTTTTACAATATATATAAATGTCATAGTAATGGGGAAAATGTTTTATAAATTATAAATGATGCATGGGTTCTGAAACAGAATTTTTTTTTGTTTAATCTGTCTCTCTTCCCCCCCCTTCCCCTCGTAAAAACAAAATTTTTTTGCTATTGTTCGTATTTAGAAGTATTTTACAAGAAACAATTAAGAAAAGTGCCCTTTTTTCCGGTATCTTTTTTTCCGCGATCCGGAAAAAGGGGCACTTTTCTTAATTTGCGAGTCAAAAAAGTGCCCTTTTTTTCCCCAGGTGCCCCTTTTTCCGGGATCCGCATAAACTTGCACCCATTTGGCGCAACTTTTGTGACAACGATTTATACATACGACATAACAGCATACTGCGAATATCCCATTCGAAGCACAGTATAAATATACAAAGAAAAAATTCACTTATTCGATTTTCATTGAATTACTTATTTAATTAACACATTTTCTTGAATAGCAACCCTACCACTAACCAAAAGATTTTACTCTCTAAGCTATGAGAAGTGTTTGGTTCGATTCAAGGCAGCACTCGTCAGCCTAGCACTAGGAGTATTCCATCGTTTTCTCCAAAACACACATTAATATGGATTAGGACCCCTTAAAATATTCTCACAGAATCCATTTCACCTAGACTTTTTCTAAATTAATAATAATAATAATGAATACGAATTATAATAGCTTTAATTTTACAGCAAATGCAATACAGGTTTCAGATTCTCTGTTTTAGGTTGGGACGTCATAATTACAACACTATACTGTAATAAAAAATTTAATAAAAATTAATATCCATAATTTGAAATGGACACAAAATGAAAATAAGATAATTATTCCGTTAGAATTTTATGCTTTTGTATTGTTATTATTATTATTTTGCCGGAGATTTGCGTTATTTATATCATTTTTAATAGAAAACGTGCCATAGCTACCTTGAATAACATATATCAGTTTCAAAGCATTCTACAAAAAAAAAAAAAATAAATAAATAAATAAAAATAACGGAATGTTGAAAAAAAAGAAAAAAAAATAATCTGGTGTGTCACTCACACGACTTTCTCTTACCCTGAACTTTAATACTATAAATATAGGTTGGAGATTAAGAGGTAAGATAACGATATTATGTAAACTTATGTTAAACAATTCAAATTAGGCTTCGGAAGAGTTTTGTATGATAATTAATTCTGTGTGAGGGGGCTACCGCCCCCCCTCAACCCCCCGTTTCATTAACGCACCTACATTTATATAGAATTTAATTCGGTTATTAAAAAATAATTCTATTTTTTAAAAATTATTTATTAAAATTATTATTTAAAAAAATTATCTTTTATAATAATGCATACGATTTCCATATTAGAGAAGTAGTATGACACTAAATATCAAAAAAAGTCCATTTTATTCTCAATTAAAAAAAAAGAAAAAAAAAAAAAAACGATTTTTTTTTCTAAGTTTTTTTTTTTTCGTTAAAAGTGAAAAAAATCGATAACTTTGTTTTAAATTATCGCAAATCGATGGTTCAACCATTCGTTTTAAAGGTATTGGCGAACTCTTTTGAAAGATACCCATCATGAAAATTTACTCCCCTCGAGGGTGGACTTCCCCCCCAGTGGTGGTATTTACTCCATTTTATACAGGAAACATCCGATAGTAAACTTGTATAACATATTTCAATTTCATTAAGATTTGTGTACAGTAAGGGTATGGAAATATGGTTTATAGAAATGCCTCTCATAGGACACAATGTTTTGAAATATTTTAGGGGGTCCCTGTACACAAATTAGTAGAGGTGTAAACTCCATATTCAACAGGGAACATCCGATAGTGAACTTGTATAACATATTTCAATTTCATTAAGATTTTTGTACAGTAAGGGTATGAAAATAGGGTTTATAGAAATGCCTGTCATAGAACGCAATGCTTTGAAATATTTTAGGGGGTCCCTGTACACAAATCAGTAGAGGTATAAGCTTTTTTTTTTTTTCGTTAAAAGTAAAAAAAAAAAAAAAAATCGATAACTTTGTTTTGAATTATCGCAGATCGATAGTTCAACCATTCGTTTTAAAGGTATTGGCGAGCTCTTTTGAAAGATACCCATCATGAAAATGTACTCCTCTCAACGGGGGACTCCCCCCCCCCCCAGTGGGGGAGGCGAGGCTCCTACATACACAATTTTTTTTTCCCAGTTGACTATCTCTATTACAAAATATATATATATTCGTTTCATTTGGTTTAGTGCAGTCTATAGACGTTAAACTCTACTTACCTGCAATTTCACCCATAGACGTAATGTATTAGAATTCTCTTGATTTTCCCTGTACACGAACCATTTGCTTGATCTTAACGAAAAGCTTACTGTAGCATCCCTATATGATACACATTTAGAATACCAAGTTTGAACTTTCTGCCATAATTTGTTTTTCAGATATGCTGATAACAGACAGACACACAGACCATTTGCTAAAAACACGATTTTCGTATTCAGGGGACCTCAAAACGTGTAAATATAACAAAATCTCGCGTTCGAAAATTTGACCCAAAAACAATACTTTCTCTACCTTATGGGTAAGAGAAAGTAAAAAAGAGGAGAAGCATTGAAAGTTACAAATACTTCAATTACAAATAACAATAATAATAATAAATAATAATGACATGTTAATTTTTTAATATTCTTATTTTTGAACATAATAAGAAACAAAGCTAGGTTACAGTTTAATATTAACAAGACCTAAATCACAACCCCTATCATACTAAAATACTTTGTATGTGCACGGCAATAGAACAGACTTTTTCAAACTCTAAAACCTAAAAATACTTTAATTGAAAATAATATCAGCAAAAAAATTGAAATTTAAGAAATAAAATAGTATATTGATTTCAAAATATTTATATTCATAATCTAAATATTTTGTATCGTGACTGAAATTTGGAATTTTCTTTGAAAAAGGAAAACATAGAATAAAGTTTTATATTCAACTATAATATTAAAAAGGAAAGAATTTTGTTTATAAATTTTATCCTTCATATATATATTGCCCTTCGCACAGATACATTCATTAGTATGATAGATAGTCCCTAATTAGACGAAAAATAAACAAATGAAAAAATTGCCACAACACACAAAAGCCAATTTGGTCAGTATTATATATATATATATATATATATATATATGCGCACATTTTAAACTACAAGTATGAATATTGGCAAAAGCATTTGTTAATTACTCTCTGTACATTTGTTTTTATTAAGATATCAAACAAAATAAAACTGCTGTACAAATAAATAAGAAAAAGAATTCAAAGCTATACACAAATAAACTTTTATTGACAAAAACAACATTACAAAATATCAGACAAAATTAGTAATTTTTAATTTGATTGGTTAATCAATTATTATTTCTGATTTCTATGTGCTTTCTCTCATTTGTCTATTATTCAATCAGATAATATGTTTAATTACACAGGCATACAAAAATGAAGTTTACAAAATTTGATTTGATGATTTCAGCTGACCTTTATGTTTTTTGATATGCTGAAACCGAAAATGCAGCCCATTTTTCTCTATCACGTATTGATTTTTGTCAATACAGGGTGTTTACCGACACGATTTCTTATATATACCAACATAACAATCGGTTTGTTGGTTGGTTGATATGGTTTTAAGTCGCACTAGGGCTTCACAATTTCAACAATAGGCCTCTATGATTAATTAATCATGGAGAAATACTATAAAACTTATTATATAATTATATTGGTGGAAGAGTAATGGAAGAAATTCTACCCTGTTTTGACAAAAATCTATACGTGATAGAGACAAATTGGCTTCACTTTCGGTTTCAGAAAACCAAAAAACATAAATATCAGCCAAAATTATAAAATCAAAATTTTACATGTCGGCCTGTGTTATCTCCCGTGGATAATTTTTAAGTTTAACATCAAATCAGTTTTCAGATACATTTTTTGATGCTGTAACATATTTTATATTGGTATTTGACAAATGAATTTATCGTTTTCTTGCTTTCAGTTGTATTTCTTTCATTATTTACATATACTATATATACATAAATATATACACACAAATAAATATATGATGTAAAATAAGGGCATGACAAGGTACTATAAAAACTGAAAAATAAATAAATAAATAAAAATAAATTGGAAATTAAAAGCCAAATTACATTTTCTGCATTAAATTTGTTGCATTCATTTTCTTATTTAATCAAATAAATTATCACATTTTTCTAATTAAAAAATCAATAACAATGAACGTATTTGCATTTGCAAAACAAAGATATCAAAGGGTAGTATTTAAACTCAGGAAAGTAAAATAAACAAGAACCGAAAACTGAAAACTATGTACACTCTAGGAACAAAATAAAAACGTTCTCTATAATAATAGCCATATTTTTTCAGCGGTTGCGCTGAGAACTAACATTATAGCTGCAATAAAACATCGAAATAAATACAGTAAAATTTTACCCATGGCCTTCAAAAAACAAAAAGGTTAATTTGACAGAAAACAAATACCATCACTTTTGCAGCATTGTATTGAGAAAATAGAAAACAAACCTTTATCCATAATTAGAAATAAATAATAAGAAAAGTAAATTAAGAATTTATTTCATGGTTTAGTTTAAATTAACCGATTTTACTTTTTTTTTTTTTTTTCCAGGAACAGCTTTAGTATAAGATCTCCTTGACGAATTCGGCTAGTCACGCATAATCATTATAAATAAATCACATAATATCGCAAAAAATTAATAAAACGAAAACAATCATCACGTAATTTTTTCTAAACTGCTCGAAACAGCTTATCTTTTACTTCATTAATGATCATTTGAAACATATTTTATAAAGAAAACTAACTTTTTTCTTCTTTTTTTAATGAATACATTATTGTTATTGTTATTATTACTATTATTTATAAAACATTTGTTATCTTACAAACTGTTCGTCAGTCATAACCTACTTTATTTTCGCGGCAGACATTTTAGTCTATGTGAGTATTGAAAATATAAATAAATTTTTAAATGATCGTAAAATTAGTGAAATAAAAACAATAGTCATATAAATTATCTATTTCCAACGTATCTAAGTCATGATTAAAAAACAAAAACATATTAAATAAAATAAATGAATAATAATATAATACGCCAAAACATCGACAAAAAAAAATCAAAAGGATGGGCTATGAAAGCTCCTATCTGTTGATGTGAGATTTCATAGCAGCTTCAAGCTTTTTGAAGTGAAAACTTCTTTAGGCGCATTGAGCACTTCTTGGGTGAGCAAAAATCATGGAACTCGCGTCATCGTCAGCGAACACTTTGAAATTCTGCAGGCGTTCGTTGCCGTTGTATATATATATATATGTTTGTATGTATTATCATTACTATTATTATTATTTTATTTTTATTTTTCGCGTGTAAATGAATTTATGCCAAGGACAAAATAAATTAATTAATAAACTCATAAGTTCATTTATTTATTTATTATTATTATTTATTTATTTATTTTTATATTTTTAATTAAATATTTAATAATTCTAAAACTATTACAAGGATTTTATTTAATGTCTTTTAATTAATTGAAATAATTTTATTTAAATGCTCAATTCTGAGTCCTTGAGTTATTTCGCATCTTTTTGCGTTCAGATTTCGTAAAGAGGTAGTCGGAGACACAAACATTTTTTTTTTTTTTTTTTGTAATATATATAAAAAAAAAATATTAGATTTTTAAGCAAAGAGTTCTCTCCCTCTCTTTTTTTTTTCTTTAATGCATTTGGACTCTGAAAAAGAAAAATTCTGTGTGGACCCAGAAAGTATGTTTTAACGACACCATTATCCCCCTTCCCCTTTCGACATGAACGATATCATCAATCAATCTTAATGACTTCCCGTAAGTTTCGCGGGGCGTTTCCGATGGGAGGCGGAGAAATCTGCTGAAATTGAGGTCTTTCAATTTAAAAATTAAAGTTTCTTATATTCTCATTAATAGAGATTTAAATAAAACAATTTATAAAAACATTAATAAAAAGCTTGGTTTTCTTGAGAAAGCGACATGCTATACAGATTTCAGATATTGCAATTTGTTGATAAGTTAGAGGCTAGTAAAGCAACACAAGTATATTTTTCGCATTTTACAGCTTAAAAATAAAGGGTTAAAAATTAAATATAACAGTTTTTGTTTCACGGGTCTTCAGTGTATGGTTGTGAATTTTCTAATTGTGAAAACAGAATTAAAAAAAATTCATTAGGTAATGTGTAATTCTATAAACAAATTTCGCCATAGAATAACACAGGCTTTGTATGACCTTGACGATCCGTGATGCACCCCCTTAAGACTTCTAAAATCTTAGAATTACGATGCATGCAACAATTGTCGTCAAGTTATCAATAAATGTCTCTAAAATCACACCCATGGTTGAAAAATTTATCATCTAAATATCTTCACAAATCTTTTATTTTTTCTATTTGTATTTTTAAAAAATAGAAAGAAATATACATTGAATAATAATATTAAAAAATTGTTGGTATTAAAAAATTTTTTTTAGAAATCAAAATTCACCTAGTTTAAACAAACTTTTAACACCAGAGTTAATGAAAAAAATATATATATATTTTGCCACATGATCATCTGATTACCTTTTTCTATTTTCTACTTTTTTTTGTATATATATTAATAAAAGAAAGTATTCGATTTATAAAAAAAAGTTTCTGATTTTCAATGAATTTATGCATTTTGAAATGTCCTGACCCCAATTTGACAATTTTTAGGAAATATATGTCTCTGTGTGATGAGAAGTTCGAAGCAGCTCCAGATCAAAAACTTATACTTAGAATTTTATAGAGATTTTTAGAAAATGGCTGGCTGTGTATGTCGCAAAAATTTTGTGTCATCTCTAACTCAAGAACTAAGGCACAGAATTCATCAAGAGTTTATTTTATATTTAGATGTACAGTCGGGGGAAAAAAAAAAAAAAAAATGCAACACCCACTGTAATTTCATTATTTATTGACACAGGAACATCTAAAAGACAAAATTCAACAGGAAATTAAATGCACTTTCTGAAAATTTCGTCGAAGTTTGAATTAGGGGTCATCTACATATTGAAATGAATGCCAAATTTGATTTTTCAATAGCAACACCCAACTTTGACTTCATATTCGAATTTCTGAGAGTCTGGCGGTGCGGAAAACTATACGGTTTGTATACTTTATCTTTAGTATTTATAGACTTATTATCGAAAATGTGTTAGGGGGTTATCTCTAAATGTAGAAAAATAAAATTAAGATCCTATATGAAATAGATAAAATTTTAATCTTTCACACTGGAAATCTTTCAGGAAAAAAAGAATTATATAAATTAATAAAAACATTTACATTTTCCCGTTTCTTAATTAACCAGACTTCAGTTTTTTAGATTTGTATATACTTCAGTACTTTTTTAGATAATTTTAGGTCTATATAAATACATTACACTTGTGACTGGTCCAGACAGTACTCTTTGAAAAAAGTGCAATATTTTTCAAGTAAAAGTGTCTATTATGGCTGTACTGATCACTAGTAAAGCTTAAATTTTATTTTGTAGGTGTAACATAATATACGAAATGAAATAATACAGACGCAATGAAATAATACAACAACGCATAAACTAAATTTTTTCGGATAAATTATTGTAAGGGTTCATGAAGTAAATATTAAACAATTTTAATCGCACTTACCAGTTTTGGGTCAGTTGAACTCTTTGGAACTGTACGATTCGTTTTATAATTTCTTAATTAATTCTTTTGCGACTGCTGACATCGATTCGCGCCATTTGAAAATCTGTAACTCTGTCAGTGGGCGTTTCTTTCATAATTTGTGTGTTACTTATTTCTCAAGAGTGTACCCATTGTTCATATTTTTGCAATAAAATATACTACGGATAGAAATTTATTGATTAGAAAGAATATAATTATAATGTATATCCATTTGTAATAGAAATGTGAATACAGAAAATTTGTTCTGAGATATTAAGCCTATTTTTCTATTTAAAACAGTAAACCTTGCCTATTTAGTTAATTTTTTTCTTCTGGTGTTCGTTTAAAAGATTCAAAATTTATCACCAGTAATCGATGAAGTAAATACCACTTGTGCATATTTTTGTCATAAAATAAAGGGTTTAACACGAATACTCAATGTCACATTTACTTTTCTTTTCTTTTCTGTATTGTTTTGTTTTGAAGAACGATGAAGGCAGGGCTTGTCTTTTTTAGAAAACAGGAATTCTTGATGACTGATGACTAAAAATCATCATTTTTTGTTTCTTTTCTTTGCGTTTGACATTGTTGTTATATAATTTGACCCGTAAGTAAAAAATATGGATATTTTGTTTAATTTTCTTTGTTATTTTTTAAGATCTGATTCGTTATTTCATGTAAAACTTTATAAGAGACGGCCCCCTGAACCACTCGAAAAGAAAGATTTATTTATATCTCGAAAACTAATAACTGGAATGAGCTGCAAATTTTCACACCCATATTTTTCAGCATTAGGATTCATTTTATGTAAAAATTAATATAGTCATAATTCATAATTTTTATAAATATGAATTTATTAATATTTTTCAGAATCAAAAGTAATGATGGATTATGTTTGGGTTTCTTCACTGTATCTTGTAAAAAAAATATATATATATATATATATATATATCGATCAAGTTATTTTTTGTGAAGATATTAATAAAAGTTTAAAATATGAATTTAACATTAGCACCTTCGAACTTTAAACGCTTATAACTCTGTGAAAAAATAAGTAAAATATACAACAAATATACTTTTTCGCGTTGTCGTGATCCCAGAAACTCAAATATAAAATAAAAATGGGGCATTACCATTGACAAAATCAAAGTTGGTGCGCGTTTTAATATGTAGATGACCACCAATTCAAAATTTCACTTCATTTTCTGAAACTACTCACAATTCCCCATTGAATGATACCAATTACATTTTTCCACATCGATTAGCAATGAAGTTACGTTGCGTTTTTTCCCCCCTGACTGTACCTTGATATAAATTGGTGTCTATCAACTTTTAGTGCAAATTGCCCAACAGGTGGCACTGCTGTGCTGCAATTTCTCCAATTTATGTGAAGGTTATAAATGAAAATCTTCTACTGAGTATTATTGGACAAAACATATGTGAAAGGGTTATTTTGAAGCACTATACTGATTCAATTTGGGTGCATATCATTTGATAAGTGGCACTGCTTAATTTGTGTACATGTCATCTGACAGGTGGCACTGATATCTACTCATCTTCTGTGATTTTCTATATATTTACATCTCGGTATTTGTTGGTTAAAATTGCATGAAACTTCATACGTAAAATCTTTATTGCGAGTAATTGGAATTAAATATTTGTTCATCTTAACCTATAGGCAGCACTCTGATATCGAATGATATAGAATAAAATTTTGTGATGGGCATGACATAATTCTAGTCTTTTATTATGTTTTTCTAAAATATAAGCTTGTTTTCAGTGTATATATATACACATTTTTAACTAGTCACTTCCTCCCCCCCACCCTCCACCCCCAAGCCTCAATGATCTTTTATTTTGTATAAACTTTGTGGCGGGAACTATTTTTTAGGTTGAAAGCAAAGATAGCAAAATATAATTTTCAGATAGCAAAAAAGTGTCTTCATAATTTTGCAATAGACTCCCTTTTGAATAAAATAAAAAGTCTTGCACATACAGTTGAGTGATAAAAAATAGGCCTCTCATCCAAAATTAAATTTTGCTTAGAATAAAATTGCAATCTTTTATATAAATATGATTAAATTCATTCAAATTACATTACAAAAATTAATGCAATGTGAGTATGGCTAATAATTTTTAATTATGCATACGTCTATACTTCAGCAAACATTTGGCACATTTTGTTTTGCTTATTGCTCATCATTTAGGTGAAAAATCACAATTTAGAAAGCTTATATATTGACTTAGTTATATAATAAATTAGTTGTGTTAGTAAAAGCATTTTATTAAATTAAAATTCTTCTGTGTTAGATACTCCAATGACTTGTTATTTGTGTTCAGTTAAAATTTACCTGTGTTTGATAATAAATTGATTTGTTATTTGTGTTCAATAAATGTATTATTGCACTAAATTAACGTATCTCTTCCCCTTTCCCCCTTTTTTTTTCTTTGTAGAATGTTCAAGCAAGTCACCTCCTGCAACTGTAATACTTCTCATCTTGCTCATATTTGAAGCATTGCTTTTTGCTATATTTACTTGTGTTATGTTTGGTACTCAAGTTCAAGCGATATGGAATGATGAAACTGTAAGTATATCATCTTTAGTCTGTTTATTATAAATATTTTGTTCATTTTACAAATTTCAGGAATCATCATGTTTTTATAGGTCTTCCCCCAAGCCTATAGCCAGTTAAATTTCAAAATGTTTTAAAATAATTTATATATGTACAATTTTTGAAATTTATGTTTTTATTTATACTGGGTAATGTTTATTTCTCAGGGGATTTAAATCTCAAGAAAATCTTATTAAAAATAGAAGTTTTAATTAAAATTCAGGAAAAGTTGATTGTGAAATGTGAAAAAATTAAATTTATCCTTCTCATTTCTATATTTTTCATGTATAACCCAATTCAGATGATAATGAATTGTGAAAATAAATGAAAATTCATATTACTACAAAGAATAGTATCATAGCATCATACAAACTTTAATAATTTTGCAAAAACTGTAACAAAATATGTACAAATAATTAACTCATTGTGTCTTATTTGAAAACAGAACAAAGTATAGCAAGTTAATATCAGGCAGTGGCGTCGTCAGAAAAAATTTCAGAGGGAGGCACAACCTGAAAAAAAAAAATTAAATAAAATTCTGATAGCATAGTTTTAAATTTAAAGAAAAGATGCTTAGTAGAATTTTCCAGTGGGGGGGGGGGGGCAAGTGCCCCCTTCTTGCCCCATTCTGCCGACGCCCATGATATCAGGATGAACCAATATTATGTTGTGAGGGCAGTGGATACCATCCTCATACAATTTACCATGTTGCTATTATTTTCTTGAGAATAATCTAGAAAACTCTGAGAATTTTTTTTTTTTTTTTTTTTAGTATAAACTTTGTTATGGATTGCACATCAGGTTAATTCAGAGTTGTCAGAATGTCTTCTTTATTTGTATTAAAATAATTTCATTATCATTTATGGGTTTTTTCTTTGTTTGTTTTTTTTCCCCTTCTGTGTTTTATATTGTCACTATTAGCTACAGTTCTCTTGTAAGGAATCTATAAATATCATCAACGATAATCACCTGTCAAAGAAAATCACCTTTTAAGCTGTGATTTTCTTTGAGTTTAAAAATTAAAATCTAGAGCTGCAAAAATTAGCATTGTATAATATTTTGTAAAATTAGGCTGATATTGTAAAAAATGACATTCTGTCTGCTATTTTAATCTTTTTTTATGCTACACATCAAAAGCTCCTGATATAAATTAAACAAGCGAAAAAACAGATCTAAAATCTGAAAAAAAGAAAGATAATTATTATTTCAAAATATTTCTTTATTTTGAAAATTTGTTAATTTGAAAGCTTGAGTGTTATATATTTTTTAAAAATATACTTATGCATACTGCTGTATGTACAGTTCCATTGCAGTAATAAATGAAATAATTTTAGGAATCTAGTTAATTCTACTTCTATTGAGTTCTCTGTGAGTATTTAAAATCAAATTACAATTTTGAAACAGATTAAGTGATAAGAAAACTTGAGCGATTGCATCTGCATTTTTAATGAGAAATGATATTCTACATATTTTGATACAAACAGTAGAAATGTATAGCCAGAAATATCTGTATATTAAACTTCCATTTTAATAGCTATCTGATTCTTACAATTGTATGATTTAAATATTTAGAATTCTTGATCTTTCTTTTCTACAGAATGTAAAAGTTGTGATCAGTGTTGCCAGATATAGGGATTTCTCCCTACAGTAGGGTTTTTTAGCTCTGTTTCTGGCGTAGGATAGGGGGGGATTTTTTTTTAATTCTGTTTTGTAGGGATTTTTCTTTTCTTTAATGAAAATTATAAAATTCTTTTAAAAAACGCAGAAAGTTCTAAACTTATTTGTAAAAAAGTTACTTACAATACCTTGTTTCTGATACATTATTTTATTACAGATTGATACAAAGTGAAACATCTCATAACTCAGAGTTGCCAACATCTATAATTTATTCCAGTGTATTATTAGTACCGCTCTCTACTTCTCATACTTCTACTACTTTTTTATAAAAGTTTTCTTCCTATATAATCTTAGCTACATACTGGGGAAAATTACTCAAGAAAATTAGTAAGGAAGAAAAAAGGACATTACTATGATTGTGCTGGCATAAATTATAATAGTTGGAAAATTTGCATATTTTTAATATCCTCCCTTTTATTATTATTACTATTATTATTCCGAAATGGTAAATTTATTATATAATTTTAATAAAAATATGACATTTATTTAATATTTTGATGTAATTAACGTCAAATTTTTAAAATAAATTGGACAATAAGGCATTACATGTTAAAAATTAAATTTCCTTGAAATTCCAATTGTCAAGTTATTTGTAATTTGTATACACCCATCCCTCAAATAAAATATATTGTGCAGTACAAAATCTTAATCGAAAATATATTATACTGATCTAAAAGTGTATTTTATTTTGTTTTATGTCAGAATGCGTTGCCTTTCGTCTTCCTTTCTGTAAATTAGTCTTTTTATTTCTCTTTGATGCGCTCGTCACTAGTTCACAACACCCATTTTGTGTAGACACACCCCGTAAGGTACCTATCAAGTCGATGTTTGCTGCTTTAACATTGATTATTTATTACTAAATTAAATTTATTAGGTAAGTTTGATGCGAAAACATGTCAAAGTAGATTAGCTGTTTGTTTTAATAATTTAATAGAATAAAGAGCTAACAGTATTAAATTTAAACGAATTATATTGGGTTGTTCGATGAATAATGTTGTTTGTTTTCATGTTTTTCAAAGTGAATTTCTTTATATTAAAAACAAACATCAATCAATGATATATTGACCAATTTTTTGATTGACCTTTTGCCATCTTTCGGTAAGTTGAAAAATTCCACGTTCGAAGAAGCCTTAGTTTTAGAAATGGAGGTTTAAAAAAACGACATTATTTATCAAAAACCCAATAGAAACATAGTCCATTTCATTTATTGTGTTTTTAGGAATGTAGATTTGTATACATGTATTAGGTATTTGTTTTTATTTGTCCGTTTGTTTCAACAATCAATTTATGTGTATATTAATAAGAATGGATCATTTTTTTTTTCTTTTAATACTAGAAAATATTAAAATAATAATATGATTTTATATAATTTCTATCAATAGTTTTGAATCGTAGGGTATTTTGTAGGGTAAAAATATTTTAATGTAGGGGTTTTTTCTCTATTAAGTACGGATAATTTAAATTTTCATCTGGCAACACTGGTTGTGATTACTCACTTACATTTTTAAAAAAAAATCCACTTACATTTTTTGTTAGAGTGGGAAAATTCCCCCTCTCTCTTTCTCTCTCTCTTTTTTTTTTTTTCTTTTTCCCTTGTGGGAACCTTTTGTAAGTTTCAGTTTGAACAATCTTGCATTTAGATATGTCATATGTACCCTTGGCTTTTTAGCCCGAGCCTGTCAATAATTAACTTAGCATTCTTCTCTTCCATTGGTGTAACTAGATTGGGTCCAGGAGGAGGGCGCCCCCCCCCTCCCCCTCTTCCCTAGAGTTTCGACTGGCTCCCTCCAGATTTTTTATGGCTAAAAATTACTATGTTTATATCTTCTATCTTTTTTTTTTTTTTTTTTTAAAGTTAAAAACATAAAATATGTACTGTAAATTAATATATACATGAATATTTCTGATAAGTTATTCTCTCAAAATGTTTTTATATTATTTATTAGTCCTCGTTACTGACCAGCTTGTTTACGATTTCTGAGGAACCTGACAATACCATACACTTGCTCGGGGGTATCTGCAGCGACTTTAACCCAGTGTATTCCTTTTTGACTGGGTTAAACATCATCAGGCTGTTCTTCACAATCCATGACATCAGTGTCCTATGGAAAACTTTTTTTGTGCATATGAATAATATATGTCAATTTCATTATGATTTGTGCAAAGTAAATGTGTTAAAATATTCAGGGTGGCTACTAGTCGGGGAAAGTCAGGGAATCATGGAAAAGTCAGGGAATTTAAGTGAGTTTGGAAAAGTTATGAAATAGTCAGGGAAATTTGACAAATTTTGTAGAAATAGCTGTGTTTAAATGCTTGTTTCTATATATTGTTAAATTATTCGTTAATTTTGTGAAATTTTTGTGGGAATTGAACGGCGTAAGGCAGGGAAAATGGTGAAAAATAGTCATGGAAAAGTCAGGGAATTTGGAAAAATTTTAATGTTAACCACCCTAGGTTTATGGAAATAGCTCTCATAGAACACAGTACTTTAGAATTCTTTTGGGTGTCCCTGTACACAAACCAGTTGTGGTGTTTTCACTATCTTCAACAGAATAACATTCCATAGGGAACTTGAATAACATATATCAGTTTCAAGAAATTCCATGAATATTTATGGGAGTTAGAGCATGGACAGACAGACTAACCAAAGTTATGAACACTTTTCAACTTTGTTAAAAAGTGTTTATTACAAATATCCCAATTACTATTAAAAGTTTTTATTAAAAATGTTTATTACAAATCTCCCAATTATTATTACAAATTTTTATTTAACAAATTGGATTATTACAAATATTCCAAATGTTATTTTTGGACTATGTATTTAAAAATAAAGAGTAATATTTCAGCTATCTTCTAATGTAATTATTGCTGAATCCAACTTGGATTTTTCATGGATGCATGCATTTTAAAATGAAATTTGTAAAGTTGAATTACCCTGCAAACCTGAACTGTTGATCCAAGAATTGATATTTGGTTCATGCAGTTGGTACTTCTTCAGTTAAAATAAAGTAGATTGGCTTACCATAAAAAAACAATGTTAAGAGTTGAAAAGTAATTGATGTGTTAAATTTGCATATAATGGCTCATTTGAACCTTTGCGTAACTTCAAAGAGAATATATATTTTGCTACATGCATTAAAAGAACATCAAGAATGTATTTTTTCACACAAAAGTGGGAAAATGGCAAATATTAAATATCAAAATGTAATTCCCAATGTAAAATGCTGCATATGGGCAAATGGTCATGCCATCCATCCAGCTAACGGTTATTTATAACAGTTGGCCAACAAAAAGCTCAACAAAAATAAGTTGTTTCAATGTTGGCTTATATAAATTTTGATTGTAGGTTTGTAAAACTGCTAGTCAAATTAGTGGTAAATTTTTCGACTTGGCGGTAAATTTTTCACATTTCTCATTGAAGAAAGCCAGAGCTTTCTTAATCATCAATTATGAAGATGACCTTGAGCAATCTCTTGCACGATAAATTCAATTTAAATTTTCACTGGTATAAATCAATATGGATATTTTAAGAAGGTTCATTGGAGTCCCATAATTTTATTTTGTGTAAAAAAAAGAGTAAAAACTAAAAAGTGTTAAACAATATGATTCTTTTTGCTTCATAATAATAGAGGACGGTTATTTAACAATTTTGTGTAAGAAATAGCATAGTGCTAATGTGCTCCCTTGTACAGGGTTGATCTGAGTTTAATTTCGACAGAAGGAAAATATGTTTTTTGTGCATCAAATAGTTTCACTCAAATCTGGTTCAATTTTTCTTAAAAATAAATTGTTTCAAATAATTTAAATCTAAGCTTCTTAAACAGCTCAATGATTTGAAGGGAATTCACTTAGCATGAGAATTTGCCTTAAAATATGATAAATGAGTGTAAAATGGTTCACATTGATCAAATTTTTCTTTTCTGTCTTATAAGAGCATACTTTTCCGAACATCTAATATAAAAATTCTGGAGTGCTTCTTGAAAATTTAGTAACTAATGCATATTTAAATAAATCTAAATAAAAAGTGTTGTTAAATAAACAAAAGGAAATTATAGTAGCTTGTTTGAATATTTCTCCTCAAGTTGTATGTTGTTTAATGGATTGTAATGTATCCAAAGTTGTTTAATGGATTGTAATGTATCCAGATTCGTTTGTGCATCCCTGGAAAAGAACTGTAAATGGTAAGATTGCAGTATCAAATATTTAACTAGTTTTTTATGTTTAAAACAATTTAACTTTGATAAAGCAAAATTTAAATAGTTTGAACCGTAAACCGCAATGTATAAAAATTCTACTTTGTATGGCAGTAAAAAAACTATTCCTACAGTCATGTAAATCTGTACAGTTCTTGAAATCATAGCGAATAAAGTATGAATACAATAATATGCCTATTTGTATTTTTAATTAATATAGAATTTTTATGCTGGTGCATTTTAAAAGATTCAAGTCTACAATAAATAATGATAAAAGATTTCTTTTTGTGTCCCTGTAAATGAACTCTGAGTCTTATACTCATAAAAAATCTATACAAATCATGCGAGGGTTACTTACAAACATACCTCCCATTTTTTAACTCAATCAAATAAAGTGTTTTAATGCTATTGCACTTCAAATAATTTGAATCCATTGGGCATGATTTAAGAGTTATTCCTTGTGTCCCTGTATAAAACTGTAATTACTAGACTCATCAAAATTTATATGGTATGTGATTGTGACCTGTAACATGCTCACCAAATTTTAACTCAATCGATCAAAACATTTAGAAGTTATTGTGTTCACTCATACACATACATGCATAACCATAAAAATATTTTACTTGGACCTTAAAATGTATAGATACATCAAAATCTAATCACCGAATTTTTCATGATTATAATACTTTCTTTACTGTGTAAACATTATACAGTACGAAGCCGAAAATCTGGAATCGTTGGGACCGCGGCGATTCCAGATTTTCAGATTTTTGGTCATGTCTAAAAAATATAATATTTTGGTTTAAGTGCTTGGATAATATGCAAAATTCAAGTAAAAAATAATATTTTACGATTTTTAAATATATTCTGTAATATTTTTTTATCAACTTTAACAATAAATAAATAAAATTAAAAATTAAACTTGAAAAACAAAACATATTTATTGAAATATTTGCATCTAAAAATTAGTACAAGTAACAATAAAAGAAAATAAATCAAAAAAACGTGTCATTTAAAAAACATTTCTGTTTTTTTTTTTTCTTTTTTAAGTACTTTAGGTTTTTTAATTAAAAGTTTGAGTATAATTGAAATAGAATATGGAATCTAGTTCTCAAGTAGAAAAATGTTTAAGAATTGTTATTATTATTATAATCTTCTTCTCCCTCCTCTTTCAGGGCCCACCAGCAGCCGAGCGGTTCTGCGCTCAAAGCTGGTAGATGGGAGGTGCCGGGTTCGATCCCAGGTTGCGCTCATCGACCTAGCCGTTCGGAGTTTTCCATGGTTTCCTCCGAAACTTGCATAAATACGGGCTAGGACCCCTTAGAAAGACCCCCCACGGAGGGCATTCCCCCTCTAGGCCTAGGACACATCAGGAGTCAATCGGCCTTAAATCCTACAACCAACCAACCAACCCTCCTCTTTCAGACATTGCAAATGCCAGTTTTGAAAATTACTAAGAAATAAAATACTTTTTTGGTTCTTTATTTAGATATATTTACACTTAAAAAAAAAAAAAAAATCCCTGTTGATGATGATGATTAATGCCGCCGAAATTGTCCGGATTTTTGGAATCTGGATTTTCGGCTTGGTACTATATATAAGTTTGAAAAAATGTAAGATGAAGGGACCCATGCCAGAAAAATCTCCTAGTTACACCAATGTTCTCTTCCTTCATAATGTCATTTAGGCATGAAATTAAAAGAATACATTTAATTTCTTCTAATAATTAATATTGCAACTTACAAAATTTTTGTGCATCAACATAACCAGCAATATTTTACTTGATGTTTTGAAATAAATGTTTCCTTTTATAATCAGAAAATATTCTCATTTGCTTCTCTGTTTAAGTTATGATCATGCAATATACAGGGATTTAAGCTTGTGTAGGTCTATCATCGCTTACAAATACTTTGTAGATATTTGTAAATTATATGTATATATTGTCTTGTTGTCGAAAATATTTATATGCATTTTAAGTAAATTTGAGTGTAAAGGTTGATATTTTTATTTACAAGCTATGTGAAAAATACCAGAGCCAAGAATCGAACCCGGGTGGAGTTGTGCTGCGATTAATATTGTCACTTGATACGGCTACGTTTGCAGACTCGGTGACTTGGCCAACGAATATTATGTGAGAAATGCCTAGCTGGTTGTCAGCCAGGGTAGCTCAGTGGTAGAGCATCCATGCGTTAAGCGAAGGTGCCCGGGTTTGATTCCCGACTCTGGTATTTTTCACATAGTTGGTAAATAAAAATATCAACCTTTACACTCCAATTTACTTAAAATGAATATTCACGGTTGATGAATTCATGAATAAATATTTCTAAATATTTATATGCTTTTGAATTCTGTAAAAGAAAAAAATATGGAAGTTTAAATTTAGATTTTATTTTATTTAGGGCATAGAACAATTGAAAAAGGAATCTGTCAGATGGCAGAAAAGATCACCTTGGCGTAGTCTTCGTTCTGTGTTTGGCCGTTTCTCATTGGTGTGGTTTTCCCCTTTTTCTGGACCCTCAATTAATATAAACAGATTAGATGGTTATCTCCATTCTGTGTAGTATTTATCATCACATATTGTACTTTCTCTTCAATTAAATTTGTGGAATGTTCCTAAAATTCGAAGAGAAAGTTCAAACATTTAGAAAAAGTTGTTTAAAGTACATAATTTTAATAGTCTGCTCTTGATTTATGTGATATATTATTTGTATTGAATATTGTATAGAGGAAATATAAAAGTTTTCTCAAAAAAAAAAAAAAAAATTACATTTTTATAAAGTAACAATTTTTTAAATTATTATTATAATTGACTTACATTATTCTATACTGAATAAAGTTTTAGATGTGTAATTTTATTTATAATCATCTCTTGCATCTGTGCAAGTTAGTACGGACCAAAAGCTTTATTTGAATTAGAGTTTTGCATTTTTTTTATATACTTATGAATTTGTAGGTGTTTTAACTTTTTTATTTTTGTATAGTTAAACTGCTATATGCTGAATGTTTTTAATTAAATTTTTTTAAATATATTGTAGTGATTTTGCATTTAGAGCAAGAAGCATGTTTGGATTGCTTTAAGATTTTTCATAATTTAAATTTTCCAAAACATAGAATAATTTTCTTTTCCAATATGTAAGATATTGAAATCTGATTGTTGTATTCGTTTTTAAAACAAATAAAGTTGTAATCTTTTTTCTTTTCTGTTCCTTGTATTTTTAACCCTTTAAGCGTTAAGCCTGTCTTTTTTTATCATGCATAGTCAAAATAAAAGGCTGGTGTGGCTAAATTTTGAAATATATGCTGCTTTTTTTGAGAAAATATGATTAATAAATATGTGTACTATATAATATTAAATTCTCATATTTGTACTGTGCATAATATTAAATTTATGAATCATTAAACAGATATACCGAAAAACAGCTAACGCTGAAAGGGTTAATAATATGAAGTGTGTATTGTGTGTGCATAGGAATTTTTTTTTTTTTTTATTTTTTAATGCATAATTTACAAACAATATACACTTCACTTTCTTTTTCTTTTTTTTATTGTTAGCAATCTAGTGCTAACAATTCAGTAAAGTAATATATACAAAATATTTGATATTGTCTATATTTGCTGTAAATTTATATTTATATGCAATTTGATTATTTATTTATTCATTGTTTAATGTTTTTACATATTTAATCTTTTTGAAAAAAAAAAAAAAAAAAAAAAAAAAAAAAAGAAAGAAAGAAAGAAAGAAAAATTGTATAATATTAGTACAGTAATTGAACTTTAGATCTGAAAATTAACAAGAAACTGCTTTTAAAATTTTAAAATTTTTAGCATTAATGGTATTCATTAATTTTTGTGCTTGTATTTGTAATGTAAAATCAATAATTTATAATATTGCTTTTATATATTGCATGATTGGAATCTGATTTTAATTAACCTTTTTATCATTTTTTAGTAAGAATTCACTTTAAAATAAAATGGTGTATGCTTCAATCATAACTTTATTATATAGATGTCAATAGATAATATTGTGTTCATGTTCATTTGTATAACTAAAATTATTTATATACATGGAAAAATACACTGCATAAAAAAAGTAGACGGACACTTCTTTAAAAATTTTTAAAACACCGTCTTTGTTTAATAGGAAATGTCAATTAAAATTCTTTAACATGTTTATACTTATCAATCTTCATATTTTTGACAGACAAATAAAAATATTCAATTATTTATAATTTTAATGTAGGGAAATGCAGAAAAGAGAAAGCTATACATTTGTACAATATTTTTTCTTAAAAAAAGTAGACGGACACTGGTCAAAACTGCAATTATCTAAGTGGGTGTTTCGTGCGGAATATCAGTTTTGTATGTACATGTACATTTGGCATTTTGCCAATTACTAACGTGCTTGATAAGATGGTTTTACGTAGTTAAATTTTTTGGAGATGAATGCGGCATGCCACGAGGAATTCGTCTAACTGATTACCAGAAAGGACAGATTATAGGGCTGAAAAATGTAAATAAAGGAGTCAGAGAAATTAGTAGGCTACTTCTAATAAGCAAAAGTAGCATCAGCGATCTCCTGAAGCCCATGACGTAAAGAAAAAGAGTGGCCGGCCAAAGAAACTTTCGCTTAGAGACCAAAGAAAAAATTTTACTGAGCTGAAAAAAACTGGAGCATCAATTCCCAGAGTTTGAATAAGCACAGGAATTACTAACGTAACTTCTCAGACAATTTATAACTACATTAAGCACTCAGAGCTCTTTCAATATAAGAAGAGAAAACATCATCCATGCTGGAAGGATCACCAAGTGACAGAACGCCTAAAGTGGGCTCAAAAACATATGTCTTGGACTACAGAATGGATATCTGTAGTTTTTTCAGGTGAGAAAAAAAATTAATTTAGACGGCCCAGATGGATATCAATATTATTTTCACAGTTTGGAGAAAGAAGTGGAAGTGTACTCTACTCGGCAAGTTGGTGGTGGTGGCTTGATGGTGTGGCTAGCTGTTGGCTATGGTGGAAGGACAAATTTACTGTTCCTAAGTAAGAAGCAGACTCACAAAGGTTATATTGAAACACTAAGCAGTGAGCTTTTGCCATTTGCGTGTGATCTTGGAGGAGAAAACTGGATTTTCCAACAAAATGGAGCGCCAATACACACCGCTAACAATGTTAAAAAATGGTTTCATGAGAACAGCTTCAATGTTTTACCCTGGTCAGCCAAGAGTCCTGATATGAATCCTGTAGAAAGCATTTGGGCTATACTTGTTCATAAAATTTATGAGGGTAGACGCCAGTATGAATCACTTCATCATATCAAAGAAACTCTTACAAACATTTAGGAAATTTTCTGCCAAAAATATATTCAGAATCTCATTGATTCGATGCCTAACAGAGTATACGAACTTATTAAAGCAAATGGGAGACGAACCCCTTACTAAAAACGTTTTATTTTAGAGATACAAGATGTGTCCGTCTACTTTTTTAAAGAAAAATTACAGTGCAAATATGAATCATTTTTGTTTCCTGAATTTTTCCACTACATAATTCAAAAGGATTGCATCTATATCCAACAAATAATAATACATGATGTCTCAAGAATATAATTATATTAAAGAAATGAACCTCATATCTTTAATTAGAGAAATAAACGGCTTTAAAATATTACAAGTAAGTGTTCGTCTACTTTTTTTATGCAGTGTATGTATTGCGTAAATGCAAATGTTTTCTATCACAGTATTATACTTTTTGACAATATGAGGGCTTTTCTTTCTAAATAATTTACAACTAATTAATCATCTAATTTTCATATATTTATATGAAATGATGTAAACAATACTTATCTGTAAATTATTTAGGAAAGTAATTGATTTCTTTGCTTCTTCTCTGGAGTAAAAATAGACGATTACTGTTAAATTTTCAAATAAAGTACAAATCTACAAAGCAAAGTTTTTCTGATTCAGTTCATTCTTTTTATATTTTGTTAAAAATTTTATTATGAATATCTGAGATTTTAAAATTTGTACATGAATCAAGAGCCGACTTTCATGTTGTGAATATGTGAACAATGAGATTAAAGCAAAAACAAAAATGTTTACATCAGAAAATATTTTGTATGTTGTTTATTAACCGTCCTGAAAGCTTTTAAGCTGTGAATATATTAGTGATTATGTAATGAAATACTAGTAACTAGTTTATGTATTGTTAACGTGTTCTGTTAGTATTGTAGAAAAAATGTTAGAGCTTCAAAGTAAGATGCTGTAAATCTGTGAAATTCACCAAATATTGCTGTGTTGCTCAAAATATTTTATTTAACTTATTTATTGTTGTTGTACATATATATTTTTGCTGTTTCCTTAACTAGAGACAGGCATCATGACAAAATGTATTTTATATAAAACTGAGTGCTCGAATTCAATATTTTGAAAGATATAGATTTCCTATAAGCTTGCATTTTCGAAAATTATCTGCAAAAACAAATAGATGTAAGTACATTCATATGATTTATAAAAAAAAAAAAAAAAAAAAAACTAAAAATCAAAAGGATTTTTTTTTTTTTTTTTTTTTTTTTTTAAGATTACTACTCCACCTGCAAAACAGAGAGAACGTGGAAAAATCTGAGAATTTGAAGATATAATAAATAAATCAAGGAATGTAAATTTTCATGATCTTTGTGCTGAAATTGAAGGACAAACATGAGATATTGAATTATTCAGAATGTGATATACAACCAAATTATTGTCCAATCGGACTTTCTTCCAATGTATTAAAACTTTCATTACTTTTTAACAACAAATTGTATGTTTTAGGAGATGTTTAATCGTCAGTCCCTGTCCATGAATTTTATCTTGAATTATCTGTTTATTCATGTGGCTAAGAAGTAAATTGGGCAAATTTACAGTATATCTTTTGCTGTTTGGAGAAAGCATTATTTGGATGTTTGGAATGGATTACATAAATTTTTTAAAACAATTCATTTTGAGGGATTTAAAACCTAAGTTTTATTATTTTTAAAAAATATCTTATTAAATATTTTTAAGATATTTTTTTCATCTCTAGAAGATATTTTTAAAAAAGGTTTTAATCCTTTTATAATTAAATTATGAATATAAGTTTTATTATTTAACCTCATTTTTAATTATAAAATGTTTGAAATTTCAATAGATATATTTATTTTGTCCTCACATCCTCACAAAGATCAATATACTTTGCTTCAACCTCTTAGAACCTCCCCCCACCCCTGCCCCCCAGGAGGGTTTGCCACCCATAGTCCTAGGATCTTAATGTAGGCAATTAGCCTTAATCCATACAACATCATCATCACTGTAAACAGAGCACACTTCATAAAATGTAGCTGGAAGAAAGTTCATCAAGACAAAGTTAATTTCTTTCTCCTGTTTGAGTAGCAACCCTGTTTAAATATTTATTTTTTATTTTTAGCCCTTTCAGCATTAAGTAATTTTTCAACATATCTGTTTAGCGATTCACAAAATAAATACTGTACAAATTATGAGTTTGCAGATTAGTTACTGAATAATGCTATAAATTATCTTATTTCTTATAAAAATATAACATGTATTTAAAATTTTTGTCACACCAGCCTTTTATTTCAATTTCTGTATGATAGCAAAGAAATGACAAAATACTGAAAGGATAAATGCTTCAGAGAATATCTTAATTCTACAATTGCATTCTGATATTGTTCTATAGATTTTCCCTGAATTTAAATAGTTATTGCTGTTTGTTTTCTGTTCATAAACAAAAAAGCAAAAATATTTCTTGGTTGTTTCAGTTTTCCCTGATTCTTCCACTTGTATCAGTACATTGAGTGACTAGTGAAAGTTGCAGTTCTCATGGTCAGAGAATTTTTAACATTCTAGTACATTATGTGTGTAGAAATAACTATTTCTTTTGTTGATAATTTCTTAAATGCTAGCTTTGAAAAATGAATGTTAAATGTAAAAGTTTTATCATGACATTATTTGAGTGGCATATTATTATTGACAAAGCTGTTCTAATAATTATATGTTCTTTTGTATTCATAAATGATACTCTCTAAAGTTGTTAACCCTTTGCACTCCTTTGCTGAGTATCCCTCAATATTTTTCATTTCTTTTTTTCTTTTTGTTTACTTATGGCCATTTCGCATGAGATTTTTTTATTGAACATAACATGAATAATGTTTCTGAGCGATGGTTAAAAAAGTTGACTGCCTGCTGACCTTGAATCTTCCCCTATGTTGGTATACTGTGTTGAGTGAAATGTTGGATGAATATTTCTCATGTAATATGGCCATTATATTTTTAATGTGTATAAATTGGATTATGTGTATGTATTCGATTTCACATCAAATGAATGACATAGAAAAAAAAATTACATGAATGGGAGATATTGGACAATTCTATCCCTTTGTAGGTTCTAAAATTTAGTATAGTGAAGCATGTTTAAAATAAATGTTTACATTTATCTGCTGGAGAAAGATTTGAAATCACAAGGCTTCTGTGGAGCATGTGATCGCCAGTCATTAGCTGGTGAGTATGTGCGTGGGTAAGTGGGGAGGGGTTAAAAACTATGAGTGAGAGATATTAAATAATTTACTTCTTTATAGATTCTAGAATCTAATAAAGTAAGTTTAAAGTAAATATATTTACATTCATGTTGCAAGTGGAGAAAGATTGGAAATCATAAAACTTCTCTAAGGCATATGATCATTGATTGTTAGGGGGGAGGGGGAGGTGTTCCAAAAATTATATAATTGAGAAATGTTAAACAATTCCACTTCTTTATAGGTTGTAGAATATAATAAACACAGCGTAAAATAACCATTGACATTTATGTCGTGGATAAAAAAAAGATTGGAAATATTGGAAATCACAAGGCTTCTGCAAGACATTCAATCTTCAATGATCATAGAAAATGTTGATTGAAGTGGCAATTGAGGCATAATTTTTTAATCGTCACCTTTTTTTTATTTAGTTACCATGTGACCCGTGGCGATTGTTAATTTTGCCTTTTAAATATATAACTAGCAAAATATATAAATCTGACATTAACTATTTTTTAAAAGTTTAGATTTAAATGAGAATTTGTACCATAAAAAGATTGTGTAAGGTATGAGTTATATAGTGAAAGTGATGTGTTTCATATACATACATTATATAAAAATAATATCAAGCTAAAGATTAATATAGTTTTAAAAGCTTTGCAAAAAGTATACAATAATGATAATTTAGTAGCTTATTATGTCTCATTATTGACCATGACTGCACCTTATATTTTATTCTTATTACAAATATATATATATATATTTAAATACAAAAAATTACTCCCATTTTAATTTTTATTTAAAATTCTAAATTAAAATTATACTTTAATTGTGTAATACTAGCATTTTCTCTCCCCCCCCCCCCTCTTTTTTTAATTATTATTTCTATTTTAGAAAAAAAAAAAAAATATTATTTCTATGTTTCTGTTGTAAAATATTTGTGATGTGTATCATTGTCATCACTTCATGTTTTACCAATATGTAAAATTCACATTGCTTTTTTTACTTTTTTAATCAGTATTTTCTTCCAGTGCATGGAATATTGTATAGATAGATTTATTAAGTGTGCATGATTTGATAAATATGATTAGTTGTAATAATATGTGTTTTCTTTATGTATATATGTATATTTAAAATATCTGTATTTAATTTCTATATCATAGACATTAACATTGTGTAATGCTGATTACACTGCTCTGCACGAAAATCGGCCCCAATACCATTCAGGCAAATTCTTTTGTAAAATGACCTCCTGAATACACATTTGACGTCCGTTTTGTCCCATCACCCACCGTTTTGTGGGGACGCACTCCCATTTTTTTTTATCGTGGTTCAGTAATTTTATGGCTATGACTTTGATTTGGAGAGAGGAAAAGGATTATTTTAACTATTAAATATCTTCTGAGAGGCTATAGAGGTGAAAAATTCTAAAACATGAACTACTGTAGCAAGACAAAAAGTAAGGGGGGGGGGGGGATTTGCCACTGAAAATAGAAATTACATTTACAGGGTTGCTATGGCATGTGCTAAAACAGGGAAAACCTGGAAAACTCAGGGAATTTTCAAAATTTATTGCAAAAACAGGGGAAATTTTTTGGAAAAACATTGGAAAATTTTTTCATAATCAATTATTTTTAAAATTTTTGGTGCTTTATAATGAATCAATTATGTTTTTCCCCAACTATAGTAAGTTAATAAAATTAATATACCCTAAATATGTTCAATTGACTTGTAAACATGTTAAATTCTAATGCTGCATGATTGTGTGTCATCTATTTTACTTCTAAAAGGGACTGGGAAAACTCAGGGAATTGTTTCTCCTGATTTGTGTAGCAACCCTGATTTATTATGTTTTATAAATCTATTATTATTTATTATACCTAATATTTTTTGTGCTTTTAAGTGTTGAAATAATCCATTTCTACCCTTCAAAGCAAATCCATGGCTATAAAATTACTGAGCAGTAATACAAATTGCGGTAGGGGGGTGATATCCTGGAAAATGATGAATGATTGGGCAAAATGGTAGTCATATTCGGATTCAGGAGACCATTTTACATAAGAATTAGCTAGAGTGGTATCCGGGCTCGAAAATTTTTTTTGCAGCTCGGTGTTATTTAGCTTAATCCTATAAGGGTCGTGAACATGTTTTTGTGATTGTTTGTCCCCCAATAAACATATACTTAAAATATGCATAATTATAAATTTTAAGCTTGTTTCAAGTATGAAAGGTTATATAATAATCATGAGGTTCATCTTTAAATGCAAAGTGAAAAATCTAATGATTTAGTACATTATAAAGAAAGTACAGGGAAAACATTTCAATTTTTTCCCTCAGACACTGATATGCTTAATTGACCTTACTCATTTGAATATTATTATTTAGAGGAAACTGGTTGTAGTATTTCTATTTGTTAGAACTCCATTTTGATTTTGTATATGCAGCATCTATTTTTATGCTATTTACCCTGTGGTATTTTGTGGGTAAAATATAATTTTAAAAAATTGCAGTTCTTTATTACACTTCAACCTTTTGCAGTATAACTGTTTTCCTAGTTTGTTCTTTACCAACTCTGATTTATAGAGTTTAAACAAAAATTTTTTAAATAAAAGTGCTTCCAACTAATTTGTTTTATCAGCTGTATGAAGTGATACCAGAGGTGATTTAAGAATTTTATAGAAAAATAGTTCTGTCATGCCCAAAGTGACCTCATAGTGTAAAAGGTTAAATCACATCTCGTTTATTTTGAGTGACAACTGTTGTATTTTTTCATTTATTGAGGTATAGGTACATTTTTATTTGAATTAATTCTGATAATTTCAATAATATTAAAAAATAATACTTTCCATTTTAATTGCATATTTTAATATTTGTACAAAAAGAATATTTTACATGAGATATGTCGTGCAATTAGCTTTTTAAACGTAATATTTTAAAATTGAATCCATAATAATATAGTTTTTACTTTTATAAAGGTAATTTTAGCAAAAGTTTTTTTTTTTTTTTTTTAGTAAAGCTCTGCATTTAAAAATTATAACTTTCTATATGTTTCATGATAACAAATTTTATAAAAATTTCATTTTATGTAATTGAATTTTATAGTCTTTTTTTTTTTTTGTTCTTATTGCATTTTATAAAGTAATTGTAAAAGGGACAAATCAAAACAGTTTGCATATGAGTCCAGTAGTTATTTTTAATAAGGCTGTATAAGATAGAATTCTGAAAATATTATCTTTTAACCGCAAAGTTTCTTATGTAATCCCAAGAATTGTAATTTTTCTTTTATATTGTTGATCAATATAGCCATATACAACATTTCAATTGTATTTGAGTTTGATAAGTCTGTGATATGTTTTTAGTTAAATTTCTGTTTAGAATTATCAATTGAAGAAAAATATTCTTTAGTTAAATAAGTTAAATTGTTTTGTTTGCTAGTTTTTTATTGTTTAAACATTTTATTTAGCATTTTCAAGTAAATTTGTAATAATTTTGGGTTTTATTATTAATTTATTATTAGAAATGTTTCTACCTTTTCTACATATTATGAATTTTTAAAATTTATGGAATTTTTCTTTTTTATTGCAAAATTTAATCCACAATAATTATTACATTTGTATTTTTGATATTATTACTAATTTATTTATTTATTTTGACTAAATTTGTGTAAATAGTAATTGCATTGAAATGAATTAATGTATTGCATTATTTAATTAAAAATATATTTTGTGTTTATATATTTTCCTTTTAGGTTGATTTCTTTAGAAAGTGACTTAATGTAATCATTTACTTTTATCTATTCATATTTCTATAAATCTATATATAATAGAAAAAAAAAAAATTCTCAGTAGCTACCAAAATACTGAATTAGTTCAGACCAGAACTGATCTTACAAATATATTAGATAAGTTTGTTGGTCAACTTGTTCCAAAATGGTAGCCATTTGAAAATTTCAAATTCTTATAAAAAATATATTTATGAATTGATTTGCTTGAAACTCAGTCTGTATAAAGCCTATATCAAAGTCTCAATCCCGTTTATTAATCAATTTGATCCACTATCTTTTAAAAAATAGTGGCTTCTTTAAAAGAACAAAAAAAGTTAACCTACTCTTCTGACTGAGCTAGAAAGACTTGTTTACTTTTGCAAAATTTTTTGTGTATTGATTTAGATATGTTGAAGTTACCGAGACGGGAGCTAGACTTAAACTAACGTTTATTTACATATGTACAGTTACAGAGAAAAGAGAATGAACACACAGCGCCATCTATTGGCATATTATAAAACACTTTGAGCATTATCACTACTTACATTATACCAACATTCTCCCCCTGCGAAAAGCGTTTTATATATAATCAAAAACAATAATAAACAATAATTAATATTCAAATATATACCTTTAAATCAAACATACTTTTTCTAATGTAAATGGTAATTTTTCCTTCGTAACAGCCTTTGTTAAAAAATCGGAAATCATTTCATTAATACAATTATACATAACTTTCACAGTCTTTTCTTCAATTAAGTCTCTAACGAAATGAAATTTGAGATTAACATGTCTTGTTTTATTTGATGACTTTGCAGTATTTAGCCAGTCTATTGCTGCTTGACTATCAGAATAAATCGTCACAGGTCTTTCAACAAATTGTTCACATTTAAGTTCTTGTAACATGTTTACAGTCCATGTTAATTCTCTTGCAGTATCTGCAGTGGCTAACAGCTCTGATTCACATGTGGATAGTCCTACACATCTTTGCTTTTTACTTTTCCATACAATAAGAGAATTTCCTAACATAATTACACAACCTGAAAATGATTTGCCTCCCTCTCCATTTCCCCAGCTTGCATCTGCACTACAATTTATTAAACCGAATTTTCTCTCGTAAAACAATACTTTATTTTTTGTTCCATTTAAGTATTTCAGAACCTTTTTAGCTAATGTATAATGTCTTTTCTCAGGACGTTTATTAAATTGTGATAAATAACTAGTAACAAATGCAAGGTCAGGTCGAGTTCGGTTAGCTAAATATAGCAACTCGCCTATAATTTCTTGATACTCAGTTTGATTAACTAAATTATCTGTAGGTGTAAAACATCTATCCTCACCTTTAACTATTGGTAGATTAGACTTTTTAGAATTTTGCATACCATATTTTTCCAATAAAGATTCAATGTAGTTAGTTTGCGATAAACTGATACCGTCTTGATTTTGTACTACTTCCATGCCTAAAAATTTTGAATTTTTAGTTGTTTCATTTAGAACAAAAATTTCTTTAAGTTTACTTATTTTTTCGTCGCATAACTTAGAATTATTTGAAAAAATTGCTAAATCATCAACGTACACGCAAATTGCTAGAAAATTCGTATCATCTTTATAAGTAAATACACAATTATCAGATGCAAGTGGAGAGAAGCCAATCATTTTCAGTTCATGTTTAAGTTTATTATGCCAATTTCGCCCGCTTTGAGGCAAGCCATATATACTACGTTTCAATTTACATACATTATTTTTACCAAATTTATTTTCATAACCAGGGGGTATTTCCATGTATACAGTTTCTTCAATGTTACCATATAAATAAGCCGTTTTTACATCAAAAAATCTTATAGATAAATTCAGCTTAGAAGCGATTGCCATTAATAACCTAAATGATTCAATATTTACTACCGGTGAATATGACTCTGAATAATCAACTGTTTTTATTTGATTAAATGCCGCTGCTACTAACCTAGCTTTATAAATTTCCTCATTATTTACCTTTTTAATTGAATAAATCCATTTACTTTTAATTATTTTTTCATTTTTTGGCCTTTCAACTATCTCAAAAACATTGTGTTTATTCATGGAATCGATTTCTTTTTCCATAGCGATCTCCCATTTTTTACAATTTCTTTTATTTTTTATTTCCTCAAAATTTCTCGGTACTGATTCCCCATCTATGTCGTTTAAAGCCAAATTAGCTGTCATTTTATTTTTTATTCTTTCTGATCGTCTCAACTGGGGTTGCGATCTATAAATAGATTCTGACTCATTCTGCATTTCATTTTGTTCTAGTATTTGTTGTTCAGGCGAAAAATCCGATAAATTATTATCATTGTTTCCGGGTAGGGAAGAAGTTTTGTTTTCATTAAACTGGGTTAATTCTTTGATATCCCACAAATAAGTTTTGGTTTCACTTTTTAAGAATTCACTACCTTTAGATGTTTCATCAAATTTAACTGATCTTTCTTCAATAATTTTTCTTTTTGCGATATCATAAATTCTGTATGCGCGCCTATCTCTAGAATATCCAACAAATATACCTTTCTTAGCGGGAACATCGAATTTATTTCTGAATTGTTTAGGAATGTGATAGTAAGCTACACAACCAAAAGTTTTTAAATAAGTTAGTTTTGGTTTTCTACCTGTCCATATCTCGATTGGGATTTTTTGTTTACCTTTTCGCGGCGTGTTATTAGAAATGTGGGTACTACAATTTATGGCTTCCGCCCAAAATCTAAGTGGCAATTTACTATCATATAACAAGGTTCTTGCTCATTCTACCAGTACTCTTACACATTTTTCTGCAATACCGTTGCTTTCAGGATTATATGGTACTGTTTTCTCATGTATAATTCCAGATTTTTCTAGAAAATTTTCAAATACATTATTTACAAATTCTAAACCGTTATCGGTTCTTAAACGTTTAATTTTCTTATTCATCTGATTTCCATACCTTTCTTTGAAAATAGTAAAAGCATCAAATGCTTCATATTTGTGTTTCAAGAAATAAGTGAAATACATTCCAGAAAAATCATCAACCAATACTAAAAAATATTTAGAATTTCCTAAAGAATTAACATTTATAGGTCCTGCTAAATCAGCATGAATCAATTCTAATATAGAACTACTTTGATCAAAATTTACTTTTGGATGATTTTTCCGAGTTAACTTACTAATGTCACATGATTCACAATTAAAATTTTCAGAATCTCTAAATTTTATGCCAATGATATTTTGCATTTTTATCATATATTGTGGATTTAAATGACAAAGTCTTTTGTGCCAAATATCATAAGATTCTGATTTATTTATTAAGTTACATTCTAGAGAATCAGGTGACATATCATTGTAAGGTTCTAATATGACTTCAAATCTATTATTTACTTTAACAGCTTTTAACACAATTTCATCATTTTTACTTAGAACTAAGATATGATCTCTACTTGATTTAATTTTATAACCTCTATCCATTAATTTACTTACAGAAATTAAATTATTTCTCAAATCAGGGATATATATACACTCTTTCATAGTTAAAATATTTTGAGAATTATTTACCAAAGTTTTAGCGCGAACAGTTCCTATACCAGTAAAATTTAAAGTAGAATTCTTACCTGCTAAATTGATATATCCATTATCATTAGTAATATCACAAAAATAATTCAAATTATTTGTTAAATGACAACTCGAACCTGAATCTAAAAGCCACACATTATTTTCAGAAATATCAAATTGTTCTCTATTCGCTGAAAGTGCAAAATCACTATCATTTTTACTTGCGTAATTCGAGTTTCTGTTTCTAAACTGTTCTTTGTTTTTGTTCTTATTGTTATCATAAGCATTTGTTCTTTTTTCATTAGTGTTCTGAGGTAAGTTTTTATTCCGAAAATAGCAGTTTTTAGCAAGATGATTAGTTTTCTTACATATGAAACAACTTTCACTCTGTTTTTGTTCTCACTTTTAACGTGGAATGCTTCTTCTCTTCTAGTCTTTTGGTAGTCAGGTGATCTCAGGATTGTTCTTTCTTCTTCGCGTAGAATCTCGAGTATTTCATCTAAATCTTTTTCTCTTTGAGTTTTTAATATTTCTCTAATTTTCGAGAATTTTCCTCTAAGGCCTCTTACAGTGTAGTAGACGATTTCTCGCTCTGTTATTTCCAACCCAAGTGAAGCACACTTCATTTTTAATCCTCTTGCTCTTGCTATGTAATCCGTTACATTTTCTTCTGGATTAATTTCAATGTTTTTTATTTCATTGCTTGCATCGATTTTTCTATCTTCCAGTTTTCCGGTGAATGTTGATTTTATTTTCTCCCATAAATTCTTAGCGTTTCCTTCATCTGCGAATTGTAGACTTTGTTCATCGGATAATGAAAGTAGGATATATGACACAGCTTCGGCATTCTTAGTATCCCATTCAGCCTGTTCTTCTTCTTTTAAGTCTCCTGCTTCTTTAATCACTACGTCATACAATTTTTTAATAGTTAGTACAGCTTTTAATTTTAATGACCACGTGTGATAATTAGTACTATTTAACAGTGGTACTGACGGGATTAATTTATCCATTTTTAATTTTCTTTTTAATTGAAAATCTACTTTTGTTTATCCATTTTTTTTTAGTTTTATTTTTAATTACCGGAAAACGTGGCGTCGTTTCATTTTCGCCGCCGGCCGAACGCAACCACGGACCTCTGCTACCACATGAAGTTACCGAGACGGGAGCTAGACTTAAACTAACGTTTATTTACATATGTACAGTTACAGAGAAAAGAGAATGAACACACAGCGCCATCTATTGGCGTATTATAAAACACTTTGAGCATTATCACTACTTACATTATACCAACATATGTTTACTCAGACAAGATTGCTATAAAGTGTCCCAAAAACTGATGAGAACTTTGTAAATAAGCAATCATCTTAAACTGCAAAATCCTTTGCCATTTGTTTCACATCAAAGTAAGTAACCATAACCCTTAAGAAAAAATTCTTAATCAGACCAAAAAAAAAAAAATTCTTTTCTACACGATAGATTTTTTAAAAACTGATTTTGCTAGTCTGAAACCCTTCTCACCAAAACTCATTTCATTTAAAGTTTCCTTTATTAAAAATACTTATAATGAATTTACTAGATTCAAATTTTAGAATTTTATGAATTTTACTGATTTTTGCTAATATTGGTAAGGAATTAAAAGAACCTACATTCTTACCTTTACTCTAGGTTGATCTATCTATCATCTGTAAAATAATTTTTAGCAGTATAAAATTATATATTTGTTGTATTTTTGCATGGTTTATTTTTAATTGAGATAAAGATGTTCCTTTTTAATTTTCTGTAAATTGCATAAAAATAAATTTTTCATGTAATAAGATTAACTCTTCAATTTATATTTAATTTTTAGTTTGTCCATACTAAATTGAAATTATTTTCCTTCTTTTCATGTGTTTGAGATTATGTTTCTTCGCATATAACAGGATCATGTTCACATATAACCAAACACATCTGTTCAGTAAGCATCTGTTTTTTCTGCAATATAACATGTTGAGCACCATGTCAGCCATTCTAGATTCTAGACATTTTGTCATATATCTCTAAAATTACTGAAGGAATCATCTTGTAACTTTAGGAGTGAGCAGAACATGTTATATTTCAAGCATTTCAGTGAAAGTTTTACCCTGAAATTAAAAGCAGTACCAATAAAAAATTAACACGTTGAGCACCATGTCAACCATTGGTGGCTGACAGCGTCAAATATGATATAAAGGCACTTCAACCATCGGTGGTTGACAGTGTAAAATAGGATATAAAACTAAAAATATTATATTGTTTTAAATAATTATTGAAAATTTATTTTAAATTTGCTTAATTTTTATTTATTAAAGGAGGAATCATTATGGAATTTTAATGGATTTTAAGAATTCACGTGGTGCTCAACATGTTTAAAATTACCCAAACAAAACATGTATTTTAACAGTGCAGATTTAATTTAGTAATCATAAGTTTTATCTTCAAATATATATAGTTTTCACTTTTTGTTAAAATAATCAAACCTTTATTTTAGTACAGTGTAAAAACTACACAGTGAAAATAATATTCTAATTTTGCCCTTTTCTAAGACAGTCAGAAGGTTAAGCTCTATAAATAGGCAAAAAACAGTTATAACTATTTTTGCAACAAATTTTATTATTTTTACCAAAGATATCAATCTTTAAAATGTAATAGGTATGAGCTTATGCAACAATGTGTTCTAATATCAAAGTTATCTCAAATTTGAGAATTTATAAAATTTATTCTCATGTGACAATTATTATCTGAAGGTATTATAGAAGTTATAAAAATTCGTAAGACCCAACTGTTTATGATGTGCAATTATTTTCTTTTTAATTTTCAAATGTTATAGACTATAATTTGTATGATTATTTTCGTCTTCTCATCCTGGTGATTTAGAGCTGTATGTTTTGGTTCCTGTATTATACATATTATTTTTAGTAAATGTGACTCATGAAATAAATTTTATGATAAAAGTACTAGTCTTAATTTTTTAGAGCTTTCTTTATTTATATTAACCCGTTAGTGCCCAAATTAATTTTGCAAAATATTGTTATACAATTTTTATTAAAATCACACAATACACTGATTGGAAGAAAATCATATTTTATTTTATTGAAATTTTATTTTTCCGACTGAGTGAAAATAATGCCTGGACCGGGAGTCGAACCCCGGATCTTTGACTTACAAGGTCAAGGCTCTACCAATTGAGCTATCCAGGCCGACAACTGGTCAGCATTACTCACTCAGACAACCTTTAGGCAGAAACATGTGGTCTATCATGTAGATAGCTCGACAGAAATAAGCCGCAGGTAAAGGAAAACACCATTAAACAATGGGAGAAAGAAATACAATTTTTATTAAAATCACACAATACACTGATTGGAAGAAAATGATATTTTATTTCTGCCTAAAGGTTGTCTGAGTGAGTAATGCTGACCGGTTGTCAGCCTGGATAGCTCAATTGGTAGAGCTTTATCCTTGTAAGTCAAAGATCCGGGGTTTGACTCCCGGTCCAGGAATTATTTTCACTCAGTCGGAAAAATAAACTTCCATAAAATATTGTTAGCTTATTATTTCACTTCTAAATGAATATAGATAACTGACAGTAAAATATATTTACCTAAGCAATTCTTCTGATAGTTTTAAATTTAAAGCCTATCCTCATTTATTGACGTTTAGTGATCTAGCGAGAAAACTTCGAGGTAGAGAAACTTTGAGATAACAGATTAATTTCCTATTATATGTTGACAAAGTTCTCGAAGTAAAGTATTATAATATGTATTATTATTCAACTTGATGTAAGTTAGTACACCTGCGCAAAAAGCAAATATATGTGCGACAAATGAAAAATTATAAAATGACTATCCAAATTATGAAATAATAATTAATAGTAGGCACATAAAACTTTCAGGGATCATTTAGAGTGACACTATAAACTGTCACTAAAAAGCAGAAATCATTCCAAGAAACCACAAAAAATATGCATGTCATTTTATTAGCTGTGTTCAAATGAGGACACTGGGCGCTAACGGGTTAATAAAAATCCTATTTGTTTTTTGTGGATTTATAATTTAATGTTCATAGCTAAAAAAAATTAAATCTTGTGATGGTAGGGAAAATCTTATAATTTTTTTAATAGCATAGTTTATTTATTTTAAACAAAACGGCTTTTTTAAAAGCATTGCATAAAGAACAAACTTTGTAACTGTGAAAACTAACTGAAATATTTAATAGTGGTGTACAGTGAAAGATTGTTTGTGTGCTTGAATCTCATATAGCTAAAACTATAACTTAACAAAATCATTTTATTCATAAAAATGAAAGATTCAATTTACATTGTATTAGTCAGCAATACATATAGAATATAAAATTTTAAAGGAGTTAGTGGGAATGTAAAATCCTTATCAAAATGAGAATTTTTATATGTATGCACTTTGCTAGCTAGAAAAGAAGGTCCATTTAAATTTAGGAGGATCAACGGGATCATTCTATAGAAGAATTTGTTATGCAAATTTCTCATTGCCTAATTTATGTAGGCTCAGGTCTAGGTGTGGGTTTGAACAATTATTGTATAGATGAATATTTTATTCAACATTTATTGGACAAAACAAGAATATACAAATACACATTAAAGGGATAATAACAGGGTAGTTAGCAGTCAGAGAAAATCCAAGAATCAAGGAAAAGTCAGGAAATTTTGAGAAATTTTAGGAAAATAAGCTATATTAATCTGATAAAGTGAAATTTTCATTAGAAATAAACAGTAAGAGTCAGGAAAAAGTAGGAGAAAATCTCGGAAAATTGTCAGGGAATTTAGAAAAGTTTAAATGCTAGCCACCCTAAATAACTGAATAGTACAGATTTTCTCCCAATTCATTTCTTTTGTTATAGGGTTAACATTTTTAAACAATAAATTAAATACATCTTATGCGATGAAGAACTAAGAAGTACATCCACTTGTGTGCTAACATTTTATACAGACATAAATAAGTAATCTATGACTCAGTACCATTACTCGGCACATACAGCCTCTTTCACTGGCTGCTGAAATACAACTCTTAAAAACAAACCTGGCTTTGCTTTGGTCTGTGCTCAGAAGCAGTTCTGTCTATCAAGATGTGGAAAGAAAAATTGTACAACTGCTTGAACATCCTCGACAATCAGTGACCTCACTGAAGGATCAACAGATGAAACTGGAGGTAATCTATAAAATACATATACAATACAAAAAAAAAAAAAAAAAAAGGACAGAGAGAGAGACAGTTATTAGACAGAACGTATTAAAGTCTCTAGAGTCAAATAATCACAGTTTTAGTTTTTGGTCCACAAATTCATATAGTCTACTGTGGTACTGATATTGTTCAAGCCTTTCTGGTCACAACCTTTCTTGACATTGTATCTGTCATTAGGTTAGTTAAGTTCTTGAATAATATTGATGTGATTTAACATCAAATTTAATATGATCATTCAGAATAACAGAATTTTTAACGACATATTTAACTTGATCAAGAGAATCATTAGAAGGATCTTTCTTAAGTTTCAAATAGGGACCAGAATTGAGCATGGACTCAAAGTTGGAAATGTAATCCGATTTGTTAAGCAGAATTGTTTTTCCATCTTTGTCTGCTTTGGTGACAAATTGGGAGCAGAGTTTAATTCAGAGAGGACGGATTTTTGAGAAGTAAGGTTAGACTTTTGGGGACGATTATTAGTGGAGATAATGTTAGATAAAAGGAACCTAAGAGATTCTAACTGCCCAGGAGAAAGTTTACTATTTTTAAAGGAGTTTTCAATGGGAGCAATCAAATTTGGAATAGAACAGGGTTGCCACGCTACCTGGAGAACCTGGAATAGTCAGGGAATTTGAATATTTTAGCCAGAATCTGGAAAAGTCAGGGAATTTCATACAATGATTGCCAAAAAAAAAAAGAATTTTTCCTCCAATGTAGAGTTATTTTTCTTGTTTTTTTCTTAGCTTCCACCATTTTTTAAAAACAAGACCTTTTAGAAAAGCCCCTGCATGGAGGGCAATCTGTCCTTAGGTCAAAGTAATTTGTAACTTTTGTGTTTTTAAGTCATACCATAATTATTTTGCCCTCAATACAACCAATACACAATATATGGCTAGACTGGAATTTTCTTAGAACACGTCCGGAAAACCTGGAAAAATCAGGGAATTTCTTTCTGCTATTTGAGTGGCAACCATGATAGAAGGTCTGGAAGCACAAGCAAAATTAAGATCCAAATTGAGCATATTGCATCGAGCACCAGTCAGAATATGCGAAGAGAGATTAATAATCGTGTCTTTAAAGAGAGGGGAAGCCGGTGAGGGTGAAGTGAAGAAATTAGACTTAAGTAGAGAATTAAATTTTTTATATAAGTTAGTTTGATGACGAAAGGACTGGAATGCAATGTATGTGAAATTTCTTTTTTCAAAGGAAGAGAAACCATGTATTTTATTTACTAAGAAACAAATTTAATGAATATAATTCAGCCTCAATATAAGAGAGAGAATGCCGAATATCATGAATAACAGCCCTGAGAATGGCAAACTTACTCCTTTTTAAAGCATTTTTAATGTAAAAGGAAGCAAGAAGATTACATTTAATGAAATGCTCTAGACTAGTAATTATGAATGGTAGCCATTGGTGACCAGAGTCATAAAAAATGGTCGCCACCTTTGCACTTATGGTAGCCACCTATAGATAAAATTCTCCTGGCACCAGAGAAAGTAACTCGTTCTTTGTCAGTGATATTAACAATGAAGGGGAGGGGGGGGGAAATATGAGAGAGTAAAATGAGAAAGAAAAAAATATGATACTCAACAAAAACATATACAATTTTAATAGAAATATTTTTTACCATGAATATACATAAAATGCTGGTTCTTTGAGCTTATGTAAAAATATCTCAATCATTTGAAACAGGATATAAAAAAGGTAGAATTCAATCACTATATGGACAAACACATAAATTTAAATGTAACTGCATTTCACAAAGAAGTTAAATTGATATTAGGGATGCAACGGATATCCGGTAAGCAGTAACTATCCGACTGATCCGGCTAGTCAACCGGATATCCGGCAATGGCCAGATATTACTATTATCTGGCAGTAACATCCGGCCCAAAATTTATGAATTGAGAAATGGGTAGAAATAACATATATGAGAGTATAACAAATAATATCTAATAAATAATCCACTACAATAACATTAGAGAATGTATTTTAATTTTTTAAAATTAATATTCACTTACTTTTTAAGGAATTAAAATAAATGATATTTTTGAAATAAAGAAATCATACTTAAAAAATACACTTTGTTGAATCTTTCGAATTTCTACAATTGCTATGAAATTCACCACCAATATAAGTATTTTCAAAGTATGTTATTTTAAAATTTATATAACATAAAAAAGAAACAAATTGTGGTACTTAAAAACAGGGTGTACAATTATATATATTTGTTTTCTTCTAAAAATATTGAAGTAATGTAATGGTCTCGGAGAAATTGTTTTAGCAATATCAACAGATTACTGAGACTGAGATGAAAAAGTTAAAATTACTTTTAATTTTTTCATATTTGTTACAAATCTTGCATACAATTATTCAAAAAAAAAAAAAAAAAAAAATTACGATTCATTATTGTCTAATACTAAATAATGTGCAATAAATAGTTGAATCAATACATTATTAAATTTGTTTTCCAATTATGAAAATGAAATGTACTAAAATTTTAAGAACTTTTAATGTTTTTCAAAATAGGTAAATTATGATGTAAAAGTAACAATTGTTCAGCATTTTGTGGCAGAATTCTGTTTCTTCTTTGCTCATAAATGATGCCTGCTTCAGAAAACAGCCTCTCACTATAAATGCTGCTTGCAGGAGGAGTAAGGTATTTTCTAACTAACTTTGCTGTGCAGAAAAATTATTTTCATTTACTTTCCACCAGCTGAGTGGTGATGCATTTCGTGCTATAACTGGTTGTGAAATATATTCGTTTAACTCCTGCATCAAACTTGACTCACTGTCACTTCCAGTAGTTTTCTTATTTGAGTCACTGTCACCAGTATTAGTGATTTCCGAGAAAACATCCCAAAAATATGTCTGTTCTTTAACTTGGGTTATATCAGACATTTCAGAACTTGAATATTAAGAAAGTGATTCATTTACATTTTCTGGAGATTTAAGAATTTTAGTTTCCTCTTTCATTAATGACAATAATAAACATAACCCTCAGCTTTATCAAAGAAAAGTAATTTAAATCGTGGATCCAGAATTGTTGCTAAAGAATGTTTGTTCAATTGTATTGCTGAAAAACGTTTATGTATGTTTTTTTCTAGTGTTTCTTTCATTGTTCCAATTCCAGAAACTTCTACAGACTTTGATAAATATCGATCTAATGTTACAACCATAGGAATAACTTCGGAAATTAGTGATTTTGTACAGCTTATCTGTTTAGTAATTTCTTCAAAAGGCTGTAATAATTTCACACAATTTTCAATTAAGTTCCACTGGTATGGTGAAAAGCTCTGAATTTCACTGTTCACATTAACATATAGGGATATAGCATTTTGTAATTCCAGTAAACGGCTTAACATGTAAAATGTACTGTTCCACCTTGTTGAAACATCCTGCATTACTTTTTTATATTGTACATGTTTTTCTTGGATATCTTTAAATCGTGAGCAAGCTAATGGAGAGTGGTTGAAATGCCTAACAATTTTTCTTCCTATAGGTATGATATCCTTTACTGCTCTTTGGGAATTTAAGGCATCGCTTACAACTAAGTGTAAATTATGTAGAAAACAAGATTCACTATTTAAGTTAAGGTCATTTACAGCCTTTACAATATTTGAGCCACAATCTCGAATAACCAGATATATTTTCTTTGTTACATTCCATTCCTCACTCAAGGTACTTAACATTCTACTTACATTTTCTCCAGTGTGACTTCCAGGAAAGTGTCTTGAGTTTAATACAATATGTCTATAATTAAAAAAATCATTATCTATCAAGTGAGCAGTAAAACTTATAAAGCTGTCTTTATTCACTGAATTAGTCCACATGTCAGTAGTTAAAGAGATATATATTGATAAACAAAGCATTGACTCAGTCTCTTCTTTACATTCTGTATACATTTTAGGAATTACTACTTGTTTGAAATATTCACGAGATGGTACTTTGTGGTTGGGCTTTTGACATGAGATTACGAAAACCTTCATCTTCTACAAATGAATATGGCTGATTGTCGACAGCAATTATTTGCTCAATGGGATAATGCAATTCTACAGCTTTTGGATTATTTATATCCCAGATTTTTTTCCTCTCCAGAACTGTCTTTAAGGTTGGCTGTTCCAATCTACTCCTTTTAAAATTGGGTTTAAAAAGTATATATACTATTTATATATACAGTAAAAGTTGGATTTTACTAACCAGGAATATCAATATCCGAAAAATTTTGACGACAGTCAAATATAACAGTATTTACTTCCATCGTTCTAATTAAAAAACTTCAGAAGTTATTCGAAATTTACGATTTTCTCAACATGGGAGAATAGGACAAAATTTCACTTAAACGACCATTAATAAGAAACTTTTTACTATAAAGATGTGAGGACAGTTTTGAAGTATCAGTTTTGAATTCGGAATAAACATCATGAACAAACATCATGAATAAACATCATAAATTAATAGATTAGAATAAGATAAATATATCGAAGAGAACGGTGGGTAGCCTATTTGGTGTGGATTTCATTCTGTCACTGTGTCAAATTCATTTCTCTTAATATGATTGTAATATGTTTTGCACTAGAAATTTATGTTAACATAAATATGGTGGGGAGCCCACCTATGCCAACTAGTTTTCTCCTAAATTCAAATTATTTTACTCTTCTGCGACACCGATTACGTTAAAATCGGTGCAAGACTCAGAATAATGTAGTAATATTATTCAAAAATTAAGAAAAATATTTAAAAATTCACAAAAACTTTCTTGTTACTTTTTCGTTTCTCCTCATATTCACAAAAAGTAATGTTTTTCGTACTATTTTATAGGAATCATGCTTTCGTACATCTAAAAAACACATGTTAAGTTTTTTTTTATGTTTAGTGTAGTATAAATATGTTAAAAGGCACTTTAAAGAAATTCTTTCCATAGACTGTACTGTAATGGATTTTTGTATTTGTTTGTACATACATAAATTATTAAGATAGCATTTGTCAACTTTCAAATATGCATAACAATAGTATACTAGCAGCGATATATTCATTCAATAATAATAATAATAAAAGTAAAATTGAAAATCTGTCTTTGACAGATTTTAATTTAGTGCCAGAGGCCTAAAATCTTAAAAGAATCAAATAAAAATGACAAATGCCATGTTTTACAAACCATTCAAATTCAAGGTCCCAGCCAGGAATAAAACATTTTTCAAATTATATATTATATATTCTTTTAAGCAGCACTCGTGCCTACTCATGTCGACTCATGCACAAGTGTTGTGATTTTCTTGCATTTTATGGTGTTTATACAAACTTCTGCAAATATTAAAGTTGAAAAGTCAGTTTGTCTTGCCAAAGCATTACGAAAAGGTATTTCTATAAACCAAATTTTAATTGTTTGCACAAAGCTTAATGAAATTGTTATTCATATGCGCAAAAGAATGCTTTCTACAGATTATAATATGATTACCATTAGATTTACAGGGACACACAAAAATATTCAGTTACATTATTTTTTTTTCATATGTGTAAAAGCTAAAAAAAATATTAAGGCCACATAAGATATTATTTAAAAAAAAAAAAAAAAAACAGCTAATAATCCAGACCTGATTTTCAGTTAATTTAATCATTCTTGAGATTATAAAATTTAAAAAAACTTTAAGTCTGGGAAAAACACTTCAAAATATATACATATTGAAATTTTATGTATTTTCAAAATGTCATTATGAAATATTTATAAATCTTATGATAAACGTTTATATATCCTAACGAACTACTTTTATTAAAAGAATCAAATAAAAATGACAAATGCCATGTTTTACAAACCATTCAAAATCAAGGTCCCAGCCAGGAATAAAACATTTTTCAAATTATATATTCTTTTAAGCAGCACTCGTGCCTACTCATATCAACTCGAACACAAGTGTTGTGATTTTCTTGCATTTTATGGTGTTTATACAAACTTCTGCAAATATTAAGATTGAAAAGTCAGTTTGTCTCGCCAAAGCATTACAGAAAGGTATTTCTATAAACCAAATTTTAATTGTTTGCACAAAGCTTAATGAAATTGAAATAACAGGGTAGTTTGGAATCACCTGAGAGAGGCCTTCATCCTGCAGTGGCTTGATATAGGTTGAAATTGATAATGATGATATATATATCATCATTATCATATTACCTTATAATTCGTATGATTACTTTAGAAAAGCAAGCACAAGATTTTTTTAAAATTGATCTGGGGTATTAAAGAGTCTTATATTACAAAGAGTCAAAAATATGAAAAGAACCGACACAAGTAATTTAGCTCAGAAATTGCATTGAAATTTGGTTCAAAGTATATAATTGTATTCAACATAAATACATCTGACGGACTAGTAAACGGAGCTATAGGTATTTTAAAGAAAATTAAATATGGAATAGTTAAAGGTTCAAAAGAAAAAGCTGTTCAAAGAATATAGATGGATAAAGAAATTGGAAAATGTTTAAGACAAGAATAGCTTCAATATATGATTAAACATGGTATTTATCCTCAGTGCACACCTATTGAACGTTTAAATAATTTAATGAAGATTTTAATCTCGAATTTTTCCCAACTTCTTAAAATTTTTTGTCGTTTTATTTATTCAAAATGTCATTTCGTTTTTCAAAGAATTGATTTCCAATCAATTTATTTAAATTGGTAATTTGTTGCTTCAGATCAAAAACATCAATCTTTAAATATACATTAAGAGATATTAATAAAAAATTGCCAGACATTAAGTGTCTTTAATATGATTTCAATCTGTCGCTCAAATTCTGATAAATATTTATGGAATTTCTTGAAACGGATGGAAATTTTGAAGTTCTAAACACATTTAAAAGAATATTAAAAAATATTTTAAAGTGAATTTTTATTCTTTCTTATATTGGATAGTAATAATTAAAAATAATGAACTGTTTTAAGAGAGACCTCAATTAAAAAATATATATGTAGTAAAGATAAATATTACTACATGTATATTTATTCAGGATCTTTCAATGTCTGCGTAATTCTTTATATTTCAACGTCAAGAGAAAAAAATACGTAATAATTCAACAGGCCTGGAAAAATATTAAGGCCAAGCGATAAATTTGATTTATTCCAAAACTAATGATATGAGTTATTGAAAACTTAAATATAACACAAGAAAAAAAAATTTCTTGAAACCGATATGTCCCTACTGAAAATTGACCTCTTTGTCCCGAAAAATATTTCAAAGCATTGTGTTCTATGAGAGGTATTTTTATAAACCATATTTTCATATCTTTACTGTTCTTAATGAAATTGAAATATGTTATTCAAGTTTCTGTATAAAAGGGATTTATGTACAGTGACTCAAAAGTATTCCAAAGCATTGCGTTCTATGAGAGATATTTCTATAAATTAAATTTTAATAACTTTACTTTACACGAAGTTTTAGGAAATTGAAACATGTTATTTATATGCATAAAAGAATACTTTGCATAGAATATAGCATGATTAGCATTAGATTTACAGGGTCGCACAAAAATATCCAGTTATATTAAGAGCTATTAATAAAAAATTGTTAGAATTGTACTGTGAAAATCATAAAAATATTGAAACGTATTATTAATATTCTAAAATAATGTTTTGTATAGAATATATGATTAACTTTCTGATTTACAGGGCTACACTAAAATATTCAGAGAGATCAAAAGCTGTAATTATAATCTAACGATCGTCTGTGTTAAGCCTTTTTAACACTTTCCAAAATGCCTAAGAGTAATTTAAAAATCAATTACTGTATCTGTCCAGTCCTTCTGTGGCAAAAAATATTAAAATTTATTCGATATAACAACTACGTACAGTTGGAAAATATTACTAATCAATGCATGATTTTTCTTTCTTGTTTCTTTAATATATGTAGAAACTGGACTCATAAGATAGTATTAAAAGTTCTTTTAATAATCCAAAAAATTTGGCAAAAGTTATCCGCAGTTAAGAATTATGAAAGTTTAAAATTTTAACTCTTAAAATCATTTAAAATAGAGTTAAAGCAAAATTATTTTAAAGAAAAACGCACGACGTGACATCAAAAACAAGTCAGCTGTTTGTCAAATTCCACCTGTCTTTCTGTGAATGATGCAATCCAACCTGTCTGAGCGTTTCGTTTATCTCTCTTTCTGTATATACAGTTCCCGCCGCTTATTAAATTCGTTCTGAACCAAAGTGATTTTATTAAGCAGCTGATTTTTATATCCCTTAAGGAAAAGGTCCCTGAATTTCGAAAGAAACTTCAAAAGGAAACGAATAATATAATTAGTAAACAATATTAATTAATTTTTGGTAGATAATTAAATAATTGTTCTTCGATATAAGTAAATTAAACGCATTCCCGTGGATTTTCGTTAGAGGAAAATCATCATTAGTTTACCAAAAGTTCACGCTGTTCTTATAAATTAAAAATCTTTCCATGCAAGGTAATAAGTTAAAAATTTGATTTGATTCGCATTATCTTTTGAAATTTCTTTCCAATTTGAGAGAAGCCTTTTCTAGAGTGCAGGTATGATCACTGTATATAAATTCGGCCGCTTAAAAGAATCATTTTTGCTCAGAACGAATGTGATTTTAATAAGCGACAGGTACTATATATTGTCCATTGTTCTCAGTAGAGAGAGAAAATAATATTAATTGCATTTAAAATTCAACAATTGTTTCAGATTGAGAGAATTGAGTACAATCCTTATTCAGAAATAATAAGGCGAGAGATTAGCGTGAGTTAATTATTACGAGATTCCTGCTGCACTCGTACCTGTTTTATAACTGACAAAAAGCTGGAATTTTCAGAATGTGAAAACATAATTTAAAAATATGTATTAGTTAATAAGTTATTTGTAAGGAAAAATTTCCCATAGAATAACATTAGCTTCGGCTTCCGGTGGCGGTGAGTGAAGAGGGCCCTAACTTCTATTTTTGTTTGTTTGCTCGATTGTAATCGAATTCTAACTAACTTCCTTACTAATTCCTTACTTATTTTCCCACTAAAATTTTTATAAAACAATTTCCACTCTTCTTTCTTTTATTATTTTTACACTATTTCAATAAAATTCATACACATTATATAAATAGTAACTTAGAAATAAAACAAACACAGTTTACAGTAATTAAAAAAACTTTATTATCTAACAATTTAACTTTACATCATAAAAGTGGCATCTAAAATTATTTCAAAGCATTACCTTCTATGAGAAGTCTACTGGGTTATTCGATAAATAATGTCGTTTTTTTTTTTTATGTTTTTCCAAGTGAATTTATTTATATTAACAACAAACATTAATCAATGATATAATGATCATTTTATTGGATGTTATCTTTCGTTAAGTTGAAAATTTCCAAATTCAAAGAAACCTTAGTTTTTAGAAGTGAATGTTTTAAAAAACGACATTAAAATTGTACAACCCAATAATTTGATTAGAGATTTAAACTTTTATAAGTTGATTTTACATCCAGGTATTTTATACATTACTTTTTTGCATGTGTTTACCTTATAATACTTAGTTGCGGGATTTAAATGTAAAACAAAATTATAGATAAATATTACTTATAATTATTATTATAAGATTTTTACAGATTTTTAACCCATTAATGTGTTCTTTCATTGGGAAGGTTCGAAAATGCACATAGCTTTCACATAAACATTTAAACTTAAAATTGTACAAAACTATTCAATGCTTAACAAAAAATCAGACTACAATTTTATTAATTATATCAATACAATTTACCAATTTAATTAGTGCAATTTTACCGTCCCAAAAAGAGACGCTAGTTCTTAATATATATATATATATATATATATATATATATATGTATTATGCTTTGCTTACAAACGCAGAGTTATCTGCTATAATATCTGAAAATCTTTTAAATTCTAAATCAAGATTTTCTACAAAGTCGGAATATATATTTCTCATTGTTCTTTCGTGTCTTCCATTTTCTCTTTTTATATCTGCCATGAATTTATTTTTAAAATTATCTAACTGTCCACTTAGTTCATTACTTTCTATATTATATTTTTCTTTCAGTTCATCTAAAAAATACAAATAAAATAATTAAATTAAAATATTTTACTTAAATTTTAAATCATATATATTACATTTAATTTTAAATTTATAAAAGAAAATCCTGTAAGAGATAATTTTTATTTATATGGGATTTAATATGTAATACTAGCCTTTGGATAATGTTTTTAATTTCTTTTCCATTCTGTTAGCATCTGAAGCAGGCTTTCTTCCTCTTTTCTTAGGTACTGAAAGAAACGAATAAAAAAAATTAAGGAATTTTACAAAATTTGAAATAATATTTTTAAAAGTTAAAATACCATTTAAAAAAATAAAAGGTGGAAGAATATTAATTACATGGTGATATTTTAAAGAAAATTTAGTCCGTATTTACGCGGTTTAATATAAGTAACTTAAAAAATTCATAACGATGAGTTTAGCTGGAATTCGAACATGGTACTTCCCGTCTACGAGCTTTGACAATAAAACCTAAAACTTTCATTAATGAATTATGAAAATTTTTGTAATATAAATATTGTATATTTTATTTGTATACAATATATAATACATTTAAATATATTATAATACATTTAAACTCAAGCATAGAAAGTTTACAAAATTACAATATAAATAAAATATAAATTACCTACTATGTCTTCTTTTGTCAATTGCACTACCGCCTTTTGATTAATCTTATCATCTAGAAAAAAAAGGAAAAAAAAAAAGATTTTTTTAAATAAAAATATTTATTTACAATGTAAAAAATAAATTATAAAAAATATAGTTTTCAATTACTTTCGATATTTTCTTCTTGTGAAAATTTTATTAATGTTGTTTCTTCATTAACCTTAGCGTCTAAAATAAATGAAATAAATTTTAAAAAATATTTTTTAATTAAAATTATACTTATAGTAAAAATAGTTAAATTATAAAAGAATAGAGTTTTTCAATACTTTCATCATTCCTTATTATTTTTTTTCTTGAGTGTCGTTTATGCTTTGTATATCACAATCGTTTGATATAACTGACAAATGTTTATTGAAATATGGTGAAAAAAAATTAATTTTACAGTTTAATTAATTATTTAAAAAAAAACATACCCTCAGTTTTATCAATATTTATGTTTTCAAATCTTTTTTTAATAAAGGAAGATGGCATTTCATTTGTCTTTTGAAATGCTTGATGACCTGAAAAATATATATACAAATATGGTACTCAATTAAAATCACCTGAAGATTTAAATAAATTTATTAATCTAGAAATTATTTTTACTAGAATATTTTGTCGAAATATTTTGAAACCTACTTGCAAGTTGCAAGAGTATCCCTTTTTAAAGTTTTGTATTGATTAATCATGTGTCCAATATTCATTTCTACTGCTAAAAAATAAAGTCTTTAAATATAATACATTAATAAAATAAAATTAAAATCATGATTATAAAATTAAATAAATGTGAACAATACCTTCTAATTGTTTTAATTGCTGTTCTGTATCAACATTAGTAACATCGTGAGCATTGAAAATATATTGATTTGATGTATTTTCTAAATTTTTATAATATATATCTATATTAATAAAATCAGACTTTTGTCTGTAAATTTGTCGGAATAAAAAAATTTTGCGATATCTTCACGTTTTACAGCCCATGAAAGCCGAAAATGACTTCAGAAAATTTTGCCTGTGTGTGTGTGTGTGTGTGTGTGTGTGTGTGTCTGTGTGTGTGTCATCGTGTCCGAATGTCGCTTTTTTTGTCCGGGCATCACTTGAGAACGGCTGGACGGAATTCAACGGCGCTTGGCAGGAATTTAGGTCTTCACCCAACTTAAAATTATATCTATCAACTTTTCAGAAATTCCCCCCCCCGTTCCCCCCCTAGGGGGTAAAAGACTAAAACACGTTTGTCGGGCATCACTCGAGAACGGCTGGACGGAATTCAACGGCGCTTGGCAGAAACTTAGGTCTTCATCCAACTTGAAATTATATCTATAGAAATTTTCAAAATTATGATTAGTGTTTAAATTGTGGGTACAATACGCCTGCGCATGCGCCATAAATATTTTTTCAATAAAATGCTTTGAATGGAAAAATAAAATATAAAAATAATTTTTTAAGTTAAAGATTTTTGTATTCGCGTGATTCGCACTACAAATTATGAAAAGATTGAAATGAAGTGTTGCCATCTAATTTTCATACTTTAGTTAATTTTATAAAATCTAATTGTCGTGTCGAAAAACTGTTTACACCCCAGGATTCAGAAAAATCACCTCTTTCATTTGGTACTGAATTTGTAATGATAGGTTTGATATTTCTAATTTATTTTTCCCTTCATCCGTTTTTCTGTTGCCATTTAAATTTCATACTTTAGTTATTTTTTAAAAATCTAATTGTCGCATCGAAAAACTGTTTGAACCCCTGGATTCAGCAAAATCGCCCCTTTCATTCGGTATCAAATTTATAAATATAGGTCTGATATTTCTAATTTATTTTACCCTTTTTCCGTTTTCAACCCAGATTCGATATGGAACAGCTTTAGTATTGGATCCCTTTGGCAAAATTTGAAATTCGGCACCGAAGTAGCTCGGACGTTTCTCGCCAAGATCTTTAATTGCACAATTGAGATAGCCAATTCAGTTCCTCGCAAAAACGGCTTAAAATATTTAAAGTCACCAAAGGGCTCCGATACTTAAGCTGTGCTTTTTGTATTTATTTATTTATAATACTGTCTATTAAAAACTTCTGTGGTCACGAAATTTGGTGTGTAAATTGTTTGTATGCATCCGGCACTTATTGTAACTGCATTTCACGAAATTCGAAATCCCCCCCCCCCTTCTCGGAGTCGGAGGGCAATAAACATGTGTAAAAACATGTTTTTCCGTTTGAATTCGCTTTGAATTATCTTAGAATGGCGAATTTTGGTGTGTGGATATTGATTAAGTGTACGCATTATGTATACTAGTGGGATTTTGCAAAACTTCGAATTCACCCGCTGAGGGTGGGGAAGTAAGAAGTGGGTAAGTTGTGCCGAAGACAGTGGGGACCCAGACTCCTAACATTGGGAGCGAGAAAACCTCTACCAATCACAACGAGAACTTAGGTTATTAATAAAGATATGGCATTTTGACAAATCATTTAAGTTTAACGTCCAGCGAAGCGGACAAAGCCTGCTAGTTATCTATATTAATAAAATCAGACTTTTGTCTGTAAATTTGTCGGAATCGAAAAATTTTGCGATATCTTTACGTTTCACACCCCATGAAAGCCGAAAATGACTTCAGAAAATTTTGACTGTGTGTGTGTGTGTGTGAGTGTGCGTGTGTGTGTCATCGTGTCCGAATGCCGCTTTTTTTGTCCGGGCATCACTTGAGAACAGCTGGACGGAATTCAACGGCGCTTGGCAGGAATTTAGGTCTTCACCCAACTTAAAATTATATCTAACAACTTTTCAGAAATTCCCCCCCCGTTCCCCCCTAGGGGGTAAAAGACTAAAACACGTTTGTTCGGGCATCACTCGAGAACGGCTGGACATAATTCAATGGCGCTTGGCAGAAACATAGATCTTTATCCAACTTGAAATTATATCTATAGAAATTCTCAAAATTATGATTAGTGTTTGAATTGTGGGTAAAAAACGCCTGCGCAAGCGCCATAAATATTTTTTCACTCAAACGCTTTGAATGGAAAAATAAAATATAAAAATAAAATTTTAAGTTAAAGACTTTTGTATTCGCGTGATTCGCACTACAAATTATGAAAAGATTGGAATGAAGTGTTGCCATCTAAGTTTCATACTTTAGTTAATTTTAAAAAATCTAATTGTCGTATCGAAAAACTGTTTACACCCCAGGATTCAGAAAAATCACCTCTTTCATTTGGTACTGAATTTGTAACGATAGGTCTGATACTTCTAATTTATTTTTCCCTTTTTCCGTTTTTCCGTTGCCACTTAAATTTCATACTTTAGTTATTTTTTAAAAATCTAATTGTCGCATCGAAAAACTGTTTGCACCCCTGGATTCAGAAAAATTGCCCCTTTCATTTGGTATCAAATTTATAAATATAGATCTGATATTTCTAATTTATTTTACCCTTTTTCTGTTTTCAACCCAGATTCGGTTGAAGGTTTTATATTTATATATACGCATTTATATATATTTTTATTTTCCAGATATAAAATGAAATATTTTTAATTTCACGCGAATAATAATAAAAATTAGTGAGAAAAATACCTGCAAAAGTTGGTGATTTTTTTTTAAATCAGGAATTTGTATGTGGATAAACATTTTCATAGAGATATTTGGCATTAGTTTAATATTTTTATTTAATTAAGCACAGATTTTTTATTTTTATTTTGTAAATATCAGAGAAGAGTTTTTATTTTATTTTATTTTTTTATTTATTTTGTGTATGGAACAGCTTTAGTATCGGATCCCTTTGGCAAAATTTGAAATTCGGCACGGAAGTAGCTCGGACGTTTCTCGCCAAGATCTTTAATTGCACAATTCAGATAGCCAATTCAGTTCATCGCAAAAATGGCTTAAAATATTTAAAGTCACCAAAGGGGTCCCATACTAAAACTGCATTTATTTATTTATAATATTTTCTATTAAAGTCTTCTGTGGTCACGAAATTTTGTGCGTAAATTGTTTGTATGCATCCGGCACTTATTGTAACTATATTTCACGAAATTCGAAATCCCCCCCCCCTTTCTCGGAGTCGGAGGGCAATAAACATGTGTAAAAACATGTTTTTCCGTTTGAATTCGCTTTGAATTATCTTAGAATGGCGAATTTCGGTGTGTGGATATTCATTAAGTGTACGCATTATGTACATTAGTGGGATTTTGCAAAACTTCGAACTCACCCGCTGAGGAAGGGGGAAGTAAGGAGTGGGTAAGTTGCTGCCGAAGGCAGTGGGGACCCATACTCCTCACGTTGCGAGCGAGAAAACCTCTACCAATCACAGCGAGAACTTAGGTTATTAATAAAGGTATGGGATTTTGACAACTCATTTAAGTTTAATGTCCAGCGAAGCGGGCAAAGCCTGCTAGTATATATATATATATATATATATATATATATATATATATATATTATTAAATAAAAATATATGTAATAATTAGAGAACTTGACAACAATAATAAACAAAAAAGAGCTTACGAGTCAAATTTAAATTCATTTTAAATAAAATAAATATAAATATAATATTATTTTCTAGTTTTTGTAATTCTACATTTGAAATTGTATTTGGTTTCCACATATACGAATTTGCGGGGGTAAATCCTAAAAACATAGAAAAATAGTTTGATATTTACTCTGGTATATTTAAATAAAAGTTGAATTGGTATAATTTAAATAATAATTTTAATACTTACCATTAGAACCATTTAAGTTGTTTTGCATTTGGGATAGAAGTGTATGTGTGTATAAGTTATTTGTATTTAAATACATGGGTCTCATGAGATTATCTAAAAATATATAGAAAAATTATATATATAAATGTACTTGGTTAAAACGAAAAAGACAAAATATTTCTTATTATAAAGTTTTATTTCCAAATTGGTTTTGTGTATTTGATAGAAGGCCATATGAAGTGGAAAATCTCTCCATTTTTTATTTATTTTTTATTTTTTATTTTTTAAACAAAAGGACTAGAAAGAAATAGTTCTGTTATACTAATAATTTAGATATAAATATATATTAATAAATACATTTAGACACACGTGTTAATATTATTACAATATTTAAACTTACGCCTTGAAACCAATCTTCTTGACAGTATAATTTTAACTATTTTTTTAAAAAAACATAATAGTTGGGACATTTATCTATGCTTGCATAAAGTTAAAATTTAAATGTCATGCCTTAAATTGTTAACATACTTTCGAATAAATGGGATATATTGAACTTGATTTGTCACCAAAATAAATTAAAAATATCAGTCCTATTGTTACAATCCAATGTAAAGGCCAAATAAATTCCAATAAGCACTATGTATTTAATAGATTGAAAAAAAATATATTTAAACTAGAGGTTTGAAATAACCTACTTTACAATTACTTGATTTAATATTTACTTCCCCAAACATACATAGTGCAGTATTATAATGATCTAAAAAAATACAAAAACAGTTTAATATTTCAATCAGTGTTACAAAATTATATATATAGTAACCGCCGCTTAATAAATTCACTTCTTAATAAAATCAGCCGTTTAATCTGATCAAATTGCCAAGACCGTAATTAAATCAATACAATTTACTTTTAAAACCGCCGCTTAATAAAATCAGCATTGCCGGTAAATAAACTGAGAAAAATCTCTTCAACAGCAAAAATATCATTTATGCACGTTAATATATATTTCCCCTCAAATATCTTTCTTTGTCGAAAATTTTACGCGTGCAGTATATTTACAAATTTAATAAGCTTATGTCAATAAATATTTCAAGGAACGTATTTTTCAAAGCGCGGTAATAAGTTAAAATTTTGATTTGATTCGCAAGCGATAATTTTTTTTTTATTATTAAAAAGAGAATTTCTAGTTCTTATTTTGAAATACAGAAATAAGTATTCACTAAAGACTTCAAGTACATACTTCAATAATACCTTCTTTCTTGAATATATATTTATTTGATACGTATTGTTTAAAAAGTAAATTGACATTTTTCTTGTCTATCAAATAAAACACACTTTGTATTTCATCACTAGAAAAATTTAACAATTTAAGTTCATAATAAGAAAGATATTTAACATCAAATATCAAATTATTAATACTTATAATTTTACATTTCGTAAAACCTATTTTAATAAGTACAAAATGAAAGAGCGACGGTAATACCATAATTTGACATTTATATTCTATTTGAAAAATAGTTTGAATATAATGCATAATTTTGATTTCTCATTTCACTAAATCATAATTATTATGTTTAAAATATTCTTCACAATCTCTATCTGTTTGAAATAGTTTTAAGTCCATATTTAATTATGCTCTCAAAATAACGAAAATATAATCAAATCTTAATATTTTTAAAATATCTGATTTTATATATTTCACATTTTAATATCTGATTTAAAATTTTATATTTCATAAATTTTCTGTACATTTTTCTTACTTAAGTAATCTTATATAAAAAATTAATAAGTATAAATTATTTACAGAAAAATAATGAAACTTACCTTCCATGATGATTTGGTTTAATGTCATCCCTTGAATATAGCAGTATTTATACTAAATGCAAGTCAATAATGTTGAAACAGTATTTTTTATATTGTTTGGTTTTTGCAATAAATATAAGACAAAGTCTAGACTTTATTTAAATAATGTTGCAACATAATTAGTGACATTGTATTTCGTAACATTATAATGGCATCAATGTTTCAATTAAATGTCTGCATTTTCAATTATCTCAAAAATTAAAGTTTTATAACTACAATTGCAAAATTCTACAATGTTCTGACCAATGGAATATCAAAATTTAAACATCTGGAAGCTGGTAGATGGAAATTGCCAAGTTCGTTAACAAGTTGCTTTCGTCGACATATGCATTTGGAGTTTTCCATGGTTTTCGCCAAAATTCCCATAAATAAGGGCTACGTAACACTTAGAAAGACTCTCTACAGAGAGTACACCACTCAGGTGTAGACCCTCTTTTAATCGACTGGCTTTAACCCTAACACTACACACCATTAAAACTTAAATTCAAATGTCTCAGCGTGTAACATAATTTAGCTTATGCTAATTATATCCCTAAGTCTTTTAATTATAGAATTTCGAGTGTTATATTCATGTTTCTTATCTTAAAAAATAAATAAAATAAACCTTAACAAATCTGTAAGATGTTATATTGGAATTAGAAAGTCATGATTAATGTAATGTGGATACATATTAAAAAAATGCTCCTCACTTAGTTTAATTTTAGATAATTTAAATTAATTTTCAAAAAAATACCTATCATCTTAAAAAAAAAAAAAGAAAAAGAAAAAAAAAGGAACATTGCGGATGTTTTTATTAAATCGTATTTAAAAGAAAAATCATTTAATGATAGTAATAAGTCACAATTTTATGCAGATATTTAATACTTTTATACATGTAAATCCAATAATTATTTATCTAAAAATTTTGCAGTTTATTTGCATAAAAGTTTTAGTACACTATTTAATTGAGAATTTTTAGGATCATCAATCTATTATGGTTTTAATCATTGAAAATATCACAGGAATATAATATCCTGAGTTAAAAGCAAAATTTTGTATAAATGAAGTAGTTAATTCTAATATTTTTTCACAGTAACCCGAAAGTTTGTTGCCTGTAAAACTTGTTTCACAGTAAGACGAGACTTTCAATACAGTCAAGTTATTGTAAGCATTGTATAGTGTTATAAACTGTTATACACCGCTATTTTTTATTTCTTTTCTTTTCTTCTTCATTCCATGAAGAACTATAAAAAATGAATGAAGTTGACAATAAGAAAAAAAAATAAACTTGTGTATTATTACGGAAGTTATAGTGATTTTAAATTGCCAAGTGGCATTTGGATTTCAAATGGTCTCGTTTTAAATTAAAATATCCGTCACTATATTAAAGGATTCGTTAACAAACTTTAAACACATATTTTTTTTAATTTTTCCCTTTGCTGTTTATCACTCTAGACATTTAGAAAATAAACTAGATTCATAATTATAAAGAATAAAATATTACAATGTCATGATTGAGGTTAGAAAATTATAAAAAAATATTTATTTTTGGTTAAACTATTTTTTATTTATTTGAGAATGAAATTGAATTGCTTAATGGCTTTCAATTTTAAAGAAAGTGGTTGTTTAAAAAAATTACACAAAGAAACTTTCTGTTATCTTATACTATTAAGTGAGCAATATTTGTATATATATTTCACTGTTCTCGAAAACGGTAGCTCGGACAGTCACGAGATTTAACACAAAGGTGCCCCCCGAAGAATCATTGTGCACATCGAAGTCAGAATTTCGAATTTCTGTTTAGTTTTCTTTTAATTAATAAAAATATGAAAATAATAAGCTAATAATAGCAAAAAATTAGCCATTTAAATTTAATCCGTAATTTAATTGTTGCCAAAAAAAAAAAAAATAAAATAAAAATAAAAATACGAGTTTATTTTTTTTCCAACAGGAAAATAAATACATTTATCTAAACATGAACAATACTACACACTACTGATCGCAGAGCTTCCAAATTTGGCATATAGGTACCTGGGACCCTACAGGTGTGCACCTCATCGAGATTTTTTCGAATTTCGAATCTGAATTTTTTAAATTAATGTTTTTTCGATTTTAAACATTGGCTTTTATGTTTCATTTTTCATGAATTTATTCTTCGATTGTAATCGTCTGCGTATCTTAGCAACGGCTATATTATGCAATTTATTTTTTATTTAATACATTTATTTGAGGGCGAGTCTTTTTTCTCTTTTTAATTTATTATATTTATTGAAAATAAAATGGTAATGCAGTAGAAAAAATTAAATATATTAAATTTAATATTTAAAAACGTATTTATAACAGTTATGTGTTATGTTTATGTATTATTTTTGTAGTATAACAACAATTATTTGTCCTTTGTTAATTTAATTTCTTTAAAAGTTTTTTCTAATTTATAGTATTTGTCAGGAAATAATGGTAGTATATAGTAAAAAGGATTAAACTGATTGGAATTTATTTGTTTTTTATGTATTTAATTCCTTCTCAAAGAAAATCTACTTTTTATTTTATTTCATTACATTGGTCGGAATTAAATTGTAACACAGTGTAAATAGCATGAGCAATAAAATACTTGGTTCAAAAACTAAAATATTTAATAGACGCTGAGATACAGTTATCTTTAAAATCGTAGTTCTTAAATAATGGCAGACCCACCTATCGTCAATAAATACCCATATTGAAATAAATAGGAAAGAGATTTCTGCAGGCAGTGGGAAACTGCTCCCGAAACAGTGCGGGCAGAGAAAGAGCTGCCGTAGTCAGCGAGTACCCGATGCGAGGTCTAGAGCGATTCCAATGTAATTATTTTAGTTTTTATTTATAATGTGATGTGAAAAATAAATAATGATCCAATTCTTTTGGAGATTCATTTAAATATAGTGGCCAGCGAAGCGGGCGTAGCCTGCTAGTAATAATAATAATAATAATAATAATAATAATAATAATAAAATTAATTCTGTCTATGACAGAATGTAATTTAGTATATCAAACATATAGATAAAGAATATATTGCTACAGAATTTCAATTATCCGCGTTTGTAATGATCGATAGATGGCGCTCTCTGAACACTGCAGTTGTTAGTAAATATAACAGCCACGTGTAATTTCTCCGCCATTTCATCATGGAAAGTCGATTGCATAATATGAGGATATGCAGTGGTGTGATAATTTCACCTTAGCCCACCAGAGGGCGAGCATTTCATTACAATCGCGGATTGACTTAAATCAGATGTTTTCATTCCATCACGTTATAAGTTAGGAAAGTTATGTGATATTTAATGAACAGGTGCAAATACGTAGTTTTTGAACAATTTAGATTTAATGATGAAACTTTTTCTGGATGAATTAATTATGTTTGAGAAGAACAGATGCATTTTATTACGTAACAAAATACATTGTCTGCTTTTAAAATAATTTTTGTTAGTTTCTATTCAGATTACGTATAATAAAGTACGTAAGTAACATTTATTTCCTTTCAAATTGCAATTTTTTATTTTTAGTAGATTGAAATGCAATTAGTTTAAAAATATGTCTTCATATTAGGACTAGTGTAGATTTAAAAAAAAAAAATAATTAAAAAAAAAAAAAAAAAAAAAAAAAAAAAGATTATGTCTATGACAGAATTTAGTTTAGTACGACAGGCCAACTGTTATTATATCCCTAATATTTTTATATCCCTAAAAAAGAATAACTAATAATAAAAATTGGATAATTGGAAGTATTCTGTCGAAGTGGAACATTATAAATTGGTAAAAACGCAAAATGATAGATTGAAAGAAATAGTCCTGTCGTACTAAAAAGTAATAATAGAAAGACTTATTTTTATTCAAGAAATTAAGTGGCTATTTTTTACAACATTTTTTATTACTACTTTAACGATGTAGAATTTACTGTGGAACGCCTCCAGTTATTCAAAAAAATCTATTCTTTACCTGTGAGATTATTCTAATTTTTGCGTTGTATGATGAAACAGAAATATACTTAAATATCCGAAAGTTGTTTAAGAAATTAAATTATAAAATTGCAGGTAATCTAGCATTTTCAAAGTGGAACACTGTAAATGGTGACGACGCAAAATCGCTCTCTGAAAGCAATAGTCCTGTCGTACTAATAAGATAAAAAAAAAACTTTTTTTCTATACCATGTTTTTAAATTCTGATGAATCATTAATAAAATACACGAGGATAAAAAAATAATATTAAAAACTGAAAATCTGACTTTGAGAGATTTTAATTTAGTGCCAAAGGCCTGGTATTATAGTACAACAGTTCTTTCAGACAGAGTTGTCACATTTTGAAAATTCCCAACTGACAGACCTTTTCTAAAAATGTATTTTTTAAATTTTTAATATTTTATTTTGAAACTTCAAATACGAAATTTCAATATGTGAAATTTCGTATTTTGAAGTTTCAAAATAAAATATAACAGTAAAAAAATTTTTTTTTTAAAAAAAGGTTCTGTCAGTTTAGAATTTTCAGAATGTGAAACCAGAATTCTTGAATATGGGTAAGTGGAATATGGAAAACAGTAAGGAATCTACACTAAATATAAACGTTGTCGCCAGTTTTACAATGGATCGTAATCGAAAATTTATAGAAAATATAATTGAATAATTTGAAAGGGATTTAAAAATAAAATTAATAATGCCCCGTACTAAGGTTTCGCGTTCAGTTAAAGTTTTGAGGGACGGTACTATTGGAAATTTGGTGTAATTGCATTTTCGTGTACATTAAACGTTTTTAACACTTCCTAACAATTTTTAACTGTGACTATGATTCCAATTTGTGTATCTGTCTGTCCGACTGTTCTTCTTTATATCTGTTCGTCTGCCTGCCCTGAGAGTACTTAAATATTTTCAGAATTTTTAAATATATATTTATGTTATTCAAGTTCATTATGGAATGTATCCTAATATTAATATGCCCTACGCAACTGGTTTGTGTATAGGAACACCCAAAAAAATTCCAATGCATTGCGTTTTAGGACAGACATTTTTATAGATCATATTTAAATAATTTTCTACTGTAAAAATGATTAAAAAAAAAATACAGGGCTACACTCAAATATTCATGTACTTAAAGGACTTCAATTAGAATATCAGGGCTGAATTTTCTTTTGCTTTAACCATTTTTAACACTTTCCAACACTATTTAAAAGTGATTATGGATACAATTAGTCTATTTTCATGCTTTCCAATCCTTCTGTCTGTCCGTTTAACTCAGGAAAAGAACATTGAAAGTTATAACGATACAAGTACGTACAGTTGGAAAGTGTTAACGATCAATGCATACCGTATGATTTTTCGTCCTTGTATTATATTGTCACCACTATGTTAAAATTGCTCTTTTACACTTAAGGTTTAGACATAATTTGACATGCTTTAGCATTAAAACATTCAAGAAAATTTTCGTAGTGATGATAGTGGTGTCAAAATAAAAGTAAAATTTTAGGAACGCTGCGAGGCCTGCTTAAGTTAATATTAATTTTCCTCTGTTCCTTCACATTCCGAATTTGGGAGATTTCTGAGCTATGCCAACTATTAGATTTGAAAGTCACATGAGCCAGTACTGAAAATAGCTGTCTACTATTGATCCTGATCCTGGTGACATTTTCTGGCACCAGTAACAGACGCCCATAAAAATATTATACGTCAATAAAAAATAAATAAATAAATAAAATAGCACAATAAACAAATTCTGCATACTTATTTTAGTCATATGAAAATAAAGAGTACATGATGTCAGTTAAAAATAAGCAGAGACAAAGCAAACAAAATTTTATTTCTTTAATCAAAAATACTAGAAATAATCTGGTGTGTCACTCACACGACTTTCTCTTACCCTGAAATTTAATACTATAAATACAGATTGGTGATTAAGGGGTAAGATAACGAGTACTGTTATGCAAACCTATGTTAAAATAATTCAAATGAGGCTTCGGAACAGCATTATTCCATACGTAATTCTAGGTGAAGGGGGCTACCGCCCCCCTCAAACCCTTATTTCAGTATTGTTATATGGAACATTTATATAGAATTCAAATCTGTTATTAAATTCAAAAGTTCATTTAAAATTACTCAGGCAACTTTCCTTACGCAGCATTCCTTGAAACTTATCACTCTTGAACAAACGTTTCTAGTAACAAATGTATTTATTTCAAAATATTGTACAACATTTGGATCGCCTGAAATTATTTGTTTTTAATTTACTCTAACAGGCACAGACAAAGAGCAAACGTTAAAAACTTGACTTCGGTATTCAGGAAGCCTCAAAATTTGCAAACATACAAAATAAAATAAAATAAGCGATGAATATTTAGTTAAAAAAAAAAAAAAAAAAAAAAAAAAAAACATTATTTACCATATTGCTATGAGGAAGTAAATTCAATTCCTGAGCAGTTTTCCTGGACATGGTAAAATGTTATAGTAAAGCACTTCCATAACAATAAAAAAGAAAATATTGGCAGCCCTGAATATCTTCTGACGCTTATATACACATCACATGGTGCACATAAATATAATCCTATATTAATGACACACAGCACAAACTGAAGTACACTTCCTTCAATTTTAAAGTATTGTCGCGCTATAATCTAGTTCTTTTGTGTAGCTCTGTAAACGAACAGTGAATGATTTCTAAACCATATTCTACATGAAACATGTTTTAACACATATAAAAAATATATATCCGTTTCATTTGGTTTAGTGCAGTCTATAGATGTTTAAACTCTACTTACCTGCAATTTCTCCCATAGACATAATGTATTTGAATTCTCTTGGGTGTCCCTGTACACGAACCATTTGCTTGATTGCAACGAAAAGTTTAGTGTAACATCCCTATATGATACACATTTGGAATACAAAGTTTGGACTTTCGGCTATAATTTGTTTTTGCGATATGCTGATAACAGAAAGACACACAGAAACCAACCACTAAAAACATTATTTTTGGATTCAAGGGACCTCAAAATGTGTAAATATAACAAAAACTCAATTTCGAAAATTTGACCCAAAAACAACACTTTCTCTACCTTATGAGTAAGAGAAAATAAAAACGGTAGAATGATAGAAAGTGCAAATTTGTTGGTAAAATACTGCTATTCCAAAACTAATGACTGGAAATATTTGTAGTTCAGGATATTAATAGTAGATGATTGTAAAACCAACCTTGCACATCTCTCGAACCTATGCAAGAATTAGATAACTTATTTCCGGAGTTTAAATTTAAAAGTCCCTACTACTGGTACATTAAAGGTACATTTACTTTAATTTTTACAATTTTTTCTCTATATGCTAACATTTTTTTTTTTTTTTTTTTAAATGCACAAAACATTATTTACAATTTCATGATTATTATAATATTATCCAATATGCATTTGTTAAGGTATTTTACAATTTCCGTAGACCAATGGAGATATTCCATCAGTCATGGAATATCCCCATATCTTAGAGGATAGAGTTTCCATACTCTAAGATAAATTACTCAGGCCTCGCAGCGTTCCGAAAATTTCACGTTCATTTTATTATATTGTCACCACTATTTTAAAACAATATTTTTTTTTTTATATCTGTACTGATAAGTATAAAGGATTTAAGTCCATATTCTTGATTTTTCAGGAGACGAAAAATGAAATTAAAATAACTAAAAACTAATCAGCAGAATCGATTAGGAAAAAGGGATTATGTTGGTTTATACGCTTTATACCATTCAGTGATTGTTAATCTTCATTTAATAAAGGGAAAAAATTGAATTAAATATTTATACCCTAGATTAATGCTAAACTTCTGATTTGAATCTTTTTTTACCGATGGATTTTCTCAAAGACTAAATGACATGGATTTAAATCCTTTATACCAATCGATAGAGAATTTTTTTCTGTGTCTGACTATGTACTTAACTCAAAATCGGCATTTTTGGACTTAAATCCTTTATACTTATCAGTACAGATATAATATCTTACCATTAAAACGTTACAAAATATTCCAGAAAAATTTCTTATTGACAATAGTGGTAACAATATAATAAAATATGAGCAAAATTTTAGGAATGTTGCGAGGCCTGATCATTTTTTAAACATATTTTAAACTACTTTATTTATTTGCATTGCATGCAATTAATGATGATTATTTACAGTTCATTTCTCTGGTGAGTTTCGAACTTTCAAGACTTTTTCTTTCATTCTTTCTCTCCCTTTGTTCTTTTTAGTATAAAAAACCAATAGAGTATAAAAAACCGATTTCTTTCCTAAGACAATGTATGGAGTACATATCTTTTGACGAAGACCGATAAAGCCAATATGGATTTTTCATTTTTAGATAGTCTTGAAACTCTCCAATGACTTTTCTGTTATTGTTAGATTATAGAGGATGATCTTTGATTAATCAGAAGTATCTAAGTGGAATGTAAAAGACTGTATGTCACGGTGTATATTCTCCGTTTTTGTTTCATAAGTGAGCTCGTCAGTATCTGTAAATAATAATGTTGCTCTTTCACCGTACTTTTTTAATTAAATCATAATGGGAGTCATACTTTAGAATTTTAGAAAGTTCTAAATTCACAAATGCAGTATATATGAGTTTGTTTAACATATATTTTGTTACATTCTTTTTATAACCACTAAATCATTGTCAATTAAAAATCTTTTAAATGTAAGAGATGTAGTCGGTTGTCAGTTTTATGTAAACAGACCTGCGTTCATTATTGATTAATTCCACGTTAAGAAGTTTCTGTGAATTTTCTAATATTTTTCCATAGACGCTGTTTTTAAAAGTATTGAAAAAATCCTTTTCGAAAAATGATGTCGCTTGTTTACGCTTTTCAATGTTGAAGTCAATATAGGGCTTGAGTCATGCTTCCTGTTTAAACGGCAATACTTTATATACTTTGAAAAGACACAGCCCCTGTTTTAAATAGGTTGCAGGTTTTTATAATAAACTATATAATTCCTTTTCAGATTTTGGACAAGTTTGGTTGCTGAAAAGTAATTCAGACATTGTAGTGCATCTTTTGAGAAAAGAGAGAGACCTTCGTAATTAATTCGTATAATTTTGCCAGTTAAGGGACAGCCATTAATCATACTACTCCGATTCAAAAAATTAGAATAATGAAAAGAAATATGGTCAAGGGAAATGAAAATCGAATTTATCAAATAAATAATCAACAATATCAAATATAAAGTACTATAATATGAATCTGCATATTTTGCAGATTATAAAAATGTAAACACATTACAATGAAATAGAAAATATATTTAAATCAGCTAACAACAAAAAATTCAAAATATTAGAATACTTTCTAACATGGTTCAAAAAATTAGAATAATGAAAATATATTGAACATAATTTAAACTCTAAGTATTTTTACTTGCTAATCAGTACTTTGTTGCATCACCCTTAGCTTTAATGACAGCTCTTAAACGTTTTGGCATGTTTTTAACTAAAGGTTCACAATCTTTTTTATCCAAATTCGCCCATATGCTCTTTATACTAGAAATAAGTTCTTTTTTGTCTCTAGGCGCAACTTCTTGAAGTCGTTTCTTCATAATTCCCCACAAATTCTCGATAGGATTTAGATCGGGTGAGTTTGCAGGCCAAGGGAGTACAGGTATGTCCTTCTCTTTGAGCCATTTAGTTGTTGATTTGGAAGTGTGGGGAGAAGCTGAATCTTGCTGAAACAAGAAATCGTCATCACATAAATCCTCAGCTGAAGGAATCATGAAATGTTCAAGAATTTCTTGATAGACTTCTGAATTGACTGTTGTGGAAACAATACACAACCTGCCTGGGCCTTCAGCAGTCATGCAGCCCCATACCATAACAGAGGTCGCAAATTTAAACGAACGTTTTAAACATTCTTTCTTATAAGCTTCATGTTTGAGTCTCCAGACACGTATACCTTGATTTCCGTGAGACACACAAAACACACTTTCATCGCTGAAAAGTATCTTTTTCCAATCGTCGTGATCCCAAAATAGCCTTTGTTTACACCATTTAACTCTAGCAGCCCTTTGCTTAGATGATAAGAATGGCTTTATCTTAGGCACACGTGATCTAAAACCTAATTTGCGAAGTCGTCGTAGTGTTGTAGATTTGGAAACATTTATACCCATTTCTTTCCATTTTCTATGCACATATCTCACTCTCCGAAAACGATGTTTCTTCACAATCTTTTTCAATTGCTTTTCATCTCTTCTTGAAGTTACTGGCTTTCGACCACTTTTAAAGTGTTTATTTTGAAAACACTTATTATTAGAATATTCTCTCAAAACTCTACTCACACTTGCTTGAGAGCATTTCACTTCTTTTGCTATAAAAAGTTGTGTTTTTCCTATTTCGTGCAAGTACACAATACGATATTTCACAGCCTCAGATAAATCGCTCTTTCGTCCCATATTAAGCAAATACTACGCTACAATCAAATGCCAAACGACTTTTCATTTTCAACGGAGCACATTTTATAGTCCCACAGATGTTAATCCCGCAGCCGTTCTCTCAACTTATAAGAAAAATTTGAATATTCTAATTTTTTGAACCATGCTATCGAGGTATTCTATTTCTTTGAATTATTCTAATATTTTTTAAATAGTTAATTATTAATATATCAGATAAAAATAAATATTTATGTTATATTTATAAATGCTCTGAAGATAATTAGATACTTTTAATATATTTTTTCCTGGACGCAGTATGCAAATTGACGCGTTAGCAACATCAAACTCATTCTTTTTTACATTATTCTAATTTTTTGAATCGGAGTAGTATTATGAAGATGATGGGAATACTCTAAATTTACTTCTAATATAAATCCTACATCAGAGCTATTAGGAAGACTTAGAATAAACTGAGGAGTTATATTTTCAGCATTTTCCCATTGGCTTTCTCCAAACGGCAAAAGCTAACTCATTGCCCAATCATATGAATATTTTGCGTCGAAGTGTATTTCTTGTTAGCTTTAGCCTAGCATTTTGTATTTGGGGAGGTACCGCACATATGTACTTTTCAATAAATAAATACACATCAATATATTTAAATAATTCAATGGATTGCGGAACAATTTTTAAGTACGCTTGCCAGGACAGTCCCGGTACGGTTAACATATGAAGGCACTCAAGATTGTAATCACAAAAGAAATTTTTCATCAGAATACATCAAAAAGTTGCAATACATCACTTCGTACATAAATATCATGGTAATCGCTCATATTTTGTGCCTGAAAAGCTCTCCACTAATTTTTGGTATGATTATAATATTCAACTACTTTTAAATTGTGGTAGCTTATTTAAATTAAATTTTTAAATTCCTCCATAAGTTCATATAGTAATATATGCTTCGCCTTAATAATAATTCAGATTGTAATATATATATAACTAGTGCTAGGCGATGTTGACATTTCTTAAATCGATATATCGTTCATCTTAAATACCGATATAAGGGTATATCGATTTAATGTAGCATTACCAGCTGTAGGGATTAGTCCCTACATGTAAGGACTAAAAAAAAAATTATACAGACACGACATTATTTCATTATTTAAAACATGAAAATCTGACATTGACAGATTTTAATTTAGTGCCAGAGGCCTACTGCTAAACTTGTTAATATCGACAAATTCTTCTTTAGTTAATTCGTGACGATCTAAATTCCATGATAAAGTTTTCATTAAATCAAACCAATGTGTTTCAGCTGCAGATACTGTAACAAATAACGTTGGAAGTCCAAACTGTCTTATAGCCGCAAAACAACGTTTTTTCTCTTTTTCCCAATGAGGGGGAGGTAAGCCTTGGGGGGGGGACTCATGTCAATGGTGTGCCTTGGGGGGGGACTCATGTCAAAGTTGTACCTTGGGGGGGACTCATGTCAAAGTTGGGCCTGGGGGGTACTCATGTCAAAGCTGTGCCTTGGGGGGACTCATGTCAAAGTTGTACCTTGGGGGGGACTCATGTCAAAGTTGGGCCTGGGGGGGGACTCATGTCAAAGTTGTGCCTTGGGGGGACTCATGTCAAAGTTGTAGCTTGGGAGAATTTTTTATATTTTTTAAAAACTTATAACCTTCGTTATGAGTAATCAAATTATCTACAAAATCTTCATTCAATAAATCCCCATTCAATAAACCGACTGAAATAGGCCCTTAGCACTATTAAGAGTGGCGTATAAAAATTCGACAACGCTGTACCGACTGAAATAGGCCTCTAGCACTAAAAAAAAAAAAAAAAAAAAAAAATCGACGGAGACAGGGATTGAACTGAAAACCTTCTTGTCTCAGATCAAACAATCTGGCACTGTACCGCACTTATTTGCCCACTAATTAAGTTTCGAGCATTTTGATAAAAGGGATTAAATTTTCTAAGGTTTTATCTTGGCCTATGGGTGAGTTGTTGCACAAAATTTGCCCTTTATCCTATGTTTTCGACCACACTCTTTAATTTAATCTTAGTTTAATTTCAATAGGAATTTTACTGATTCATACTTCCCTTGTAAGTGGACGTATGGTAGCTCCAAATTTTGGTGCAACTTAAATTCAATTGCAAGAGGTAGAAAACTTAAAAAAAAGGTTGAACCATTTTATGATATTGCTTATAATTTTACTCCATATACAGTTGGCAGCAAAAGTATTCGAGCGCTAGCAATGATGCCTATATATATATATTAAAAAAAAAGTACTCTTTATACTGCTTTGTTAAATAAATCCTTCTCGAGTCATCTTCTCAAACATTCAAGAATTTTATCCTAGTTGACTATTACTATTACAGAAAATTGTTTTTTAGTTTCACAATATTCCTTACTGTTATTTCGTACATTTATAGAAAAATGTATCATATACTGGAAAGTATTTATTATATCCTTATGTTCTAAAACGGGACGGCAGTGCCATTTGTATATTGATGTGTACAAAATGCGAATAAGCGCTAATTTATATCAAGGTGCAAGTACGTAAAACTTTTTAGGAAATCCTGTGCATCATTTTTCGTGCTAAATTCGTTGGAATTTATTTTCTTTTTTCACGCTCAAGCAGATGGATAATTTCTAAAAATTGTTAAAACGGTCTTTTGACTTCTCGAAACGTGTAAATTCATTGAAAACCAGAAGATAAAAATTTCTACAAGTACTTTCTTGTAATGAATACCTATACTACAGAAGAATGCAAAAACGCGAAAATAAACAATGAACCATTAAAAAATTATATTAGTTTGACAAAATTAAATTTTTTCCTCGAAATTATTATTTTTATCACAGAAATATTTCCCATTGACTCGTGATGTGACATTTCGTGAGTAGCCTTTAGAACATATGAAGCACCCCAATTTATTTATTAAATTTTTAACTAATTGATAAATTCAGAATTTTATTATTTCTTATTACTTTTTAATGCATTAAATTTTTTACATTCTCCACTTACAAGCAAACGAATTACAAAATAGCTTCACACTAGATATTAAATTTCTATAGTACTTTGAATCTCCTAATAAATGTAAATCTTAAAATTTTCTAAAATGCAATTTCTTTCAAAATTCACGAGAATTTTCTTTTTATATTGAAGTTTAAAATTTTTACTTATATTAGATTAAATTACATCAAGACAAATTACAAAAAGACTAATAATTGGCTTAGTGTAAGAAAGAAAATTAGTAATAGAAGAAAAAACAGTTTGGTACACTTGAAGAAAAAAAGAAAAAAAAAGCATCAACTTTTACCGTATTCAAAATTATTTTTTAATACCCATACTATATACTGTTAAGTAACTGATTTCGAAGTAAATAGAAATCAGATAATTAAATGTTAGAATGATCAAATCTAAGATGACGCTGCTGTTTGAATTAATTTATTTTTGACAATATGACAATGTCATAGTCTTTACTGAAATTAATAAATTTAATGAAAGAATATTATTAATTACAGGAAATATTAATAAAGAATAGTTAATTATTCACTTATCTAATAAACAGAAACTGGAGTATCTTATTTTTTAATTATAGGAACAGGAACTATAATAAAAATAGCCGAAGAAAATGCTAATTTTGAGAAAGTAAATCTCCAGTAATCAAACGAATTTCGAATGAATGAATGAATAGATCTCATTTCTCGGTTTTCATTTCGTTAGTACGCATGCGTTCCTAAAACCGTAATCCATTCGGAAGAATGCTTCCTCCGGTCGGGTCTTAAACCGATGTTCTCTTCCCAGTACGCTTGCGCAACACTAAATCAAAACCGCTACTCTCTTGATTCTTTGCAGTTTGACTGACAAGGAAACATTCAAAAGGTGTTATCTTCAAAAAGTATTGAAAAAAATATATGTGATTCTGCTCTTCATAAAACACCAGAAAATGAAAAAATTATCGACTGAAATTAATTACAGCGGCCACAAAAAATTATCAAAATTAAGTATATTTGGCGATTTAGCGCTGTTAGGCGATACGTTTGCTAGCACCGAGATTGCCGTGTACGAACAAAACCGTGTTTTTCTTTTCCGCCAAGTACTCAAAATCAATCGAATAGCAGTGTGAAATCGCCAAATATGCTTAATTTTGATAATTTTTTGTGGTCGCTGTAATTAATTTCAGCCGATAATTTTTTCATCTTCTGGTGTTTTAGGAAGAGTAGAATCAAATATATTTTTTTCAATACTTTTAGAAGATGACACCTTTTGAATGTTTCCTTGTGAGTAATGATTTTCATGATTTAGCTGTTTATGCTTTACACTAAACCGGTATCCGAATGAATGAATATCCATCTGGCATTATTCCAGCATTACTGAATCGGTTTAGCGTGGCATCAGAAGTTTGCGTTTTTTTATGTTTCTGCATCGATATTTCACGGAAGATGAAATATTTAAATCGAATAAACGATATTAGCGTTAAATCGATATTTGATTTTACATCGATATAAAGCCCAGTCCTATATATAACCTTATTTGGAAGGCTTTAAACATCCACCTAAAGAGCCTTTCAAGTAAGGTTATTTATATTTTTTATAATGCATTTTAAGGCTTTATATTTAAAGTTTAAATAATTCAGTATTTTGAAGAAATCAATTTTTCAACAATACTAATATTTCTAATAGTATTCATAAATTGGAAATTTTCAGAAAAATTTAACCTTACATTACATTTATTATTGTGTATTATTATTTTAAATGGGAAACGAAATATATTTTTCCATTGTCTTTGGTAAAAAAAAAAAAAAAAAAAAAAAAAAAATCTTGTTTTTTTTCCGAAGACTTTGTATAATTAAATGAGCATTGGATTTAAGTTATGGATTTACACTTCAAGTTGCATGCACTGTGAAATGAATCACGTTATTTTCTTTTCCAATGTTTGGGATCAACGCACTCATTTACCAGCCGGCGTTTTCTCGTCCACCACCGGGCATCACACATTTGCGCCACAATGTCTTGAAACGTTTCGAAAACTGTAATTTTTGGCACAAGATGACATTGTATGTCCATAGGATTTGAAATATTGATCCATTGGATTTGAGCGCGTTTGCGCCTCCCGTCGCGAAAGGGTTAAGTTTTTGAAAATCTTTTCAAACATTGCAGTAGATAAAACCAAGTATCGCATGAAGAACTAGGGAAAAAAACATGAATAAAGATTACTAAAAAACTGAGCATCCTGATATTAAAACATACAACATCATTACTTTTTCAAGAACATAGAATGAATGTTGCATGCAAATTAAGTGATATTTCTGTGGTGCTGTATGCAACTTGCTAAAAATTTATAGCACACTGTTCCCAATATCACCCATAACATGAAAATAATTTAAAACTCAAAGAGAAAGAGGGAAAAAAAAAATGAGAAACATACTTTAATATCTACAATCACCAATATACTTAATAAATATGTTTAATCCTAAGATTAAATTAAAAAGAAAAAGAAAAAATTACTCACTTTACAACTGCAAAACATGCCGAAAACAGCTCAAACGCACCGCAACAGCGATGAGGCTGAATATTGTTAAATTTATAGTTAATAAAAGAGTCGTATTTATTTATTGAACTATTAAGAAGCAATAAAATTTAGTTTAAATTGTTTCTGCTAATTTTAATCTTAAAATTTAAATAAATTTATTTGATTAAATTTTAATTTATAACTTACATTAATTTGAGATAGGTAAGTTCGCAATTATAAGTAACATACGAAGGTAGAAGTGTTTCCTATAGATGCAAAAGAACAAGATAGGGAGGAATGATAGCGCCCTCTGTTAGAGTGAAAAAAAAGGCAATGACCCATATATATATACATATAATATCGCTTAATAAAATCGAAACAAATGATAGCTTTTTAAATTATCCTATTAGCGAATCGGACACTACGTAATTAAAAGTTAATAATTAAAACACAAAAGCTGAGGAAAGTTCTTTAGAAAGCCGGACTAATTAAATTCACCATACTAAAAGTAATTTGATTTTTTTTTTTTTTTTTTTTTTTTTTTAAGTTTTTGATAATTATTACTAATTTTAAAATTACCTAATTTGGTAGTTAATAATGAAGTATTAAAAACTATTAGAAGTTAGAATTCGTTTAGATTTAACTGTTAAAATTTAAATTTAGAATCTACAAGGCAATAACCTTTTTTTTTTTTTCGTGTGTGTGTGAGTGTGTGTAACATGCAAACACCATACCAAGGATTAGAAGAAATTAGAAATAAGATTTAATTATTGAATTTACTAGAAATTTAGGATAATCATAAAGTCTAAACTGAAAATAGATAGATTTAATGTTTTTACTTTTATATTTATCAGAACATAGATGTTTGTTCTTTATAGGAAGTTAGTGAGATTATTTTTGTGAATAGTTTTATGTAAACATGATTTGTAATGAGTAAATAAATTGACTTAAGAAAATTCTTTTCTTTTATCAAAATTATCAAAATCTAAGTTTCCATTGTCATTATATATTTTTTAATCTAGAAAGTTTATTTCTTTATTTATCATATCATTTTTAGTTAATGAAAGACTATTAGGATAATTATCTATGAATGTGTTAGTACTTCTATCATTAAAGTAAAAAAGATAATATCATCAATATATCTGTAGAACATTAAGTCATTACGTAAAGTGAAGTTTCTTCCATAATAATAAAGATATAAATCAGATAATAATCTACTTGCAGAACTACCTTGCGGAATACCTTTAATACTTTGGTAAGTGTTGTGATTGTATAGACCAACATTATGATGTAATATGATTATGAAATTCAGTAAAGTTTTAAAGTAATGAAACGTTATTTTTTCTTAAATACTATGTTTATGTTCATTAAAAAGAATTAACATAGTGTTATGTAAGTCATGAATGTCTATATTATTGAATAAATCATTAAAAACAAATGTACTAATGTTCGTAATATGTTTGATATTTTTAACTCTATGAAAAAGTTGAAAACTATTTTTAACGCAATGCTTATTATTATAGTTTAAAGTTAAACTATAAATTTCTTTTAAAATTTTTGATAGAAGATTTCAAGCAACATTATTATAAGCATTACAACCAATAGTTACCTTGAAATTTTAGAGGAGTTTCATGAAATTTAGGAATAATAACTATATATGGATAGTTGAAATTTCTACATTTGAGTTTTAAAAACTTATGAAAGCTTAAAATCATTTTATTATTGATTTCAGTTGTTAAGGTGGTTTCCTTAAAAATATTACTATTAAAAATAGAGTTGTCTAAAATCTGTAGACTGATAGATTTATTTAAAGTTTTATAGTTTTCATATCAAATAAATCTAGATTGAATAATAAGCTGACATTTTAGAATTTTTAAAGCATTAATCTTCCAAACGTTGAAATATTCTAAAGGTTTGTTGTAATTAATTGAAATTTTATAAAGAAATAAATCTAAATGTAGAGAAAACTGGCTTAAAAGCTGATTTATATTACTTTTTTATAGGAAGACTAAATTTTGTGCAATAATTCATAAGTTTATGTAAATTAAAATCATTATAACCAGCCCGCATATAAAAAATCGTCTAAGATAGTTTGGAGCAGAGTTACGCATGAAAACATGATTTTGCCCCACCCCCAACCCCAAGGGGGGATAAGGTGGAATTTTACAAAATCCCTTAGTAGTGTGTGCCTTGAGTACGCATAACCAATCGACATATCAAAAAACGCTATTCTGAGATAATTTGGAGCAGAGTTACTCTTAAAAGCGTTTTCTGCACCCCTCCCCGCCTTTGAAAGAGGGGAGGGGGAATTTTCGTAAGATCCCTTTATAATGCGTGTTGGGAATGCATAAACAACACAGATGTAAAAATTAATCTTACTGAGATAATTTGAAGCAAAGTTATTATATATGCTTGGAAACATGCTTTTTGCCCCCCCCCCCCACCCACCCCAACGGGGGGATAGGACGGAATTTTACAAATCTCTTTGTAGTATGTGTCTTGAGTACGTATAACCAATAGACACATCAAAAAATCGCTATCCTAAGATAATTTGGAGCACAGTCACTCTTATAAGCGTGTTTTTGCCTCCTCCCGTCCTTAAAGGGTGGGGGGAGGGTGAAATTTTGTAAAATACCTTTACTGTGCGTGTTGGGAAAGCATAAACAACCCACATATTCAAATTAATCTTGCTCAGATAATTTGAAGCAAAGTTATACTTGGAAACGGGTTTATATTTCCCCCACAGCTCCCAAGGGGAAAAGGTGGGGACTTTCGCAAAACCCCATTACAATGGGTGTTGGACACAAGTAAGTAAGCCACTCACTAAAATTTGTAACCTCAGCTCCTATAGATTTCTCAGGATGAATTTAGCGCTAAAAGGGGTGGTTCGAATTTGCCCCTTCGTAACTCCCCCCCCCAAAAAAAAAAAAAATAAATAAATAAATAAAAAATCGGAAATCGCAAAAAAACAAACATGAGGTTTTGGAAATATCCTCAAGAAGACTGTTGGCGATTTTCTATATTTTTGCACTGTTATTGGTACAGTTTTACTCAAAAACCCGTATTTTACTAAATTTGACTCCGAAAATCATTCTATAGAAGAATTTGTTATGCAAATTTCTCATTGCCTAATTTATGTAGGCTCAGGTCTAGGTGTGGGTTTGAACAATTATTGTATAGATGAATATTTTATTCAACATTTATTGGACAAAACAAGAATATACAAATACACATTAAAGGGATAATAACAGGGTAGTTAGCAGTCAGAGAAAATCCAAGAATCAAGGAAAAGTCAGGAAATTTTGAGAAATTTTAGGAAAATAAGCTATATTAATCTGATAAAGTGAAATTTTCATTAGAAATAAACAGTAAGAGTCAGGAAAAAGTAGGAGAAAATCTCGGAAAATTGTCAGGGAATTTAGAAAAGTTTAAATGCTAGCCACCCTAAATAACTGAATAGTACAGATTTTCTCCCAATTCATTTCTTTTGTTATAGGGTTAACATTTTTAAACAATAAATTAAATACATCTTATGCGATGAAGAACTAAGAAGTACATCCACTTGTGTGCTAACATTTTATACAGACATAAATAAGTAATCTATGACTCAGTACCATTACTCGGCACATACAGCCTCTTTCACTGGCTGCTGAAATACAACTCTTAAAAACAAACCTGGCTTTGCTTTGGTCTGTGCTCAGAAGCAGTTCTGTCTATCAAGATGTGGAAAGAAAAATTGTACAACTGCTTGAACATCCTCGACAATCAGTGACCTCACTGAAGGATCAACAGATGAAACTGGAGGTAATCTATAAAATACATATACAATACAAAAAAAAAAAAAAAAAAAGGACAGAGAGAGAGACAGTTATTAGACAGAACGTATTAAAGTCTCTAGAGTCAAATAATCACAGTTTTAGTTTTTGGTCCACAAATTCATATAGTCTACTGTGGTACTGATATTGTTCAAGCCTTTCTGGTCACAACCTTTCTTGACATTGTATCTGTCATTAGGTTAGTTAAGTTCTTGAATAATATTGATGTGATTTAACATCAAATTTAATATGATCATTCAGAATAACAGAATTTTTAACGACATATTTAACTTGATCAAGAGAATCATTAGAAGGATCTTTCTTAAGTTTCAAATAGGGACCAGAATTGAGCATGGACTCAAAGTTGGAAATGTAATCCGATTTGTTAAGCAGAATTGTTTTTCCATCTTTGTCTGCTTTGGTGACAAATTGGGAGCAGAGTTTAATTCAGAGAGGACGGATTTTTGAGAAGTAAGGTTAGACTTTTGGGGACGATTATTAGTGGAGATAATGTTAGATAAAAGGAACCTAAGAGATTCTAACTGCCCAGGAGAAAGTTTACTATTTTTAAAGGAGTTTTCAATGGGAGCAATCAAATTTGGAATAGAACAGGGTTGCCACGCTACCTGGAGAACCTGGAATAGTCAGGGAATTTGAATATTTTAGCCAGAATCTGGAAAAGTCAGGGAATTTCATACAATGATTGCCAAAAAAAAAAAGAATTTTTCCTCCAATGTAGAGTTATTTTTCTTGTTTTTTTCTTAGCTTCCACCATTTTTTAAAAACAAGACCTTTTAGAAAAGCCCCTGCATGGAGGGCAATCTGTCCTTAGGTCAAAGTAATTTGTAACTTTTGTGTTTTTAAGTCATACCATAATTATTTTGCCCTCAATACAACCAATACACAATATATGGCTAGACTGGAATTTTCTTAGAACACGTCCGGAAAACCTGGAAAAATCAGGGAATTTCTTTCTGCTATTTGAGTGGCAACCATGATAGAAGGTCTGGAAGCACAAGCAAAATTAAGATCCAAATTGAGCATATTGCATCGAGCACCAGTCAGAATATGCGAAGAGAGATTAATAATCGTGTCTTTAAAGAGAGGGGAAGCCGGTGAGGGTGAAGTGAAGAAATTAGACTTAAGTAGAGAATTAAATTTTTTATATAAGTTAGTTTGATGACGAAAGGACTGGAATGCAATGTATGTGAAATTTCTTTTTTCAAAGGAAGAGAAACCATGTATTTTATTTACTAAGAAACAAATTTAATGAATATAATTCAGCCTCAATATAAGAGAGAGAATGCCGAATATCATGAATAACAGCCCTGAGAATGGCAAACTTACTCCTTTTTAAAGCATTTTTAATGTAAAAGGAAGCAAGAAGATTACATTTAATGAAATGCTCTAGACTAGTAATTATGAATGGTAGCCATTGGTGACCAGAGTCATAAAAAATGGTCGCCACCTTTGCACTTATGGTAGCCACCTATAGATAAAATTCTCCTGGCACCAGAGAAAGTAACTCGTTCTTTGTCAGTGATATTAACAATGAAGGGGAGGGGGGGGGAAATATGAGAGAGTAAAATGAGAAAGAAAAAAATATGATACTCAACAAAAACATATACAATTTTAATAGAAATATTTTTTACCATGAATATACATAAAATGCTGGTTCTTTGAGCTTATGTAAAAATATCTCAATCATTTGAAACAGGATATAAAAAAGGTAGAATTCAATCACTATATGGACAAACACATAAATTTAAATGTAACTGCATTTCACAAAGAAGTTAAATTGATATTAGGGATGCAACGGATATCCGGTAAGCAGTAACTATCCGACTGATCCGGCTAGTCAACCGGATATCCGGCAATGGCCAGATATTACTATTATCTGGCAGTAACATCCGGCCCAAAATTTATGAATTGAGAAATGGGTAGAAATAACATATATGAGAGTATAACAAATAATATCTAATAAATAATCCACTACAATAACATTAGAGAATGTATTTTAATTTTTTAAAATTAATATTCACTTACTTTTTAAGGAATTAAAATAAATGATATTTTTGAAATAAAGAAATCATACTTAAAAAATACACTTTGTTGAATCTTTCGAATTTCTACAATTGCTATGAAATTCACCACCAATATAAGTATTTTCAAAGTATGTTATTTTAAAATTTATATAACATAAAAAAGAAACAAATTGTGGTACTTAAAAACAGGGTGTACAATTATATATATTTGTTTTCTTCTAAAAATATTGAAGTAATGTAATGGTCTCGGAGAAATTGTTTTAGCAATATCAACAGATTACTGAGACTGAGATGAAAAAGTTAAAATTACTTTTAATTTTTTCATATTTGTTACAAATCTTGCATACAATTATTCAAAAAAAAAAAAAAAAAAAAATTACGATTCATTATTGTCTAATACTAAATAATGTGCAATAAATAGTTGAATCAATACATTATTAAATTTGTTTTCCAATTATGAAAATGAAATGTACTAAAATTTTAAGAACTTTTAATGTTTTTCAAAATAGGTAAATTATGATGTAAAAGTAACAATTGTTCAGCATTTTGTGGCAGAATTCTGTTTCTTCTTTGCTCATAAATGATGCCTGCTTCAGAAAACAGCCTCTCACTATAAATGCTGCTTGCAGGAGGAGTAAGGTATTTTCTAACTAACTTTGCTGTGCAGAAAAATTATTTTCATTTACTTTCCACCAGCTGAGTGGTGATGCATTTCGTGCTATAACTGGTTGTGAAATATATTCGTTTAACTCCTGCATCAAACTTGACTCACTGTCACTTCCAGTAGTTTTCTTATTTGAGTCACTGTCACCAGTATTAGTGATTTCCGAGAAAACATCCCAAAAATATGTCTGTTCTTTAACTTGGGTTATATCAGACATTTCAGAACTTGAATATTAAGAAAGTGATTCATTTACATTTTCTGGAGATTTAAGAATTTTAGTTTCCTCTTTCATTAATGACAATAATAAACATAACCCTCAGCTTTATCAAAGAAAAGTAATTTAAATCGTGGATCCAGAATTGTTGCTAAAGAATGTTTGTTCAATTGTATTGCTGAAAAACGTTTATGTATGTTTTTTTCTAGTGTTTCTTTCATTGTTCCAATTCCAGAAACTTCTACAGACTTTGATAAATATCGATCTAATGTTACAACCATAGGAATAACTTCGGAAATTAGTGATTTTGTACAGCTTATCTGTTTAGTAATTTCTTCAAAAGGCTGTAATAATTTCACACAATTTTCAATTAAGTTCCACTGGTATGGTGAAAAGCTCTGAATTTCACTGTTCACATTAACATATAGGGATATAGCATTTTGTAATTCCAGTAAACGGCTTAACATGTAAAATGTACTGTTCCACCTTGTTGAAACATCCTGCATTACTTTTTTATATTGTACATGTTTTTCTTGGATATCTTTAAATCGTGAGCAAGCTAATGGAGAGTGGTTGAAATGCCTAACAATTTTTCTTCCTATAGGTATGATATCCTTTACTGCTCTTTGGGAATTTAAGGCATCGCTTACAACTAAGTGTAAATTATGTAGAAAACAAGATTCACTATTTAAGTTAAGGTCATTTACAGCCTTTACAATATTTGAGCCACAATCTCGAATAACCAGATATATTTTCTTTGTTACATTCCATTCCTCACTCAAGGTACTTAACATTCTACTTACATTTTCTCCAGTGTGACTTCCAGGAAAGTGTCTTGAGTTTAATACAATATGTCTATAATTAAAAAAATCATTATCTATCAAGTGAGCAGTAAAACTTATAAAGCTGTCTTTATTCACTGAATTAGTCCACATGTCAGTAGTTAAAGAGATATATATTGATAAACAAAGCATTGACTCAGTCTCTTCTTTACATTCTGTATACATTTTAGGAATTACTACTTGTTTGAAATATTCACGAGATGGTACTTTGTGGTTGGGCTTTTGACATGAGATTACGAAAACCTTCATCTTCTACAAATGAATATGGCTGATTGTCGACAGCAATTATTTGCTCAATGGGATAATGCAATTCTACAGCTTTTGGATTATTTATATCCCAGATTTTTTTCCTCTCCAGAACTGTCTTTAAGGTTGGCTGTTCCAATCTACTCCTTTTAAAATTGGGTTTAAAAAGTATATATACTATTTATATATACAGTAAAAGTTGGATTTTACTAACCAGGAATATCAATATCCGAAAAATTTTGACGACAGTCAAATATAACAGTATTTACTTCCATCGTTCTAATTAAAAAACTTCAGAAGTTATTCGAAATTTACGATTTTCTCAACATGGGAGAATAGGACAAAATTTCACTTAAACGACCATTAATAAGAAACTTTTTACTATAAAGATGTGAGGACAGTTTTGAAGTATCAGTTTTGAATTCGGAATAAACATCATGAACAAACATCATGAATAAACATCATAAATTAATAGATTAGAATAAGATAAATATATCGAAGAGAACGGTGGGTAGCCTATTTGGTGTGGATTTCATTCTGTCACTGTGTCAAATTCATTTCTCTTAATATGATTGTAATATGTTTTGCACTAGAAATTTATGTTAACATAAATATGGTGGGGAGCCCACCTATGCCAACTAGTTTTCTCCTAAATTCAAATTATTTTACTCTTCTGCGACACCGATTACGTTAAAATCGGTGCAAGACTCAGAATAATGTAGTAATATTATTCAAAAATTAAGAAAAATATTTAAAAATTCACAAAAACTTTCTTGTTACTTTTTCGTTTCTCCTCATATTCACAAAAAGTAATGTTTTTCGTACTATTTTATAGGAATCATGCTTTCGTACATCTAAAAAACACATGTTAAGTTTTTTTTTATGTTTAGTGTAGTATAAATATGTTAAAAGGCACTTTAAAGAAATTCTTTCCATAGACTGTACTGTAATGGATTTTTGTATTTGTTTGTACATACATAAATTATTAAGATAGCATTTGTCAACTTTCAAATATGCATAACAATAGTATACTAGCAGCGATATATTCATTCAATAATAATAATAATAAAAGTAAAATTGAAAATCTGTCTTTGACAGATTTTAATTTAGTGCCAGAGGCCTAAAATCTTAAAAGAATCAAATAAAAATGACAAATGCCATGTTTTACAAACCATTCAAATTCAAGGTCCCAGCCAGGAATAAAACATTTTTCAAATTATATATTATATATTCTTTTAAGCAGCACTCGTGCCTACTCATGTCGACTCATGCACAAGTGTTGTGATTTTCTTGCATTTTATGGTGTTTATACAAACTTCTGCAAATATTAAAGTTGAAAAGTCAGTTTGTCTTGCCAAAGCATTACGAAAAGGTATTTCTATAAACCAAATTTTAATTGTTTGCACAAAGCTTAATGAAATTGTTATTCATATGCGCAAAAGAATGCTTTCTACAGATTATAATATGATTACCATTAGATTTACAGGGACACACAAAAATATTCAGTTACATTATTTTTTTTTCATATGTGTAAAAGCTAAAAAAAATATTAAGGCCACATAAGATATTATTTAAAAAAAAAAAAAAAAAACAGCTAATAATCCAGACCTGATTTTCAGTTAATTTAATCATTCTTGAGATTATAAAATTTAAAAAAACTTTAAGTCTGGGAAAAACACTTCAAAATATATACATATTGAAATTTTATGTATTTTCAAAATGTCATTATGAAATATTTATAAATCTTATGATAAACGTTTATATATCCTAACGAACTACTTTTATTAAAAGAATCAAATAAAAATGACAAATGCCATGTTTTACAAACCATTCAAAATCAAGGTCCCAGCCAGGAATAAAACATTTTTCAAATTATATATTCTTTTAAGCAGCACTCGTGCCTACTCATATCAACTCGAACACAAGTGTTGTGATTTTCTTGCATTTTATGGTGTTTATACAAACTTCTGCAAATATTAAGATTGAAAAGTCAGTTTGTCTCGCCAAAGCATTACAGAAAGGTATTTCTATAAACCAAATTTTAATTGTTTGCACAAAGCTTAATGAAATTGAAATAACAGGGTAGTTTGGAATCACCTGAGAGAGGCCTTCATCCTGCAGTGGCTTGATATAGGTTGAAATTGATAATGATGATATATATATCATCATTATCATATTACCTTATAATTCGTATGATTACTTTAGAAAAGCAAGCACAAGATTTTTTTAAAATTGATCTGGGGTATTAAAGAGTCTTATATTACAAAGAGTCAAAAATATGAAAAGAACCGACACAAGTAATTTAGCTCAGAAATTGCATTGAAATTTGGTTCAAAGTATATAATTGTATTCAACATAAATACATCTGACGGACTAGTAAACGGAGCTATAGGTATTTTAAAGAAAATTAAATATGGAATAGTTAAAGGTTCAAAAGAAAAAGCTGTTCAAAGAATATAGATGGATAAAGAAATTGGAAAATGTTTAAGACAAGAATAGCTTCAATATATGATTAAACATGGTATTTATCCTCAGTGCACACCTATTGAACGTTTAAATAATTTAATGAAGATTTTAATCTCGAATTTTTCCCAACTTCTTAAAATTTTTTGTCGTTTTATTTATTCAAAATGTCATTTCGTTTTTCAAAGAATTGATTTCCAATCAATTTATTTAAATTGGTAATTTGTTGCTTCAGATCAAAAACATCAATCTTTAAATATACATTAAGAGATATTAATAAAAAATTGCCAGACATTAAGTGTCTTTAATATGATTTCAATCTGTCGCTCAAATTCTGATAAATATTTATGGAATTTCTTGAAACGGATGGAAATTTTGAAGTTCTAAACACATTTAAAAGAATATTAAAAAATATTTTAAAGTGAATTTTTATTCTTTCTTATATTGGATAGTAATAATTAAAAATAATGAACTGTTTTAAGAGAGACCTCAATTAAAAAATATATATGTAGTAAAGATAAATATTACTACATGTATATTTATTCAGGATCTTTCAATGTCTGCGTAATTCTTTATATTTCAACGTCAAGAGAAAAAAATACGTAATAATTCAACAGGCCTGGAAAAATATTAAGGCCAAGCGATAAATTTGATTTATTCCAAAACTAATGATATGAGTTATTGAAAACTTAAATATAACACAAGAAAAAAAAATTTCTTGAAACCGATATGTCCCTACTGAAAATTGACCTCTTTGTCCCGAAAAATATTTCAAAGCATTGTGTTCTATGAGAGGTATTTTTATAAACCATATTTTCATATCTTTACTGTTCTTAATGAAATTGAAATATGTTATTCAAGTTTCTGTATAAAAGGGATTTATGTACAGTGACTCAAAAGTATTCCAAAGCATTGCGTTCTATGAGAGATATTTCTATAAATTAAATTTTAATAACTTTACTTTACACGAAGTTTTAGGAAATTGAAACATGTTATTTATATGCATAAAAGAATACTTTGCATAGAATATAGCATGATTAGCATTAGATTTACAGGGTCGCACAAAAATATCCAGTTATATTAAGAGCTATTAATAAAAAATTGTTAGAATTGTACTGTGAAAATCATAAAAATATTGAAACGTATTATTAATATTCTAAAATAATGTTTTGTATAGAATATATGATTAACTTTCTGATTTACAGGGCTACACTAAAATATTCAGAGAGATCAAAAGCTGTAATTATAATCTAACGATCGTCTGTGTTAAGCCTTTTTAACACTTTCCAAAATGCCTAAGAGTAATTTAAAAATCAATTACTGTATCTGTCCAGTCCTTCTGTGGCAAAAAATATTAAAATTTATTCGATATAACAACTACGTACAGTTGGAAAATATTACTAATCAATGCATGATTTTTCTTTCTTGTTTCTTTAATATATGTAGAAACTGGACTCATAAGATAGTATTAAAAGTTCTTTTAATAATCCAAAAAATTTGGCAAAAGTTATCCGCAGTTAAGAATTATGAAAGTTTAAAATTTTAACTCTTAAAATCATTTAAAATAGAGTTAAAGCAAAATTATTTTAAAGAAAAACGCACGACGTGACATCAAAAACAAGTCAGCTGTTTGTCAAATTCCACCTGTCTTTCTGTGAATGATGCAATCCAACCTGTCTGAGCGTTTCGTTTATCTCTCTTTCTGTATATACAGTTCCCGCCGCTTATTAAATTCGTTCTGAACCAAAGTGATTTTATTAAGCAGCTGATTTTTATATCCCTTAAGGAAAAGGTCCCTGAATTTCGAAAGAAACTTCAAAAGGAAACGAATAATATAATTAGTAAACAATATTAATTAATTTTTGGTAGATAATTAAATAATTGTTCTTCGATATAAGTAAATTAAACGCATTCCCGTGGATTTTCGTTAGAGGAAAATCATCATTAGTTTACCAAAAGTTCACGCTGTTCTTATAAATTAAAAATCTTTCCATGCAAGGTAATAAGTTAAAAATTTGATTTGATTCGCATTATCTTTTGAAATTTCTTTCCAATTTGAGAGAAGCCTTTTCTAGAGTGCAGGTATGATCACTGTATATAAATTCGGCCGCTTAAAAGAATCATTTTTGCTCAGAACGAATGTGATTTTAATAAGCGACAGGTACTATATATTGTCCATTGTTCTCAGTAGAGAGAGAAAATAATATTAATTGCATTTAAAATTCAACAATTGTTTCAGATTGAGAGAATTGAGTACAATCCTTATTCAGAAATAATAAGGCGAGAGATTAGCGTGAGTTAATTATTACGAGATTCCTGCTGCACTCGTACCTGTTTTATAACTGACAAAAAGCTGGAATTTTCAGAATGTGAAAACATAATTTAAAAATATGTATTAGTTAATAAGTTATTTGTAAGGAAAAATTTCCCATAGAATAACATTAGCTTCGGCTTCCGGTGGCGGTGAGTGAAGAGGGCCCTAACTTCTATTTTTGTTTGTTTGCTCGATTGTAATCGAATTCTAACTAACTTCCTTACTAATTCCTTACTTATTTTCCCACTAAAATTTTTATAAAACAATTTCCACTCTTCTTTCTTTTATTATTTTTACACTATTTCAATAAAATTCATACACATTATATAAATAGTAACTTAGAAATAAAACAAACACAGTTTACAGTAATTAAAAAAACTTTATTATCTAACAATTTAACTTTACATCATAAAAGTGGCATCTAAAATTATTTCAAAGCATTACCTTCTATGAGAAGTCTACTGGGTTATTCGATAAATAATGTCGTTTTTTTTTTTTATGTTTTTCCAAGTGAATTTATTTATATTAACAACAAACATTAATCAATGATATAATGATCATTTTATTGGATGTTATCTTTCGTTAAGTTGAAAATTTCCAAATTCAAAGAAACCTTAGTTTTTAGAAGTGAATGTTTTAAAAAACGACATTAAAATTGTACAACCCAATAATTTGATTAGAGATTTAAACTTTTATAAGTTGATTTTACATCCAGGTATTTTATACATTACTTTTTTGCATGTGTTTACCTTATAATACTTAGTTGCGGGATTTAAATGTAAAACAAAATTATAGATAAATATTACTTATAATTATTATTATAAGATTTTTACAGATTTTTAACCCATTAATGTGTTCTTTCATTGGGAAGGTTCGAAAATGCACATAGCTTTCACATAAACATTTAAACTTAAAATTGTACAAAACTATTCAATGCTTAACAAAAAATCAGACTACAATTTTATTAATTATATCAATACAATTTACCAATTTAATTAGTGCAATTTTACCGTCCCAAAAAGAGACGCTAGTTCTTAATATATATATATATATATATATATATATATATATATATATATATATATATGTATTATGCTTTGCTTACAAACGCAGAGTTATCTGCTATAATATCTGAAAATCTTTTAAATTCTAAATCAAGATTTTCTACAAAGTCGGAATATATATTTCTCATTGTTCTTTCGTGTCTTCCATTTTCTCTTTTTATATCTGCCATGAATTTATTTTTAAAATTATCTAACTGTCCACTTAGTTCATTACTTTCTATATTATATTTTTCTTTCAGTTCATCTAAAAAATACAAATAAAATAATTAAATTAAAATATTTTACTTAAATTTTAAATCATATATATTACATTTAATTTTAAATTTATAAAAGAAAATCCTGTAAGAGATAATTTTTATTTATATGGGATTTAATATGTAATACTAGCCTTTGGATAATGTTTTTAATTTCTTTTCCATTCTGTTAGCATCTGAAGCAGGCTTTCTTCCTCTTTTCTTAGGTACTGAAAGAAACGAATAAAAAAAATTAAGGAATTTTACAAAATTTGAAATAATATTTTTAAAAGTTAAAATACCATTTAAAAAAATAAAAGGTGGAAGAATATTAATTACATGGTGATATTTTAAAGAAAATTTAGTCCGTATTTACGCGGTTTAATATAAGTAACTTAAAAAATTCATAACGATGAGTTTAGCTGGAATTCGAACATGGTACTTCCCGTCTACGAGCTTTGACAATAAAACCTAAAACTTTCATTAATGAATTATGAAAATTTTTGTAATATAAATATTGTATATTTTATTTGTATACAATATATAATACATTTAAATATATTATAATACATTTAAACTCAAGCATAGAAAGTTTACAAAATTACAATATAAATAAAATATAAATTACCTACTATGTCTTCTTTTGTCAATTGCACTACCGCCTTTTGATTAATCTTATCATCTAGAAAAAAAAGGAAAAAAAAAAAGATTTTTTTAAATAAAAATATTTATTTACAATGTAAAAAATAAATTATAAAAAATATAGTTTTCAATTACTTTCGATATTTTCTTCTTGTGAAAATTTTATTAATGTTGTTTCTTCATTAACCTTAGCGTCTAAAATAAATGAAATAAATTTTAAAAAATATTTTTTAATTAAAATTATACTTATAGTAAAAATAGTTAAATTATAAAAGAATAGAGTTTTTCAATACTTTCATCATTCCTTATTATTTTTTTTCTTGAGTGTCGTTTATGCTTTGTATATCACAATCGTTTGATATAACTGACAAATGTTTATTGAAATATGGTGAAAAAAAATTAATTTTACAGTTTAATTAATTATTTAAAAAAAAACATACCCTCAGTTTTATCAATATTTATGTTTTCAAATCTTTTTTTAATAAAGGAAGATGGCATTTCATTTGTCTTTTGAAATGCTTGATGACCTGAAAAATATATATACAAATATGGTACTCAATTAAAATCACCTGAAGATTTAAATAAATTTATTAATCTAGAAATTATTTTTACTAGAATATTTTGTCGAAATATTTTGAAACCTACTTGCAAGTTGCAAGAGTATCCCTTTTTAAAGTTTTGTATTGATTAATCATGTGTCCAATATTCATTTCTACTGCTAAAAAATAAAGTCTTTAAATATAATACATTAATAAAATAAAATTAAAATCATGATTATAAAATTAAATAAATGTGAACAATACCTTCTAATTGTTTTAATTGCTGTTCTGTATCAACATTAGTAACATCGTGAGCATTGAAAATATATTGATTTGATGTATTTTCTAAATTTTTATAATATATATCTATATTAATAAAATCAGACTTTTGTCTGTAAATTTGTCGGAATAAAAAAATTTTGCGATATCTTCACGTTTTACAGCCCATGAAAGCCGAAAATGACTTCAGAAAATTTTGCCTGTGTGTGTGTGTGTGTGTGTGTGTGTGTGTCTGTGTGTGTGTCATCGTGTCCGAATGTCGCTTTTTTTGTCCGGGCATCACTTGAGAACGGCTGGACGGAATTCAACGGCGCTTGGCAGGAATTTAGGTCTTCACCCAACTTAAAATTATATCTATCAACTTTTCAGAAATTCCCCCCCCCGTTCCCCCCCTAGGGGGTAAAAGACTAAAACACGTTTGTCGGGCATCACTCGAGAACGGCTGGACGGAATTCAACGGCGCTTGGCAGAAACTTAGGTCTTCATCCAACTTGAAATTATATCTATAGAAATTTTCAAAATTATGATTAGTGTTTAAATTGTGGGTACAATACGCCTGCGCATGCGCCATAAATATTTTTTCAATAAAATGCTTTGAATGGAAAAATAAAATATAAAAATAATTTTTTAAGTTAAAGATTTTTGTATTCGCGTGATTCGCACTACAAATTATGAAAAGATTGAAATGAAGTGTTGCCATCTAATTTTCATACTTTAGTTAATTTTATAAAATCTAATTGTCGTGTCGAAAAACTGTTTACACCCCAGGATTCAGAAAAATCACCTCTTTCATTTGGTACTGAATTTGTAATGATAGGTTTGATATTTCTAATTTATTTTTCCCTTCATCCGTTTTTCTGTTGCCATTTAAATTTCATACTTTAGTTATTTTTTAAAAATCTAATTGTCGCATCGAAAAACTGTTTGAACCCCTGGATTCAGCAAAATCGCCCCTTTCATTCGGTATCAAATTTATAAATATAGGTCTGATATTTCTAATTTATTTTACCCTTTTTCCGTTTTCAACCCAGATTCGATATGGAACAGCTTTAGTATTGGATCCCTTTGGCAAAATTTGAAATTCGGCACCGAAGTAGCTCGGACGTTTCTCGCCAAGATCTTTAATTGCACAATTGAGATAGCCAATTCAGTTCCTCGCAAAAACGGCTTAAAATATTTAAAGTCACCAAAGGGCTCCGATACTTAAGCTGTGCTTTTTGTATTTATTTATTTATAATACTGTCTATTAAAAACTTCTGTGGTCACGAAATTTGGTGTGTAAATTGTTTGTATGCATCCGGCACTTATTGTAACTGCATTTCACGAAATTCGAAATCCCCCCCCCCCCCTTCTCGGAGTCGGAGGGCAATAAACATGTGTAAAAACATGTTTTTCCGTTTGAATTCACTTTGAATTATCTTAGAATGGCGAATTTTGGTGTGTGGATATTGATTAAGTGTACGCATTATGTATACTAGTGGGATTTTGCAAAACTTCGAATTCACCCGCTGAGGGTGGGGAAGTAAGAAGTGGGTAAGTTGTGCCGAAGACAGTGGGGACCCAGACTCCTAACATTGGGAGCGAGAAAACCTCTACCAATCACAACGAGAACTTAGGTTATTAATAAAGATATGGCATTTTGACAAATCATTTAAGTTTAACGTCCAGCGAAGCGGACAAAGCCTGCTAGTTATCTATATTAATAAAATCAGACTTTTGTCTGTAAATTTGTCGGAATCGAAAAATTTTGCGATATCTTTACGTTTCACACCCCATGAAAGCCGAAAATGACTTCAGAAAATTTTGACTGTGTGTGTGTGTGTGTGAGTGTGCGTGTGTGTGTCATCGTGTCCGAATGCCGCTTTTTTTGTCCGGGCATCACTTGAGAACAGCTGGACGGAATTCAACGGCGCTTGGCAGGAATTTAGGTCTTCACCCAACTTAAAATTATATCTAACAACTTTTCAGAAATTCCCCCCCCCGTTCCCCCCTAGGGGGTAAAAGACTAAAACACGTTTGTTCGGGCATCACTCGAGAACGGCTGGACATAATTCAATGGCGCTTGGCAGAAACATAGATCTTTATCCAACTTGAAATTATATCTATAGAAATTCTCAAAATTATGATTAGTGTTTGAATTGTGGGTAAAAAACGCCTGCGCAAGCGCCATAAATATTTTTTCACTCAAACGCTTTGAATGGAAAAATAAAATATAAAAATAAAATTTTAAGTTAAAGACTTTTGTATTCGCGTGATTCGCACTACAAATTATGAAAAGATTGGAATGAAGTGTTGCCATCTAAGTTTCATACTTTAGTTAATTTTAAAAAATCTAATTGTCGTATCGAAAAACTGTTTACACCCCAGGATTCAGAAAAATCACCTCTTTCATTTGGTACTGAATTTGTAACGATAGGTCTGATACTTCTAATTTATTTTTCCCTTTTTCCGTTTTTCCGTTGCCACTTAAATTTCATACTTTAGTTATTTTTTAAAAATCTAATTGTCGCATCGAAAAACTGTTTGCACCCCTGGATTCAGAAAAATTGCCCCTTTCATTTGGTATCAAATTTATAAATATAGATCTGATATTTCTAATTTATTTTACCCTTTTTCTGTTTTCAACCCAGATTCGGTTGAAGGTTTTATATTTATATATACGCATTTATATATATTTTTATTTTCCAGATATAAAATGAAATATTTTTAATTTCACGCGAATAATAATAAAAATTAGTGAGAAAAATACCTGCAAAAGTTGGTGATTTTTTTTTAAATCAGGAATTTGTATGTGGATAAACATTTTCATAGAGATATTTGGCATTAGTTTAATATTTTTATTTAATTAAGCACAGATTTTTTATTTTTATTTTGTAAATATCAGAGAAGAGTTTTTATTTTATTTTATTTTTTTATTTATTTTGTGTATGGAACAGCTTTAGTATCGGATCCCTTTGGCAAAATTTGAAATTCGGCACGGAAGTAGCTCGGACGTTTCTCGCCAAGATCTTTAATTGCACAATTCAGATAGCCAATTCAGTTCATCGCAAAAATGGCTTAAAATATTTAAAGTCACCAAAGGGGTCCCATACTAAAACTGCATTTATTTATTTATAATATTTTCTATTAAAGTCTTCTGTGGTCACGAAATTTTGTGCGTAAATTGTTTGTATGCATCCGGCACTTATTGTAACTATATTTCACGAAATTCGAAATCCCCCCCCCCCCTTTCTCGGAGTCGGAGGGCAATAAACATGTGTAAAAACATGTTTTTCCGTTTGAATTCGCTTTGAATTATCTTAGAATGGCGAATTTCGGTGTGTGGATATTCATTAAGTGTACGCATTATGTACATTAGTGGGATTTTGCAAAACTTCGAACTCACCCGCTGAGGAAGGGGGAAGTAAGGAGTGGGTAAGTTGCTGCCGAAGGCAGTGGGGACCCATACTCCTCACGTTGCGAGCGAGAAAACCTCTACCAATCACAGCGAGAACTTAGGTTATTAATAAAGGTATGGGATTTTGACAACTCATTTAAGTTTAATGTCCAGCGAAGCGGGCAAAGCCTGCTAGTATATATATATATATATATATATATATATATATATATATATTATTAAATAAAAATATATGTAATAATTAGAGAACTTGACAACAATAATAAACAAAAAAGAGCTTACGAGTCAAATTTAAATTCATTTTAAATAAAATAAATATAAATATAATATTATTTTCTAGTTTTTGTAATTCTACATTTGAAATTGTATTTGGTTTCCACATATACGAATTTGCGGGGGTAAATCCTAAAAACATAGAAAAATAGTTTGATATTTACTCTGGTATATTTAAATAAAAGTTGAATTGGTATAATTTAAATAATAATTTTAATACTTACCATTAGAACCATTTAAGTTGTTTTGCATTTGGGATAGAAGTGTATGTGTGTATAAGTTATTTGTATTTAAATACATGGGTCTCATGAGATTATCTAAAAATATATAGAAAAATTATATATATAAATGTACTTGGTTAAAACGAAAAAGACAAAATATTTCTTATTATAAAGTTTTATTTCCAAATTGGTTTTGTGTATTTGATAGAAGGCCATATGAAGTGGAAAATCTCTCCATTTTTTATTTATTTTTTATTTTTTATTTTTTAAACAAAAGGACTAGAAAGAAATAGTTCTGTTATACTAATAATTTAGATATAAATATATATTAATAAATACATTTAGACACACGTGTTAATATTATTACAATATTTAAACTTACGCCTTGAAACCAATCTTCTTGACAGTATAATTTTAACTATTTTTTTAAAAAAACATAATAGTTGGGACATTTATCTATGCTTGCATAAAGTTAAAATTTAAATGTCATGCCTTAAATTGTTAACATACTTTCGAATAAATGGGATATATTGAACTTGATTTGTCACCAAAATAAATTAAAAATATCAGTCCTATTGTTACAATCCAATGTAAAGGCCAAATAAATTCCAATAAGCACTATGTATTTAATAGATTGAAAAAAAATATATTTAAACTAGAGGTTTGAAATAACCTACTTTACAATTACTTGATTTAATATTTACTTCCCCAAACATACATAGTGCAGTATTATAATGATCTAAAAAAATACAAAAACAGTTTAATATTTCAATCAGTGTTACAAAATTATATATATAGTAACCGCCGCTTAATAAATTCACTTCTTAATAAAATCAGCCGTTTAATCTGATCAAATTGCCAAGACCGTAATTAAATCAATACAATTTACTTTTAAAACCGCCGCTTAATAAAATCAGCATTGCCGGTAAATAAACTGAGAAAAATCTCTTCAACAGCAAAAATATCATTTATGCACGTTAATATATATTTCCCCTCAAATATCTTTCTTTGTCGAAAATTTTACGCGTGCAGTATATTTACAAATTTAATAAGCTTATGTCAATAAATATTTCAAGGAACGTATTTTTCAAAGCGCGGTAATAAGTTAAAATTTTGATTTGATTCGCAAGCGATAATTTTTTTTTTATTATTAAAAAGAGAATTTCTAGTTCTTATTTTGAAATACAGAAATAAGTATTCACTAAAGACTTCAAGTACATACTTCAATAATACCTTCTTTCTTGAATATATATTTATTTGATACGTATTGTTTAAAAAGTAAATTGACATTTTTCTTGTCTATCAAATAAAACACACTTTGTATTTCATCACTAGAAAAATTTAACAATTTAAGTTCATAATAAGAAAGATATTTAACATCAAATATCAAATTATTAATACTTATAATTTTACATTTCGTAAAACCTATTTTAATAAGTACAAAATGAAAGAGCGACGGTAATACCATAATTTGACATTTATATTCTATTTGAAAAATAGTTTGAATATAATGCATAATTTTGATTTCTCATTTCACTAAATCATAATTATTATGTTTAAAATATTCTTCACAATCTCTATCTGTTTGAAATAGTTTTAAGTCCATATTTAATTATGCTCTCAAAATAACGAAAATATAATCAAATCTTAATATTTTTAAAATATCTGATTTTATATATTTCACATTTTAATATCTGATTTAAAATTTTATATTTCATAAATTTTCTGTACATTTTTCTTACTTAAGTAATCTTATATAAAAAATTAATAAGTATAAATTATTTACAGAAAAATAATGAAACTTACCTTCCATGATGATTTGGTTTAATGTCATCCCTTGAATATAGCAGTATTTATACTAAATGCAAGTCAATAATGTTGAAACAGTATTTTTTATATTGTTTGGTTTTTGCAATAAATATAAGACAAAGTCTAGACTTTATTTAAATAATGTTGCAACATAATTAGTGACATTGTATTTCGTAACATTATAATGGCATCAATGTTTCAATTAAATGTCTGCATTTTCAATTATCTCAAAAATTAAAGTTTTATAACTACAATTGCAAAATTCTACAATGTTCTGACCAATGGAATATCAAAATTTAAACATCTGGAAGCTGGTAGATGGAAATTGCCAAGTTCGTTAACAAGTTGCTTTCGTCGACATATGCATTTGGAGTTTTCCATGGTTTTCGCCAAAATTCCCATAAATAAGGGCTACGTAACACTTAGAAAGACTCTCTACAGAGAGTACACCACTCAGGTGTAGACCCTCTTTTAATCGACTGGCTTTAACCCTAACACTACACACCATTAAAACTTAAATTCAAATGTCTCAGCGTGTAACATAATTTAGCTTATGCTAATTATATCCCTAAGTCTTTTAATTATAGAATTTCGAGTGTTATATTCATGTTTCTTATCTTAAAAAATAAATAAAATAAACCTTAACAAATCTGTAAGATGTTATATTGGAATTAGAAAGTCATGATTAATGTAATGTGGATACATATTAAAAAAATGCTCCTCACTTAGTTTAATTTTAGATAATTTAAATTAATTTTCAAAAAAATACCTATCATCTTAAAAAAAAAAAAAGAAAAAGAAAAAAAAAGGAACATTGCGGATGTTTTTATTAAATCGTATTTAAAAGAAAAATCATTTAATGATAGTAATAAGTCACAATTTTATGCAGATATTTAATACTTTTATACATGTAAATCCAATAATTATTTATCTAAAAATTTTGCAGTTTATTTGCATAAAAGTTTTAGTACACTATTTAATTGAGAATTTTTAGGATCATCAATCTATTATGGTTTTAATCATTGAAAATATCACAGGAATATAATATCCTGAGTTAAAAGCAAAATTTTGTATAAATGAAGTAGTTAATTCTAATATTTTTTCACAGTAACCCGAAAGTTTGTTGCCTGTAAAACTTGTTTCACAGTAAGACGAGACTTTCAATACAGTCAAGTTATTGTAAGCATTGTATAGTGTTATAAACTGTTATACACCGCTATTTTTTATTTCTTTTCTTTTCTTCTTCATTCCATGAAGAACTATAAAAAATGAATGAAGTTGACAATAAGAAAAAAAAATAAACTTGTGTATTATTACGGAAGTTATAGTGATTTTAAATTGCCAAGTGGCATTTGGATTTCAAATGGTCTCGTTTTAAATTAAAATATCCGTCACTATATTAAAGGATTCGTTAACAAACTTTAAACACATATTTTTTTTAATTTTTCCCTTTGCTGTTTATCACTCTAGACATTTAGAAAATAAACTAGATTCATAATTATAAAGAATAAAATATTACAATGTCATGATTGAGGTTAGAAAATTATAAAAAAATATTTATTTTTGGTTAAACTATTTTTTATTTATTTGAGAATGAAATTGAATTGCTTAATGGCTTTCAATTTTAAAGAAAGTGGTTGTTTAAAAAAATTACACAAAGAAACTTTCTGTTATCTTATACTATTAAGTGAGCAATATTTGTATATATATTTCACTGTTCTCGAAAACGGTAGCTCGGACAGTCACGAGATTTAACACAAAGGTGCCCCCCGAAGAATCATTGTGCACATCGAAGTCAGAATTTCGAATTTCTGTTTAGTTTTCTTTTAATTAATAAAAATATGAAAATAATAAGCTAATAATAGCAAAAAATTAGCCATTTAAATTTAATCCGTAATTTAATTGTTGCCAAAAAAAAAAAATAAAATAAAATAAAAATAAAAATACGAGTTTATTTTTTTTCCAACAGGAAAATAAATACATTTATCTAAACATGAACAATACTACACACTACTGATCGCAGAGCTTCCAAATTTGGCATATAGGTACCTGGGACCCTACAGGTGTGCACCTCATCGAGATTTTTTCGAATTTCGAATCTGAATTTTTTAAATTAATGTTTTTTCGATTTTAAACATTGGCTTTTATGTTTCATTTTTCATGAATTTATTCTTCGATTGTAATCGTCTGCGTATCTTAGCAACGGCTATATTATGCAATTTATTTTTTATTTAATACATTTATTTGAGGGCGAGTCTTTTTTCTCTTTTTAATTTATTATATTTATTGAAAATAAAATGGTAATGCAGTAGAAAAAATTAAATATATTAAATTTAATATTTAAAAACGTATTTATAACAGTTATGTGTTATGTTTATGTATTATTTTTGTAGTATAACAACAATTATTTGTCCTTTGTTAATTTAATTTCTTTAAAAGTTTTTTCTAATTTATAGTATTTGTCAGGAAATAATGGTAGTATATAGTAAAAAGGATTAAACTGATTGGAATTTATTTGTTTTTTATGTATTTAATTCCTTCTCAAAGAAAATCTACTTTTTATTTTATTTCATTACATTGGTCGGAATTAAATTGTAACACAGTGTAAATAGCATGAGCAATAAAATACTTGGTTCAAAAACTAAAATATTTAATAGACGCTGAGATACAGTTATCTTTAAAATCGTAGTTCTTAAATAATGGCAGACCCACCTATCGTCAATAAATACCCATATTGAAATAAATAGGAAAGAGATTTCTGCAGGCAGTGGGAAACTGCTCCCGAAACAGTGCGGGCAGAGAAAGAGCTGCCGTAGTCAGCGAGTACCCGATGCGAGGTCTAGAGCGATTCCAATGTAATTATTTTAGTTTTTATTTATAATGTGATGTGAAAAATAAATAATGATCCAATTCTTTTGGAGATTCATTTAAATATAGTGGCCAGCGAAGCGGGCGTAGCCTGCTAGTAATAATAATAATAATAATAATAATAATAATAAAATTAATTCTGTCTATGACAGAATGTAATTTAGTATATCAAACATATAGATAAAGAATATATTGCTACAGAATTTCAATTATCCGCGTTTGTAATGATCGATAGATGGCGCTCTCTGAACACTGCAGTTGTTAGTAAATATAACAGCCACGTGTAATTTCTCCGCCATTTCATCATGGAAAGTCGATTGCATAATATGAGGATATGCAGTGGTGTGATAATTTCACCTTAGCCCACCAGAGGGCGAGCATTTCATTACAATCGCGGATTGACTTAAATCAGATGTTTTCATTCCATCACGTTATAAGTTAGGAAAGTTATGTGATATTTAATGAACAGGTGCAAATACGTAGTTTTTGAACAATTTAGATTTAATGATGAAACTTTTTCTGGATGAATTAATTATGTTTGAGAAGAACAGATGCATTTTATTACGTAACAAAATACATTGTCTGCTTTTAAAATAATTTTTGTTAGTTTCTATTCAGATTACGTATAATAAAGTACGTAAGTAACATTTATTTCCTTTCAAATTGCAATTTTTTATTTTTAGTAGATTGAAATGCAATTAGTTTAAAAATATGTCTTCATATTAGGACTAGTGTAGATTTAAAAAAAAAAAATAATTAAAAAAAAAAAAAAAAAAAAAAAAAAAAAAAAGATTATGTCTATGACAGAATTTAGTTTAGTACGACAGGCCAACTGTTATTATATCCCTAATATTTTTATATCCCTAAAAAAGAATAACTAATAATAAAAATTGGATAATTGGAAGTATTCTGTCGAAGTGGAACATTATAAATTGGTAAAAACGCAAAATGATAGATTGAAAGAAATAGTCCTGTCGTACTAAAAAGTAATAATAGAAAGACTTATTTTTATTCAAGAAATTAAGTGGCTATTTTTTACAACATTTTTTATTACTACTTTAACGATGTAGAATTTACTGTGGAACGTCTCCAGTTATTCAAAAAAATCTATTCTTTACCTGTGAGATTATTCTAATTTTTGCGTTGTATGATGAAACAGAAATATACTTAAATATCCGAAAGTTGTTTAAGAAATTAAATTATAAAATTGCAGGTAATCTAGCATTTTCAAAGTGGAACACTGTAAATGGTGACGACGCAAAATCGCTCTCTGAAAGCAATAGTCCTGTCGTACTAATAAGATAAAAAAAAAACTTTTTTTCTATACCATGTTTTTAAATTCTGATGAATCATTAATAAAATACACGAGGATAAAAAAATAATATTAAAAACTGAAAATCTGACTTTGAGAGATTTTAATTTAGTGCCAAAGGCCTGGTATTATAGTACAACAGTTCTTTCAGACAGAGTTGTCACATTTTGAAAATTCCCAACTGACAGACCTTTTCTAAAAATGTATTTTTTAAATTTTTAATATTTTATTTTGAAACTTCAAATACGAAATTTCAATATGTGAAATTTCGTATTTTGAAGTTTCAAAATAAAATATAACAGTAAAAAAATTTTTTTTTTAAAAAAAGGTTCTGTCAGTTTAGAATTTTCAGAATGTGAAACCAGAATTCTTGAATATGGGTAAGTGGAATATGGAAAACAGTAAGGAATCTACACTAAATATAAACGTTGTCGCCAGTTTTACAATGGATCGTAATCGAAAATTTATAGAAAATATAATTGAATAATTTGAAAGGGATTTAAAAATAAAATTAATAATGCCCCGTACTAAGGTTTCGCGTTCAGTTAAAGTTTTGAGGGACGGTACTATTGGAAATTTGGTGTAATTGCATTTTCGTGTACATTAAACGTTTTTAACACTTCCTAACAATTTTTAACTGTGACTATGATTCCAATTTGTGTATCTGTCTGTCCGACTGTTCTTCTTTATATCTGTTCGTCTGCCTGCCCTGAGAGTACTTAAATATTTTCAGAATTTTTAAATATATATTTATGTTATTCAAGTTCATTATGGAATGTATCCTAATATTAATATGCCCTACGCAACTGGTTTGTGTATAGGAACACCCAAAAAAATTCCAATGCATTGCGTTTTAGGACAGACATTTTTATAGATCATATTTAAATAATTTTCTACTGTAAAAATGATTAAAAAAAAAATACAGGGCTACACTCAAATATTCATGTACTTAAAGGACTTCAATTAGAATATCAGGGCTGAATTTTCTTTTGCTTTAACCATTTTTAACACTTTCCAACACTATTTAAAAGTGATTATGGATACAATTAGTCTATTTTCATGCTTTCCAATCCTTCTGTCTGTCCGTTTAACTCAGGAAAAGAACATTGAAAGTTATAACGATACAAGTACGTACAGTTGGAAAGTGTTAACGATCAATGCATACCGTATGATTTTTCGTCCTTGTATTATATTGTCACCACTATGTTAAAATTGCTCTTTTACACTTAAGGTTTAGACATAATTTGACATGCTTTAGCATTAAAACATTCAAGAAAATTTTCGTAGTGATGATAGTGGTGTCAAAATAAAAGTAAAATTTTAGGAACGCTGCGAGGCCTGCTTAAGTTAATATTAATTTTCCTCTGTTCCTTCACATTCCGAATTTGGGAGATTTCTGAGCTATGCCAACTATTAGATTTGAAAGTCACATGAGCCAGTACTGAAAATAGCTGTCTACTATTGATCCTGATCCTGGTGACATTTTCTGGCACCAGTAACAGACGCCCATAAAAATATTATACGTCAATAAAAAATAAATAAATAAATAAAATAGCACAATAAACAAATTCTGCATACTTATTTTAGTCATATGAAAATAAAGAGTACATGATGTCAGTTAAAAATAAGCAGAGACAAAGCAAACAAAATTTTATTTCTTTAATCAAAAATACTAGAAATAATCTGGTGTGTCACTCACACGACTTTCTCTTACCCTGAAATTTAATACTATAAATACAGATTGGTGATTAAGGGGTAAGATAACGAGTACTGTTATGCAAACCTATGTTAAAATAATTCAAATGAGGCTTCGGAACAGCATTATTCCATACGTAATTCTAGGTGAAGGGGGCTACCGCCCCCCTCAAACCCTTATTTCAGTATTGTTATATGGAACATTTATATAGAATTCAAATCTGTTATTAAATTCAAAAGTTCATTTAAAATTACTCAGGCAACTTTCCTTACGCAGCATTCCTTGAAACTTATCACTCTTGAACAAACGTTTCTAGTAACAAATGTATTTATTTCAAAATATTGTACAACATTTGGATCGCCTGAAATTATTTGTTTTTAATTTACTCTAACAGGCACAGACAAAGAGCAAACGTTAAAAACTTGACTTCGGTATTCAGGAAGCCTCAAAATTTGCAAACATACAAAATAAAATAAAATAAGCGATGAATATTTAGTTAAAAAAAAAAAAAAAAAAAAAAAAAAAAAACATTATTTACCATATTGCTATGAGGAAGTAAATTCAATTCCTGAGCAGTTTTCCTGGACATGGTAAAATGTTATAGTAAAGCACTTCCATAACAATAAAAAAGAAAATATTGGCAGCCCTGAATATCTTCTGACGCTTATATACACATCACATGGTGCACATAAATATAATCCTATATTAATGACACACAGCACAAACTGAAGTACACTTCCTTCAATTTTAAAGTATTGTCGCGCTATAATCTAGTTCTTTTGTGTAGCTCTGTAAACGAACAGTGAATGATTTCTAAACCATATTCTACATGAAACATGTTTTAACACATATAAAAAATATATATCCGTTTCATTTGGTTTAGTGCAGTCTATAGATGTTTAAACTCTACTTACCTGCAATTTCTCCCATAGACATAATGTATTTGAATTCTCTTGGGTGTCCCTGTACACGAACCATTTGCTTGATTGCAACGAAAAGTTTAGTGTAACATCCCTATATGATACACATTTGGAATACAAAGTTTGGACTTTCGGCTATAATTTGTTTTTGCGATATGCTGATAACAGAAAGACACACAGAAACCAACCACTAAAAACATTATTTTTGGATTCAAGGGACCTCAAAATGTGTAAATATAACAAAAACTCAATTTCGAAAATTTGACCCAAAAACAACACTTTCTCTACCTTATGAGTAAGAGAAAATAAAAACGGTAGAATGATAGAAAGTGCAAATTTGTTGGTAAAATACTGCTATTCCAAAACTAATGACTGGAAATATTTGTAGTTCAGGATATTAATAGTAGATGATTGTAAAACCAACCTTGCACATCTCTCGAACCTATGCAAGAATTAGATAACTTATTTCCGGAGTTTAAATTTAAAAGTCCCTACTACTGGTACATTAAAGGTACATTTACTTTAATTTTTACAATTTTTTCTCTATATGCTAACATTTTTTTTTTTTTTTTTTTAAATGCACAAAACATTATTTACAATTTCATGATTATTATAATATTATCCAATATGCATTTGTTAAGGTATTTTACAATTTCCGTAGACCAATGGAGATATTCCATCAGTCATGGAATATCCCCATATCTTAGAGGATAGAGTTTCCATACTCTAAGATAAATTACTCAGGCCTCGCAGCGTTCCGAAAATTTCACGTTCATTTTATTATATTGTCACCACTATTTTAAAACAATATTTTTTTTTTTATATCTGTACTGATAAGTATAAAGGATTTAAGTCCATATTCTTGATTTTTCAGGAGACGAAAAATGAAATTAAAATAACTAAAAACTAATCAGCAGAATCGATTAGGAAAAAGGGATTATGTTGGTTTATACGCTTTATACCATTCAGTGATTGTTAATCTTCATTTAATAAAGGGAAAAAATTGAATTAAATATTTATACCCTAGATTAATGCTAAACTTCTGATTTGAATCTTTTTTTACCGATGGATTTTCTCAAAGACTAAATGACATGGATTTAAATCCTTTATACCAATCGATAGAGAATTTTTTTCTGTGTCTGACTATGTACTTAACTCAAAATCGGCATTTTTGGACTTAAATCCTTTATACTTATCAGTACAGATATAATATCTTACCATTAAAACGTTACAAAATATTCCAGAAAAATTTCTTATTGACAATAGTGGTAACAATATAATAAAATATGAGCAAAATTTTAGGAATGTTGCGAGGCCTGATCATTTTTTAAACATATTTTAAACTACTTTATTTATTTGCATTGCATGCAATTAATGATGATTATTTACAGTTCATTTCTCTGGTGAGTTTCGAACTTTCAAGACTTTTTCTTTCATTCTTTCTCTCCCTTTGTTCTTTTTAGTATAAAAAACCAATAGAGTATAAAAAACCGATTTCTTTCCTAAGACAATGTATGGAGTACATATCTTTTGACGAAGACCGATAAAGCCAATATGGATTTTTCATTTTTAGATAGTCTTGAAACTCTCCAATGACTTTTCTGTTATTGTTAGATTATAGAGGATGATCTTTGATTAATCAGAAGTATCTAAGTGGAATGTAAAAGACTGTATGTCACGGTGTATATTCTCCGTTTTTGTTTCATAAGTGAGCTCGTCAGTATCTGTAAATAATAATGTTGCTCTTTCACCGTACTTTTTTAATTAAATCATAATGGGAGTCATACTTTAGAATTTTAGAAAGTTCTAAATTCACAAATGCAGTATATATGAGTTTGTTTAACATATATTTTGTTACATTCTTTTTATAACCACTAAATCATTGTCAATTAAAAATCTTTTAAATGTAAGAGATGTAGTCGGTTGTCAGTTTTATGTAAACAGACCTGCGTTCATTATTGATTAATTCCACGTTAAGAAGTTTCTGTGAATTTTCTAATATTTTTCCATAGACGCTGTTTTTAAAAGTATTGAAAAAATCCTTTTCGAAAAATGATGTCGCTTGTTTACGCTTTTCAATGTTGAAGTCAATATAGGGCTTGAGTCATGCTTCCTGTTTAAACGGCAATACTTTATATACTTTGAAAAGACACAGCCCCTGTTTTAAATAGGTTGCAGGTTTTTATAATAAACTATATAATTCCTTTTCAGATTTTGGACAAGTTTGGTTGCTGAAAAGTAATTCAGACATTGTAGTGCATCTTTTGAGAAAAGAGAGAGACCTTCGTAATTAATTCGTATAATTTTGCCAGTTAAGGGACAGCCATTAATCATACTACTCCGATTCAAAAAATTAGAATAATGAAAAGAAATATGGTCAAGGGAAATGAAAATCGAATTTATCAAATAAATAATCAACAATATCAAATATAAAGTACTATAATATGAATCTGCATATTTTGCAGATTATAAAAATGTAAACACATTACAATGAAATAGAAAATATATTTAAATCAGCTAACAACAAAAAATTCAAAATATTAGAATACTTTCTAACATGGTTCAAAAAATTAGAATAATGAAAATATATTGAACATAATTTAAACTCTAAGTATTTTTACTTGCTAATCAGTACTTTGTTGCATCACCCTTAGCTTTAATGACAGCTCTTAAACGTTTTGGCATGTTTTTAACTAAAGGTTCACAATCTTTTTTATCCAAATTCGCCCATATGCTCTTTATACTAGAAATAAGTTCTTTTTTGTCTCTAGGCGCAACTTCTTGAAGTCGTTTCTTCATAATTCCCCACAAATTCTCGATAGGATTTAGATCGGGTGAGTTTGCAGGCCAAGGGAGTACAGGTATGTCCTTCTCTTTGAGCCATTTAGTTGTTGATTTGGAAGTGTGGGGAGAAGCTGAATCTTGCTGAAACAAGAAATCGTCATCACATAAATCCTCAGCTGAAGGAATCATGAAATGTTCAAGAATTTCTTGATAGACTTCTGAATTGACTGTTGTGGAAACAATACACAACCTGCCTGGGCCTTCAGCAGTCATGCAGCCCCATACCATAACAGAGGTCGCAAATTTAAACGAACGTTTTAAACATTCTTTCTTATAAGCTTCATGTTTGAGTCTCCAGACACGTATACCTTGATTTCCGTGAGACACACAAAACACACTTTCATCGCTGAAAAGTATCTTTTTCCAATCGTCGTGATCCCAAAATAGCCTTTGTTTACACCATTTAACTCTAGCAGCCCTTTGCTTAGATGATAAGAATGGCTTTATCTTAGGCACACGTGATCTAAAACCTAATTTGCGAAGTCGTCGTAGTGTTGTAGATTTGGAAACATTTATACCCATTTCTTTCCATTTTCTATGCACATATCTCACTCTCCGAAAACGATGTTTCTTCACAATCTTTTTCAATTGCTTTTCATCTCTTCTTGAAGTTACTGGCTTTCGACCACTTTTAAAGTGTTTATTTTGAAAACACTTATTATTAGAATATTCTCTCAAAACTCTACTCACACTTGCTTGAGAGCATTTCACTTCTTTTGCTATAAAAAGTTGTGTTTTTCCTATTTCGTGCAAGTACACAATACGATATTTCACAGCCTCAGATAAATCGCTCTTTCGTCCCATATTAAGCAAATACTACGCTACAATCAAATGCCAAACGACTTTTCATTTTCAACGGAGCACATTTTATAGTCCCACAGATGTTAATCCCGCAGCCGTTCTCTCAACTTATAAGAAAAATTTGAATATTCTAATTTTTTGAACCATGCTATCGAGGTATTCTATTTCTTTGAATTATTCTAATATTTTTTAAATAGTTAATTATTAATATATCAGATAAAAATAAATATTTATGTTATATTTATAAATGCTCTGAAGATAATTAGATACTTTTAATATATTTTTTCCTGGACGCAGTATGCAAATTGACGCGTTAGCAACATCAAACTCATTCTTTTTTACATTATTCTAATTTTTTGAATCGGAGTAGTATTATGAAGATGATGGGAATACTCTAAATTTACTTCTAATATAAATCCTACATCAGAGCTATTAGGAAGACTTAGAATAAACTGAGGAGTTATATTTTCAGCATTTTCCCATTGGCTTTCTCCAAACGGCAAAAGCTAACTCATTGCCCAATCATATGAATATTTTGCGTCGAAGTGTATTTCTTGTTAGCTTTAGCCTAGCATTTTGTATTTGGGGAGGTACCGCACATATGTACTTTTCAATAAATAAATACACATCAATATATTTAAATAATTCAATGGATTGCGGAACAATTTTTAAGTACGCTTGCCAGGACAGTCCCGGTACGGTTAACATATGAAGGCACTCAAGATTGTAATCACAAAAGAAATTTTTCATCAGAATACATCAAAAAGTTGCAATACATCACTTCGTACATAAATATCATGGTAATCGCTCATATTTTGTGCCTGAAAAGCTCTCCACTAATTTTTGGTATGATTATAATATTCAACTACTTTTAAATTGTGGTAGCTTATTTAAATTAAATTTTTAAATTCCTCCATAAGTTCATATAGTAATATATGCTTCGCCTTAATAATAATTCAGATTGTAATATATATATAACTAGTGCTAGGCGATGTTGACATTTCTTAAATCGATATATCGTTCATCTTAAATACCGATATAAGGGTATATCGATTTAATGTAGCATTACCAGCTGTAGGGATTAGTCCCTACATGTAAGGACTAAAAAAAAAATTATACAGACACGACATTATTTCATTATTTACAACATGAAAATCTGACATTGACAGATTTTAATTTAGTGCCAGAGGCCTACTGCTAAACTTGTTAATATCGACAAATTCTTCTTTAGTTAATTCGTGACGATCTAAATTCCATGATAAAGTTTTCATTAAATCAAACCAATGTGTTTCAGCTGCAGATACTGTAACAAATAACGTTGGAAGTCCAAACTGTCTTATAGCCGCAAAACAACGTTTTTTCTCTTTTTCCCAATGAGGGGGAGGTAAGCCTTGGGGGGGGGACTCATGTCAATGGTGTGCCTTGGGGGGGGACTCATGTCAAAGTTGTACCTTGGGGGGGACTCATGTCAAAGTTGGGCCTTGGGGGGACTCATGTCAAAGTTGGGCCTGGGGGGTACTCATGTCAAAGCTGTGCCTTGGGGGGACTCATGTCAAAGTTGTACCTTGGGGGGGACTCATGTCAAAGTTGGGCCTGGGGGGGGACTCATGTCAAAGTTGTGCCTTGGGGGGACTCATGTCAAAGTTGTAGCTTGGGAGAATTTTTTATATTTTTTAAAAACTTATAACCTTCGTTATGAGTAATCAAATTATCTACAAAATCTTCATTCAATAAATCCCCATTCAATAAACCGACTGAAATAGGCCCTTAGCACTATTAAGAGTGGCGTATAAAAATTCGACAACGCTGTACCGACTGAAATAGGCCTCTAGCACTAAAAAAAAAAAAAAAAAAAAAAAATCGACGGAGACAGGGATTGAACTGAAAACCTTCTTGTCTCAGATCAAACAATCTGGCACTGTACCGCACTTATTTGCCCACTAATTAAGTTTCGAGCATTTTGATAAAAGGGATTAAATTTTCTAAGGTTTTATCTTGGCCTATGGGTGAGTTGTTGCACAAAATTTGCCCTTTATCCTATGTTTTCGACCACACTCTTTAATTTAATCTTAGTTTAATTTCAATAGGAATTTTACTGATTCATACTTCCCTTGTAAGTGGACGTATGGTAGCTCCAAATTTTGGTGCAACTTAAATTCAATTGCAAGAGGTAGAAAACTTAAAAAAAAGGTTGAACCATTTTATGATATTGCTTATAATTTTACTCCATATACAGTTGGCAGCAAAAGTATTCGAGCGCTAGCAATGATGCCTATATATATATATTAAAAAAAAAGTACTCTTTATACTGCTTTGTTAAATAAATCCTTCTCGAGTCATCTTCTCAAACATTCAAGAATTTTATCCTAGTTGACTATTACTATTACAGAAAATTGTTTTTTAGTTTCACAATATTCCTTACTGTTATTTCGTACATTTATAGAAAAATGTATCATATACTGGAAAGTATTTATTATATCCTTATGTTCTAAAACGGGACGGCAGTGCCATTTGTATATTGATGTGTACAAAATGCGAATAAGCGCTAATTTATATCAAGGTGCAAGTACGTAAAACTTTTTAGGAAATCCTGTGCATCATTTTTCGTGCTAAATTCGTTGGAATTTATTTTCTTTTTTCACGCTCAAGCAGATGGATAATTTCTAAAAATTGTTAAAACGGTCTTTTGACTTCTCGAAACGTGTAAATTCATTGAAAACCAGAAGATAAAAATTTCTACAAGTACTTTCTTGTAATGAATACCTATACTACAGAAGAATGCAAAAACGCGAAAATAAACAATGAACCATTAAAAAATTATATTAGTTTGACAAAATTAAATTTTTTCCTCGAAATTATTATTTTTATCACAGAAATATTTCCCATTGACTCGTGATGTGACATTTCGTGAGTAGCCTTTAGAACATATGAAGCACCCCAATTTATTTATTAAATTTTTAACTAATTGATAAATTCAGAATTTTATTATTTCTTATTACTTTTTAATGCATTAAATTTTTTACATTCTCCACTTACAAGCAAACGAATTACAAAATAGCTTCACACTAGATATTAAATTTCTATAGTACTTTGAATCTCCTAATAAATGTAAATCTTAAAATTTTCTAAAATGCAATTTCTTTCAAAATTCACGAGAATTTTCTTTTTATATTGAAGTTTAAAATTTTTACTTATATTAGATTAAATTACATCAAGACAAATTACAAAAAGACTAATAATTGGCTTAGTGTAAGAAAGAAAATTAGTAATAGAAGAAAAAACAGTTTGGTACACTTGAAGAAAAAAAGAAAAAAAAAGCATCAACTTTTACCGTATTCAAAATTATTTTTTAATACCCATACTATATACTGTTAAGTAACTGATTTCGAAGTAAATAGAAATCAGATAATTAAATGTTAGAATGATCAAATCTAAGATGACGCTGCTGTTTGAATTAATTTATTTTTGACAATATGACAATGTCATAGTCTTTACTGAAATTAATAAATTTAATGAAAGAATATTATTAATTACAGGAAATATTAATAAAGAATAGTTAATTATTCACTTATCTAATAAACAGAAACTGGAGTATCTTATTTTTTAATTATAGGAACAGGAACTATAATAAAAATAGCCGAAGAAAATGCTAATTTTGAGAAAGTAAATCTCCAGTAATCAAACGAATTTCGAATGAATGAATGAATAGATCTCATTTCTCGGTTTTCATTTCGTTAGTACGCATGCGTTCCTAAAACCGTAATCCATTCGGAAGAATGCTTCCTCCGGTCGGGTCTTAAACCGATGTTCTCTTCCCAGTACGCTTGCGCAACACTAAATCAAAACCGCTACTCTCTTGATTCTTTGCAGTTTGACTGACAAGGAAACATTCAAAAGGTGTTATCTTCAAAAAGTATTGAAAAAAATATATGTGATTCTGCTCTTCATAAAACACCAGAAAATGAAAAAATTATCGACTGAAATTAATTACAGCGGCCACAAAAAATTATCAAAATTAAGTATATTTGGCGATTTAGCGCTGTTAGGCGATACGTTTGCTAGCACCGAGATTGCCGTGTACGAACAAAACCGTGTTTTTCTTTTCCGCCAAGTACTCAAAATCAATCGAATAGCAGTGTGAAATCGCCAAATATGCTTAATTTTGATAATTTTTTGTGGTCGCTGTAATTAATTTCAGCCGATAATTTTTTCATCTTCTGGTGTTTTAGGAAGAGTAGAATCAAATATATTTTTTTCAATACTTTTAGAAGATGACACCTTTTGAATGTTTCCTTGTGAGTAATGATTTTCATGATTTAGCTGTTTATGCTTTACACTAAACCGGTATCCGAATGAATGAATATCCATCTGGCATTATTCCAGCATTACTGAATCGGTTTAGCGTGGCATCAGAAGTTTGCGTTTTTTTATGTTTCTGCATCGATATTTCACGGAAGATGAAATATTTAAATCGAATAAACGATATTAGCGTTAAATCGATATTTGATTTTACATCGATATAAAGCCCAGTCCTATATATAACCTTATTTGGAAGGCTTTAAACATCCACCTAAAGAGCCTTTCAAGTAAGGTTATTTATATTTTTTATAATGCATTTTAAGGCTTTATATTTAAAGTTTAAATAATTCAGTATTTTGAAGAAATCAATTTTTCAACAATACTAATATTTCTAATAGTATTCATAAATTGGAAATTTTCAGAAAAATTTAACCTTACATTACATTTATTATTGTGTATTATTATTTTAAATGGGAAACGAAATATATTTTTCCATTGTCTTTGGTAAAAAAAAAAAAAAAAAAAAAAAAAATCTTGTTTTTTTTCCGAAGACTTTGTATAATTAAATGAGCATTGGATTTAAGTTATGGATTTACACTTCAAGTTGCATGCACTGTGAAATGAATCACGTTATTTTCTTTTCCAATGTTTGGGATCAACGCACTCATTTACCAGCCGGCGTTTTCTCGTCCACCACCGGGCATCACACATTTGCGCCACAATGTCTTGAAACGTTTCGAAAACTGTAATTTTTGGCACAAGATGACATTGTATGTCCATAGGATTTGAAATATTGATCCATTGGATTTGAGCGCGTTTGCGCCTCCCGTCGCGAAAGGGTTAAGTTTTTGAAAATCTTTTCAAACATTGCAGTAGATAAAACCAAGTATCGCATGAAGAACTAGGGAAAAAAACATGAATAAAGATTACTAAAAAACTGAGCATCCTGATATTAAAACATACAACATCATTACTTTTTCAAGAACATAGAATGAATGTTGCATGCAAATTAAGTGATATTTCTGTGGTGCTGTATGCAACTTGCTAAAAATTTATAGCACACTGTTCCCAATATCACCCATAACATGAAAATAATTTAAAACTCAAAGAGAAAGAGGGAAAAAAAAAATGAGAAACATACTTTAATATCTACAATCACCAATATACTTAATAAATATGTTTAATCCTAAGATTAAATTAAAAAGAAAAAGAAAAAATTACTCACTTTACAACTGCAAAACATGCCGAAAACAGCTCAAACGCACCGCAACAGCGATGAGGCTGAATATTGTTAAATTTATAGTTAATAAAAGAGTCGTATTTATTTATTGAACTATTAAGAAGCAATAAAATTTAGTTTAAATTGTTTCTGCTAATTTTAATCTTAAAATTTAAATAAATTTATTTGATTAAATTTTAATTTATAACTTACATTAATTTGAGATAGGTAAGTTCGCAATTATAAGTAACATACGAAGGTAGAAGTGTTTCCTATAGATGCAAAAGAACAAGATAGGGAGGAATGATAGCGCCCTCTGTTAGAGTGAAAAAAAAGGCAATGACCCATATATATATACATATAATATCGCTTAATAAAATCGAAACAAATGATAGCTTTTTAAATTATCCTATTAGCGAATCGGACACTACGTAATTAAAAGTTAATAATTAAAACACAAAAGCTGAGGAAAGTTCTTTAGAAAGCCGGACTAATTAAATTCACCATACTAAAAGTAATTTGATTTTTTTTTTTTTTTTTTTTTTTTTTTTTTAAGTTTTTGATAATTATTACTAATTTTAAAATTACCTAATTTGGTAGTTAATAATGAAGTATTAAAAACTATTAGAAGTTAGAATTCGTTTAGATTTAACTGTTAAAATTTAAATTTAGAATCTACAAGGCAATAACCTTTTTTTTTTTTTCGTGTGTGTGTGAGTGTGTGTAACATGCAAACACCATACCAAGGATTAGAAGAAATTAGAAATAAGATTTAATTATTGAATTTACTAGAAATTTAGGATAATCATAAAGTCTAAACTGAAAATAGATAGATTTAATGTTTTTACTTTTATATTTATCAGAACATAGATGTTTGTTCTTTATAGGAAGTTAGTGAGATTATTTTTGTGAATAGTTTTATGTAAACATGATTTGTAATGAGTAAATAAATTGACTTAAGAAAATTCTTTTCTTTTATCAAAATTATCAAAATCTAAGTTTCCATTGTCATTATATATTTTTTAATCTAGAAAGTTTATTTCTTTATTTATCATATCATTTTTAGTTAATGAAAGACTATTAGGATAATTATCTATGAATGTGTTAGTACTTCTATCATTAAAGTAAAAAAGATAATATCATCAATATATCTGTAGAACATTAAGTCATTACGTAAAGTGAAGTTTCTTCCATAATAATAAAGATATAAATCAGATAATAATCTACTTGCAGAACTACCTTGCGGAATACCTTTAATACTTTGGTAAGTGTTGTGATTGTATAGACCAACATTATGATGTAATATGATTATGAAATTCAGTAAAGTTTTAAAGTAATGAAACGTTATTTTTTCTTAAATACTATGTTTATGTTCATTAAAAAGAATTAACATAGTGTTATGTAAGTCATGAATGTCTATATTATTGAATAAATCATTAAAAACAAATGTACTAATGTTCGTAATATGTTTGATATTTTTAACTCTATGAAAAAGTTGAAAACTATTTTTAACGCAATGCTTATTATTATAGTTTAAAGTTAAACTATAAATTTCTTTTAAAATTTTTGATAGAAGATTTCAAGCAACATTATTATAAGCATTACAACCAATAGTTACCTTGAAATTTTAGAGGAGTTTCATGAAATTTAGGAATAATAACTATATATGGATAGTTGAAATTTCTACATTTGAGTTTTAAAAACTTATGAAAGCTTAAAATCATTTTATTATTGATTTCAGTTGTTAAGGTGGTTTCCTTAAAAATATTACTATTAAAAATAGAGTTGTCTAAAATCTGTAGACTGATAGATTTATTTAAAGTTTTATAGTTTTCATATCAAATAAATCTAGATTGAATAATAAGCTGACATTTTAGAATTTTTAAAGCATTAATCTTCCAAACGTTGAAATATTCTAAAGGTTTGTTGTAATTAATTGAAATTTTATAAAGAAATAAATCTAAATGTAGAGAAAACTGGCTTAAAAGCTGATTTATATTACTTTTTTATAGGAAGACTAAATTTTGTGCAATAATTCATAAGTTTATGTAAATTAAAATCATTATAACCAGCCCGCATATAAAAAATCGTCTAAGATAGTTTGGAGCAGAGTTACGCATGAAAACATGATTTTGCCCCACCCCCAACCCCAAGGGGGGATAAGGTGGAATTTTACAAAATCCCTTAGTAGTGTGTGCCTTGAGTACGCATAACCAATCGACATATCAAAAAACGCTATTCTGAGATAATTTGGAGCAGAGTTACTCTTAAAAGCGTTTTCTGCACCCCTCCCCGCCTTTGAAAGAGGGGAGGGGGAATTTTCGTAAGATCCCTTTATAATGCGTGTTGGGAATGCATAAACAACACAGATGTAAAAATTAATCTTACTGAGATAATTTGAAGCAAAGTTATTATATATGCTTGGAAACATGCTTTTTGCCCCCCCCCCCACCCACCCCAACGGGGGGATAGGACGGAATTTTACAAATCTCTTTGTAGTATGTGTCTTGAGTACGTATAACCAATAGACACATCAAAAAATCGCTATCCTAAGATAATTTGGAGCACAGTCACTCTTATAAGCGTGTTTTTGCCTCCTCTCGTCCTTAAAGGGTGGGGGGAGGGTGAAATTTTGTAAAATACCTTTACTGTGCGTGTTGGGAAAGCATAAACAACCCACATATTCAAATTAATCTTGCTCAGATAATTTGAAGCAAAGTTATACTTGGAAACGGGTTTATATTTCCCCCACAGCTCCCAAGGGGAAAAGGTGGGGACTTTCGCAAAACCCCATTACAATGGGTGTTGGACACAAGTAAGTAAGCCACTCACTAAAATTTGTAACCTCAGCTCCTATAGATTTCTCAGGATGAATTTAGCGCTAAAAGGGGTGGTTCGAATTTGCCCCTTCGTAACTCCCCCCCCCCCCAAAAAAAAAAATAAATAAATAAATAAAAAATCGGAAATCGCAAAAAAACAAACATGAGGTTTTGGAAATATCCTCAAGAAGACTGTTGGCGATTTTCTATATTTTTGCACTGTTATTGGTACAGTTTTACTCAAAAACCCGTATTTTACTAAATTTGACTCCGAAAATCGCTTTTACCCCCCCCCCCCCTTAAAAATCCAAAATTCAAATCGCAGAAAATGCTTTTTTTGCACTCAAGTCTAGTCTCTCTCTCTGCAATTTCTTCACCGTGAAGTAATTTGGAGCCGAATTATGCTTATAAGGGTGTTTTTGTCTTCTGCCCCCCCCCCAGGGGGGAGTGGGGGATATTTCTCAAAATCCCGACTAAATGGCGTCAGTGTCCTAAAACCAACGTGCTCACCAAAATTTGCGAGTCTATCTCCCATAGAATCGCCACGGCTGTGTTGAGTCAGTGAATCAGTGATTTTACTCTTTTATTCCCCACCCCACCCCAACCCCAAAAGGGTAAAGGAGGAGGACTTTCACAAAATCCCGTTACAATGGGTGTTGGACACACGTAAATAAGCCACACACTAAAATTTGTGACCTCAGCTCATAGATTTCCACGGATGAATTTAGCGCTAAAAAGGGGGGGGGTCGAATTTGCCTCCTCGTAACTCCCCCCCCCCCAAATAAAAAATCGCAAAAAATCAAAAAAGGGTTTTTGCAAATACCTTCAAGAAGACGCTTCGCGTTTTTTTTTTTTTTTTTATATCTTTGAGCTATTACTACTGGAATTTTACTCGAAAATCCATGCTTTGCTAATCTTGACTCCAAAAATCCTTTTTACCTCCTCTCCCCCCTTAAAAATCGAAATTTGCAGAAAACAATTTTTTTGTACTTAAGTCTAGTCTCCCCATCTGCGATTTCTTCAGCGTGAAGTAATTTGGTGCCGAGTTATGCTTATAAAGGTGTTTTTGCCTTCTGCACCTCCGAAAATCATTTTCACCCCTTCCCCTCCTTTAAAAATCCAAAATTCAAAAATCGCAGAAAGTGATATTTTGTATTCAAGTCTAGTCTCCCCATCTACAATTTCTTCACTGTGAAGTAATTTGGAGCCGAGTTATGGTCATGAATGTGTTTTTGCCTTATGCGCCTCTGAAAATCTCATTTTTACCTCCTACCCCCCCCCCCCTTAAAAATCCAAAATTCCAAAAACGCAGAAAGGGATTTTTTTGGATTCAAGTCTAGTCTTCCCATCTGCAATTTCTTCACCGTGAAGTAATTTGGAGCCGAGTTATGCTTATAAAGGTGGTTTTTGCCTTCTGTCCCCCCCCGGGGGGGGAACTTGGGGTATTTCGAAAAATCCCGTCTTAGTGAGCGCCAGGGTGCTAAAATCAACCTGCTTACGAAAAACTGTGACTCTATCTCCCAGAGAATCGCCACGGCCGTGTTGAGTCAGTAAATGAGTGAATCAGTGAATCAGTGAGTTTACTCTTTTATATATTACATAGCCGGCTTTGCCCGCTTCGCTGGTCATTATATTGAAATGAAGTCTGAAAATACCATATCATTAATAACAATAATAATAATAATAAAGTCATTGAAATCAGTCAGAATATAAGTTAAAATTCTCGATACCTTCGATAGCAATTTTCCCACTCGCCACACTTCACAAAATCCCTTTATAATGCATGTTGCATACACATACCTAACCCACATATTAAAAAATCGGGTTTCTAACATTATTTGAAGCAAAGTTATGTTTTAAAACTTGTTTTTTAGCCCCTTCCCCCCCGGCCCGCTCTTAAATGAAAGGAGGGGAATATTTTGCAAAATATCTTTATATTATGAGTTAAATACATATAACTGACCCACACATCGAAAATCTCCTTCATAGGATAATTTACAGCAGAAATACAGATTAATACATGTCCCCCCCCCGCCCCCTAAGGGAAGGTAGGGTGGAGTTTCACAGAATCACTTTGTAGTGTGTGTTGAATACGCATAAGCAGTCCACGCATCAAAAATTGCCATTCTAAGATAGTTTTGAACAGAGTTACGCATGGAAACATGTTTTTAATCCTCTCTCAACCCTCAAGGGGGTGATGGCACGGAATTCCAAATAATCCCTTTGTAGTCTGTTTGTGTTGAGTACGCATAACCAATCAACCTATCGAAAAATCGCTTTCCTGAGATAATTTGGAGCAGAGTTACTCTTTAAAACGTGTTTTTGCCTCCTCCCCCCCCCAAACCGCCCTTAAAGGGGAGAAAAGGAAAATTTCACAAAATCCCCTTATAGTGCGTGTTGGGAACGCATAACCAGCCCACACATAAAAAGTCGTCTAAGATAGTTTGGAGCAGAGTTACGCATGAAAACATGATTTTGCCCCACCCCCACCCCCAAGGAGGATAAGGTGGAATTTTACAAAATCCCTTAGTAGTGTGTGTCTCGAGTACGCATAACCAATCGACATATCAAAAAATCGCTATTCTGAGATAATTTGGAGCAGAGTTACTCTTAAAAGCGTTTTTTGCCCCCCTCCCCACCTTTGAAGGAGGGGAGGGAGAATTTTCGTAATTCCTTTATAATGCGTGTTGGGAATGCATAAACAGCATAGATGTAAAAATTAATCTTACTGAGATAATTTGAAGCAAAGTTATATGCTTGGAAACATGCTTTTTGCCCCCCCCCCTTGGGGGTGATAGGACGGATTTTACAAAATCTCGTTGTAGTATGTGTCTTGAGTATGCATAACTAATTGACACATCAAAAATTCACTATCCTGAGATAATTTGGAGCACAGTTACTCTTATAAGCGTGTTTTTGCCTCACCCCGCCCTTAAAGGGGGGGGGGGGGTGAAATTTTGTAAAATCCCTTTACTGTGCTTGTTGGGAAAGCATAAACAACCCACATATGCAAATTAATCTTGCTGAGCTAATTTGAAGCAAAGTTATACTTGGAAACGGGTTTATATTGCCCTCCCCACCCCCAAGGGGAAAAGGGGGGACTTTCGCAAAACCCCATTACGATGGATGTTGGACACACGTAAGTAAGCCACTCACTAAAATTTGTAACCTCAGCTCCTATAGATTTCCCCGGATTAGAGTCCTGCATCGGGTCGGGTAACCCGATTTTACCCGAACCCGACCCGACCCGCAGGTCGGGTTCGGGGATCGGGTTCGGGTCGGGTTGACAGAATTTTTCTCATGCGGGTCGGGTTCGGGCCGCGTCGACTGATCTTTTTTTTCGTGCGGGTCGGTTTCGGGTTCGGGTCGTGTTTGGTTTTCATCAAGTCGGGTCGACTTGAGAACACCTTTCAAAATATTTTTAACAATTATTAACATAAATTTATAGGCCCGTTTACAACTATGTAACTAATTTAAACATTCTGCACATACTAGACATGTATCGGTTGGTTGTTTGGTTGGAGGATTTAAGGCTGATTGACTCCAGATGTGCCCTAGGCCTATAGGGAAAATGCCCTTCGCTTGAGTCTTTCTAAGTGGTCCTTGCCCGTATTTACGCGTGTTTCGGAGGAAACCACGGAAAACTCCGAACGGCTAGGTCGATGAGCACGACCTGGGATCGAACCTGACACCTCCCATCTACCAGCTTCGAGCGCAGAACCGCTCGGCCGCTGGTGGGCAGACATGTACCGGAGATCCCTATTCGTATCCGCGGATATCCGCCAGAAAAATAGATCCGTATTTGTATCTGGATCTGTTTTCTTTTCTTCAATGGAACTAATATGTATCTTTGGTAGAAATTGTATGAAAATTAGAAAAGTATTATAAATCTTTCTCGACTGTTGTTAATATATAAGTTAAAGAAATACAAATACAGTATAACCTCGCATTTACATTCTGGAAATTGAAAAGATTTCGCAGTTTACAAGTTTTTTTTTACTTTCTTCTATATGCAGTAGAAGAAAGTATTAGATTCGTAAAAATTTTCAACTTCCGGTTTTTGATGAATTTGCACGTTTTGAGAGTCCCGAACACGATTTGACTATTTGTAGAAAATATCAGTCTGTGTCTCTGTATGTGTATGACAAAAGTTTTGTAGCTACTGTATCTCTGGAACAACTGCACATAATTGCATATAAATTTATAAATAAATGCACCTTGACATAAATTAGTGCCTATCAACTTTTGGTGCGCATCGCTCAACAGATAGCGCTGCTATACAGGGATTTCCCACAATTTAAGGGAATACTATATCTCAGGAACTACTGCAGAGAATTGCATATAAATTTATATGTAGATGCACCTTGACATAACCTAGTCCCTATCAACTTTTTATGTCAATTTCTCAAAACGTGGCGCTGCTATACAGTGATTTCCACAGTTCTAGAAAAGGCTATATTTCAGGAACTACTACACAAAATTGCACATAAATTTGTATGTAGATGTACCATGATATGAATTATTGTCTTTCCACTTTTGGTACCAATAATTCAATAGGTGGCGGTGTTATACAACGATTTCCATAATTTAAGGGAAAGAGATATATCAGGTTCTATTGTGTATAATTACAAAAAAAAAAAAAAAAAAAAAAAAAAGATATCTGAAAAGACCATTATCAGACATTATGCTGATTCAATTCGGATGCATATCGATCAATAGGGGGCGCTGCTGTCCTGAAATTTTTCTCGAGAACGGAAAAGCTATATCTCAACTTCTATGGTATAACTGTACAAAATTTGATAAGTGAAATAACCATTATGAAAACGCATTTTTCATATACTATTTATGGAGAATGAAACTGTCTGTCTTTGTACAATGTAATTTTTCTCTAAGATGAAAATCGTCTGCATTCATTATGGTAGGTAATTTTAATAAATAATAGCTTTAGTAAATTATCTGTACTGAGCGAATTTGTATTAGAAAATGTAGAAGAAAGTCTTGTGGTGGGCACAACATACTAGTTTCATTTTTTTTTATTTTTATGTTTTTATTTATTTATTTATTTAATACTTTTACTTTTAATGAAATTCAATCCTCGCTTTTATGTAAACGGAATTTTGAATTTTCCTCCATTTATACTTGTTTATACAGCAAATATAGAAGAAATACTTGTTGTGATTTCATTTAAAGCTAGTATGCTGCGACCACCTCAAACTTTTTTCTATATTTTCCTATAGGAACTCGCTCAGTAAAAATATTTTCTTAAAACTATTATTTATTAAAATTATCTACCATGATAAATGATTTTCATTTAGAAAAAACTAACACTAAATATAAGAAAAGAAAGACAGTTTAATTCTCTATAAATAAAGTCTTTAAAAAAGCGTCTTCATAATGGTTACCTCATACATCGGGTTTCAAACTGTTATATGCCATAGAAGTTGAGATGTAGCCACATCCCGTTCTTAGGGAAAACTGCACTATAGCAGCGCCACTTATTGGCTAATATGCATCCAAATTGAATCAGCGTAATGTCATATAATGGCTACACTGATACATGTCAAGTTTTGATATCGCCTTCCCTGAATATGCGAAAACCGACGTATAACAGCACCACCTGTTAAGCAATTGACACAAAAGTTGATGGACACTAACTTATGTCAAGGTACATCTGCATATAAATTTATATCCAGTTAACTGCAGTAGTTCCCGAGATACAGTCGCACATTTTTTTTTTTTTTTTTTCACGCAGACACACAAACAGACAGATACATATTTTCTAAGAATACCTAGTCAAATTGTGTTCTGGAACCCTCAAAACGTGTAAATCCATCAAAAAACGGAAGCTGAAAATTTTTACGATTCCAATTACTTTCTTCAATTAAATACAGAAGAAAGTAAAAAGTAATGTAAAATAAACACATTTAGGAAACGGATTCTATCAAGGTATAATAATAATATTCTTTAACGTCTTCTCTAGAACAAATAAACAACGCACGAAAATTGCAACTGTAAGAAGATAATTTGCTGATCGTGTGAATTGAAAGTGATTGTGAGAAAGCAGATATTCAATTGCGAATCATATATCCCAGCTACCCAAATTATTATAAACATTCACGTCGAACAAAAGCAATAAATAAAGATATATATACATTTTTTTTTTTTTTTTTTTTCAGAATATAAGCATTAAACAACGAACTACTAACATTGAAAATGAAGCATATTTTTGCAATCTTGAAGTTCACAACTCACATAAATGTTCAAACATTATTATTAAACATTTTTTTTTTTTTAACTCAATACAATCAGTAATTACATTTTTTTTTTTACTTTCTCCTATATTTAATCGAAGAAATTATTGGATTCATAAAAATTTTCGACTTCCTTCGACGGATTTACAAGTTTTGAGATGTCTAGACTATATGTCAGGTTTCATTGCGTATAATCCAACAAAACCTGATATGTGAGAAGACCAATATGAGATATTACGCTGATTCAAATTGAATGCCTATTAGCCAACAGGTGGCGCTGCTACACAGTGATTTCCGCAATTTAAGGAAAGGCTATATCTCAAGAACTACTGCACAGAATTTCATATAAATTTGTATGTAGGTGCCCTTTAATATACATTAGCGCCTGTCAACTTTTGGTGTAAACCGCTCAACAGGTGGCGCTGCTACACAGCGATTTCCACAATTACAAGGAAAGCTATATCTCAGGTTCTATTGTGTATCACCAAACAAAATTTAATATGTGAGAAGGCGATTATGAGACATTATGCTGACTCAGTTTGAATGCTTCTCGGCCAATAGGTGGCGCTGTTATACTGCAAATTTCATCGATAACAGGATGGCTATATCTCAACTTCTATGCCATATAACTGTACGAACCATGATATGCGAGATAACCATTATAAAAACGCATTGTTTAAGAAGTTTTTTTTAGACGATAAAACTGTCTCTCTTTGGATATTTAGTGTTAGATTTCCCTAAAATGAAAATTATTTGCATTCATCGCGTTAAACTTTTTAATAATAGTTTTAATAAATTATTTGCACTTAATGAATTTGACAGAAAAATTTAGAAGAATGTCTTGTGGTGGCCACAACATACTAGTTTTTTTTTTTTTAATTTACCAACTGTGTGACAATGAAAATTTATTTTATTTTTTATCATGTTATATCATTTTACCTTTTTTTGCATGATTTTTAGATGAATAAGTAATGTTGATTTATTTTTCGGGTTTCGGGTCGGGTTCAGGTCGCAAAAATTTTTCTGTTGCGGGTTCGGGTCGGTTTTCGGGTTGATGAAAATTTTTTTGTCGGGTTCGGGTTGATAAAATTTTTTTTATCGGGTTCGGGTCGGGTTTCGGGTTGATTTAAAATTCATCTGTCGGGTTCGGGTCGGGTAAAACCCGACCCGCGCAGGACTCTACCCCGGATGAATTTAGCGCTGAAAGGGGTGGCTCGAATTTGCCCCCTCGTAACTCCTCCGTAAAATCGAAAATCGCAAACAACCAAAAATGAGGTTTTGGAAATATTCTCAAGAAGACTCTTGGCGTTTTTCTATATCTTTGTGCTGTTATTGGTACAGTTTTACTCGAAAACCCGTATTTTGCTAAATTTGTCTCCGAAAATCGTTTTTTTTTTTTTTTTTTTTTTTTTTTTTTTTTTTGACTTCTGTCCCCCCCAGGGGGGAGCGGGGGATGTCCCAAAACCAACGTGCTGACCAAAATTTGCGAGTGTATCTCCCATGATATCGCAGCAGCTGTGCTGAGTCAGTGAATCAGTGATTTTACTCTTTTATTCCCCACCCCACCACCAAAGGGGGAAAGGGGGAAACTTTCACAAAATCCCGTTTCAATGGGTGTTGGACACACGTAAATAAGCCACACATTAAAATTTGTGACCTCAGTTCCCAGATTTCCATGGATGAATTTAGCGCTAAAAGGGGGGGGGGAGGTCAAATTTGCCCTCTCGTAACAACCCCCCCCTTTTTACCCCTCTCCCCCCTTTAAAAATCCAAAATCGCAGAAAACGATTTTTTTGTACTTAGTCTCCCCATCTGCAATTTCTTCACCGTGAAGTATTTTGGAGCCGAGTTGGGCTTATAAAGGTGGTTTTTGCCTTCTGTTCCCCCGGGGGGGGGAACTTGAGGGTATTTCGCAAAATCCCGTCTTAGTGAGTGTCAGGGTCCTAAAATCCACCTGCTCACCAAAAACTGTGACTCTATCTCCCATAGAATCGCCACGGCCGTGTTGAGTCAGTGAATCAGTGAATGAATGAATCAGTGAATCAGTGAATGAATGAATCAGTGAATCAGTGAGTTTACTCTTTTATATATATAGATAATGAAGCACGATAATTTATATATATAGATAATGAAGCACGATAATGCAAAATATCAAAAAATGTGTCAGAAAATTGTTTAGAATAATTGTATTTCTGAAAAATTTTAAAGTAAACATTAATTAAATGTTGTTGTTTTTTTTAATTTTAAAGATAAATTTCTAATTTCTAACCAATTATAATTTTGATTGTAAGAAGCAGCAAGTTGATCAATTGAATTTTTAATCATATCATAGTCTATAGATTTAAATTTGTTTTTCCTAAGACCACGTTTATTTCTAGACGTTTTTTGAAATTACATAAAATTTAAACGAGAATAAATATTGTTATAATTATCAAACTGACAGATTTAAGATCACTGAAACCACATAGACCAATAAGAATAAAATTTCATCAAATTAAAATTACCTGTGAACACTGATTGTTAATTATTGAAACAATTAATTTTACTTTTTGATTTTTGAAAGAATAAATTTTAATTTTATTCCTAGATAGTTGCTATTTAAATAATGTAGCCTGTGCGTTAAAACAACATAACCTCCTCTCCCCCCCCCCCCCCCCCAAAAAAAAAAAAAAAAAAAAAAAAAAAAATGCATACAAGCAATGAGTATATAATATATATATATATATATCTGTGTGTGAAATCTTCAGCGCGTTGAAGGAAGGGGGAATCATATAAAAGGATACAATTTTCTGAAAATGATTTACAATTCCTCATTTCTTTCATAATATTTTCCATAAAAGGATCTACGATGTTGGGGAACCTATTACATTTTTATGAGCTTATAAGGTTTGCCATGAGGTCCAGCAACGAGATAAGCATAGCCTCTAGGTGCATGTTTCGTTATTTAAAGTACTCACTGACATTGTCATTCCCACCAATTATTAAGGACCCGAAATCAGCATAAATGGTGTAAGGATAATGATGCTGATAATGATAATTTTAGAACTGAAGAAAATTTTCCTCAGGCATTTTTATGTGCTGTACTGTGGTGCATGGTCTTTGCAATAACTGATATGGTTATTCAAAAGTTCTTTTCTTGAGGAACGACGGAGACACCTGTAGTAATAAAAAACTTTAGGATCATGTTATGTCAAGTCAGCAAGGAGGCGTGAAAAATTGTCTATCGAGTAGTACTGATGTGTTTTTTCATTTTTTAACAATGAATTGTTAATAACATCAGAATTATTTTAATTGAAATCTCTAGACAAAAAACATAATCTTCAATGCCTAATCAATTAGTAGATTTTTCTTCATGGTCACAATCTAATTTATCATCGAAAGATTTAAATAATTTTATTTATTTATTTATTTTATATATAAAACAACACAATAGATGACTTTTTTCGGATGGTTAATTAAATCTACTTTACTACCACAAACGTAATTTCATTGCTCACGTGAATACAATTTCATTACTTTATCATGCTAGCATGATAAAGTAATCGCTTAATTTCAAAGAATGAATTAATCACTCCATATAGGAACGTAATATTTCACAATGACATTCATCCTTTCTGAGTATCTGTTTTATCAGAAACTGACAATTTGCGAAAAAAAAAACTGGTTCCAAATATTCTCTCTGTCGGGGTGAAAGAGCAAAGCACTCCATTTCGAAGTGGAACAGGAAAAATCTTTAAAGGGGGTGAATTGAGAGCCTTTTCATTGGATCGATTAAGTCATGTGATATTTTGGAGCGAGATCTACAGATTCAAAATGGCTGCCCGCGATCCCGTGCTCGTGCTGACGTGCTTATAAGATTTGAAAATAACTAAAGATAACTAAATGCTTTGAAAATAACTGAAAACAGATTATGCTTAAAACATTAAGGGTAAGTACTGTTTTATTTTTCGATCTCAATAAGTTTTTTGAAATTACCTACCTAATAACTCGCTTATCTATGTTATTGTAAATGTTTTTCATGTACTGTACTAAAAACGATCGGTACTTACGTATTCACTGCATGTCATTTTACGAAGTGAAGTATAATCTGCACAAGTTTATCATACTTTTTTATCGTTTAACACTATTTGTGTAATTTTTTATCATATAAGTTTGTAACAATAACAGGTTTATCATAGTGCCGAATAACTGCTGGCATGCGGTTAATACGAAAATGCCATGTTTTAAATATTTTTTTTTTTTTTCAATTATAATATTACTAAATGTATATACATACAATTGAATTTTTTTAATGCATGCAAATTTTCTAAATTTTATTATGATAAATTTCTAAATTTTGCATCTGTACCTTACCTTAACAATAATTTTTAGATTTCTGGTAAAATATCTATACATATAATAAAATAAGATGTTTGTGTGTGTGTCATTGTGTATGGTTTCCAGAGCTTTTTAAGAAAACGGCTGATGGCTGAGCTACAAAAATTTGCATGGTGGTTCGTAATGACCTCTCCTGATGCACCTCGAAGCCCGATTTTCGAATTTTGTTTTAGTTTTCTTTTAATTAATTAAAATATTAAAATAAAAACCTTCTAATTACTGATAAATTGGCCATTTAATTTTAATCCTTAATTTAATTGTTGCCAAAAAAAATTATCATTATTTTTTGGACAGAAAAAAAAAAAAAAAAAAAAACGTGAACAATAAAAATTACATTTATTTAAAATATTTAATTTTATTCCTTAATTTAATTGTTGCCAAAAAAATTATCATTATTTTTTCGACAGAAAAAAAATAAAAAAAAACGTGAACAATAAAAATTACATTTATTTAAAATGAGGAAAGTAAATTTAAAAAAAATAGAAATATCAGTCGTATCGTTACAAATAAGATACCAAATGAAAGATGCAATTTTTGTGAATCCAACGGATTAAACAGCTTATCGATCGGACAATTAGATTTTTTAAAATTAACTAATGTATGTATTTTAGGTGGCAAGAGAAGGAGATTGTATGGAAACCGTTTGGAAATTTTTTTTAAATGTGCCACTAATTAAGTCACATGTTTTTTTTAAAGTGGGATTAAAAATTGCAGTTTTGAATTTTTTTTTAAATTTTCTTTCACAAACACAAACATATAGTATACAGCCTGTACAACACTAGACCAAATTGAAGTTCAAATTTCATCAATATTTAAATAAATAAATGAAAATAAAAATATGTTTAATGGGAAATATATATAACCATTAAAAGTTTAGTTGTCTAAAATATGGCAGAAATAGCGCTCATAGCATATTGTTACAAGGTATTAAGTCTTATTTTTACAAGGGATTAAATCTAAAATGGTGACAAAAATTCAAAAGTCACCAAAGAGAGCTATATTAAGGCGGTACTATGATCATGCTTACAAACCATAACCGCATTATATAACCACAAAAAATTAATTGTCTCATGCAACAGACGTAGCCGGTCATAGCATATTATAATATTTAGCGTGAAATTGTTATCATTTTTATGGTTGATCGGGGATAAACCAAATAAACATAGGAAATAACGTAAAAGCAAATATTATGTGCACCACGTATAGTGTTGTTCATATGTAACTGGGATTCAAATATAAAGGGGATACTTCATTTTTTTTCGATACTATCTATTTCGTAACTGTTATCTAATAAGGACTTAATGGAAGCCTATTGGTAAACCATTGTCTCAGGTAATAGGGACAAGCGCCCGAGTTTTAGCGGATGACCAAATCGCTACCGAAGGCAGCAGGGATCCGAAGCGAGCTTTTGAGCAATTTTAGTATTTTATTTTATTTTTATAAAGCTATATAGAAAAGAGTTTCCTTTAAATTTAGGGACCAGCGAAGCGGGCAAAGCCTGCTAGTAAAAAATAAAAAAATAAAAAAAGTATGTAAATAAAAAAATAAATAATAAAATGTAATATAGAAGTGAAACTTAATATATAGTGTATATATATATGTAAAAATCAGAATATGGTACATCTCTAAAATTTGAAAACAATAAAGTTTTTAATTAATTTTCACTAATTAAATATAAAACAGCTTTCTTAATGTGTCATAGCATAATAATGAAATTTCAATACACAGATTTAAATTACAATTTTTACTCATTTGAAATATTATTAGCAAATTGTGGATTGTTCTTATGTAAACAATAACAGTAAGTTTTTTTTTATTATTTCCTGTCATGCCGAAAATACAATCCTGATTTTTAAAGGATGTCTGTGCATACTACATGTATGCTTTAAAAAAATTAACATTTGTATTGATTTATCGTATACTTTACTTTTTTTTTTTTTTTTTTTTTTATTATTATATTTTACCAGAAATCTAAAAATTATTGTTAAGGTAAGGTACAGATGCAAAATTTAGAAATTTATCATAATAAAATTTAGAAAATTTGCAAGCATTAAAAATTCAATTGTATGTATATACATTTAGTAATATTATAAATAAAAAAAAAAAAAAAAAAAAAAATTTAAACGTGGCATTTTTGTATTAACCGCATGCCAGCAGTTATTCGGCTTTATGATAAACCTGTTATTATTACAAACTTATATGATAAAAAATTAAATAAACAGTGTTAAACGATAAAAAAGTATGATAAACTTGTGCAGATTATACTTCACTTCGTAAAATGACATGCAGTGAATACGTAAGTACCGATCGTTTTTAGTACAGTACGTGAAAAACATTTACAATAACATAGATAAGCGAGTTACTATGTGTAGGTAATTTCAAAAAACTTTTTGAGATCGAAAAATAAAACAGTGCTTACCCTTAATTTTTTAAGCATCATCTGTTTTCAGTTATTTTCAAAGCATTTAGTTATCTTTAGTTAATTCAAATTAAAATTAATATTTAAAAAATTTATTATTATAATCAGAAATCCTGGCGTCAAATTGAAGATAATTCCTTTCTGTATATAAAGGTGAAGAAGTTTGTAAATTGAACCATTAGTTCATGAGATATAACAAATTTTTAATTTATCAAAAATTTTTAATTAAAAAAAAAAAAAAATCTTTCTTGCTCAACTTCATCGTCAAAAAAGCTACAATTTCAGAAAAAATAATTACAGCAATTCATCAATAAATAATAAAAACAAAAATTTAGTGTCCCGGACCCCCTTAAAGGTTATAAGCATCTTTTATAATTATTAAAAGAAACATTGTGGTTAATAATGTTAACACGAATTTCACCCTTTTTTTTTTGTGTGTGTGTGTGGGGGGGGGGGAGATAGGGTGTTTTAGTAGATATTTATTTATAAGATATATTAAAATCAGAATTAGATTTTTAAGGGAAAATATCTGTCAATAGTACATAATTTTTTCTTCTTACTTAAAAAAGGAGTTAAAAACGACTTATCAAAGTGGAGTGGAGTCACTCATTTAACATAATGATTCAGTTCAAATAAGGAGTGCTTATTGTTTATCAAAAAGGAGTGAAAATGAATTATCAAAAAGGAGTGAAAATAATTACTCCGCAAGATAGATGAAATTCACTCCTATAGGAAAAGTGCATTTTCATTACTGGAAAGGAGTGAAAATTAACTCAGTCTGAGCTAAAATCACTGGATTTTTTTAAGAGAGATGGCATGTGTCTTTTTAAATGCCATAAGTGCAGTAAATCTTTCGTTGTAGTTAGGGCATACATAGGAAGACTGTGAATTAAATGCACTTTCGACTTTCGTCAACTTTCAGATGGAAAGTTCGTTTTTTCGGTGAAAAGATTTATCAAATACATCGCATATAAACGCTTTTCCTTCTGAATGTATTTTCATATGCCTGTTCAAATAATCTTTTCTAATAAATATTTATCACAGGTTTGACATGAATTGAATGCCCTTCCGGAAACTATCAGATGAAAAGTTTATTTTTGCCATAAAATGATTTATTATGGTCAGTCTTCGCGTGCATATCGGGTAAAGCAAATCCAAGTTAACATTATTTCTGGTGTATACTCCGCAAGTAAAATACACAATTTCTCCATCAAAAATTTTGTTAACAGAAAAATCTATATTTTTTCGAAGGAAAACCTCGCACAAATATAAATTTATTTCTCAATTAAAATTTCTGGTGCAAAATTGGCTAATATGACCTGTTGATTACACACCGGAAATTACGGTACTTGGGCCAGATCTCCTCAATAGGTTACCTGTAACCCTGAGTTTGTATTCGTACATGTGGCGAATCTCGCCTGTACGGGACTGCTGCCGTGTCGTCCAGGTTTCATTTAGCTTGGGACATAATAGCAGGGTTAAATGGGCTTACAAAGAGCTTGATAGTGGTGCACACCTCGAATCGTTTTCATATAGTGCATGTAAAGATTATTCTTCTGAATGCATTTTCATATGCCTGTTTAAATCATGTTTAGTAAATTATTTATTACTATTGGAGAGCACCCATAAAAAAAAAAAAAAAGTTTAAAAAATCGTTTTAAGCATATAGTTTTTTAAAAAAAATAATGTAAAACATTTTTTTAAGGTAAATAAACACCTATTTGAATATCTGAAGAGTCTAACATTATGAACCAACTAGGCTAAAATCATAGAATAATAATAAAGGAAGAAGGAGCGTACGTGTTTTGGTTTCGGTTTGTAAAATCCAGGAATGCCGGGTAACAGTGCTTCCATCTGATTGGTTGGCGACTTGTTGGCGAGATTTTTGAATCGCCTCGTCTCTCTCTCAATCAGTCTGCGAGGCAGCACCCACAACAAACAGCGATAAATGCGCGGAGGATGGGTGCCCTACTTCAAAGTTGAGAGGAGCAAAAGTAGCTTTCGCTGGCATTTCACTAGAAGGGGTTTGTAAGCATTAGAGTATTGGCATGCTCCTTCTTCCTTTATTATTATTCTATGGCTAAAATATTCCCCCAAAAATATAATAAATAATTATAAGATTAAAAAAAAAAAATTATATACCATGTTTTTAAATAGCTTAAACTTCTCTTTAAAACGCATTAAAAAGCTCCAATAGGCAGGTAATGGATTTGGCGCCAAATTTGACAACTTTTTGCCCTTGGCGACTTTTTTGGCGACTTTTGGCGAGAAAATTCTTATTATCGATATTCCAAAGATGGACGTTCTAATGTGATTGGTTAAAGAGTTACCGGAAATTTGAATTTAAAAAAAAAAAGTTGGTTTTAAAAATAAAATATTAATCCTTTCCGATCAACATATATTTGCATCATGAACTACATTAGCACTTTATCATTGTGTAGAAAATCTTTAAAATGATAACGACGTCAATTTTTGCCAAATGCATAATTTAACTTTTAACAATTTTTTAACGCTCACGTTTAATTAAATGTATTTATTTTTAGGTCGAAAGAAAATGAACTCGTTTGGCAACAATTAAATTATAGTTAATATTTTAATGGCTATTTTTATTGCTATTAGGAGCTTATCATTTTCACATTTTAATTAATTAAAAGAAAACTATTCGAAAATTCGAAAATCTGACTTCGAAGTATTGTGTTGTCACCAGGTTCTGAGCTACTGTGAAAGTTTCAAATGTCTAGCTAGTCGGGAAGTTAGTTAAAAATCGATTGCAAGATTTGTCCCTGACAAACACACAAGAATCGAAGTTAATAAAAACATGGTAAAATGGGTAAGTAAATACTTTCAGTTTAATTTTTTAAGTTATGAATTTTTAAAAAATTATAATAAGTTTAATTTTTTTTTTTTTTTTTTAAATTTATAATGAAACAATTTTTAAACCTTTTTCAAAAAATAGAACGCTGATTTAAAAATAACACTAACCTTGTATGATGAAGGACCCTCAACTCTACTGGTAGATGATTAGAGTGATGAGGAGGCCAGGTAACATAGCAATCGGTGGTGATGATGAGTTCTAACAAATTTGTTTATATCTGTTTTAAGCATCCTTTCTCAAACATTCTTTTGAGTAAATGAGACAAATAAAATGTTTCTCTACATTACGTGTATTTAAATGATTCAAATTTGAATTATCAGCAAACGTTTTGTTGTATGTGGGGCAAACTAGTTCATTCTATAAAGAGAGAAAAAACAATTTTACCACTTTGTTTTTACTTTAAAAAATATTATTATAAATTTGTGTAATTAATTTTAAAAACTAAATATTTATGAATAAGATATATTACAATGTCTTTTTAAATCGAATCAACGTTAAAAATCTTAGTTTAATCGTTTACTTAAAAAGATTAAGATTAATTAAGTTATTTAAATTTAAATATATAATAGGTTTATAATAAAACAATCTCACGCACCTGAAACAACAACAACAACAATATATATATATATATATATATATATATATTAATAAAACAATTTCTTAAACCCACTCCAAGAACTTGAATGTAGCTATAAAAATAATTATAAGATAAAAAAACATGTTTAACATATATAACATGTTTTTAAATTTTCTGATGAATCATTAATAAAATACGCGAGGATAAAAAAATAATATATAAGCAATATTTAAGCATGCGAACTCAGTTCAGTGAACTAATAATAATGAAAAAAAAAAAAAAAAAGTTGGTTTTAAAAATAAAATATTACTCCTTTGAGAACAACGTATATTAGCATCATACGTTAGCACTTATCAATGTGTATAAAATTTTTAAAATAATAATATGACGTCAATTTTTTTTTAGATGCATCATTTAACTTTTCATAATTTTTTAACGTCCACGTTTAATTAAATATATTTATTTTTATGTCGAAAGAAAATGAACTCGTAAATTTTTTTTAGCAACAATTAAATTATAACTAATATTTTAATGGCTATTTTTTATTGCTATTAGAAGCTGATTATTTTCATATTTTAATTAATTAAAAGAAAACTATTCGAAAATCTGACTTCGAAGTATTGTGTTGTCACCGGGTTCTGAGCTACTGTGAAAGTTTCAAATGTCTAACTAGTAGGGAAGTTAGTTAAAAATAGATTGCAAGATTTGTACCGGACAAACAAACATACAAATAAACAAGAATAGAAATTGATAAAAACATTGTAATAACACAAACTTTGAACGTTGAGTACCTTAGCTGCTCATGAAACTTTGATAGACGTTTAAGACATAGCATAACTGTGTTGCATGACCGCACTAACGAATTGAGCCTCATTGTCATTGCCATTTATCAGACGATGAGGTAATCCATTTCCTGAGAAGACTTCATTTGCCAGGATTACATTATTTAGCAATAGCTTGCTTTAATGGGAATAACACTACCCATTTTTTAGTACAAGCGTCAGCAATAAAGATCCATTTCATGCCTTCACTAGTTTCTGGTTTGGGTCGAAAAAGATCAATGGAGATATTTTTAAAACGTTGGGCTGGAATGGGCGTTTGCAACAGATTAGCAGGTTTCTGATTAGTGGCTTTACCTAATGTATTCTGCATAACCCTTTACGTAATCGGTGATATATTTTCTCATATCAGTCCAATAATATCTATACAATATTCGAATAAAAGTTCTACCAGCCCCATAATGTGCAACTGTAGGAGCATTGCGATATAATTTTATTATATTCTGTCTTTCATGAGAAGGAACTACTAACTGAGCTTCCTACACTTCAGAATCTGGCGAATAACGGTAAAATAGACCTTGCCTGATAACATACCCCCTCTGAATCTAATTAGCAATGCCAACTCCCTTGATGACAACTTCAAAACAATCTATGATCTTCTTTAGTTTTAGATCCTTCAATCGTTCATCAATAACTATAATTTGTAATTCCCAAAAAGTTTCTTCATTTTTACACATTTGTCCCGAAAGCAAATCTGCTAAAATTTTGCATTTTCCTGGAACAAAATCAGACCTTAAATTCTAAGATTGTATTTGGAATGCCCATCTGACCAATCTTTTAGTTGGTAATTTTAAACTCATCAGCTATTTTAATTGTTCGTGATCCAACGCCCTTTTAATTTCTGAACCCTCAATTTATCCTCTAAAATTTAGGGCTCAAACTACCGCAAAGACTTCTCGTTCAGTCGTCGAGTAACTTTTTTCAGCAAAGCTTAAATTTACTGACATGCTCTATGAGATGTTCATCAGCAAAACTGTCTCCTTTTACAAGCAATGCTTCCAAGACGTAACTATTTGCAACTGTTCGAATGATAAAAGGCTTTGTAGCACCAACTTGTTTACTAAACTCTTGTTACTAAACATTTTTGAGAGTCTGGAAGGCTTGTTGCTCAATTTTATTCCATTTCCAGGAGCTATTTTCTCTATTTGTAAATTTGCTAAGGAGTTTAGCAATATTTTATAAATTTGGGATGAGTTTTTATACCACGAACATGTTTTAAAAAAATGATTGAATATGCTTAATATTTCTTGGACAAGGAATGTTTTGTATTGCTACAACTTTATCTTAATTAACCTCTATTCTATTAAGGGCTATCCCTAACCCAAGATATTTGACACGAACGCGTGCAAACATAAATTTTTCTCTGTATACAATTAGAAATTTCGATGTCTGTCGAAAATAGTTTTCAAGATGCTGTTCAAAGGTTAAGGATAATACAATAATGTCATCTGAATATATTAAAATATTCACTGTATGTAATAAATTACGAACTTGTTCATGAGACGCTATAAAACGGCTTGGGCTTTACGAAGTTCATACTGCCCAAGGAATTATTTTGTACCGAAATGATTTAAAGTGCAAACAAATAATGTCTTGTTTGAAACTGCTGAGGTAATTCTATTTGATGATAGTCAAATTTTAAGACAAAGTAGACATAAGTGTAGTGAGTTTTCATCGTGCAAAAAAGCATCCATGAGAGACAGTGGATATTTGTCAGATATAGTTATTGAATGTAGCTTACGATAGTCTATACACAGCCTAACATTTTTATTAAGCTTGGGATCTAAAACTACCGATGTTGCATATGATGATTTGAATTCGTCTATAATATTATTGGTTAAAAGTTCATCTATTTCTTTATTTAGAAGACTTTTCCATTTCGATGATAATCTGTAAGGTGGAGATGGGAATGGTGGGTGGTCATCTGTGTTTATAGAAAGCTTTATAATAGCAGTACTTCATAGCCCTACTAGCTTTATACTTCATAGAATTGTTTTAGCAGATATGACATAGGTTTCAGAATGACCCCCGCCCCGGGATATCAATGTTTCCATTACTAAGAAGATTTTGAATTATAAAAGTTTTTTTCCTAGTGAGGGGGGGGGGATTATTTGCGTTTATTTAATATGAAAGGCCATCGGAATTTATGAAAAACGCTAAAAGGAAAAAACAATAATCTTTTTCCCCGCTAAATTTTTAAATAAAAATTTGTTGAAAAATTTCGGGATGAATTTTTGCAGTTGGGTATTAAAAATTGTATTCTCGTGGCCAGGGCCACTGCGCGTTACATGGTTAAAAGTTTTTAAAAGTTTAGTTTGAATTATTGAATTAATTGTTTTTTCGCTATTTATATCAGCAATATTTTACACTAAATACATTTCAAATACTTATTTATCTATATATATAAAAGAGTACTTCCTGAGTGAGTGACGGGGGGGGGGGGGGTGATTCATCATCGTCCAGACCAAACCCCTGGACCTAGAAGCATGAAATTTCATGACAATGTTCTTTCTATGACGTAGGCATCCACTAAGAAGCGATTTTACAAAATTCGCCCCCCAAGGGGGGGAGGGGGGGCAAAACGTGATTTCACAAAATCCTTCATATCTCAAACAAAAAAACAGATATCCGTAAAATTTTTGCTTTAAAATATAGCTAATACAAATGTCTAAAAACCAATTTCTGGAATTTTCAAAATTCGGTCCCCAAGGGGGGCGGGGGGGGGGGGGCAAAACGTGATTTCACATGCGTAAAACGTGAATTCGCATAATCCTATATATCTCAAACAAAAAAATAGATATACGTGAAAATTTTGCCCTAAAATATAGCTAATGCAAATATCTAAAAAATAATTTCTGGAATTTTAGAAATTCAGCCCGCAGGTGGGGCAGCAGGGGGGGGGGCTAAGGGGCAAAAACAAATAGAAATAAAGTTAGGGCGTTCAAAACTGATACAGATAGGTTTTAGAGGTCTGCAAGTCGAATGAGGATATTTTCGATTGTGTAAAGTTATTAGGAGGGGCAGGAAGGGGGCGAGGGGAGAGGGGGTCTAAAAAATAAAAATAGAGTTAGATCGTTCAAAATTGGTATATAGAGGTTTTCGATACCTACAAATCGATTGCGGATATTTTCGAATTTGTAAAATTATTAGGAGGGGCGGTAAGGGGGGGAGCTATGGGCAAAAACAAATAGAAATACAGTTAGGCCGTTCAAAATTGGTACAGATAGGTTTCAGAAGCCTGCAAGTTGAATGGGGATATTTTCGAAAGTGTAAAGTTATTAGGAGGGCCGGGAAAGGGGGAGGGGAGAGGGGGGCAAAAAATAAAAATAGAGTTAGATTGTTCAAAATTGGTATATAGAGGTTTTCGATACTTACAAATCGATTACGGATATTTTCGGATTTGTAAAATTATTAGGTGGGGCGGTAAGGGGGGGCTATGGGCAAAAACAAATAGAAATACAGTTAGAGAGTTCAAAATTGGTACAGATAGGTTTTAGAGGCCTGCAAGTCGAATGGGGATATTTTCGAAAGTGTAAAGTTATTAGGAGGGCCGGGAAAGGTGGAGGGGACAGGGGGGGGGCAAAAAAATAAAAATAGAGTTAGATCGTTCAAAATTGGTACATAGAGGTTTTCGATACTTACAAATCGATTGCGGATATTTTCGAATTTGTAAAATTATTAGGAGGGGCGGGAAGGGGTGGGCCGGTAAGGGGGGTTATGGGACAAAAACAAATAGAAATACAGTTAGGCCGTTAAAAATTGGTACAGACAGGTTTTAGAGGCCTGCAAGTCGTATGGGGATATTTTCGAAAGTGTAAAGTTATAAGGAGGGCCGGGAAGGAGGGAGGGAAGAGGGGGGCAAAAAAATAACAATAGAGTTAGATCGTTCAAAATTGGTATATAGAGGTTTTCGATACTTACAAATCGATTGCGGATATTTTCGAATTTGTAAAATTATTAGGAGGGGCGGGAAGGAGGGCTGTGGGCAAAAACAAATAGAAATACAGTTAGGCCGTTCAAAATTGGTACAGATAGGTTTTAGAGGCCAGCAAGTCGAATGGGGATATTCTCGAAAGTGTAAAGTTATTAGGAGGGCCGGGAAGGGGGGTGGGCGGAGAGGAAAAAAAATAGAAGATCATTCAAAATTGGTACATAGAATGAAAGTCAGTTCTTTTTGTTTTACTTTTTCGCAGATCGCTCTGTGGATACTTATAACTATTTTATGTAAAGAAGAAAATGTTTTTCCTCAAAATTACATTGATAGTAGAATGAAATAAAACAATGAAATATCCGTAATTAATTCATAGCTGAAGAATAAAATCACATAAAATATAACTCATAAAATGTAACACGCATAATAGTAAAAATTATTTCCATAACAAGATATTCCCTTTTTTTTTTTCACCAATTTTAAGGAAAGCGAATAATAAATTACCGATACACACTTGCGAATATATATATATATATATATTGCAACTAAATATACAGTAACCGCCGCTTAATAAAATCAGCCACTTAATATGATCAAATTGCCAAGACCGGAATCAAATCAATACAAATTACTTTTAAAGCCGCCGCTTAATAAAATCAGCATCGCAGGTTAATAAACTCAAAAATATCTCCTCAGCAGCCAAAAATATCATTTATGCACACTAAATACTTTTTAAATTTACATTGTGATTTTTTTTTTTTTTTTTTTTTTTTTTTTTTTTAATAAGAAAAGAAATTAAAGCAGAACAATCCATCCTTTATCGAATCATTGTCGAAGATTTTACACTTGCAGCACAGTTACAAATTAAACACACCCCATCACTTATCTCCGTAAGAATTTCAAGGAACATATTCTTCAAAACACAGTAATAAGTTACAAATTTGGTTTGAAATGATATATATATATATATTTTTTTTCTAATTATTAAAAAGGAATTTCTAGTTCTTATTTTAAAATTACTATAATTCATGAGATTTAAACGAAAATATTTTAAATTTATAAGAACAACGTGAACTTTTGGTAAAATAAAGATGATTTTCCTCAAATGAAAGTGTATGGAAACTTGGAATGCGTTTAATTTATTTATTTCGAAGAAACAATTAATAAATTATCTATCAAAAATTAATTAATATTGTTTACTAATTCCATTATTCGTCACCTTTTGAAATTTCTTTCCAAATTCAGGGAAGTAATACCTTTTCCTTAAGTGCAGGAACGTTCGCCGGACATAAAAATCAGCCGCTTAATAAAATCATTTCGCTCAGAAAGAATGCGATTTTAATAAGCGGCGGGAACTGTGTATATATCTTGCAACTAAAACTGTGTTAGAGTGACACATACATCTTTCAAAATTAAATTTAACCATAAAATATGTTGTCGCAATGACATTTCTCAGTCAGAATTTGTTCTCAATTCAAGTCGAAACATAATAATTTAGTTGGATACCAATTATAATTCTTCTTTTTTACTCAAGTAAGAGAAGCAAAAGTTATGCAGTTTTTTTTTTTTTTTTTTTTTTTTTTTTTTTTTAATAATTTCACAACAGACAGACACAAAGTAAATAAGTACAGAGCTTTTTTTACACAGACAACTATAATTTTCTCAGAACACTTAACTTACCCTTTGTTTTGAATTTAGTATTTTATAAGCATTGGTAAAATAATATAGGCTGGTATTTTTCCAAAAAGGGCGATAACGTCCTCTATTTTCTGTTAAGTTAGAGAAGATGGCTAAATATAACAAAGTATCTACTAGAAGGGTTATATAGGTTAGTCAATTTTCTATAAAAATTTTATAAACAAAAAGTTATTTAATAAATAATTTCATAGAGTAATGGGAATGACGCAAACAACGCTCAACACCAATCACTGAGCTCCATTGGAGGAGAGCTAAGTCGGCTGTCAGTCATCTGCTAGACAGTAGAGATGGGATAAATAGTTACTTTTTAGTAATAGGTTACTTCGTTCCATACTTCCTTTGGTAATAGGTTTTTGCAACATATTATTTTTATAACCTATTACTTTTTAATTTACATATGGCTAATGTCTTTCTAATCCTTTCTGGATGATATACAATTTTTACATGTGTCCTACATAGTGGGTGCGGTTCATGTTTATAAGTCCCAATGCTTTCGAATAGTAATCTTCACTTTATTTAACACTAGAATTTCTTTAAAAAAATAAAAAAAAAACGGCTGATATGAAATAGTGGTAGAGTCAAAATTTTACACAAACGTTTGTCCCAATCGAGTAAGCTTAAGGTTCATTAAACCAATTCCTTTAAACACGAAAACAGAATATTTCAAATAATATCAAGAAACACGTACACGAGAGCCGTTTTCTGAAAAAAAAAGAAAAAAAAAAAAAAAAAAAGAATTCTCATATTGTAAGCCATATATGTAATTAAGAAACAATTAAATAATAATAGCAAATTTTTAAGAAACATCTTTAAGGCATCCCAAATTTTAAACTACCAAGTGACTGTTTCTTTCGATTTTCCGAAGAACTTGAACTTTGCAGATTGACAAGAAAATTAGTGTTTTTCACTCGTACTTAACAAACAGTCACTTTGGATATGTTTTCTAAAATTAGAAACACTTGTTTAAAAATATAGATTTTGCTTACAAAAATTGCATAAAATGATGTATTTTCTCAGACACTTAATTTTAACATAAGAGCATAATTAACTATTCTTAATACCTTTGTAATCATTTTAAATCTAAAAAAATAGTCTCAAGAAAAAATCAGTTAAAAAAAAAAAGAAAGAAAGAAAAGCTAAACAGTAAAAATAAATGAATAAATAAATAAGTATTCAATTTTCTTTTCAAATTATTCTTAATTAAACTTAAACAATATTCTTAATAAAACCACAATAAATGCTGTATGCCATTACGCATTTTCAATTCCATCTGCTATAAGCAATTAAAATATAAACAAACACTTCTTCCTTTCAATCACCAAACTCCCGAAACATCTGTTTCCAATACGCAAGCGAATCCAAACCTAGCAAGTGTAATCCCATTCCTCACCTTCATGACGAAATAGTAATCAACATCTAATAATCACCCCTTACCTATCTCATGCTAGCTGCATAAATTAACACTATTTCGTTAAACCGCGGTATCAAAGTATTTTATTCAAACGATTTTATTATCCCATGAAAAATAATCAACACCAAATAAAATCATTAATATCAGCACGATTTTATTTGTCCTAAACGTTAAAATTATCTTGCTTATTAAAATTATTTGATTAATATATTTCACAAGGAATATTCCGTAATACATTCTAGAAAATATTATCATTACAAAATTATCGTTAAAAAAAAAATACAGCTGCAGCTGTATTATTTTTTTAACGATAATTTTATGAACATAGAAATGGAAATGAGAATATCACTGAGTAACAGAGTTGCATGAAATCGTATGTATTCCTTACTGAGATTCCAGACGTGAAGTAACGAATCGATTCGAACATCTGCGCGGAAAGTATGATTTGAATTTTCGGTAGTAGCCGGCGTTCATAATATTGTTTTTGTATTTTGAAAATAAAATAAAATAAAATAAAAAAGTAATTATATAAAAGAAATAATTCAAGCTTTTTGCTTGTATAATGGTGTATTATATCAGTTTTATCGCCAGAAATTTCTTGTCTATTTCGCGTGCAGAGATAAAGTTGAAAATATTATTTTTTTAATAGGATATTTTTTGTAATATATTACAGTGCTAATAGGCTAAAATGCAATAATAATATTACTTATTATGTTACGTGAAATAACGCCCATCTCTACTAGACAGACGAATACGCCTTGATGAATCCATGCGTGGCAAAAAGAAGAAAATAGTTCGCTTTACTATACATTTGAGAGTATTAATTCTCGTTTGTTTTAGGTTGATTTCTTTTGAAATAGATCGATGGCAACCACCTCGTTTATCTATCTATCTATCTATCTATAATAAAAATTTTGTCATCATGATAACTTCTGAAATAATACTCCAATTGAACCATCGAATTTGCCTTATAAGTATCTTGGATGAGTTCGTTAACCAGGTTGCTCCGCCATTTTGTTTTCAAGTGGCAGCCACTTGAAAATTTCAAATCCCCATTGTAAAAAGCGTATTTAAGGCCGGATTTGCTTGAATTTTGATGTATATATCGACCATATAAAGATCTCAAGAAAGTTTAATGTTGAACTTTATCCGTCATTTTTAACAAAGCGTGGCCACTTGAAATGAGGCTATCACTTGATAACTTATAATCACGATAACTTTAGAAATAAAACTCCAAATCGAACTAAATTTGGACAGCGAACTTATCTTATAAATATCTCGGATGGATTTGTTAACCAAAATGCTAGGCCATTTTGCTTTCAAGTGGAGGCTACTTGAAAATCTCAAATTCACATTTTAAAAACTGTATTTAAGGTCAGATTTGCTTGAATTTTGATGTATATATAGACTATATAAGAAAATCTATAAATCATACCTCTCATAGAGCGACAACTAACTGGAATTGTAGATCAAGACTCAAAAGATCATCTGCCATGAAGTTTGATAAAGAAATCCGAGAAAGTCTTGAATTGGATCAAAGATATACACTGCTTCAGGAACCTGTCCTATCATCCTGCCTTCCCCCAAATAGTGTTATTAATTTGAACCTACTAGATCACTGCTTGAAAAAAGAATCGGAGGCCATAGTTAAAGCTAAGGGAATTAAGACTATCGAGACTTATTTGGGGCGCGACCTGGTGCAGATGTATACTGATGGATCCTCGGATGAGACGATTTTAAACGGCGGAGCAGGCATATCAATCACTCTGACTAATGACATGAAAATGCAAAAAAGTATAGGAGCAGGAAACATCGCTTCTAATTTTACTTGCGAACTAAAGGCAATTCTTGAGGCCCTACGAATGTGTTCTTCCCTGGGTGATACTGATAAAGCTAGTGGGCTCGTCATTTTCTGTGATTCGCACAAGATATCCATCACTACTTAGAGGAAATTTGCCACCTAGGGAAAAGTTGTACTTTCCAGTGGACACCTGCACATGTTGATATAGAGGAGAACGAGGAAGCAAATAGGCTGGCGAAAGTGGCGAGGGACCTAAACTCGGAAATCTACAGCACCGTAACTTTAGAAGACGCTAATGCAGTTGCTAGATACAGACTGAAAGAAAAACACATCAAAAAGGAACATCAACTGTGTGTTATCAATGCAGACAGGATGATTACCAAGACTATCTCCAGACTTAGAACCCAACACTTTGGTGGAATGACAATAAATACAGACGGCACCAGAACTTACAAATCCTGTAGGAACTGCCTGGAGGAGGAACTCACCCCAGAACACATTTTCAACTGCCCGGCCATCATAAGAAGCTTACAGGTGGAATGATTTGACTTCAATTGGACACGACACCAACCGAATCTCAACCAGTTTATTAATGAACTTTATCCGATAATTTAAACGAAGTAGCTGATATTTTAAAGTGAGCTGGGCCATTTGAAATCAAGCTACTACTTTAAAATTTATAATCACGATGACTTTCGAAGTAGTACTCCAAATCGAACCAAATTTGAACAGTGAACTTATACAATACTTATATCTTGGATGAGATTACTGGGCAACTTGTTGCGACATTTTGTTGCCAAGTTGCGGTTATTTGAAATCAGGCTGCCACTTGAAAATATACCATCACGATAATTTTTGAAATACTAAACTGGAACTTTTACAGTTCAAATATCTTGGATAAGTTCGCTAGGCTAATTAAATCTTAAAATTTTTACCTAGTTGTAAATTAGAAAAGTTTTAAGATTTAATTAGCCCAATTAAATCTTAAAACTTTTATTCAAAATTCAATATATTAAGAACAAAGCAGTCTGCCGGAACTGTGAAAAACACCAGCGCCAAACATAGTTCGCCAAACTCAGAAAACACATCTGAAAACCGGAAGCAAAGACTACATCAAAACTCGACTAAATCTGTGAGCAACAGGGTTTATATTGTCTACCCAGTTCAACACCAACACACCATAAATTCAAAAAGCACACATTTAAACTCAAAGAATTTTGGAACTTTAAGACTGTAAACACAGGAATTTCAATGACATAAGTTGTACGTACATTAGAGAAACAAAACAATTTAATCATGTTGTCTAAGGTTAAAAATTTCTCTAGAATTTCATTTCTAGTTTTAAACACATGATTTATTTTTTATTTTTTATGATGATATTTGTTATGGAGAATTGTCTCCATAATCAAAATGCAGTTTTAAATTTCTCGTAAGGCTTTTTCTGAAATTTTGTCAGTAAAGATTTTCTTTTTTCCTTTCTTTCTTTCTTTTTTCTTTTCTTCTTCTTCTTCTCCCCCCCCCCTTTTTTTTTTCTTTTTGTAAGTTAAAGCAAGTTTTCTTTTAAAAAAATATTCTGAATTATTATATTATTTTACTAATTAAAATATAATAAAATAAGTTATTTGTAATTTTTTTCATTATTTTAAGGATTCAGTATAGATATATCTTTCCTTTTTTAAGAAAGGTTGCTTTAATTTAATAATAAAATAAAATTTATGCATGATTTAGAAAATAATTCTATGTAATTTTTTTAATTTAACCCTGTTATGAGAAAAATCTCCATAACAAAATTGACTTCTTCCGATGTTTAGTGTTGTACGTCTTTGAAATGAAAATCTGGTCTGCATTCATTCTGGAAAATAATTTTGATAAATAATAATTTTAATAAATAATAATTTTAATAAATAATTTGTCTTGCATGAATTTGTATAGGAAAATATCGAAGAAAGTTTTGTGATCGCCACAACATACCAGCTTTTCATTGGCATTGTATTATTTATATTTGGTATCTTAATTTGGTAGTGTATCACGTTAATGTTACAAGTTTCGACCATTGAAACAGTCGTAAAGCGTATCTGGACGGACTTAAGTTCGTGTCTTTCTATAGGGTAAGTGCACCAGTGATTGACACTTTCAGAGCAATCTCTGATGTTTTTAATGTTCTAGTCATGAGAAAATATTTTTTGAAATCTTAAGTTAGAACATATGGTATGAAAGACATCCAGAATCACATATACGTTAAGATTTATACATTTGATAGCATTTTTTTTTCTTTCTTTCTTTTTTTTTTTTAATGAATTTTTATTTGACAGCCACTCAGTGTTCCAGTAATTGACACTGCCAGTTTTTCATTTTATCAGTAATTGGCACCCTATGTTCCAATGTTTGACACTGCTAGTTATTCATTTTACCAGTTAGTAGCACCCTATGCTCCAGTGCTTGACATAAAATGTTAAAATTCTTATATGTAAAATATATGATTTTATTATTTTTCTTATTTATTAATTATTTCGGGATAGATGTCAATTACTGGAACATGCCAATCACTGGAGCACATAACCTATATTGAACTGATTTCTTTACCAATTAATGAACATTAACGAAAAAGAGAAAAAAATATATACTGAAATTTTTTTTTTAAATCACGGATGTTAACTGTGAAGGACAATTACTATGTACGAAATGTGATTATTTCATATTTAGTTCAAAGGATATTACTGAAATCTAAATACACTCCTTGACCTTTCACCTCAGTGTATAACTTAAAATTGTCTGCAATCCACTGTTGCAAGTTTTAAACAAATAGATTTAGCTGTAATAGCAAGTTTCTAAGCTCGTCTTGTGTATTTAAAACGAGTTGGACCACCTCATCATTTAAAAGTTTTAACCTTTTTACGTTTATTGATCTTGTCGGTATACTTTTACGCAACCACGTAGGACACTAGATCGCAGCAATTCATTAAGGAAAAAAAAAAAAAAAAAATCTGAAGGCGATATTTTAGGATTGTACTCATAGATATAAAATAGAACTTGATTATTAGTCTATGATTATACTTTATCCTTTTTATTTTTATCATATACTTATTTCTTCTCTTTTATTCTATTACACGTACATATTTCTTTAAGGTATATTTGTTACAGATTTTTTTCAAAAAAAAAAAAAAAGAATTGCGCTGAAACATTATAATAAAAATAATAAAAGAACAAATCTATCGTTTTCATTCTGAAGCTTTTTCTTTCTTGTGAATATGATTAGACTTTCAAATTTCATTTTTTTCTTTTTTCTTTTTTCATTTCCCTTCATAATTTAGCGGGCAGAAATCCCATGCTTCATATTACTGATGCTCGAGGAAAAGAAACTGATTTCGGGCCACTTTGGGTTATCTATATATGCTAGTAGAATCATGGCTTGATAGTTTCCGCTGTATCGGATGGCAAAAGGAAACTAGGTTTTATCGTTCTCGAGTCATTTTTCACAAATTTTATTAGAATTTTTTTTGTTTTACATATTTTTATTAAAGGAAAGTTGTTTACTTGTTAATCGGAAATATTCTACGTGAATATGACGTAAAAGAGGATATACTTTTACATGGCTTTTGTGTATGTCAAACTGTTTGTTGACTAGTGTAATCTTTTAAAAATATTTGGACAATTCAGTAAATTAAATGTATAAATAATTAAAATCTCTGTATGTTCGGTATACGAAGCGAGGTTTTGAGTAATTTAAATGCATTTTCATTTTAGTTTTTATTTATAAAGTGGTATCAAAAATAGTGATTATTTATTTTCTTTTTTAATTCATTTAAATGGTGATCAGTGAAGCAGGTAAAGCCTGCTAATAAATAATAATTTAATAAATAATTTGTTCTGCGTAAATTTGTATAGGGAAATATAGAAGGTCTTGTTGTAGTTACGACATGCTAGTTTACTGGGATAATAATTGATGAAGAATATGGTAATTTATCAAATTTTGCCTTGTAAAATTCCCTTAGAGGGGCACAGGTTTTGTACTGATATATTTTCCAAAAACTAGCTAAATCATTAAAAAAAATTAAATAAGCTGCTTTTTACTTTCTCTTACCCATAGCAGGGCCCGAAATTTCAACTTAGATTACACTCGCTGAAAAAAAAAGTTACTCGCCACAAAATATGATTGACTTACTCTATTTTTTTACGTATAAGGTGACCAGAAATTTTATTGGAAAAAGAGAAGAAATTACGCAATGTCTTTTATTTTATAAGAAAATAGAAGACATTCAAATTTGAAAAAGAGGTATTTTTAGAGGACACAAAATTGAATGAAAATGATTATAAAAACCGATTCAAAAGCTACTTTACATAAGTGGTGCAAACATTTTTATCTCAAATGAGGAATTTGGATCAGTATATCTTAATTTAAATTAATAATATACCGATACGAGAGGAAAAATCCTTAATTTTTATAGATGTCACTAGACAATATAGTTTTTTTTTTTTTTTTTTTTTTTTAATTATTAATTTTTGCTATAGACAAAAACATTTTTTGTGATACTTCCATGCAGTTACACAAAAAAAGTTGATAGACATTTTTTTTATTAAAATTATAATCATAAAAGAAAAAATAAAATTGGCAAATGAAAAAATTAAATTAATATTCGGCAGATGAAACGATTTGTTTTAACGAACAGTCATCTTTATCAACATTTTATAAAAATTCTCACAAGTATAACCTAAATTAGTCTTAGTAGTTAATACGTTTTTAAAATAGAGGGGATATTTTCCCCCATGTCTACATTTTTTTTCATTGAAGAAAACAGTCGCTTTGTGGGAGCGTTTTTGCCAGGAAGACATAAAATGAATTTAACTTTTGCACAGTTTTGTGATGTGGTGGTAGTACGTTATCATTAAGGCCAATTGTCTGCACTAGGACTCTAAGCCTGGGTAAGAGAGTCCTCCGTGGGGGGGGGGGGGTCTTCCTAAGAGGTCTTAGCCCATATTTACGCCATTTTCGGAGAAAACCATGGAAAACTCCTAGCGGCTAAGCCAACGAGCGTGATCCTATATCGAACCCAGCGCCTCACGTATGCCAGCTTAGGTGACCGAACCTCTCTGGCACTGGTGAGCCTATTTTTATGAGGAATATTGTTCATGCAAAAGTGAGAACACACGTCAACCCACCGCGTTCCAACCGGAGCACCACCTTCTTAATGATTTCATGACAATTTAAACAGTAATTCCGTGTTCTGGATCAAAGAACTGTACAAATATAGGGAATACTTTTATTTCTTCGTAATTCGAAGAATCTGAATAGACATAAACCATAATATGATTTGACAAGTTTATTAGAAAGTTGTTCTTTTGCGAACATAACGGAGAAGAAAGTTAGTGCTCACCGTTCAATACAGCCAACAACCGACTAAGCTTCAGAATTTTGCAAAATTTTTGAAATTGAGGACTAAATTCTTTTCGTTTGAAAAAGTGGACAGAGGACAAAAAACATAAAAAGGAGGACTTTTTAGTCCTGTAATGTCTTTTTTGTTTAGGAGGGCAACGCGTTGAAAAAGAAGACTGTCCTCTTAAAAAGAGAATGTTTGGTCACACTACCTAAGGTTAGCGTGATTTTACGTTTTTAAATTGATATATATATATATATATATTGTAGCACCGTATACTGTAAGAATTCTGTCTATATTCAGACCGAAATAATTTTACTCGCCACAGTAAAATTTCCACTCGCCAATGGCGAGCTGGCGAGCGGAAATTTCGTGCCCTGCCCATAGGGTCAAGAAAGTATTGTTTTAGGGTCAAATTTTCGAACGTGAGTTTTTGTTATACTTTGATGTTTTGAGGTCCCCTGAATACGAAAATCATGTTTTTAGCGAATGGTCTGTGTGTCTGTCTGTCTGTCTGTTATCAGCATATCTCAAGAACAAATAGTAGCAGAAATTCCAAACTCGGTATTCTAAATGTGTGTCATATAAGGATGCTACAGTTAGCTTTTCGTTGAGATGAAGCAAATAGTTCGTGTACAGGGGCACTCAAAAGTATTAAAATACATTACGTCAATGGGGGAAGTTCCAGGTAAGTAGAGTTTAACATCTATAGACAGCACTAAACCAAATGAAACGAATATATATTTTTTGTAATAGAGATAGTCAACTGGCAAAAATTTTGTGTATATAGGAGCCTCGCCTTCCCCCCTCCCCTCTCGAGGGGAGTAAATTTTCATGATGGGTATCTTTCAAAAGAGCACGCCAATACCTTTAAAACGAATGGTTGAACCATCGATCTGTGATAATTTAAAATAAAGTTATCGACTTTTTTCATTTTTAACAAAAAAAAAAAAAAAAAAAAATTATGTAATATTAAGAATGAATTAATTTTTTTTTTTTTTTTTTTTTTTTTTTTTCCCATAAATTTAGTGTTATACTACTTCTCTAATATGAAAATCGTCTGCATTATCATAAAAGATATATTTTTTAAATAATAATTTTAATAAATTATTTTTTAAAAACAGAATTATTTTTTAATAACCGAATTAAATTCTATATAAATGTAGGTGCATTAATGAAACGGGGGGTTGAGGGGGGCGGTAGCCCCCCTCACACAGAACTAATTATCATATAAAACTCTTCCGAAGCCTAATTTGAATTGTTTTAATATACGTTTACATAACAGTACTCGTTATCTTACCTCTTAATCTGCAACCTGTATTTATAGTATTAAATTTCACGGTAAGAGAAAGTCGTGTGAGTGACACACCAGATTATTTTTTTTAGAATTGAAATTGATGAATGCGAATAAAATTTGAATTTTAAGTGTATGATTTTATGACAGTTTCTCATTGGATTTGTTTATCAAAAATAAGAAAAAAGTTCTTATTTCTGTTGAAAAAAAAAAATAGGCAGTAATAAAAAACGCCAAAAATCCAAGCCAAATTAATGACTTCAAGATAAATTTTGTTGGAGAAACGAAGAAATATTTAATAGATTCTATACAAATATTGAAATAGCATCCTTTGGTGATTTAATACTACGCCCTGCTAGACTTAAAAGCTCGGATGATAAACCGCATTAAATATAAAATGATAATAATATATATAAAAAATCTTATTAATATCTCGAAAATAGAACTTTCAAATGCACACGAGCCTGCCTAAAACCTACCGGAAAAAGAAAAGATATAACTGTAAATTAGCTGATTTTCTTAACGATTGTGAATACACACATAGTACATTACAAATGCTCCCTTTTTAATTTATTTATTTTAATGAATATATACTTAATTTTAATTATTAAATTTAATAAAATGATCGCAAAACTGTTATTAGGATAAAAAATAGATTTACCTAATAACAGTTTTTCATCATATCATATCTTCTCTCTTCCTTTTCGTTTTCTTTCTTTGCTAATCTTCGGTCAGTCTATACGTATTTGTAATGTAAATCTATTTTTTTTATATTCTAAAGATCTTTTTTTACAGAATCTTGTTTTATATGCGGAAATGATAATAAAGCATTACATTGGGAAAAAAATCATACCGCTTTCATCTAGAACGGATAAGTGGTCGGTTTCTAAATTCCTAAACTAGAAATATAGAATTCCGAGCTATGCATATAAGACACGTCAATAAACTGAATAGTCGAAATGATCGAGAATTTCTAGTCTACACATTTCTAGATGGTGAAACAATATTCTAAATATTCTGAATCCTTTGTATTGCGAGAAATTCTCGCTAAATTTCCTAGAATTAGGTCATAAGCCAAGATTATAGTTGCTAAAACTAGCCTCTTGTATTCACATTTATTTGCAGAGAATTTTAGATAAGTTTGTCCTCGAGAATATAGGCAATAGCTCTAGATTTTTAATAAGAGTTTCTAGAATTCGCTTTTAAAGGGGACTAGAATTTATAAGGATGACATGGAACTATTTTTACTAGAGCCACAAACTAGATTCTAGATGTCAGTTATAGAATTTTTTCTCAGTGTAAAAATAAGGAAAGAAAAAATAAATTTCTATTTATTCTTAAATCTTAAAACTATTTTATTTAATTATTTTTATTTTTAAGAGAAAATTCCAATTATGTTTTAAAAAGGAAATTATCTTGAAATCTGCCTTGAGAAAAGAAAAAATTCTGTGACTGACATCTAGAAACTAAATTGTATGTCTCTAATAAAAATAGTCCCATGTCTTCCTTTTAAATTCTAGTTCCCTTTGCTAGTGAGTTCTAAAAACCCCAATTAGAACTCTAGAGCGTTTTCCTAAATTATTGTTATCAATCACATTTAAAAATCTCTGAAAATAAATGCGAAGAGAAGAGGCGAGGTTTAGTAACTATAATCTTGGTTTATGATTCAATTCTGAGAAATTGCAAATTAATTTCTCGCAATACAAAGGTTTCATAATATTCATAATATTGTTTCACCATCTAGAAATGTATAGACTAAAAATTCTCGATCATTTCGTCTATCCAATTTATTTGTGTACCTTATACGCATAATTCGGAAATCTATATTTCTAGTTTAAGGATCCAGAAAATGACTACATACTCGTTCTAGTTGATGGCGGTGTATCCCCCCCCCCCTCACTGGGCTCCAAAATTAATATATGTATACATGTATGCATTAAATTTACTGTATAATGAGTGCTATAAAATAATTAATAAAAAAGTGATGTACCCTATAATTTTTTTTTTTTTTTTTTTTTTTTTTGAAAATAACTTTGTAAGAAATTTGTATCCCTTGACTAAAACATGTATTAAATGGGATGCATAAATTGGCTTTTACAGGGTAAGGTTTAAGTAGGATAGATATATCAAAATTTAAAGTAGAATTTTTTTTTTTCAAATTTCTGAATAGAAATATTTGGTTGACAAAAGTATTTTCATTCTGCTCATAAATTTTTGGAGGGTTACTAAATTTTAAATCATTTGGGAAACAAATTTTAGAATTATTCAATATTTTTGTGTTAGTTCGATATTTTAATTATATTTTCTAAAATTATAAATATTTAGAATAAAAGACTAAGCACAGACATACACAAAAAACTTTAATTCAATTTAAAATTTTTCAAAACAATTGTGACCTTATTACCTTCAAACTAAAATAATAATAAATAATTGCAGTGTTATTAGTAAATGTATCAATTTTTTTCATGCATGGAATTGGACACATCTGCAAAGAAACATATCACCGTCAGCCAAATCTCATATCCAATGAGGAAATTAAAAATTTGAATAATCAATTTTTGAAAAACAAGAATTTTTTCATTTATTATGTATAGCTTTTACATTGGTGTTCAAAGTAAAAATATTTTAAGTTTAGAATTTAGGCTAAATATTTGATTTTAGGAATTTCGTTTGTGAAAGGTAGATTGCTCTCTCCGCCGGCAAAAATTATACCATTGTTAAAAGGTTATAAAATTTTTCATTAAGGGCACACTTAACTTTGAATTTCATCAAAATCTATCAAAAGATCAATTTTTCATTTTAATCATAAGTGTGATGCATACCGCTATGCGCTATAAATAATGTTTCATCATTTATTTATGCCTGAAAATTGTTTCAGTATGCATTTATTAGGCATTTACAACTACATTATATTTATATAAAACTCTTTCTCCCGAAAGTGAATTTTTCAATAATTTCAGAGTTTGAAATACTCCATGCAAAATTCATTATTTTCACTTTTTTACTTTCCGAACAATTTTATTGATTACAATACTTTCCTCACTATAGTGAGGAAAGTATTGTAATCATATCAAAAATCCGAATTTGAGATTTTGATGTTTCTAAACGTTTCGAGGTCCCCTGAGTCCGTTTTCACTATTTTCACAATGATGTATGTATGTGTGTCTGTAGGTATGTGTGTATGTATGTGTGTGTATGTCTGTGAGTGAACACGCTAGCGTCTAAACGCTTTGTTCGAATAAGCTGAAAGTTGGTACGTATATTGTAAGTCACCATGGTGTGAACCCTATTGATTTTGGTGAATCTAGCACTTATAGTTTTTTTACAGTGACAACAGGAAAAATTCTTTATCATTATGGCCTATGGGGCCAAATTTTTAAAAGTGCGATAGCGTCTAAACGCTTTATTAATCTGAGAAAAACATTTGTACACATGTTATAGGTCACAGTTGCACCAACTGTATAGATTTTGTTGAATTTAGCACTTACAGTTTTTTTACAGGGGCACAAAGAAAAATTCTTTATCATTATGGCCTATGGGACCAAATTTTTAAAAGTGATATAGCATCTAAACGCCTTATTCAATTGAGCTGAAAATTTATATGAATATTATGAATCACTGTTGCACTTACTATAAGCATTTTGGTGAATCTAGCATTTATAGGTTTTTACAGGGACACAACGAAAAATTCTTTATCATTATGATCTATGGGCTCAAAGTGCAGTAACGTTAAATAAAACATCGTGTAATATACAGAGAAAAATACTCAAACACTCTATTATGGTTTTCTCTCTTTTGTTTGTTTAACAATTCCTCTTTCTTTACTTTATCTACAAAACTGTTAATTACTCAATGTTCGGAAAGTCAAGTAGACTTTTTTTCTTCAGACTTTTTTTTTTTTTTTAAACTACAGATGCTCTTTACACGAGGGTGTTTCAACAAGCCCATTCAGAGTAAACGTTTATTCAGGAAATAAATATATATATATATAAAGTAGGAAGGCACTGGTACATATTACTTCTCTACATAATCACCATACTTATCGAAGCATTTGTTCCATCGGTACATCAAACCATCGAAACCGGCATCGAAGAAATCAGCGATCAGCGTCAATGTTGTTCAAACACGTCAAGACAGCTTGCTGAACCTCAGCATCGGTTCTAAAATTCTGATCTCAAAGTTCATTAAAGGTCTTAAAAGATGGAAATCACTTGGTGCGTGGTCGGGACTGTAAAGAGGGTGGATGGCCCAATACCACCAATGAGTTGTCTCACGGTACCCAAAGAGTACATGTCTTCCGATAGCCCAATTGTTAATGCATGATATTGTGTGCATTGCAATGGAGTTATTCAGTTCTTCTGCAATTTTACTCAGAGTAATGCGACAATTACCATGAATTAAGGCTTCGGCGCGGCAAACATTGTCATCTGCGGTAGACCTGCTTGGTCGCCCTGCTCTTTCTTCATCTCGCACATCTGTTCTGCCTTTGTCAAATTCAGTGCATCAAAACCACACCTGTTTTCGTGTCATAACACTTTTACTGTACACTGTACATTTCTACCAATTGTCGATGAATTTCAGCAGGAGAATTTTTCTTTAAACGCAGAAACCTTATCACACTTCTTATTTCAATCGCGGACCATAATAACGTCAACGCAGACATATTACTTAGAAATCCGGATTTCTAATATTACTGGATAACCAGCTCCATCTATCGGCACCGTTTGATTTCTATGATCGTCTTCTAGTCTTCTTTATTTTCAGAAGGATTTTTACTCATAGGGATAATCTGCACACCCGTCCGAGCTCTTGTTACCTTACTTTTTGAAACCCCTACGTATATGAGTCAATGTAAGTTTTTGAAATAATCTTCTTTATAAGTCATTAAAATGCAAAACTGTGAGTTATAAATTTTTAATTGCACTCTTTTCTTTTCTTCTTCTTTTTCTCGCTTTTTTTTTTTTTTTTTTTCCTTTAAAAATTGCAATTTTTACTTTATTTCTATATATTTAATAAAAGGAAGTATTGGATTCGTAAAGATCAACGATTTCCGCTTTTCGAAGAATTTACATGTTTTTAGAGGTCCAAAACACGATTTGATCATTTTTAGAAAACTTCTGTCTGTATATGTGCGTGACAAAAATTTTGCTCCAACTGTATCTCAAGAACTGCCGAGAATTACATATAAATTTGCATATAATTGTACCTTGACATATATTAAGGCCTATCAATTTTTGCATGCAGTCAAGCGGTTTCTCCAATTTCAGGAAAGGCTATATCTCAGGAACTACTGCTCAGAATCGCATATAAATTTATATGTAATTGTAACTTAACATACATAAGTGTTTATCAATATTTGGTGCCAATAGCTTAACAGGTGGCGCTGCTATTCAGCAGTTTCCGCAATTTCAGGGAAGGCTATATCTCAGGAACTACTGTTTAGAATTGCATGTAAATTTATATGTAATTGTACCTTGACATATATAAGTGCTTATCAATATTTGGTATCAATCACTGAACAGGTGACCCTGCTGTACAGTGATATCCGCAATTAAACAAAAGAATATATCTTAGATTCTATTGCGTATAACCGAACAAAACTTGACATGTCAAAAGGCCATTATGAGACATTATTCTGTTTCAATTTAGGTGCATATCGACCGATAGATGGCGCTGCCGTACTGAAATTTTCCCGGAGAACGGGGAGTATATCATCTGGATGGTAAAAATTCACTTCCGTTGGACATTTCGTATAACAGTACATCTCTGAGATGAAAATAGTCTGCATTCATAAAAGAAAAAAAAAAATAAATAATTTGAATTTGTGCAAGAAAATATAGAAGAAAGTTTTGTGATAGCCACAACATAATTTTTATAAGCTTTTCGTGTAAGATATGATGAAAATTTGTAGTTTTTTATTTTTTTTTTTAGTATGAAATGTTTATTATGGAAGAGTAATGTGCATTTCGATTTAAACACATTTCGCCTGGAGCATTTTGATATATATGTTACCGTTAAAGTATATAATTCAGTTATTTCCTAGAACAACTAGGTATTTAATGAAATAACTAGACAAGTCAGTTAAAGTATATAATAGATAAAAAATTTCATACTTTACCTAGTTATTCTAAGAAATAACTAATAGCAGACCGTTAAAGTGTGAAATAAACAAATTCAAAGTTATTTTATAAATTAATTGATCATAAATTCATGTACGCAAAGTGTACAGACGTTCGCAATACTCTGACTGCTGCAGTACAGAATTGTGCATATGTTTCAGATTCATGCATTTTGAGATAGGGGTATCCAGTGATTTAGTTCCCCATCATACTATAGGTATGGGGAACTTAGGTAATCGTGAAAATTTTCGACCTCGGTTTTTTGACTTTCTTTATACGTTTTCAGGTGTGAGGATCCGAAAATGACAAAATTTGTATGGTGTCTGTTAGTGTGTCAGTCCGGTAGTTTGTTAGTCTGTTTACACGATATCTCACGAACAAATGATCGCAGAGAGGTCAGATCAGTTTTAAAATATTACTTTCGATACTGGCAAGAACCCTATTCTTTTGCAACATTCGAATTAAAAAACTTCGTAAGTTATGAGAAATTTACGATTTTCTTAACATGGGAGAATAAAACAAAAATTCACTTAAACGTGCATTAAATGGGAACTTTTTAGTGTAAAAATTTCAGACCAGTTTTAAAATATCAGGTTTGATACCGGAATGAACATTAGTAACTATAAATATGCTACTTTGAAAATTTCGCATGTTATTGGAAATTTACGAATTTCTTAACATGGCAGTACAGGGCAAAATTTCACATAAACGTCAATTTTGAGAGATATTTTCATCGTAAAGATGTCAGACTACTTTTAAAATATTATTTAGAGCACTGGCATGAATATTAATGACTATGAATTTTCCAATATAAAAATTTCGTAAGTTATTGGAAAATTACGAATTTCTTAACATGGCAGCATAGAGCCAAATTTCACATAAACGTCAATCTTGAGGGATATTTTCATCGTAAAGATGTCAAACCACTTTCGAAATATTATATAGGATACTGGTATGAATGTCATAGACTATGATTTTTCCAATTTAAAAAATTCGTAAGTTATTTGGAATTTACGATTTACTTAACATGTCAGAATAAGGCAAAATTGAGCATAAATTTCCATTTTGAGGATCATAAATACATTAGACAACTTCAAAATTACATTTATGATATTTGTTTAAACATGATTGAATACAAATATTCTAATAGGAAAATTTCGTAAATCATTCGTAATTTACGATTTTATCAACACAGCGAAATTGTAAATTTTTCATATAAATATGAATTTTGAGGATTATTTCATTGGAAATAATAGCATGAAAACTAAACAATGGAATTGATCCTGATAAAATAAATTAATAGATTAGAATAAGATATATATATCGAAATTAACGGTGGATAGCCTATAAGGCGGGGATTTCATTCTGTCACTATATCAAGCTTTGGTCAAATTCATTTCTTTTAACATGATTATAATATGTCTCGCACTAGAAATTTATGAGAACATAAATATGATGGGGAACTGAGCAGAGTATATATATAAAAGAACACTTCCTGAGTGAGTGAGGGGGTGATCTATCAACGCCCAGACCAAACCCCTGGACCTAGAAGCATGAAATTTCGTGACAATGTTCTTTCCATGACGTAGGCATCCACTAAGAAGCGATTTTACAAAATTCGCCCCCCAAGGGGGGGGAGGGGGGGCAAAACGTGATTTCACAAAATCCTTCATATCTCAAACAAAAAAACAGATATCCGTAAAATGTTTGCTTTAAAATATAGCTAATACAAATGTCTAAAAACCAATTTCTGGAATTTTCAAAATTCGGTCCCCAAAGGGGGCGGGGGGGCAAAACGTGATTTTACATGCGTAAAACGTGATTTCGCATAATCCTATATATCTGAAACAAAAAAAATAGATATACGGGAAATTTTTGCTCTAAAATATAGCTAATGCAAAAATCTAAAAACCAATTTCTGGAATTTTAGAAATTCAGCCCCCAGGTGGGGCAGCAGGAGGGGGGGGGGGCGGGGGGCTATGGGGCAAAAACAAATAGAAATACAGTTAGGGCGTTCAAAATTGATACAGATAGGTTTTAGAGGCCTGCAAGCCAAATGAGGATATTTTCGATTGTGTAAAGTTATTAGGAGGGGCAACAAGGGGGAGGGGAGAGGCGGGGGGGCAAAAAATAAAAATAGAGTTACATCGTTCAAAATTGATATATAGAGGTTTTCGATACCTACAAATCGATTTCGGATATTTTCGATTTTGTAAAATTATTAGGAGGGGCGGGAAGGGGGGTGTGGCGGCAAGGGGGGCTATGGGCAAAAACAATTAGAAATACAGTTAGGCTGTTCAAAATTGATACAGATAGGTTTCAGATGCCTGCAAGTCGAATGAAGATATTTTCGAAAGTGTAAAGTTATTAGGAGGGCCGGGAAAGGGGGAGGGGAGAGGGGGGGCAAAAAAATAAAAATAGAGTTAGATCGTTCAAAATTGGTATATAGAGGTTTTCGATACCTACAAATCGATTGCGGATATTTTTGAATTTGTAAAATTATTAGGAGGGGCGGGAAGGGGGTGGGGCGGGAAGAGGGTGGGGCAGTAAGGGGGGGGGGCTATGGGCAAAAACAAATAGAAATACAGTTAGGCCGTTCAGAATTGGTACAGATAGGTTTTAGAGGCCTGCAAGTCGAATGGGGATATTTTCGAAAGTGTAAAGTTATTAGGAGGGCCGGGAAGGGGGGCAGAGGGGCAAAAAAAAAAAAAAAGAAAATAGAGTTAGATCATTCAAAATTGGTACAAAGAGGTTTCCAATACCTACAAATCGATTGCGGATATTTTCGAATTTTTAAAATTATTGGGAGTGCAGGAAGGGGGGGGGAGTAGAGCGGCAAAAAAAATAAAAATAGAGATATATCGTTCAAAACTGGTGCATAGAGGTTTTTGATACTTACAAATCGATTGCGGATATTTTCAAATTTGTAAAATTATTAGGATAGACAGGAGGGGGGTGGGCGAAGTGGGAAAATAATAGAAATAAGGGTTAGAGCATTTTGGGAATTTTTTCCGAAGGCAGTGAGAACCCGGTGCGACATTTTTCCTACTCAGATTTTGTTTCTCTTTTTTTTTTCACGTGATAATAATTAATGCAATTTTGAGAATTCATTATAGTGATTCATTTAAAAATAGGGACCAGCGAAGCGGGCGTTGCCTGCTAGTAATATTATATACTTTAAATAAATCGTCTGGTTATTTCATGAAATATCTAGTTATTCTATGAAATAATGGATTTCATAGTTTAACGGTAACATATACATATATTAATTTAAATTTTGCTCATCTCAAATACTGTTAAAGATGTATTTTTGAGACATTTACGCTGTGAAATATTATTGAAATTTAAAAATAAATTCATTAGCATTTGAAAATGTTAGCTTTCACAGTCACTGTACCCTTAAAAAAAAAAAAAAAAAAAAAAAAGCAGACAATCTCCTTATATTATTAAAGGTGTTGTGACAGATGCGTACATGACATTTGCGTACAAGCTGAAAACAGTGGCACTTGCGTACATGTCCAGGTGGTTTAAATATTACAGGTGTGTTTTCAAAAAATCTAGTGGCACTTGCGTACAACATTTCTTTCGCTTTATTTGAGGATCATTGCATGAAGGGGTTGTATCCATATGATGCAAACATTAAAACCTTTTTTTTTTTTTTTCTATTCTTTCCTTCTTTTTCTTTTCTTTTTACTTTCTCTTACCCATAGGGTCGAGAAAGCATTGTTTTAGGGTAAAATTTTCGAACGTGCGTTTTTGTTGTATCTACATGTTCTGAGGTCCCCTGAATACGAAAATCATGTTTTTAGCGAATGGTCTGTGTATCTGTCTGTCTGTGTTATCAGCATATCTCAAGAACAAATAGTAGCAGAAATTCCAAACTCGGTATTCTAAATGTATATCATATAGGAATGTTACAGTAAGCTTTTCGTTGGACTGCACTAAACCAAATGAAACGAATATATGTTTTTTGTAATAGAGATAGTCAACTGGGAAAAAAAAAATTGTGTATATAGGAGCCCCGCCTCACCCCCTGTGGGGGGAAGTCCCCCCCTCGAGGGGAGTACATTTTCATGATGGGTATCTTTCAAAAAAGTTCATCAATACCTTTAAAACGAATGGTTGAACCATCGATCTGCGATAATTTAAAATAAAGTTATCGATTTTTTTCATTTTTAACACACTTTTTTTTTTTTTTTTTTTTTTTTTTTTGGGGGGGGGGGGGAGAAAGAGAGGCATATAGGTGAACGACAAATAATTTCAGGAATTGGAATATGATTCAATTCCTTATTGATAAAGAAGAGAGATCGTTTTTTTCCCTTTTTTTTTCTTTATTGGAGACAAAAAAATTCATACTTGTTAAAAAGTAAAAAAGTATTTAAGAAATAAAAATATTTTTTAAGACCTTAATAGCATTTATAAGGACCTTTATTGGTCTTGACTCAGTGAATAAATAAATGAATGTCATTTCAGAAAATAACTACGGCTATTATATCTTGCAACTTTTATATGCCTTAAGCTCATAACTTTGTCAGTCGTAAGACTACATGCATAAGAGAAAATTCACGTATTTATATAAGAGTATTTATCTTCAAGTTTAACATATGGATACAACCCCTTTGTGTTACAAACGAAAAATACAGAGAAACAAATTTTGTACGGAAATGCCACTTGATTTTTCGAAAACAGATCTGTAACATTTGGAACACCTGGACTTGTACGCAAGTGTCACTAATTTCAGCTTGTACGCAAATGTCATGTACGCATCTGCCATATAACCATTATTAAAATCTGTGCGCATCTGTCTTTCTGTCTGTCTGTCTGTCTTTCTGTCTGTCTGTCTGTGAGAAATGCCTTGTGACCGCTAAAGCTCCGGCGCTAATGGTCGCATCGCCTCGAAACCGGTGTCGACAGACGCAGAATTTCTTCATCTCGACATCGCGATAATTCGCTAAGCGATGCGACCCTAATTAGCGGAGATATTAATTAAAATGTCCACCCATGTCTACCGAAAAATAACCCAGAATTCATGATTAAATGCTTAAAAAGCGACATTTTTACGGGAAAAGTGGAAAATTAATTAGAAATATCAGTCGTATTGTTACAAACAAGATACCATTCGAAAGGGCTTTTTTTTCTCAATCCGATGGTTTAAACGGCTTATCGATCGGACAATTAGATTTTTTTAAATTAACTAAACTAAAAAAAAATGGTGGCAACAAATCACAAGCATTTTAACTTGGCAGACGATCTTGAACGGAAAGAAAAAACATCTGGTGTTTAATTAGGTCACGTGTTTTTGTACTGCGATTAAAAATTGCAATTTTCTATTTTCTTCAATTTTTCAAAATTCGCACATTTCAATTAGTATACAATCTTAACACCACAAAACAAAATTGCATTTCAAATTTCATCGATTTTGGTCAATAAACAAAAGATTTACATTTTAATTGCAAATTAAATTTTATCTTTACACGCCTGACATTTTATCTGTCGAAAGAGGATACCAGTTTCAAAACGACACAAATACACTTAAGGTAAAAATATTTCTTTTTCTATTTACTTCCATTAACCGACTACCGTAGATAATGGAATTCGAAATTTCACCTGACTTACTCGTTTTGAGGTGTCATGGAGCTGTAATAATTTAAAATTTCAATATTTAAAATTCTAATTATGTTTACATTTTTTTTTTTAATATGTCATTCGATACACATTTTAAAGTACGGTTACATTATCGAAAGGGGAATTCGAGATTTCACCCGATTTACACGTTTTGAGGTCTCCTGATTAGGTTTTCTTTTGCATCGCAATAGTGGAATTCAAGATTTCAGCTTATTTACACGTTTTGAGGTCTCCTGAATGGGTTATCTTTTGTATATCAGCTACTAATTAAAGTGTCGAAAAGGGAATTAGAGATTTCACCTGATTTACACGTTTTGAGGTGTCGTGAATGGGTTTTATTTTGTGTCTCAGCTGCTAATTAAAATAATTTCATAAGTAATACATCATTTGAAAGCTTTGTTAATTTGGAATTGAATAGTAGATTACAGAAATTCGATATTTCGACATTTTTCCTGATTTAAACGTTTTGAGGTGTCCTGAATGGGTTTCTCTTTTGTCTCAGTTACTAATTAAAAGAATTTCATAAGTAATACATCATTTGAAAGCTTTGTTGAGTTGGAATCGAACAGTAGATTACAGAAATTTCTACCGCCAGATGGCGCTGTAATATTTTTAAATTACAATATTTCTATTTCTAATCATGATTAAATTTTTTTTAATGCGTCATTCGATACACATTTAGAAGTACCTTTACATTATCGAAAATGGAATTCAAGATTTCTCCAGATTGACACGTTTTGAGGTCAACTGAATCAGTTTTCTTTTGTATCTCAACTACTAATTAAAATAATTTCATAAGTAATATAGCATTAGAAAGCTTTGTTGATTTGGGATCGAACAGTGGAATACAGAAATTTCTACCGCTAGATGACGCTGTAATATTTTCAAATTTCAATATCATGATTAAATTATTTTTAATACATCATGCGAAAGATATTTTAAAGTTCTTTTATATTATCGAAAATTTTCAGCAGACTTACACGTTTTGAGGCGTCCTCATTAGGTGTTCTTTTGCATCTCAGCTAATTGAGTAAGACCGTTCAAAATTGGTATACGTAGGTTACTTAAAAGGGGCTGAAAGGGTGGGGAAGAAATAGGCGTGCACCGCGCGCGTATCCCCTAACTTGCGCGCGCGCAGCGCGCACGGGACTACGCTGCCGAAGGCAGTGGGGACCCGGTCGCGTATCTCCGAAATGTTGGCGCACGCAGAACAAATTCACAATTTTTCGCCAGAGAATGCGATTTTCGCCAAATCTGGAAGTGCAAAGAGAAACTTCACGCCGCTTAACCTGTATAAATAAACATCTGACGTTTTTCTCTCTTTCTTTTTTCTTTTATTATTTTTTTTTTTCTGATGATGATTAATGTAGGATTTAAATCGCAAAACGAAACATATCTTGAAATTAAGAAATAGTTTTTCGAATAGAGAAGTAGATAATAATAATGGTAATATATTAGCATTGAGATCCGATTTCATGTATAAGGTCAAAAAGTTTGTAAAAATTGTTCAAACAAATTACAAATTCTTAGTAAAATGCATGAAGAATGTTCATAAGTCCAAATCAGTAGTACGCCATTTTACATTTCAACTATTTTTATTATCATTTTGTATTTAAATTTTTAAAATGTACGACTTTATAAAATATTTCTCTTACAATGCAGTGCTTGAATTTTCATAAATTATCACCTTATATTTATCTATTATGAATTTTTAAAGAACATCTTAATCATAAAACACATATTTCGTGTTAAATTTTATGGTTGAAATTCATAAAATTTTCTGCTTATAATTTCCTCCTCGGACATGTCTATTTCTCATTCTTTACCCCCCCCCCCCCCCAACCCCAACATACAAAGTTATAAAATAAAACGTTAAACATTTTATTAATACTATTCTATTTGTTTTTCAGTAATCATAAACAATCTAACTTAATATGTTATACAAATCAAAGTAATAATGATGCGCATAACCATTCTCATCCTATATTTATTGTTACTAATTTCTATTGAGAGCGAAATGTATTCATATTAAAAGGAATGAGTATGATAGAACACTCAACACAGTCGCAGACTGAAATGCCGCACCTCATAGGCTACCCTCTATCCGATTCGATACATTTGACTTATCGTAATTAAATGACTAATTTCATTAGGATTGTTTTCGTACATTAATTTCCAACACAACTGATCCCCATATTGCAAGTTCGTGGGAAGTATTGGCCTAATTTGTCAAATGAAGGAAACACAATTTTTAATTACTAATGTTTCAAATTAAAAATGTTCATATTTAATGAAGTGTATTAAAAAATATATTTTAACATATTAGTCTGACATGTTTACGACAAAATATTGGCATAATGGACGTATAAACGAAATTTTGCTCTATTTTGCCATGTTAAAAAGAAAACGTAAATTTTGAATAAGATGCGAAGTTTACAACTTACATTGTTCCAAAGCAGTATTGACCTTATCAATAACATAAGTGATATTTTAAAACTGATGCACCCATTTTACAAACTCAATATCTATAATACACACAGACAAGTCACGTAAACCAACCACTAAAACAATAATTTTTGGATTCAGGAAACCTCAAAACATATAAATGTAACAAGAATTCAATTTCGAAAACTTGATCCGAAAACAATACTTTCGCGACCTTTTACGGATAAGATAAAGTAAATTAGAATAAGAGAATAATTTTAAATTAATTAAACTTTAATTGCATTTATTACATTGATTTTTATTTATAAAAAGAAATGCTTTCATTTAATTTGGGGTAGTCCTGTATATTTACTATATATTTTACAAACACAATATAGTGTACTAATTTAGCACAGAATTTAAAACACATAGCACGACATGAAATGACCTTTCAGCAATTCCATTGTATGAATATATATGAATTCTTTTGTGGGGTTCTGTGTAAAGTTCTAATAAAGGATATACATTCTACATTGTATACGAAACATTCTTTCATGCACATAAAATGAAAGTTCAATTTATTTTATTTTGTTTCATCCAAAAATATTAAATTGTATTTACAAGAAAATTCACACATAGACTTAATGAATTTGAATTCTTTTCTTAGTCACTGCACACGAATTACTTAATATTTCATCCGAGTCCCAATATCTATTCTTGAGGTATGGTGATAACAAACACACAGACACACACATTCAGGCAACCGCTAAAAACCTAATTTTTTGTTTCATGATATTTAAGCAAATGTAGCAAAAACTCAATTTCGAAAATCTGAATCAAAAATAAAACTTTTCTTACAATATATGGGTAAAATAAACTAAATAATGATGCGTAATAATGATAATTTGGTGTGTCACTCATACGACTTTCTTTTTCACCCTGCATTTCAATATTATAATGACAGATTGCACATTAAAGCTTAAGATCAATAGCGTAAGAATGTAAAGTTTAATGTACTTTTCAAATAATCTAAAATAGGTTTAGAAACAATTTTATTTGACGAAGAGAAAGTAAATAATAATAATAATAAAAATAATAATAAAACAGAATAAAATAAAATAAAATAAATGTATTTCAAGGATAATTTTAAAAGCTTTAAAATCATAATATTACAAATATACTTCTTCATTAATCTTGATAAAATAAATTTAAAGGGTTTTCTAATAAATTTTGGCATTAAATTATATTATCTAAAAATAACGATACAAAGACTCCATTGACACATTTTTAACAATTATGATTCAGGGAGCCTCAAAACGTGTATATATAACAAAAATTCAATTTCGAAAATTTGACCCCAAAACAATACTTTCTCTACCATATATGTTAGTAAGAGAAAGTAAAATAAATAAATAAATAAATAAATGTATTTCAAGAACAATTTTAAAAGCTTTAAAATTAGAATATTACAATTTTATTTCTTCATTAATCTTGCTAAATTAAATTTAAAGGGTGGAGGATTTCTAATAAATTTTTGCATTAAATATATTATTTAAGAATTACGATACTAAAACTCCACTGACACATTTTTAATAGTTTATTCTCTTGGGAAAAAAAAAAAAAAAAAAAAAAAAAAAAGATTGCTCGAATCCTTAACGAATCATGAATGAAGTGGAAAGAAGGGTTGCTTTGCGACAGAGAGGGTTTTGGCGCGAGCTACAAAAATTCGCCAGGTTGACCTGTATGCGCCAACATTTCGGAGATACGCGACCCGGTCCGACTTTTTAACCGATGGGAAATAATTTTTTTAATTTTCTTTTCTTAAGAATAAAAATTTGATTTGAGAAGGAATACGTGCGCGCAGCGTGCGTATACCTTCACCAGGGGCGTAGCGTGAAAAATTGATTGGGGGGGGGGGAGACCCGACGTTTGGCACCCTTTCGTATTCCTCATCTGAAAATGCCGCCCACATACTTTCAAGAGTGTTGCCATCTTTGGGATCGAGGGCACAGGCCCTCTCGTCGGTTAATACGTGCCCCCCCCTCCTCTCCTTCGGGGCATATTCCTAAAATATGCCAAGAAAAAAAAAAGCTTTTTTTCCCCCTCCATTTAGCAGCTTTTTTTTTTTTTTTTTTTTTTTTTTAATATACATCTTTGGAGCATTCTAAATTTTTTCAGCGAATCTATATATTAATACGCAGACATGAAATTTCTCTTACATTTTTAACCTACTTTCAATAAAAGGAAGTGCTTACAAGTAGTATCGTTCGAAAGATATGGTTAATGTGCTTTGCAGAAATATATACATATATATATTCTCGTATGAGACTAAGCAAAAGTATCTTTCTTAGGACAACCAGAGTATTGGTTTGAGACAAAGTAGAACAATTGAAAAAGATTTTTTTCCCCCTTTTTCAACAAATTTAAAAGATATTACATTATAATTCAGGTAAAACATAAAACTTTCAAAATAAATTTTAAGAAATGAAAATAGTAACTGTTGCTAAGGAAAGCAACTTTATATTTTTAGAGTGGACAATACCTAATCTCGCCGACAGTTACTCTGTGGGAAAGTTTGATTTTATGATTACTCATTACATAATGTATATTTAAATTCTGTTTTCACATTAAGAAAATTTACAATCGTTTATTTATTTATTTATTTTTATTTTCAATGTAATTCTAAGTTGAAAAATCTGAATCAATCTGTGCATTTTTCTCTTTCTTTCTTTCTTTTCTTTTCTTTTTTTTTTTTTTTTTACCGCAAAATGAAATATTAAAAATTTATCAATTTTTGGAAAATGAGTAAGAAAAACATAAGCCTTACACATTTGTTCTGATCCGTCTAGTCTTTCGAAAGAAATTAATTACTTCTTGAAATCTCTTGCTCTTTTTCGAGGCTATAATCCCTCTATTAATAATAAAGCTTTATATAAATTCAAGAATCCTAAACGTTCTGATACCAAATTGAACGATCACAGTCTCATTCCAGTTGTTTTACCTTTTTATTTATTACTTTCTTTTAAAATTTCTAAAATTCTCTCACCGTTTGGTTTTAAAGTCATTAAGAAACCCGTCAACAAAATTCAATTATCTTCTCTTAAAGATCCCATTCCTACTGAAAACCGTTCTGGCATTTATTTAGTCCTATGTTCGTCGTACAATTTAGTTTATATTGATCAAACTAAAAGGCGTTTGCAATATAGAATAAATGAGCACTGTCAAAATGTTCGTAATGAAGAGATCTCTAAATCTTCCATTGCTTCCCACTGCTGGGTTCATGGCCATCGTTTTCATTTTTCTAAAACTAATATAATTTCATCTCCTGTCTTCTCTTCCCATTTGAATATCCATGAAGTTTTTTACATATTTAAAAATTCGAAAAATCTTCTTAATGATATTTGTTCCACTCCGTTCTTGTCTGATGCTATGAAATTTCTCACATAAGTTCGATTTTCGGTTAATTTTGATACTTTTTAAATTTTTAGATTTTGTTACATTTTTTTAATTTAATGTATTTATTTTTTTCTTTTCTTTCATAATTCTGTAATGCTGACTCTAGGCTAATTTGGCAGGGTGCCCTTTTAAACATTTTTTAGCACCCTGTAGCCCTTTTTCAACATATTTTTGCAACTGGCGGCCCTTTTAAAAACATTTTGGTACCAAGTAGCCTTTTCTAACATTTTAAATGTTTAGAGGCCTTTAGATTTTTTCCCCCTGACTTTTAAACTTTCTTAGCAATAATTCTGCAGCATTCCTGGAATAACAAATGCATACAGCCTATATATATATACAAGGAAAATTAGTAACTTACTTTTGTTACGTATAAAAATCATAACATAGAACACTGCAAATTATGCCCCCTTTTTTTTATTTCCCCCCGGCCGGCGTATCTCCGAAATGTTGGCGCATACAGGTCAACCTGGCGAATTTTTGTAGCTCGCGCCAAAACCCTCTCTGTCGCAAAGCAACCCTTCTTTCCACTTCATTCATGATTCGTTAAGGATTCGAGCAATCTTTTTTTTTTTTTTTTTTTTCCCAAGAGAATAAACTATTAAAAATGTGTCAGTGGAGTTTTAGTATCGTAATTCTTAAATAATATATTTAATGCAAAAATTTATTAGAAATCCTCCACCCTTTAAATTTAATTTAGCAAGATTAATGAAGAAATAAAATTGTAATATTCTAATTTTAAAGCTTTTAAAATTGTTCTTGAAATACATTTATTTATTTATTTATTTATTTTACTTTCTCTTACTAACATATATGGTAGAGAAAGTATTGTTTTGGGGTCAAATTTTCGAAATTGAATTTTTGTTATATATACACGTTTTGAGGCTCCCTGAATCATAATTGTTAAAAATGTGTCAATGGAGTCTTTGTATCGTTATTTTTAGATAATATAATTTAATGCCAAAATTTATTAGAAAACCCTTTAAATTTATTTTATCAAGATTAATGAAGAAGTATATTTGTAATATTATGATTTTAAAGCTTTTAAAATTATCCTTGAAATACATTTATTTTATTTTATTTTATTCTGTTTTATTATTATTTTTATTATTATTATTATTTACTTTCTCTTCGTCAAATAAAATTGTTTCTAAACCTATTTTAGATTATTTGAAAAGTACATTAAACTTTACATTCTTACGCTATTGATCTTAAGCTTTAATGTGCAATCTGTCATTATAATATTGAAATGCAGGGTGAAAAAGAAAGTCGTATGAGTGACACACCAAATTATCATTATTACGCATCATTATTTAGTTTATTTTACCCATATATTGTAAGAAAAGTTTTATTTTTGATTCAGATTTTCGAAATTGAGTTTTTGCTACATTTGCTTAAATATCATGAAACAAAAAATTAGGTTTTTAGCGGTTGCCTGAATGTGTGTGTCTGTGTGTTTGTTATCACCATACCTCAAGAATAGATATTGGGACTCGGATGAAATATTAAGTAATTCGTGTGCAGTGACTAAGAAAAGAATTCAAATTCATTAAGTCTATGTGTGAATTTTCTTGTAAATACAATTTAATATTTTTGGATGAAACAAAATAAAATAAATTGAACTTTCATTTTATGTGCATGAAAGAATGTTTCGTATACAATGTAGAATGTATATCCTTTATTAGAACTTTACACAGAACCCCACAAAAGAATTCATATATATTCATACAATGGAATTGCTGAAAGGTCATTTCATGTCGTGCTATGTGTTTTAAATTCTGTGCTAAATTAGTACACTATATTGTGTTTGTAAAATATATAGTAAATATACAGGACTACCCCAAATTAAATGAAAGCATTTCTTTTTATAAATAAAAATCAATGTAATAAATGCAATTAAAGTTTAATTAATTTAAAATTATTCTCTTATTCTAATTTACTTTATCTTATCCGTAAAAGGTCGCGAAAGTATTGTTTTCGGATCAAGTTTTCGAAATTGAATTCTTGTTACATTTATATGTTTTGAGGTTTCCTGAATCCAAAAATTATTGTTTTAGTGGTTGGTTTACGTGACTTGTCTGTGTGTATTATAGATATTGAGTTTGTAAAATGGGTGCATCAGTTTTAAAATATCACTTATGTTATTGATAAGGTCAATACTGCTTTGGAACAATGTAAGTTGTAAACTTCGCATCTTATTCAAAATTTACGTTTTCTTTTTAACATGGCAAAATAGAGCAAAATTTCGTTTATACGTCCATTATGCCAATATTTTGTCGTAAACATGTCAGACTAATATGTTAAAATATATTTTTTAATACACTTCATTAAATATGAACATTTTTAATTTGAAACATTAGTAATTAAAAATTGTGTTTCCTTCATTTGACAAATTAGGCCAATACTTCCCACGAACTTGCAATATGGGGATCAGTTGTGTTGGAAATTAATGTACGAAAACAATCCTAATGAAATTAGTCATTTAATTACGATAAGTCAAATGTATCGAATCGGATAGAGGGTAGCCTATGAGGTGCGGCATTTCAGTCTGCGACTGTGTTGAGTGTTCTATCATACTCATTCCTTTTAATATGAATACATTTCGCTCTCAATAGAAATTAGTAACAATAAATATAGGATGAGAATGGTTATGCGCATCATTATTACTTTGATTTGTATAACATATTAAGTTAGATTGTTTATGATTACTGAAAAACAAATAGAATAGTATTAATAAAATGTTTAACGTTTTATTTTATAACTTTGTATGTTGGGGTTGGGGGGGGGATGAAAGAATGAGAAATAGACATGTCCGAGGAGGAAATTATAAGCAGAAAATTTTATGAATTTCAACCATAAAATTTAACACGAAATATGTGTTTTATGATTAAGATGTTCTTTAAAAATTCATAATAGATAAATATAAGGTGATAATTTATGAAAATTCAAGCACTGCATTGTAAGAGAAATATTTTATAAAGTCGTACATTTTAAAAATTTAAATACAAAATGATAATAAAAATAGTTGAAATGTAAAATGGCGTACTACTGATTTGGACTTATGAACATTCTTCATGCATTTTACTAAGAATTTGTAATTTGTTTGAACAATTTTTACAAACTTTTTGACCTTATACATGAAATCGGATCTCAATGCTAATATATTACCATTATTATTATCTACTTCTCTATTCGAAAAACTATTTCTTAATTTCAAGATATGTTTCGTTTTGCGATTTAAATCCTACATTAATCATCATCAGAAAAAAAAAAAATAATAAAAGAAAAAAGAAAGAGAGAAAAACGTCAGATGTTTATTTATACAGGTTAAGCGGCGTGAAGTTTCTCTTTGCACTTCCAGATTTGGCGAAAATCGCATTTTCTGGCGAAAAATTGTGAATTTGTTCTGCGTGCGCCAACATTTCGGAGATACGCCCCCGGCCGCCCTTTTATTTTAGAGTCAGCACTATTCTCCTCACACCAGTATTTATGTTTACATTCATCTGGATGTATTTTTGCTGTTCACTTAAAACGGTTTTGTGCGTTGCCACTTTGACTGCAGCACTTGTGCCAACTTTTTTCGCCTGACGAAGGATCATGTGTTTTTTCGACCCGAAACAATTATTGCAAGTTTATTGCATTTTATAGTGTTTATTCAAAGTTTTGTAATTATTGCTTTCAAACACCAGTTCTGTGGTGTTTTCTTATTATGAAATTAGGTATTGTTCACTCTTAAGGGGGAAAAAAAAAGCAGTAGTTTACTTATTATTGTTATTTTATATATTTAAACCAATTAAAAAACGTTTTTCTTTTTTCCCATATTGTGGGGAAAATGTTTTAAGAAATATAGTAGCAATTGCTAAGGAATGCGACACAATTACCGCATGTCTTTATGTGGAAGAACAAACTAAAAAAAAAGTCCCGTTGTCGAAAATTAAATCTTTTTTGTAGAGAAATTTATATCTTAGGTATTGGTGTCGGTGTTTGGGAAAAAGGCCAGTTGACTGCTCTAGGGTCCTAGGCATGAGGGAGAGTGCCTTCTGTGGAGGTCTTTCTAAGCGTTCCTAGCCCGTATTTACGCAAGTTTCGGAGAAAACCATGGAACATTCTGAACGGCTAGGCCGACAAGCGAGACCTGGGATCGTACCCGGCACCTCACATCTATCAGCTTGACAGAAAGATTGCGGATTCAATAATCGAGCCAATATAAGACCATCATGAAAGTCAGTCTCCTCTGGTGCACGTAAACTCTGTCGTGGCTGCAATATCCTCCATGCTCCGTGCAAATAATACGTCTGGGGATACTGAAGCGTGTGAGCCATCCCTTTCGCAGAAGGTAAAAATTGTGATGGCTTGTCTTCGGACCGCCACTGGGGCGTTAATCCCAAACCGTCGCTAATTACCCAATATATGCCTATTAATGCGACGTTAAATCAGCTTCCTCGCGCTATTTCATGTGAAGAAACACTAGTTGAATTCTATAGACTTATAAATATTTCAAAACCCGTAAGCGATGAAACTAAAATAAAAAATTTGCTTAAAGGATCACTCAGAATCAAAAATTGTTAGTGAGAAATCGTTATAACCAAATCAAACCTCATCTAATTTTGTTTTTATGCAATGGCCATAACGTACAATAAACTGCTTTTTTTATCGAGCTAAGGTCTTGAAAAATCGTAATTTTAAGTTTTTGGAGGAGAGAAAGCGATTGCGCATACTTATGAGTCAGTTGTAAGTATGTGAAATGGGAGAAGAACGCCGCAGTTGCTACAGAGCGCGAATTTGCTAAGGTCAGAACTTTCAAGGGTCGTTGCATGGTAAACAAGCATGCTGTTGTAGGTGCCTGAACAGGGAAGGGCGCCGCTCAGCTGGAGTTTGCTGATAACTTATTCTTAAAGGGTCCTAAATACAATCAAAATTTTCAACAGTCTTTTGCACGGTAAGTGAACAGACTACTGTAAGTGTTTGAAATGGGAAATCATGCCATAGGCGCCCCCAAACAGGACTTTGTTATGATCAGATTTTTTTAAGAGTTATGAAAGCGAAGAGAATTTTCAAAGATTGTTTGCACAGTAGGAAAATAGGTTATTATACACATTTAAAAAGGCTGTTTTAGGCATCTAATTAGTTACGAGGGCGTCACCTAATAGGAGTTTGCTACAGTCAGACATTTTAATGCAAACTTTTTTGCTGGTCGATAAACCAGTTGGTCGCCGAAGGCAGCTTCTGATGCATAAAAGTCTTAAGTGTTTTTGGTAACTAATGATAATCAACAAAATTATGAACCACTTTCAAATGAACTTCAAGGCGCAAAACAGCACCCCCCCCCCCCCCCCAAGAAACCTCATTATGCCTTTGTAGGTGCCTGAACAGGGAAGGGCGCAGCTCAGCTGGAGCTTACCACTAACGTATTCTTAAAGGGTCCCGAATACGATTAGAATTTTCAACAGTCTTTTGTACGGTAAGCGAACAGGCTATTGTAAGTGAACAAAACGGGAAATCCTGCCGTATGCGCCCCCAAACAGGAATTTGTTATGATCAGATTTTTTAAGCGTCATGAATACGATGAGAATTTTCAAGGGTAGTTTGCACGGTAGGAAAACAGGCTGTTTTAGGCGTCTAATTAGTTTAGAGGGCGCCGCAGGCGCCACCAAACAAGAGTTTGCTACAGTCAGACATTTTAACGCAAACTTTTTTTGCTGGTCGGTGAACCAGTTGGTCAGCTTGTGATACATAAAATTCTTAAGTGATTTCGGTAACTAATGATAAATTAACAAAATTATGATCCACTTTCAAATGAACTTTAAGTCGCAAAACTGCGCCCCCAAAAACTTCAATATGCCGCCCTATTTTTTAAAATATTGGGGGGGAGACTCCCCCCCTCCCCCCCCTTACGCTACGCCCCTGACCTTCACACGTGCGCGCGCAGCGCGCATGGGTCTGCGGTGCCGAAGGCAGTGGGGACCCGGTGTGATTTTTTACCCGATCAGAACTGATTTTTTTTAGGGGGCACGAAGTGTCAGGGAAGGAATGCGGGCGTGCAGCGCGTGTATTCTTTAACTTGTGCGCGCGCAACGCGCACGGGACTGCGCTGCCGAAAGCAGTGGGGACCCGGGCCGACTTTGAACCCCATGAGAAATGATTTTTTTTTTCTTTTCTTTTCTTAAGAATAAAAATTTGATTTGAGAAGGAATATTTGCGCGCAGCGCACGTATACCTTCTGCGCTGCCGAAGGCAGTGGGGACCCGGTGTGAGTTTTTATCCGATCAGAAATGATTTTTTTTTTTTTTTTTTGGGGGGGGGGGCACGAACGGTCAGTGAAGGAATACGCGCGCGCAGCGCGCATGGGACTGCTCTGCCGAAGGCAGTGGGGACCCGGGACGACATTTTACCCGATCAGAAATGATTTTTTTTTTTAATTTCTTTTCTTCGGACTAAAAGTTACTGTTAGTGATTGATTAATTACAGTGATTCATTTGAAAATACTGACCCGCTAGCGGGCGAAGCTCGCTAGTCTCCTTATATTATTAAAATCTGTGCGCATCTGTCTGTCTGTCTGTGAGAAATGCCTTGTCATAGCTAAAGCTCCGGCGCTAATGGTCGCAGCGCTTCGAAACCGGTGTCGACAGACGCAGAATTTCTTCATCTCGACATCGCGATAATTCGCTAAGCGATGCGACCCTAATTAGCGGAGATATGAATTAAAACGTCGACCCATATCTACCGAAAAATGACCCAGAATTCATGATTAAATGCTTAAAAAGCGACATTTTTACGGAAAAAGTGGAAAATAAATTAGAAATATCAGTCGTATCGTTACAAATAGGATATCAAATGAAAGGTCCGATTTTTCTGAATCCGACGGTTTAAATAGCTTATCTATAGGGCAATTAGATTTTTTAAAATTAACTAAAGTATGAAAAAAAAGGTGGCAACAAATCACAACTGTTCTATTAATTTCCCAATAGACGTATTTCGGTTACCATGGCGCCGGGCGAAAGAATAAATAGATTTTACTTCCAGCTTTACTGATTTTGTACTGGAAATAAAAATTGCAAATTTCAAAATGCTTCAATTTTCTTCAAAATTAATTCAAACTTGCTACAAACTTTTAACATCACAAGACGAAGTTCCAGTTCAAATATCATCCGGTTTCGAGAATAAATAAAAAATGTACAATTTAATTGCAAATTAAATACGCGTATTTCAAATTCTAACTATGATTAAATTATTTTTAGTACATCATTCGAAAGATATTTTAACGTACTTTTATATTATCGAAAGCGGGATTCAAAATTTCGCTTCATTTACATGTTTTGAGGTCTTCTGAATCGGTTTTCTTTTGTATCTGAGCTACTAATTAAAATAATTCCATAAGTAATACATCATAAGATAGCTTTGTTGGTTTGAAATCGAACAGTAGATTACAGAAATTTCTACCGCCAGATGGCGCTGTAATATTTTAAAATTTCAATATTTCAATTTCTAATTATGATTAAATTGTTTTTAATACATCATTCGAAAGATATATTAAAGTTCTTTTATATTATCGAAAGTATTAACCAGATTTGCACGTTTTGAGGTGTCCTGATTAAGTTTTCTTTTGCATCTCAGCTAATTCAGTTAGACCGTTCAAAATTGGTATATGTAGGTTAATTAGGAAGGGCTGAAAGGGTGGGGAAGATATAGGCGTGCACCGCGCGCACGGGACAGCGCTGCCGAGGGCAGTGGGGACCCGGTCCAACTTTTTAACCGATGAGAAATGAATTTTTTTTCATTTTCTTTTCTTAAGAATAAAAATTTTATTTGAGAAGGAATATGTGCGCGTAGCGCGCGTATACCTTCACACGTGCGTGCGCAGCGCGCATGGGTCAGCGCTGCCGAAGGCAGTGGGGACCCGGTGTGACTTTTTACCAGATCAGAATTTTTTTTTTTTGAGGGGGGGGGGCACGGAGTGTCAGGGAAGGAATACGCGCATGCAGCGCGCACGGGGCAGCGCTGCCGAAGGCAGTGGGGACCCGGGCCAACTTTTTACCCAATCAGAAATGATTTTTTTTTTTTTAATTTCTTTTCTTAACACTAAAAGTTACTGTTAGTGATTCATTAATTTTAGTGATTCATTTGAAAGTACTGACCCGCTTGCGGGCGATGCTCGCTATTTTTATTATAAAATCTGTATCATTTTTAAACATAAAAATGATGCAGTTTTCACAATTTGTATAAGTATTTCTCTAAAATATTTTTAATTTAAGCATACTGTATAATGATATACGCATTAAAGTAAAAATATTCCTAAAATATTAATATCGATATATATAATTTTCTAATACCGATATATCGCTAAATTGCGATATAAAGATGGCTATATATCGCGATGTAGAATTTTCCTCATCGCCCAGTCCTAGTGCTGCGTAGTGATCTCACAGAGATAGTGCTTCAAGCGATTGATGATTGATCCAGAATCAGTAAAATTCTAAGAAATATCTACTTAAATCATGTGATACTTCAGTAAATATTATATTTCACTAGCGGGCTTCGTCCGCTAGCGGGTCAGTATTTTCAAACGAATCACTATATTTAATGAACCACTAACAGAAACTTTTAGTCTTAAGAAAAGAAATTTAAAAAAAAAAAAAAAATCATTTCTGATCGAGTAAAAAGTCGCCCCAGGTCCCCACTGCCTTCGGCAGCGCAGTCCCGTGATTGTAACACCTTCCTTTCTTTTTGAGAGGAACTGAAAATGAAATTCTGTTCATTCTATAACTCGTAACTTTTTGAATTTGCATGATATTTGTATGGAGTTTTCATATGAGTTGCTCAATACTTTTCGCTATTGAATTATGCAATTAAAAATTTTTAAAAGCCTGCACATGCGTAGTTAAAAATTATTTAGTAAATATGCCCCTATTTCGTGAGATATTTAACATTTTTGCCTTCTGATTGCAGTATGTTGTGTCTAATGTAGTACGCCAAATTTCCTAAAAATAACTTTGTACTGAGTCTAATACCCTACGTGTTATAATTCAAAAAGTAGTATTATTTTTTGCATTTTTTAAAAAGAAAGCGTTATGTGTATGTCTCAATGAATATATGTAGTAGCCTCAGAAAAATTTATGCAGATAATTAAAAAAATTCTCATTATCACATGCTACAACTAAATCGCATTTCAAGCATTATTTTTTACAGGGTGCTCCAAAACATTTTGATTTTTGTTTAATTTTTTTACTGGTCCAATTTTCTTCTTCGGAGCAAAACTTTGCTGAAACATATGAGGTATAACATGATCATTTTACTCCTAAAGTTTCAAGAAAATTCCTCAAGAAATTTTCTAGGTATTTGATAAATCGTCTAAATTCGAAAGTGTCCAAATACTTGTTCGACAAAAAAAAAAAAAAAAAAAAAAAAAAAAATAGCCGCACTTGGATATTTTCTTCTTCATTTTCTATAACCGCCAATTTTATCGTTTAAAAAGCAAATTTTCGATCAGATTGTATTATGTCGTCTTCCACATACACTTTAGGATAGAGCCCAGTGTTAAAAACAAAATGCAGTTGTAAGGAAAATTGTAATTTTAGAAGGTATTTCAAAAATGGAAAGGATAAGGCAATTAACGATGAAACAAAAAGTATTAATTTTAGAATGAAGATAAAAAAATATTTTAAAACATGGGATGGCAAAATAATTAAATGTTAACGAAATATTGGTAAGATGTTTTTTAACAAGATATATTTTTTTTTGTTGGCTGTTTAAACCGGAAATTTTGTTTTAGGCGGCCACGCTGCTCATTCAAGCGAGATAACCGCAAGTTAAAAAGCAAATGTTTAAAAAATCGATTTGTATCATGTTCAAAAATTAGAAAAGATTAAAATAAAAGTATTTAGCAAAATAATTTCTTCAAAAACAGTGCAACAACACTTAAACAAAACAGGTTAAAAACCAGATGATCTGCAGAAAAAACTATTATTAAGGAGAGGAATTAAAAGAAACAAGTCTGCAGATGACCAAAAAATTTTAAAAATTGTCAGTTAATTATTGGGCTGAACTGTTTTTCTCTGATGAGTCAAGTTTAATTTATTTCGAGCTGATAAAAAAAACTAGAAGGACGGCGAAAATGTGAACGACTTAATGAAAATTGCTCGCTTAAAACAGTACCTCATTCTCCGTACATTATAGTACGGTGGTGCATAACTTTTCAAGGAATCGGTCAAATTTTCATGCTCAAGGAATCAATAAACTAGAAATAAAACACGGCCATTATATAAGTGGTGTCTGACAGACTATTTTGAAAGTATTTCAGACTTTTCCGCAAGCAGCATTTCATTATGATAATGCACCTGATTACAGGACGAATGCGGTAAGTTTATTTGATTGAAATTGTTATAATTACCCATCCATTCCCACGAGCACCTATAATTCTGTAAGTAATCATACCTTTTTTCTCTTTAAGGTAAATCCCACAAAGAATACTGGAGAATTTCTTCTTTACCAGACCTGAAAATAGACCAATCTCAATCCGCTCGAAAATATTTAGTCTATAAAAAGGTGGTGGGAGAGGGGGTGGGCTGGATTAATTCATATATAAGCCTTCAATTTTTCTTGGACGGACTTTACTGATGATTCCTCGAAAAAAAAGAACGTTCAAGTAGTGAAGTATGATAAATGTGTTTTTTACGTGGAAGGATAATTTCAATCCGCCGAATTTCTAATGAAATTCGAAGATCTAAAATTGCTGAAGGAAATGTGATCAAACGTTGAACTCCTGCTTCGATAGGAGAGAGATCTGATGCAAAATCAGAGTTGTTTTACAGAGATCGAAGACTCATAATTCCTCTTACTGTTCTACTCATAATGACTGCTGCTAAATTTGCTCGTAATTTTTAACGAAAGATTAGGGTCCACATTTATGCATGTTTAAAATAATTAATAATATGTTAAAATGAATAAAAAACCTCTAATAATCAATCAGCATTTAATGGGGGAAAGAACGTCTGCGTTAAATTTGAATAAAGACAATATTAAATGGTAAAATATTGCATTTTCGGATGAAAAACATTTTATTCTTGATTAACCAAATGGTTTTAACAGTTACTGGCACGATCTGAAGATAGCGAAAGACAGAGCAGATTTTTTAAAGGCAGATATGAATCGGGCATTTTAAAGGTGGATCTGTGGGGCTCTGGGGAGCTGCTTCTACTGAAGGCAGAATGAGTTTAGTAATTTTTTCAATTATTATGAACATCAAGAGAATATCCGAAAATTTTAAACGTCGAATTATCAGATTTTTGTTAGATTTTGGGGGGTTAGATTTTGGGTAATAATATTTTTTTCAACAAGACTTACATTTTTGCTCTACTTTTAGAGCAATAGGAAATAGTTTGAAGAAAGAAACTTCTGTTTTATTGCCTTTCTCATGGCCTAAAAGTTGAAAAAACCTTAACTTATGATATTAGAAATGTGCATGCAAGTGGAAAGCAATTTTAAATAGTTTAATTATATTACGAATATCATATATGCTATATGAAATGGTATTGAAACTGAATATATATTTTAAAAAAAAAATGTATATATATATACCAGAGAGAATGTCTGACTGTTTAACCCTAAAAAGAGACCCCATAAAATATTAATTTAAAGAATAACTGAAAAAAATTACTAAAATTCGAGCTGTCCTTATAATTGTGAACACCTGAAAAATCAACTTTTTACCATATTTAAAGTTTTTTAAGATAGAAAAACGATAAAACTCTTTAAATATAGTCTGTTAATGAAATTCAAATTAATTAAAAATATATTTGTTTAAATAATAGTGTTCAGTGTTTAGTTAATATAGAAAAACGGGTGTCCTTATAATTATGAGAAGGAGTGTATGATATTTGGCTCAGGGAAATTTCTGAGATTTATATTAAAACACCGAATAATACTATACCATTGCAAAAGCAGTAATTCCATATAAAGATGGAATTCACCCAATGCAGAATACATATTTTTATTAAGTAATTGTTTAGATCTAAAAAATAAGTAGTTTTATTTCATATATTAAAAAAATATAACTTGTTTATTTCATATAATAAATCATAACAGAATACAAAGTTATATGTTTATTATACGTTTAAAAAGTATACGTTTAAAAAGAAAGTTTTATGTAGATTTTTGTTAAGTACTTCATAGAGTGTAATAAAACGAATTACTAAGTCGAAATTGTACATAAGTATAATTTCATCCCTTTGGTATTATGCAAACATGATAGTTTTATTCGTTTCAACCATTAATTTTGAAGTTAATACAAATAAAAAAAGTATAAGTCATTTTTTCTGAAGTGCGGCTTTTTTTTTTGTCCCTTATAGTGTATATACATACAGTCAAACCTCATTAACGTGAATCTCAAGGGAGATAAAAAATTTGTTTATGTTATCAGTAGTTCATGATATCAGTAACTAATCTTTATATAACTAAATTAATCTTCATTTTGACTGGGATTGTGGAAACAATTCCTGTTAAAAGTATTCACGTTAACAGTGTTCACTTTAACGAGGTTCGACTGTATATATATATCAATACAAAAAACCTTTAACGGGTTAAAAGTTTGTGACGCAGCACTGTACTTTATGGCTATAAGAATTAGAAATACGGGTCTTAAAAATAATGATATCAAATTTTCAGTGACGCTTTGATATTAATTAAATTATACATAGATTTTCTTATTTGAATTTGCTTTTTCCTTTTATTTATATTTACAGTGTAAACGTTATTTTCAACATAAAATAATATATAGCATTTACTCATTGATACCTTTCCATTCACATCTCTTATACTATGAAAGCATGTGTTTTAAAAGAAATTATATGAAATTCCAGTAACGCAGTGGTGTTACATTAAGTGATTTGTTTTTAAATTTCTCTGCAATTATTTTGTTTTGCATGTTAAAGTATAAGTGCACATTGAAATATTGCTTTTAATTTTCAAATACGCTGTCAAATATATCACTTTCATTAAGCTTATATTATGTACTGAAATATATTTATTTCAATGAATTATTCTATCTTTTGCGTCACGCCGTCCAAAACTGAAAAAAATTTCACAGTTTTTTTTCTTTGCATCACGATATCTATTTGCATGCATTTTCAATTTATTTGGATGAAATGACACAAAGTAAACATTTCCATATATTTTACTTACAGTTTTGGATGGCGTGACGCAAAAGATAGAATAATTCATTGAAATAAATATATTTCAGTACATAATATAAGCTTAATGAAAGTGATATATTTGACAGCGTATTTGAAAATTAAAAGCAATATTTCAATGTGCACATATACTTTAACATGCAAAACAAAATAATTGCAGAGAAATTTAAAAACAAATCACTTAATGTAACACCACTGCGTTACTGGAATTTCATATAATTTCTTTTAAAACACATGCTTTCATAGTATAAGAGATGTGAATGGAAAGGTATCAATGAGTAAATGCTATATATTATTTTATGTTGAAAATAACGTTTACACTGTAAATATAAATAAAAGGAAAAAGCAAATTCAAATAAGAAAATCAATCTATGTATAATTTAATTAATATCAAAGCGTCACTGAAAATTTGATATCATTATTTTTAAGACCCGTATTTCTAATTCTTATAGCCATAAAGTACAGTGCTGCGTCACAAACTTTTAACCCGTTAAGGGTTTTTTGTATTGATATCATTACTTTTTAGGGGTTAATGATCAAAACGTAAAATTAAAGGAGCATGGTAATGAGTTATAACACTGTATTAAAAGTGTTGTTTTATAGGTCATACTCGAACAAAATAACAAACTAAATAAAATTTCAAAATTTTATAAAAAGTGATAAAAAAGATGGAAACATGCAACATTACAAAGGCATAATATAGTACATTTTAAAAATGACAAAAATTTCTTATTTATATTTATTTCTTATTATAATTTTTTAGGTATAGATTTGATTTAAAAGAGAAAATAAATAATAATAGAAAAATCTTTAAAAAGTGAAAATTTTATACTGGTAAATATTTAAGTAGTATAGTTTGTTATGAATTTAATTAAAAAAAATCTTAATCTATTCAAAATTTTATTATAGCTTAACATTTTGTAATTTATATATTATATATACTAGAAACTTAATGAGCAAATTAATTCTTTTCAAATCCTGTTTTAAGAATTTTTTCAATCCGTAGTTTAAGTGATTTATCACCTAATTTTGAAAAAATTACAAATATTTGCATATGATTATCATATTATTTGTCATTTTTATGAAAATAAAGGAAAAATTTTTTGTTGTTGCAATCACCTTTTAAAATAGAACCAATTTTGAAAGTTAACAACGTATCAGCATGAAAACAATGTAAATACAAAGAATATTTTTGATAAACAAATGTCATATAAAATACAAGTACCTAAATAAATAACTCATTTAATATATATATTAAAAAAAGAAAAATATTTTTTTTTTTATTTTTGTGTTTATTTTTGATGCTTCCCGATAGATGGAGCAAAAACGATTATTTGATATTGAGTATTTCAGATGGAAGAGAAGAAATTCGTCCGCGAAACTGCCGCATCACGGTATTTTCGGAGTAAAAAATAGTTCGATTTTTAAACTGAGTTATAAAAAAAACAAGAGTTTTCCTAGGGAAAAGGGAGATGTCAGGCACATCAGATAAAAGCGATTAATATCATATATAAATTAAACTAAATTCGCTCGAGTCATATTCGAGAAAAAATTCTTACACATATAGTCCGTCCATTTAGAACTTAAATGAGCCAATTCATATCTCGAAATATATTGCACGCAGAAATTTAGCGATTTCAGGGTAGGATCAAACAGAAGGTGAAAGTCTATTTTGAAAATATCAGAACATAACCTCCCATATTTCCTGAGATATTAAGTGTCGGCTTTCAGCGGTTTCTTTGATCTTAAAATTCCTGTATATATAAGTGTCGCAGTTTTCGTTCGTTTTTCCGTTTCCGCTGAGTGTCGTGGCGTTCGTTTGTTTTTGCGCTTGCGTCACTAGAAAAACTGCCGTTTTTCATGATATGTTACCGCTAAAGTGCAGAAATCAGTTAATCTGTAGATTAGCTAGGTAATCTGCACATTAACTAAGATGATCCGTTAAAATGAGGAAAATTGTTTCATTTCTCAAATTACCTAGATAATCTGCACATTACCTACTAGGCACTCGTTAAAGTGAAAATAAGATCTCTGGTGGTGTAATTTTACAGCACGCTGTGTTGTATTTGTTTTTTTTCTTTCGGGGAAAAAAAAAGATTAGTTTTCTTTTCTATTCTTTCTTTACTTATTTTAATCTGTATGTGTTTTAATTTTTATGTCTTTTAAAGTTATACGTATATATATACATTTTTTTTTTCATCTTTTTTATTCTTTCAATATAAGTTTGAAGATGTTATGCATTTTTAATATGAAATATAATATCTTTAATGGCTTTCAATAAAGTCTATTTTATAAATGAATGTTAGAATTGTAATACAGAAATGATTTCTTTTCAAATAAAAATATTTAACCATTTAAATAAAAAAAAATCTGGAGTGACTCCACTCGACTTTCCGAACATTGAGTAACTAACAGTTTTGTAGATAAAATAAAGAGGAGTTGCTAAACAAACAAAAGAGAGAAAACCATAATAGAGTGTTTGAGTATTTTTCTCCATATATCACACGAGGTTTTATTTAACGCTACTGAACTTTGAGCCCTTAGATCATAATGATAAAGAATTTTTCGTTGTGTCTCTGTCAACATCTATAAATGCTAGATTCACCAAAATGCTTATAGTTAGTGCAACAGTGATTTATAATATTCATACAAATTTTCAGCTCAATTGAATAAGGCGTTTAGATGCTATCGCACTTTTAAAAATTTGGTCTCATAGGCCATAATGATAAAGAATTTTTCTTTGTGTCCCTGTAAAAAAACTTTATGTGCTAGATTCACCAAAATCTATACAGTTGGTGCAAATGTGACCTATAACATGTGTACATTTTTTTTTGCTCAGATTAATAAGGCGTTTAGACGCTATCACACTTTTAAGAATTTGGCCCCATAGGCCATAATGATAAAGAATTTTTCTTTGTGTCCCTGTATAAAAACTATAAGTGCTAGATTCACCAAAATCTATACAGATTGAGTATCTGTGACCTATAATATGTGTATAAAGTTTTTGCTCAATTGAATAAGGCGTTTAGATGCTATCGCACTTTTAAGATTTTGCTCCCATAGGCCATAATGATAAAGAATTTTTCTTTGTGTCCCTGTAAAAAAACTATAAGTGCTAGATTCACCAAAATCTATAGGGTTCGTACTATTGTGACTTACAATATACGTACCAACTTTCAGCTTATTTGAACAAAACGTTTAGACGCTAGCGTGTTCACTCACAGACGTACACACATACATACACACATACACACATACACACACACATACATACATCATCTCAAAAATAGTGGAAACGGACTCAGGGGACCTCGAAACGTATAGAAACATCAAAATCTCGAATTCGGATTTTTGACATGATTACAATACTTTCCTCACTATAGTGTTCGGAAAGTAAAAATGTTTTATTAACAACTTATATTGCTATTACTATATTTTAAAAAAAGTTATGCACCAATTTTTAATTCGCTAAAGAAATATTAAATTAGACAAATCAGAAGCATTTTAAGAAGTACTTCAAATAATCAAAATTGCTTTAATAATTTTTAGAACGTATGAAAATTAAAATGACAGTTTTCCAATGCTTTATTAAACTATATTTTGCAGCATACATATATCTGTACAAGTTTAGCAAATATATTAATTTTACAAAAAAAAAAAAAAAAAAAAACTTTATTAACACATGAAATGCTAAAAAATGCATAAAAATTTCATATTAAGTATTTATTAAATAATGCCATAATATTGAATGCCATATTCTTATTATTCTTAAAATAATTACTGTGATGTAAATTTAATATTCATAATTCAAAATGAAGTTTCACGAGAGAGAGCTTTTAATTAAAATTAGATTTCATTAATAAAATGCAGACCCTTATCAAACTTATATTGACAGAATTAAAAAAGAGAAGAAATAAATCAAAACAATTATAACTTACTTATTACTTTAAATTTTGTGTTGGTCATAATAAGAAACCTAATATCATAGCTTTGGTGATCCAGGTTTTGCACTTACTGTTTATCATAGCGGAGTGGAAGGGATAAAAGTTTTAGTTTGTGTTTGAAGGTCAATCGCATCACAGACTAATCTTAGATTCGCGTATCTGTATCACATGACTGTTTGACGTCATAGTGAATGTAAAAAAACTAAGGCTCGAAACAAACATTTGAACTTTAACGACACAGAAGCCGCTAATGTGCAGATTATCTAGTTAAAATGCGGAACTCTTTATTCTGCACTTTAACGGGTCATTTTAGTTAATCTGCAGATTAGCTAGGTAATCTGCACATTAACGGATTTCGAGCTTTAACGGTAACATATATATACAATATAAAAATTATCCAAATTAAAATTTGATTAGACACTGCACAGCACAATATATTGAAGTGCATGGTGATTATAATTAAAGTTACGATTTCAAAATGCTATAATTTTAAAACTACTCATCAGAGCGATTTGATATTTTACCAGAGCAATCGTGAGGCAATGTTTGGCAAAAGAAAAATTGTTTGGCAAAAGAAAAAAAAAATAGTTCCAAAATGTGCCGTTAAATTTTTTTTTCATGAAGCTCATCTTTTTCTTTTTTTCACTATAACTGTTTCCGCTGTAAACACGTATTCTTGTCTTTTTGCTAAAAATAATTGTAGTAAACCCTTGAAGTCTATCGTTTCCTGCTATTCCATTGTGTTGCTAACAACATTCCTGTGTTTAATGAGTCCATTTAGGCGTTTCCCCTGACATTACTCTGACAGCGCCATCTATAGGAACATGTTGGAACTACTTTTTTCCTCCTCCAAACAAAATTCCATTGCCTCACGATTGTTCTGGTAAAATATCAAATCGCTCTGATGGGTAGTTTTAAAATTATAGCGCTTTGAAATCGTAACTTTAATTATAATCATCCTGTGTATGCTTGATAGTAAAATATTATGAAGCTGCTATGTGTAGTTTTTTGTTTCTATAAGACTTTTGTAGCAGTAGTGCCTTGGCCGAAATCAATATAAAATACCACCTAAAATAAATCAGCGACGCATTTAAACGGTTTATTTTAACATGCTTATTGTGTATATCTGTATAAAGATGCCAATTTTATCTCTCTCTCTCTCTCTCTCTCTTTTTTAATAAAACAGTTTTTGCCATACAAACCATAAAAGCGAAAAGGATATGATATATAAAAGAACGACAGTGGTAGAGATATTACCATTTTCTTAGAAAAGAAAGAGTTATGTTATAAGAAAATGTTGTAGAGCTATAACAATAATTCATAATATAATGAACATCATGTTTCAACTTTTATGTACACATATAAATTATCTTCTGGCAATAAAATTTATTATTTATAGTTTGGATTTATCATCTGTCATTTTAAATATCATGTTGCAAATCTTGATTTACAAGAGATACGGTTGAGATTTTTTTCGACTTGTAATGAGAAATGACTCCAAAACAATATTTTATTTTTAGATAATTATCGTTCCGAATACTTCTTACCTTTAAAACATATAAGCTTTGACTTAATTTTGCAGAAAAAAAAAAGTTATTTGAAAAAAATATAATTAACTTCAACTGTTTCTTACAGTATTTCAAATCTTACCTATCTTACCTGGAATAACAATTGTTTAAAACGCTCAAAATAATTTATTATTAAGACTTTCGCTGACGTCCTAATCTTTCAACAATTATATGATAACGCTAGATACTTGAAATGTGTAATGATTTCATTGATTCTTAACATTATTCAATCATCATATTCGATTTATTTACTGTAATCTTTTTTTTTTTTCCCCTTGCAAAAAAAAAAAAAAAAAAAAAAAAAAACTTTAGTTTACTTTGTGTTTCTTATTTTTTTAAATGAGAAAAAAAACTCAATGATCTGTTTATTAACACAGAAAAAAAAGAAAAGAGAGCATAATATACTTATGCTTTCATACTACTTTGTAACAGAATGCAGACGATCTTACGCAAATTTGCAAGTGGCATATAGATAAACTTTTATTTTATTTTATTTTTTTGCATAAAAGGGAGGGTGAAATGTTATGGTGAATTTTGAATTTCAACAGAAACAATATTTTTTAAATCTTAATATTTTAAATTTTACCAGAACTGTTTCATTTTTATTCAAAACTTGTATACTTTTACAAAACTATATATTTTTTAAACCCTTAGTACATGAGAATGAATTTTTTTAATTTATCAACTATACAAAACTATACCTTTTTATAATTTCTAAATGTCAGAAAACTAAATTTTTTTTTAATTTACCAATTCGGCAAAAACTATATGTTTCTATAATTTTTTAAACTAAATTTTTTTTTAATTTACCAATTCTGCAAAAACTATATGTTTCTATAATTTTTTAAACGTTACACGAATGGTTTAATTTTATTTAAAAACTTCTATATATATTCTTCGTTTTTTTTTTTTTTTTTTATTCAAAAATTGGGTGTAGTTGCACTTAAGAATTTTCTTAGCTTATTTACGAAAACAAGATAGGCGGTGGGAATGGAATGACTTTTATATTTTTTTTGTTTTTGTTTTTACTTCAAGGGAAAGGAAGAGTATTTTGCCCACAGATGGTGTTGACAACAGTGTCGCAGAAATTTCCATTTTCTGGGAAAAAACAAGCGCTAGGGAGCTGTAGGAATTTGTTCGTGTGTGGTTAGTACCTCGTTCGCAGGAATTTTTTGCTTTTGGAAACTCAAAAATGCTATCTTGCTAGTAAAAATGATGGAAGTATTAGGTAACTTGAGAATTTAAGGGGATCTTTGGATTACATAAATTCGCGGGCAGTGTCAGTCGGGTTCAGAGTTTAATTCTGGAATTTTGTGAGTTGACGAAAAAAATCCCAGATGTTTTTGTTTCACAAACAGGGCATCGGGCGGGAAATTTTTATTTTTTTTTACTTCATTACATAGGGGTGAGAAAGGTCCCTCCTTGAGGCGAAGTGTCCTATCACCGCGTGGGGGAATCACGACTAGGTGTGGTTTTTTTGAGGGAATGGATTTTCATTGGGTAATGAATAATTTAGAAATCCCGGATGGCAACACTAGCTCTAATGCTCGTCGCCTTTTTTGGAAAAAAAAATTATTATTCGATGTTAGGACAGCGATGTACCACGACATGTAAAAAGGCCGCTCATAAAAGGAAGGGGAGCTCGCGGGCTCCCCAGAATATGGCAGAAGGTTTTGAGTATTCGAGCAGCATGGTCGCCCCTTCGTACTTCTCCCGAAGGTCCGATGTTAGGCCTAGAAATAGACGTAGCATAGAAGCACTTCCTGGGCGTGGCCGCTAAAAACATTAATCCGGTTAGCATACCCGCTACTAGAATTTGATTAGTGATGTGGCAAAAGCAGTTTCAACTCATCTGTCCGAGAATCTGAGCGGTAATAGGCATCTATCCTGAATACATTTCGCTCAGAGAAAATGGACTTGTGAAAGAATATCCGCCAGTTTATAGTCAATCAAAGTTGCGGATGGGTTCAAATTCTAGGGCCCAATTTCAAATGTATGTAGTACCTCAAGAGCTAACGTGGAACTTGATGTTCTCCTTTGTGAGGCTGGAAGGAAATGCTGGTTAAGAATTACCGAAATGCCAAGTGAGGGTTCAAGACATACAGAGAATATAATAATCCTCCTAGTATCCCAGTATCTACTCTCATGTTTGTCGACTACAACCCCCGCATTGAACGAGAGCCACTGCCTAGTACTAGCAGCGTGAAAAGTCCCCCCCCCCTCTTCGGACCACAACTACACGACTGGAAGACTCTTTCTTAATTTGTAAGTTTTATGCTATTTTTTTAGTATTCTCTACCTTGTTGAATGTTATCTTATAATATAAAATGATTAAATACTAATCCCAGATATGTTGAAGTAATTGAATGGGGTTCAAATATATATATATATATATATAAAGCAAAAAAAAAAAAAAAAAAATTTGTGAAAATTATGGACTATAAATTCTTGTTTTTTTTTTTTTTACCAATAACTGTGTGGTTTGATTTTGTCATTAAGTAAGAGTTTATTTCTTGGAAAAGCGTAATAAATTTTATTGATATAATTATTTTTCTGTATTATTTTATTTATGAATATGATGAGATCCTATAATTATTTAAAGTAAATTTTAGGGTAGAACAATTATATTATAAATATTTGTTTTTATTCATAACAGCGATAGCAGTGTCCCCTGATTATTTAGGAGTATGTTTTATGAATTAAAATTAAATAACCGAGTTAGCAAGTAAAATTTATGTGAGTTTTAAACACAAAAATGGTCAGGAATCATGGGCAGTGAGTTGGTTCAATCCTCTGATTTGGAATTGTGTTTTGACTGCTAATAGTAATGTAAATAAAAAGAGAAAAGAGTTATGTGTATTATTTAGACTATGATAATAGGTGGTTATAACAAATGAAAAGTAAATTTCTTTTGCTTGCAATTCCAGAGGAGGATTGAGCTAACAGTTTCCTTTTTAGGTCCAGATGTATGAAGAAATAAAGTTATTTTTACATTATTTTTCTTTTTCTTTTTATTTAATTTAAGTACTGCCCGATTCCTTTTGATAATAGAAATACTTGAATTAGAAGTGAAAATAAGGAGGTCTAGATCAAATATAGGAGAGATATAAATTTATTAATAATATTTTAAATACTTAAATAGATTAAAGAAATTAATTAATTCATACATGTTCAGTGTCCTTCAAGATAGGTAACAATTGGACATTGCTATCACTGGTGTTTTTTTACCTGGGCTAAAATTGAAATTACACAACGCGGTTTTATTTTAGTTTTGATTAAAGAAAATTATTCATTGAATTTGTTTTGAATATTCAATCTGAGGAGTAAAGAGTTCGTAATTTTCTTTATTTCACTATACGTACAAAAGTATAATAAATGCTGATGCTTTCTTTAGTAAAAGGTAGGGATATGAACTTGCTTGGATATAGATCTGTATGATTAAGATTGTTTGATAATTTAGTAGAAAAACCCTGTACTGTAACCTTTTGGCATTACATCAGAAAACATAGATATATTAAATTACTTGTAAAAATAATAAGTTAGAATTAAATTTATACTCGAGTTTTTTTTTGTGTTTCTTTATTTGATTTTGCTATCTCTTATATACAAAGAAAAGGTTGTAATCTATTGAATTTTAATATTTAATAATTTGATAAATTTTATTTGAAATTAGAATTATTTGTATGGATAACAAAAAAAAATATCCAGGGAGAGTTCAATTTACTAGTGTAAACAAAATTTGATGGTATATCTATTTCATAAAGTGTAAATAGTTTTTGTTTAAGGAAAGCATCAACTTTAAGAAAAGTAAAGAGAAAAGGCCATTATAACAATAAAAGTTACTTAGTAGGATTAGGAAAATTTAGATATGTAAAAGATAAAAAGATTAAATTTAAAAAATAATGTTGTGAAAAGTAAAAAGCTAAAAAAGTAAAATAACACAATATAATAACCGCAAAATTTTCACAACATAATAACTGGCGCCGTGAGACCAGGATCTCACATGATCGTTATTGCGGAATAGAAAAGGTTCTTTTTAATTGTGATGCTTAATATTATTAATTTGCAGTATTTTTATCTGTATAATTTTTTTTTATTTTTGTGTTTTATGCTTTTATTGATTTTTTTATAGAAGTATATTTATATCCAATGTATTAATTCTTTTTAACAATATAATTAATTTTGGTATGGCCCTCTTCTTGCATTTGAAAAAGTTTCCCCTCAAGGAAAGGATATATTTTTCTTTTTCTCTCTCTCTCGGTATATATATATATTTTTTTATTTATTTACTTAGCCCCCTATATAGATAGATATAATCTGATTCAAAATTAATGATAACAAAATATTTTTCCCAGTCTATTTATATTTAAAATTTTACAAAAGAAAAGAAAACACGATTTGATAATTTGTATTCAGAGTACTGTCTAAATGCTAAACTTTTACTAAACTATGTTTATATATATGTGTATTTTTTTAAATTTTCTAGACTTGTTATTTGAAAAAAAAAAAAGGGGGGGGGTAAAGATTTTTTTTTGATAACTTGAAGGTAATTAGATTAAACAGGTTAATTACAAAAATGACAGGTGAGAATCATAAAGGAACTCCTGTAGCGCCTGGCCTAGAAGGTAGTGGACTTCAGAATGATTCTCTAGTCGCTCAAAGTCAGAATTCGAGTGCAGCCCTGACAGTGGGGGTGGAAAATGCGCAGAGTCAAAGAAGAGCGCTCCTCTTAGATAACCTTTCTTTAATTCCGGTTTTTACAGGAAGGGACCCCACATTCTCAGTTAATGAATTCTTCTCGAAATTTCATGAGTTCGCGGGTTTTTTGGGTTGGAAGCAGGAAGAGCTTTTCTTCGCTGTCACTCAGCGGTTAGCTGGAGCAGCACAGAGCGTGTACAGGGATCACAAAATGCATGTCAAAAATTTTGGGGAGTTAGAAAAATTATTAAAAGATAGATTTGGAGCAAAGGAAGATTTGCATCGTTGCATACATAATTTTTGGTCCTTTGTACAATCACCCGACATGTCAGTATCGGATTTCATAGTCAAGGCTAAGGTTAGAGCCAGGAGAGCTCTAGAAGCCCAAAAAATCCCCAGCGAAAATTTAGCGCAAACTGAAAATGAATGGTTGCTAGCTCTTTTATTAAAAAACTTGAGGCCCGAGATTAGAAAAGGAGTTATAGCTAGGTCCCCTACTACGGTTGAAGAGATTGAGCGCATTGCGCTTGCAGAAGAGGAAGCTTTTCTCTCGGTTAGCCCCCAGCAAGTATCTAGCTCAAGCGGCTATGTGGCTGAGTTGGCCTGCGCGGCCCAAGTAGCGACCCAGGATAGGTCAGCAACTCCCCACCAGACACTAGCGAATCTTATTGCTGATTTATCAGTACAAGTTTCGCAGCTTTCCTCAAAAGTCCAAAGCCTCGAGAGTAGGAGAGATGAGCGACCATCTCCGAAATCTAAAAAAGACATTGTGTGCTATTATTGTGGTAAAGTCGGGCACTACAAGAGCGAATGTTTAAAGAGACAGAAAGATGTTCAACAGAATAGGAACTCAGCCCAAAATTCTCAAAATTATACTTTCAGAAGCGGATATCGTTCCCAGGGTAGGGGAGGTGCTCAGGTAGGCACTGAAAGATTGCCAAATAGTGCCCACCATGAAAACAAACCTTTAAACTAAAAGGGATCTCACCTAGAGAGGTAGCGGCTTGGGATCCTGCACCTTCAACACACATACCTCAAAATACTGAATATTTCTATTCAGGTTGGAACAAATCTTTTGTAAATGAACTGCCGATATTATCATTTTTCTATAAAGGTGAACATCATAATGTGTTAATTGATTCTGGGTGTTCCTGCAATTTGATAGCCAGTAATATTGTAAAAAAAATTAGGGGAATAGGTAAACAGACTTGTTCAACAAGTCTCAGAACACTTTTAGGCGGTGAAGTTTCTTTAAAAAATAAGGCAGAGCTACAGTTTAAATTAGGAAAAACTGAATTTTCTGACATTTTTGCTATATGTGAAGGTTCTCTATCTCCAAGTTTTCAAGTTATTTTAGGGATACCTTGGCTTAATAAATACAATGTTAAAGTAGATTTCAAAAACAAAACACTTACTGGAGATAATTTTGAAATTTTGTTCGGGTCTCAACAAGACCAGTCTGTTAATTTTGGCACTGCAATGCTCAACCCTATCCCCATATATGCAAAAACAAAAAAAATTATTCCTTCTCTCTCAGAATCAGTAATACCGGTAAAAGTAAGAAACATGAACAATTCTAATTCCAAAAATGTGTTTATTTACCCTCATAAATTTATCTCTGATTCCATTGTCATTAGTCATACAGTTTGCTTAAATAACCCGGATAAGTTGTATGTAAAGGTTTTTAATTTAACAGAACAGCCTTTTCATTTAAATAAAAATTGTCAACTTGGATACTTAGAGGAAATTAGGGAGGAAGAGCCAAAGCCCCAGGTAAACTTTGGGGAAGTGACAGAAATTGGAGCATTGGAAAATATAAATTTGCAATGGGACACAGAGTTTAAATTAGATCACTTAGATGAAAATTTAAAAGAGGAGGTACAGAAATTTTTACAAAAGAACTCTGATGTTTTTGCTGCCTCAGTACTTGATTTACCAGGGTGTGACACTGTTATGCACCACATAAATTTAAGTGATGACACCCCTGTTAGGAGTTCTCCCTATAGAGTTCCCTACAACTTAAGAGAGGAGATGAATAAACAAATAAATACTCTCATCGAAGCAAAAATTCTTGTGCCATCTAATTCTCCATATGCATCCCCCATTATTTTAGTTAAGAAGGCGGACGGTTCATTTAGGCTAGCATGTGATTTCAGGAAATTAAATAATAAAATAGTTAGTGACAATTACCCTATCCCTAATATCTCTGAAACTATAGACTCTTTGGCAGGCGCCAAATATTTCTCCACTTTAGACCTTACTAGTGGATTTTTTCAGCAAAAGATACCTGAAAACCAGCAGCATATTACAGCAATTGTGACGCACGATAAGCTATTGCAATGGACCAGAAGTCCATTCGGTTTAAAATCTTCCCCCGCAGCTTTCCAAAGATTAATGAATTTTATTCTAAGTGACTTACAACATCTAAACATTCTAATTTATATAGATGACATCTGCATAGCTTCTAAAGACATAAAATCCCATTTTGAAAAATTAAATTTAGTTTTTGATAGGTTAAGAACCCATAATTTACGTTTAAAGCCCTCTAAATGTCATTTTTTTAAATCTCAAATAACATTTCTTGGTTTTAACATTAAAGATGGTGAAATTTTCCTGCAGACAAAAATGTGGAGGTGATCAGTAAAATTAAGCGTCCAGTAAACAGAAAACAAGTTAGATCTTTTCTGGGATCTGTGGGATTTTACAGAAGGCATATAAGTGATTATTCGAAAAGAACAATAAACTTAACTAATTTGACAAAAGAAAAGACAAAATTTCAATGGACAGACAAAGCTGAACGAGAATTTTTAGATATGAAAAATGAAATTGCTAAAATTCCTTCTTTGTTACTTCCCGACATGAAAAAAGATTTTATTTTGTATACAGACAGTTCAGCAGAAGCAATGGGGGCGGTTTTATGTCAATATGATAATTCAGGTTTTCCACACCCTGTAGCATTTGCTAGTAGAAAATTAAAAGAGGTTGAGAGAAAATATTCGGCTACTGAGCGAGAACTCTTGGCTCTGGTTTGGGCAACTCAGTATTTCAAATGTTACATTTTCCATCGAAAATTCATTATTTACACTGACCACGCAGCCCTTACTTATGCATTGAAACTTAGGGACCCCACCTCTCGAATTGCTAGATGGTTGTGTGCTTTAAGCGAATTTGAATTTGTCGCCAAGTATATAAAGGGAAAATGTAACTCCGTAGCGGACTTCTTGTCAAGGTTTATAGATCATGATTTACAAGTTGAGGATAACCCTACCATAGACTGTAATGTACTGGAAAATGTCAATCAAGAAATTCACACCTTAAGTAATGTAGAGTTTTTAGAGGAAATCAGGCGAGCTCAAAGCCAAGATAATTTTTGTAAATATGTTAGTGCTAGATTGTGTAAAGGCTTACCTATTGCTCCTAAAAATTATAAATTTTCAGTAAATAAGGAAGTTATTGTATGCGAAAAAATTTACCCAATTCACAAAAAGGAAAAAGGTGAGAGAATTGTTTTGCCTAAAGCTCTTGTGCCAAAAGTTTTCCGTATGACTCACGAGTCTCCAGTGGCATGTCATGCGGGTTTTTACAAAACATTTTTTAGGATAAAAAATAATTATTTCTGGAAAGGGATGTATTCAGACGTTAAAAGGCTAGTGGCTTCCTGTCAATCTTGCTTAGAGTTTAGGGCACACAAACCTAAAAAATTAGCGGAGCTCCAGAGATTAGAAATTCCAAATAAACCGTTTGATACAATACACTCAGATATCTGTGGTCCTTATCCCATTACTGAAAAGGGAAATAGATATATTGTAGTGTATGTTGACAGTTTTAGTAAATGGCCAGAAGCTTATGCAGTAAAAAATATCACCTCTGATACCTTAGCAGAAACTTTGATAGACTTTATCTCAAGACATGGGGCTCCCACAAAGATTATTACGGATAAAGGTAAAAATTACATGAGCGAAGCAATATCACAGGTATACAGTAAATTACAACTTAATCACAGACACACTTCCAGTTATCATCCCCAGAGCAATTCTAAAGTTGAACGCCAGCATGCAACTATGAATAATGCACTCGCCCACTTAGTAAATAATAATCACAATGACTGGGATGATAAATTAAAATTTGTACTTTTAGCTATGAGGTCAGGTATACATTCCACAATTAATGAAACACCCTTTTTTGTTACATACGGCAGAGATATTCAACTTCCTTATAATATTTTCTGTCAAAAAGAACCTATTAATTATAACGACTGCCCTACATACTGTGAGCTACTAATTCCCTCTCTAAAACATACATTCTTACAAACCAAACAATTATTAGAAAAATCTGCTGAAAGGCAAGAAAGTTATAGGAAAAAGTTTGCTATTGATAAACATTTAAAGGTAGGAGATCTGGTGATGCTGTATACTCCAGTAATTAAACCAGGCCTTTGTAAAATATTTAACAAGAAGAACTCAGGTCCTTTTCGTGTTATTAGAAAACTAGGTTTTGTAAATTTTGAGATACAGGAAGTGAAAAATCCAAACAATGTTCAAATTGTGCATGTTGACAGATTATCGAAAATAAAAATTAAACCCGTATTCCCTGTCTTAGATAGTATAGAGAATGAACTGACAGAAAACATTACAACACCACAGGTACAAGTTAATGGAGACCTACACCCTGTAGTGGAGGATATTTGGGAAAAGTATAGGTTAGCGAGAAAAGAAAAGAGGAGAAAACGATTTCTCTTAAATTGTGTTGGTTCACCAGAAAGTGATTCGCAGATTATTCACAGTTCTCAGGTTCAGCCAGGGTTTGATACTGTTTTCGAGTTAAATTCCCCTCATAGGACTCTGGACGAGCAGGTGACAGGTTCGATTCCCAGCCATACTCTACCTTCTCTAGTGTTTAACCCTTTAGATTCCTGGCCTACAGTTAGTGAAGCGGAAAATGAGGAAGTGCCGGGTTCAAATCCCTTATATCTTTTACCCTCCCAAGAGATTAAAGAAAGGTCGGTCTCTCCTACTGTCAGTCAAGCCGAACTGGATTTCTCGCATATGCCAGGCCAGTCAAAAGTGAAAAGGTCTAGAGTTAATTTAAAAACTGCGTCAAAAATCCCCACACACCAATACTCACTTAGAAAGCGAAAGTGAATTTGGTATATAAAAAATTTTGTAAATAATTTTTTTTGATAACCTTTATTTTGATATGTTATGTGTTAGTATATGTAAACACTCAATTCTTAAATTTGTATTTTTTTTAAATGCCAGAAATTTTGAATGAAACTGTCATTTTTACTTTTCTCGCATTTTTTATACTTGAAAAAAATGTAGGAAAAACTTTTTATTTTATTGGTTTTGGTTTTGTCAGGATAGCAAAAAGCTAAGTTAGAGCAAATTATGATACTGTTTATTGTATTCTTTGGATGCGAAAAAAAAAAAAAAAAAAAAAACTTGGCAGTTTTCGATGGAGTTTATTAGGAAAAATGTAAGCATTTTTATGCAAACCTGTCATGTTTGAGCCATTGTTTATACTATGTGGATTTCAAAAAAAAAAAGAGAAAAGGGGCGGTGAAAAAAAAAAAAAAAAAAAAAAAAATTGCACTGCAGTATAATGCAGGAACTACATGATTATAAATGTAAAGTGCCGAAAAATGTTAAAATGGACATATTTACTTGTCCACACTCAGTTAGAGTGAGAAAGAGAGAATGAGAGAAAAAATTCTTACCTCTAACTGTTTTTTATCATATATACAATGGACTTTCCTTGTTATATTGGTTTTCTGGATGTAATCCCATTACAAGGAGAGGTTATTCAACCGTACATGATAATTTAAGAAGATTTTGTGTTTAATTATGCACAATGGGTAGAAAAAACACTTGGTCATTTTGCATATTTATTTTTGTATATACATACCTTTTGTGTTCACACTTCATTATTTTCTATATATATGTTTTTTTTTTTTTTTTGTTTTACTTTATTTACCATTGACCACCGGTGGTCAGACAAAAATCGATGTATCATCACAACTCGGTATTTATATTTATTATTTATATATATTATCTTCTGTGTAACAATGTCTATGTAATCAATTATTATTTTATTTCTATGTAAAATGTAGTGTGTAAAGGATTCTTCCGGACGTGTGGCCCTGTCCGATAGATTACAAAACCTTATTGCCTAGGGAAATTTCAATCCCAAAAATGTCAAGTCCCTTTTGAAGTTTAGCGAGTAATTTAGCTTTTTCGTAAATATTTACATCACCGCGTCGATAAGATTGGTTGGTTGGGGAAAAGTCGAGACAGGAAGGAGAAATATTTCGGTTCTTCGGATTGAATGGTTGACTGCCGTTAGCTTCAGTCGGAGAAAAAACCTCTTACGGTTCTTCGCGAATGGATTGATTGATAAGGTGGAGCGACGGAAGGGGTAGAAAAATATCGTCTGCTGTTAAGCGCAAAGAGAGAAGAGGTCAGCTGTTGATTGTAAACAGTCCGGCTCGTAGCAACGAGTTTGTTTACATTAGCTACGGTTTTGGTAGCGAGGACTCCCGTTTGCTGTTTTCATTCCTTATACACACCGATTACATTATTACCTTATATGTATTACACAAAGACTAATTTTAATATTATTTGAGCAAGGTATTAATTAAAAGAACTTAGTTTATTTAGTACAATTTTAATTTCGGGAACTTAGTTTTTTTTTTGGAGAAGGACAGAAATCTCAGATATAAGGCCTGATTTGGGGTTTCTGGTAAGGTGTGTGTTTGGTGGTTCTGGGAAATTTATGGATCGTTGTTTGATTTATACGTTCGCCTGGGACACTTTAACATTCTCTTTTTCTTCGGAAAAAAAAAATAAATAAATTTTATTTTATTTTTTTGCATAAAAGGGAGGGTGAAATGTTATGGTGAATTTTGAATTTCAACAGAAACAATATTTTTTAAATCTTAATATTTTAAATTTTACCAGAACTGTTTCATTTTTATTCAAAACTTGTATACTTTTACAAAACTATATATTTTTTAAACCCTTAGTACATGAGAATGAATTTTTTTAATTTATCAACTATACAAAACTATACCTTTTTATAATTTCTAAATGTCAGAAAACTAAATTTTTTTTTAATTTACCAATTCGGCAAAAACTATATGTTTCTATAATTTTTTAAACGTTACACGAATGGTTTAATTTTATTTAAAAACTTCTATATATATTCTTCGTTTTTTTTTTTTTTTTATTCAAAAATTGGGTGTAGTTGCACTTAAGAATTTTCTTAGCTTATTTACGAAAACAAGATAGGCGGTGGGAATGGAATGACTTTTATATTTTTTTTGTTTTTGTTTTTACTTCAAGGGAAAGGAAGAGTATTTTGCCCACAGATGGTGTTGACAACAGTGTCGCAGAAATTTCCATTTTCTGGGAAAAAACAAGCGCTAGGGAGCTGTAGGAATTTGTTCGTGTGTGGTTAGTACCTCGTTCGCAGGAATTTTTTGCTTTTGGAAACTCAAAAATGCTATCTTGCTAGTAAAAATGATGGAAGTATTAGGTAACTTGAGAATTTAAGGGGATCTTTGGATTACATAAATTCGCGGGCAGTGTCAGTCGGGTTCAGAGTTTAATTCTGGAATTTTGTGAGTTGACGAAAAAAATCCCAGATGTTTTTGTTTCACAAACAGGGCATCGGGCGGGAAATTTTTATTTTTTTTTACTTCATTACATAGGGGTGAGAAAGGTCCCTCCTTGAGGCGAAGTGTCCTATCACCGCGTGGGGGAATCACGACTAGGTGTGGTTTTTTTGAGGGAATGGATTTTCATTGGGTAATGAATAATTTAGAAATCCCGGATGGCAACACTAGCTCTAATGCTCGTCGCCTTTTTTGGAAAAAAAAATTATTATTCGATGTTAGGACAGCGATGTACCACGACATGTAAAAAGGCCGCTCATAAAAGGAAGGGGAGCTCGCGGGCTCCCCAGAATATGGCAGAAGGTTTTGAGTATTCGAGCAGCATGGTCGCCCCTTCGTACTTCTCCCGAAGGTCCGATGTTAGGCCTAGAAATAGACGTAGCATAGAAGCACTTCCTGGGCGTGGCCGCTAAAAACATTAATCCGGTTAGCATACCCGCTACTAGAATTTGATTAGTGATGTGGCAAAAGCAGTTTCAACTCATCTGTCCGAGAATCTGAGCGGTAATAGGCATCTATCCTGAATACATTTCGCTCAGAGAAAATGGACTTGTGAAAGAATATCCGCCAGTTTATAGTCAATCAAAGTTGCGGATGGGTTCAAATTCTAGGGCCCAATTTCAAATGTATGTAGTACCTCAAGAGCTAACGTGGAACTTGATGTTCTCCTTTGTGAGGCTGGAAGGAAATGCTGGTTAAGAATTACCGAAATGCCAAGTGAGGGTTCAAGACATACAGAGAATATAATAATCCTCCTAGTATCCCAGTATCTACTCTCATGTTTGTCGACTACAACCCCCGCATTGAACGAGAGCCACTGCCTAGTACTAGCAGCGTGAAAAGTCCCCCCCCCCCTCTTCGGACCACAACTACACGACTGGAAGACTCTTTCTTAATTTGTAAGTTTTATGCTATTTTTTTAGTATTCTCTACCTTGTTGAATGTTATCTTATAATATAAAATGATTAAATACTAATCCCAGATATGTTGAAGTAATTGAATGGGGTTCAAATATATATATATATATATATATAAAGCAAAAAAAAAAAAAAAAAATTTGTGAAAATTATGGACTATAAATTCTTGTTTTTTTTTTTTACCAATAACTGTGTGGTTTGATTTTGTCATTAAGTAAGAGTTTATTTCTTGGAAAAGCGTAATAAATTTTATTGATATAATTATTTTTCTGTATTATTTTATTTATGAATATGATGAGATCCTATAATTATTTAAAGTAAATTTTAGGGTAGAACAATTATATTATAAATATTTGTTTTTATTCATAACAGCGATAGCAGTGTCCCCTGATTATTTAGGAGTATGTTTTATGAATTAAAATTAAATAACCGAGTTAGCAAGTAAAATTTATGTGAGTTTTAAACACAAAAATGGTCAGGAATCATGGGCAGTGAGTTGGTTCAATCCTCTGATTTGGAATTGTGTTTTGACTGCTAATAGTAATGTAAATAAAAAGAGAAAAGAGTTATGTGTATTATTTAGACTATGATAATAGGTGGTTATAACAAATGAAAAGTAAATTTCTTTTGCTTGCAATTCCAGAGGAGGATTGAGCTAACAGTTTCCTTTTTAGGTCCAGATGTATGAAGAAATAAAGTTATTTTTACATTATTTTTCTTTTTCTTTTTATTTAATTTAAGTACTGCCCGATTCCTTTTGATAATAGAAATACTTGAATTAGAAGTGAAAATAAGGAGGTCTAGATCAAATATAGGAGAGATATAAATTTATTAATAATATTTTAAATACTTAAATAGATTAAAGAAATTAATTAATTCATACATGTTCAGTGTCCTTCAAGATAGGTAACAATTGGACATTGCTATCACTGGTGTTTTTTTACCTGGGCTAAAATTGAAATTACACAACGCGGTTTTATTTTAGTTATGATTAAAGAAAATTATTCATTGAATTTGTTTTGAATATTCAATCTGAGGAGTAAAGAGTTCGTAATTTTCTTTATTTCACTATACGTACAAAAGTATAATAAATGCTGATGCTTTCTTTAGTAAAAGGTAGGGATATGAACTTGCTTGGATATAGATCTGTATGATTAAGATTGTTTGATAATTTAGTAGAAAAACCCTGTACTGTAACCTTTTGGCATTACATCAGAAAACATAGATATATTAAATTACTTGTAAAAATAATAAGTTAGAATTAAATTTATACTCGAGTTTTTTTTTTTGTGTTTCTTTATTTGATTTTGCTATCTCTTATATACAAAGAAAAGGTTGTAATCTATTGAATTTTAATATTTAATAATTTGATAAATTTTATTTGAAATTAGAATTATTTGTATGGATAACAAAAAAAAAAATATCCAGGGAGAGTTCAATTTACTAGTGTAAACAAAATTTGATGGTATATCTATTTCATAAAGTGTAAATAGTTTTTGTTTAAGGAAAGCATCAACTTTAAGAAAAGTAAAGAGAAAAGGCCATTATAACAATAAAAGTTACTTAGTAGGATTAGGAAAATTTAGATATGTAAAAGATAAAAAGATTAAATTTAAAAAATAATGTTGTGAAAAGTAAAAAGCTAAAAAAGTAAAATAACACAATATAATAACGGGTAATTTTTACAACATAATAACTATACGTAATTTTTATTTAGCATGCAGAATTTTTCCGAAAGAATATACATAAAAGATGGGTAAGTATTACTATGTAATATACTGTATACATATATATATATATTATATTATATATACTTTCGTCAATGATTCATTAGCAATGATGACATTTTCAATTCATATGATTCTGCAAAAAAATTAAACATGCAGTGTGCTTATATTAGCGGTATGCACATTTTCGCCCGCAATATGTGTAGTAACAAATTGCTTGTTTTATTTATTAATCGGCAGATTATTTTATGAAATTATACATTAATGCACTTTAGAAGGAATTGCTTGATGAAGAGTTCATCTGAAAATATATATATATATATATATATATATATATATATACCGTTTGTAAATTAAATTTGTTTATAAGGTAAACTTTTCAGTTTGGTTAGTACTTAAACTGCTTTCATGATTTACATTTCATCTGTTCATTATTTTTAGAATCAATTTAGTTTACTTTATATCTCTTACTCATACATGATAGAAAAAAATGTTGTTTCAGGGTCGAATTTTCAAAAATAAGTTTTTGCTATAATTACATTTTAAGGTCTCCTTGAAATGTCAATCAGAACTTTTAGTGTTTGATCTGTGTGACTATATGGATGCGTCTACACTGAGAAAATTTTCTGTAACTGACTTCTAGAATCTAAATTGTGGCTCTAGAAAAAATAGTTCCATGTCATCCTTATAATTTATAGTCCCCTTTGAAAGCGAGTTCTAGAAACCCCTATTAGAATCCTAGAGCGTTTGCCTATATTCTCTAGGGCAAAGTTATTTAAAAATCTCTGAAAATAAATGCGAATACAAGAGGCGAGTTTCAGCAACTATAATCTTGGTTTATTACCCAATTCTATAAAATCACGCGAAATTTCTCGCAGTACATAAGATTCAGAATATTCAGAATATTGTTTCACCATCTAGAAATGTGTAGACTAGAAATTCTCGATCATTTTGTCTATTCAGTTTATTGGCATTCCTTATGCACATAGCTCGGAAATATATATTTCTAGTTAAGGGATTTAGAAAACGACCACTTATCCATTCTAGATGAAGGCAATATATATATATTTTTTTTTTTTCTTCTTCTTCTCAGTATATTGGTGAGTTTAGTTGGTGTGTATGTTATCTGCATAACTCAAAAGCAAATATTAATAGAAAGTCCAAATTCGATATTTTAAATCTGTATAACACTAGCATATCACTTAAACGTTTTACTGAGATCGAACAAATGGTCCGTATAAAGAGACATACAAAATAATTCAAATAATTACGTCAATGGGAAACATTACTCATTGGCACATTTTAACATCTTTAGATTGAATGAAATATAATAAAACTAACATGTGATTTTTATATGCACAAAAATATTTTCTCTGTAGAATACGGTATAAAAATACAAAGCCCTATAAAAGGATTCTAATACATTAAGAATTAATATGGAAATAGATGCTTTGGTAAGTATTATCACAAATATTGGTACTGCCCCATTTAGAAATATTGGTTCTTTTCCTAATTTATATATACATTATCTTCCTTTTAAATACTACTAGCATTATTTTGATCATATCTATAGAATAAAAGATGGAAAAGCTTTGGATTTTATTTCTATTCTGATTCTCTTAAATTTGGTATATTCAAGTTTCATGAAATTTACTCCACCCCAACCAAAAGATAATTGATTAAAGCAGAGATTTAAAACTGGTGAAGAGCAATTGGAAATATCAAAGCTGAAATATTTAAACTTTATGCCGCGAAAAATTTAAGTTCCACATTTACGATTCATTGATCCGTCAAGTTTTGACGAATATTAGCTAGAATTTATTCTTTAAAAGTAGGTTGAAAGAATTTATTCTTTGAAAATAGGTGTTAAAACATATTTCTGACAGTTATTCGAGTTAATTTTGACTTTTTTCTGCTTTCCTTATTTTAACCCTACAAGGCACCTAGTTCCATATGTGGAACACCGACTTTAATCGTTCCTATAGCTATAAAACTATTAGTAGCGACATCTCTTGACATCTTGATAGAAGCTACTGACAATTAGCAATGTAGTAATACGAATCTTTACCTAAAGATGTCGTTCGTGTTTTTGTTATAGTGCACTCAGTGTGAAATTTGAATGAAAGGGATACGTTAGTCGTTTGTCTGAATTCAAAAATAAAAAAAGAATAGTTATTGAACAGTTTTGACTCGAAAAAAAAAAAAAAAATACCGTGTGTTATAACGAAGTGTATATTTTGCAGAGGTAATTTTTTTTTTTTTTATTACAATAGTAAACGTATTAGTAAAACATATTTTTATGTATGTTCTCCATACGGTACGTTGAGCTAAGAAGTTGATTTTTCTGTAAAATATGGTTTTATTTTTATTTTTATAAGTTTTCCCTATCTTCTGATCACTAATTACAACCGTTTGTCGTGCACTAAAAAAAAAAATGAGCCTTGTAGGGTTAAATTTTCATTTATAAGAGAATTCAGTAATAACCATAAAACCTTTAGCAAAACATTCCTTGTTTTCTCTGAACCAAGATTTTAAGGCTTTCTCTCCTTTTTTGCTAGTAAATCGATCTTTTTCTATTGAAATCAGATAATAATACCCAAGCTTCATTAATTGTAACTATATATTTTCATTTTTCACCTGTCAAATAATTTTGATACAACAATATGCACATAGTCTTATGCTGAGCAAAATGTTTCGGCTTTAGGCAATGAAAATCTTGCGTTTTTGGTCATGATTAGCTTTAAATTCAGATTTTATAATGTTGTTCATAGTTCTTACAGAGATATTTAAAGATTTTGCGATAGCTCTTTGGGTGTTGGATTTTTACTTTCTCTTACCCATAAAATAGAGAAAATATTGTTTTTGAGTCAAATTTTCGAAAGTGAGTTTTTGTTATATTTACATGTTTTGAGGTTCCATGAATCTGAAAATAATGTTTTTAGCGGTTGGTCTGTGTGTGTATCTGTCTGTGTGTCTGTCTGTTATCAGCATATCTCAAGAACAAATAATAGCAGGAAGTCCAAACTTAGTGTTCGAAATGTGTATCATACAGGGATGCAAAGCTTTTCATTGAGATGAAGCAAATGGTTCGTGTACAGGGACACCCAAGAGAATTCATATACATTACGGGTGTATGGTGGAAATTACAGATAAGTGGAGTTTAACGTCTGTAGACAGCTCTAAACCAAATGAAATTAATATATATTTTTTATATGCGTAAAAAAACATGCATCATGCAGAATATGGTATGGATATCATCCACTGTTCACATATCATCCACAGGGCTACACAAAAGAACTAGATTATAGTGCGACAATAGTTGAAAACTAGTGGAAGTGTATTTCAGGTTGTGCCGTGTATTATTACTATAGGATTATGTTTAGGTACACCATGTGGTTTGTACATAATCTTCAAAAGACATTAAGGATATTAATTAAGGATTAAAGGTATTAATCTTCAAAAGGTAAAAGGCTACAAATATTTAAGCGATAACGTTCTTTTTTATTGTTCGTGGAAGTGCTTTGCTATAACATTTTACCATGTCTAGGAAAGCTGCTCAGGGATTGAAATGAATTCCTCATAGACATATGATAAATAATATATGTTTTTAAGTTAAATATTCATCACTTGATTTTTGTGTATTTACACGTTCTTGATTACCGAAGTCAAGTTTTTTAACGTTTGATCTTTGTCTGTGTGTCTTAGAGTAACTCAACAACGAATAAATTCAGGAGATCCAAAAGTTGTATTTTCAAATTAATATAAGTTTGTTTCTGGAAAAGTTTGATCAAGACTAACAAGTTCCAAGGAATGTTGCGTGTGAAAGTTGTCTGAATAATTTAAAAAAAAATTTTAATTTTAATAACAGATTTAAATCCTATATAAATGTAGGTGCTGTAATGAAAAGGAGGGTTGAAGGGGGCGGTACCCCTCCCATATAGAACTACTTATCATATAAAACTCTTCCGAATTCTAATTTCAATTGTTTTAACATAGGTTTACATAACAGTACTCGTTATCTTACCTGTTAATCTCAAATCTGTATTTATTGTATTAAATTTCAGGGTAAGAGAAAGTCGTGTAAGTGACACACCAGATTATTTTTAAAAACATGAGGTGCGAATTTAGATTTAATAAGATGCGTACATATATATATTGGGTATGCATTTTTTGCTTTTTTCCCCAGTATAATGCAAAACTTGAAATTTATTTACTTTTTGCTTTCTCTTACCCATAGGGTAGAAAAAGTATTGTTTTTGGGTCAAATTTTCGAACGCGAGATTTTGTTATATTTACACGTTTTGAGGTCCCCTGAATACGAAAATCATGTTTTTAGCAAATGGTCTGTGTGTATGTCTGTGTGTCTGTGTGTCTGTCTGTTATCAACATATCTCAAAAACAAATTATGGCAGAAAGTTCAAACTTGATATTCTAAATGTGTATCATATAGGGATGTTACAGTAAGCTTTTCGTTAAGATCAAGCAAATGGTTCGTGTACAGGGACAATCAAGAGAATTCTAATACATTACCTCTATGGGGGAAATTGCAGGAAAGTAGAGTTTAACGTCTATAGACTGCACTAAACCAAATGAAACGAATATATATATTTTGTAATAGAGATAGTTAACTGGGAAAATTTTTTTTGTGTATGTAGGAGCCTCGCCTCCCCTCCTGGGGGGGAAGTCCCCCCCCCCTCGAGGGGAGTAAATTTTCATGATGGGTATCTTTCAAAAGAGCTCGCCAATATCTTTAAAACGAATGGTTGAACCACGGAGTATTATTTAATCAATAATACTCCGTGGGTTGAACCATCGATCTGCGATAATTTAAAACAAAGTTATCGATTTTTTTTTTTTTTTTTTTTTTTTTTTTTTGCTTTTAACAAAAAAAAAAACTTTGAAAAAAAATCGTACTTTTTTTTTTTTTTTTTTTTTTTTTTGAGAATAAAATGGATCTTTTTTTGGATATTTGGTGTTATACTACTTCTCTAATATGAAAATCGTCTGCCTTATCATAAAAGATAATTTTTTAAATTTTTTAAAAAGAGAATTATTTTTTAATAACCGAATTAAATTCTATATAAATGTAGGTGCATTAATGAAACGGGGGGTTGAGGGGGGCAGTAGCCCCCCTTACACAGAGCTAATTATCATATAAAACTCTTTAGAAACCTAATATGAATTGTTTAACATAGGTTTACATAACAGTACTCGTTATCTTACCTATTAATCTGCAACCTGTATTTATAGTATTAAATTTCAGGGTAAGAGAAAGTCGTGTGAGTGACACACCAGATTATTATTTTTCTTTTTTTCCTGATAAATGTTATTTTTTAAAGGCTAATTTAATTAAAAATTTGTTTTAATTTGCTATTATAATTTTTAATTTCGCTTACCTATATGTATGGTAAAGAACATTTTACGAACTTCAATTTTGTTTTAGAATTTTTCCAATACATACTATGATTGTTTCATTACATAACCATTGATATTTTAAATAAATTATGAATTTTTGCATTAGTTTATAACATTAAATATTATTTTTATAAAAGTTAAAAAAAAAAAAAAATGCTGTTGTCATTTTTTAAAAATAAAATCAAGCCTGAAATTTAGCAATATAATTACTTCGAAACAAGAAAAATGCAAACCACTAATAAAATTCATGTTAAATTAAATTATTTTGCTTTATAAATTTTTGTGACTTTTAAAACGTATCTCTTTAAACTTAAAAAAAAAAAAAAAAAAAAGAAAAGAAAAGAAAAGAAAAAGAAAGAAAGAAAAGAAAAAAAGAAACTGAGTTTTTTTTTTGTGAGATTTTAAAGGAAAGGAAAAGAGTTTATAATTTATGAAAGTGTATGTTTTACATTAACAAGAATACATGGCGCCAGAACTGCCATTTTGATATTGAGATTAAAATGGACTATCAAAGATTATCTGAAATATTTCAGATGTGGAATATTTGAGAGGAATGATATTCTTGATATGGTCGTTGAATAAAAGCGTTCAATTTTATTATTATTAATATTATTATTATTATTATTTTTTATTTTTTAACAAATTCAAAACTTTCTATGAACTTTGTAGTTTATTTTCAGAATACAGCGAATTAATGTTTTGTATTAAATCCAAATAGTTTTACAAATATGGGAAAGAAAAGCCAGAATCAAAATTCTACTTTTGTTAATGGAAACAAAATACGATTTTACACTTAAAATGTATTTAATATTGTCTTTGCAAATTATAATCAAAATAAGACAAGTGCAACTCTGTAAATTATTTTATATGTATATTGCTTTGTTAAGTAATATCACAAATATTATAGAACTATTTCATTTAGAAATATTGGTTCTTTTCCTAATTTATATATATATATATATATTATCTTCCTTTTACCTTATTGACCTACTAGCATTATTTTGATCATATCTAAAATGAAATTAGGAAAAGTTTTGGATTTTATTTCTATTCTGATTCTCTTTAATTTTGTATATTCAAGTTTCAGGAAATTTACTACACCCCAACCAAAAGATAATTGATTAAAGCAGAGATTTAAAATTGGTGAAGAGCAATTGAAAATATCAAAGCTGGAATATTTTAAACTTTATGCCGCGAAAAATTTAAGTTCCACATTTATGATTCATTGATCCGTCAAGTTTTGACGAATATTAGCTAGAATTTATTTTTTGAAAATAGATTGAAAGAATTTATTCTTTGAAAATAGGTGTTAAAACATGTTTCTGACAGTTATTCGAGTTAATTTTGACTTTTTTTCTGCTTTCCTTATTTTAAATTTTCTTTTATAAGAGAATTCAGTAATAACCATAAAACCTTTAGCAAAACATTCCTTGTTTTCTCTGAACCAACATTTTAAGACTTTCTCTCCTTTTTTGCTTGTAAATCGATCTTTTCCTATTGAAATCAGATAATAATACCCAAGCTTCATTAATTGTAACTATATATTTTCATTTTTCCCCTGTCAAATAATTTTGATACAACAATACGCACATAGTCTTGTGCTGAGAAAAATGCTTCAGCGTTAGGCAATGAACATCGTGTATTTTTTGTTATGATTAGCTTTAAATCAGATTTCGTAATGTTGTTTCACAGTTCTTACAGAGATATTTAAAAAGATTTTGCGATAGCTCTTTGGGTGTTGGATTTTTACTTTCTCTTACTCATAAGGTAGAGAAAGTATTGTTTTTGGGTCAAATTTTCGAAAGTGAGTTTTTGTTATATTTACACGTTTTGAGGTGCCCTGAATCCTAAAATCATGTTTTTAGCGGTTGGTCTCTGTGTGTGTCTGTTTGTGTGTCTGTGTGTATGTGAGTCTCTGTGTCTGTCTGTTATCTACTTATCTCAAGAACAAATAATAGTAGAAAGTCCAAATTTGGTATTCTGAATGTGTATCATATAGGGATTCTAAGTTTTTCGTTGAGATGAAGCAAATGTTTCGTGTTCAGGGACACCAAGAGAATTCATATACATTACGTCTATAGGGGAAATTGCAGGTAAGTAGAGTTTAACGTCTATAGACTGCACTAAACCAAATGAAATTAATATATATTTTTTATATGCATAAAAACATGTCTCATGCAGAAATGACAAATTCTGCATGAGACATGTTTTTACGCAGACTGATTAGCACTGTTTTTGTAGCACTTTTAGTTTACAGGGCTACACAAAAGAACTAGATTATAGTGCGACAATAGTTGAAAACTAATGGAAGTGTATTTCAGGTTGTGCCGTGTAATATTACTATAGGATTATGTTTAGATACACCATGTGGTTTGTACATAATCTTCAAAAGATATACAGGGCTGCGAATATTTTAGCGATAACGTTCTTTTTTATTGTTAGTGGAACTGCTTTACTATAATATTTTACCATGTCTAGGAAAGCTGCTCAGGGATTGAAATGAGTTCCTCATAGACATACGATAAATAATATATACTTTTAAGCTAAATATTCATCGCTTGTTTTTTGTGTATTTACACATTTTGAGGCTTTCTGATTACTGAAGTCAAGTTTATTTTTACGTTTGATCTTTGTCTGGATGTCTTAGAGTAACTCAACAATGAATAATTTCAGGAGATCCAAAAGTTGTATTTTCAAATTAATATAAGTTTGTTGCTGGAAAAGTTTAATCAAGACTAATAAGTTCCAAGGAATGTTGCGTGTAAAAGTTGTCTGAATAATTTTAAGTGAACTTTTAATTTTAATAACAGATTTAAATTCTATATAAAGGTAGGTGCAGTAATGAAAAGGGGGAGGGGGGGGTGAAAGGGGGCGCCCCCCCCCCCATACAGACCTATTTATCATATAAAACTCTTCCGAATTCCAATTTGAATTGTTTTAACATAGGTTTACATAACAGTACTCGTAATCTTACCTGTTAATCTCTAATCTGTATTTACAACATTAAATTTCAGGGTAAGAGAAATTCGTGTGTGTGACACACCAGATTATTTTTAAAAACATGAAGTGCGACTTTAGATTTAATAAGATGCGTACATATCTTTATTGGGTATGCATTTTTTGCTTTTTTCCCCAGTATAATGCAAAACTTGAAATTTATTTACTTTTTATTAATTTATTTTACATACAGAAATTTATTTTACGTATAGAAATATTAAATCCATGGATTCCACATCTTTATTTTATAATCGAATAAGAATATTTCTCTTCGGAAAGCTAAACAATATGTTTCTCGATCCATTGTTTACTATTTTCTAATGATATTTTGAAGCAAAAACTATTTTTAATGCTGCAGAAGATGATTAAACCGTAATATAATTTCATGTCAGTCACGTTTTTATTCTAAAATTTAAATTTAAATTCAAGTATTAAGTCAAAATCGTTATAAAAATATGTGAACACCCTCTGTATTGATTCGGTACACGCGTACGCAGTTTTGCGTAGCCTTGTGTTCATATATGCTTTTTTACACATGTTGCAAACTGGTTAAATTCACTAAAAAGAAAAAGAAATATCATTGCCAAAAACGTTTACTTATCTTATCTAAGAATAGAACCGGGTACATTTCAAATTCATGTATTTTCAGCTAATAATACTCTAGAAGTTTACTGCTTATATAAGAATCTGGATTTATTATTTTTCGCGTAACCACTGACATATTTCTTCTTACTATAGGTTTTCCACGATTTTTATTAAAAATTTGTACCCAGCTCACGTTGAGTATGCTTTTTCTTATGCCTTCTTTTATGCAAATAGAATCATCTGCCCGATAGCAAAGAGCCATCAACAAGATCTAATTTGCAAAACCTTGAACTGAGAAAATAAAGAATTATTTCTAGGCACAAATCTTTTAGTTTTTTAGAATTAAAATAGTGTTAAGGTCATAATTTCAGTTTTAAAATAGAGTCATTTATCATACATTAGTGTCATAGTTTGGGTTTGAAAGTTTCTCACAAATACGTGATGACTATTTTAATGAAGATCCATTAAAGAAGAAAATCAAAGCAAGGAAAAAAAGAGATCAAGTTCTGCTCTAAATTAAATTGCATTTAAAAATTTATTTTGTTATTGTTTATTAAACCTTGTCCAATTAAATTATAAAGATCATTATCTATAGCATTTATTTCGGAACTTTTTTTTTTATTTTTATCATTGAGTGTTGTTTGAACAAGTTGTGCCGTTTTCTGTCTGCGAATTTAATTAAACGGTGTTGTGACAGATGCGTACAGGTCACTTGCGTACGAGCTGAAAATGCTGTATGACCAATTAAACTATGGAAACAAACAAATCTCTAAATTCGGTTAAACTTGATAATAATTTTTAGGAATATTTTGCTCAGAGGTTTCAAAGTTAAAAACTGGATTTTATAAATCTATAAAAATAGTAAACGCAAATGCTTTTATTTTTATAAAAATTTTCCTATTTATAGACCCTATCTTTTTTTTTTTTTTTTTTTTTAAGACTAAATCATCGATTGTTTTCTATACCAAATGATTTCTTATTTTCCATTTCTCTGTTAATTTTTACATAGTAAACGAATATTTTTTTTATAATACAAAAAATTCCCCATAGAACATAGAATACAAACATAAACATGAAAATGTCGCAGTTCTCCTTGCAGTGGTCACTTATAATTGGTTTCATAACTTCACAACATTACAGTCTATTACCTACCCACGGTTAGCATGAAATTATAGCAAATAGCAGTAAGAATCAATCCACAGAAAACGATTTAATACTTGTGAAAAATAAAAAGGAGATTTATTTACGTATATATTTTGCGTATTTATATTTTTCCTGTTTCATTTCCTATTATCATCAATTCCTTGTGTTTTGCAACATTTTTATATACATCTATCTTTCATCTTAAATATTTATATTTCGATTTATTTAATTCAATATTAATCTTATTTAATCAAATATTCTAATTTATTTTCATTATATTTTTACCATATAGAAACTAAAATAAATGTAAATGCAAATTTTACTGTTATCAGGCACTAACTAATGTAATGTAACAAATTTCTTTAAAAAAAATTATTAAATTATCCTAGTTAATAAGTTTTCAAAGAATCAGATTGATTGTATGAGATTTATGAGGAAGATTATGATGAGATTATGAGGAAGAACAAACGATTTTTGGAGGCAAATTTCGTAAAATACGGATTTTCGAGTAGAACTCTACCAATAATAGCACAAAGATATAAAAAACAATCAAGCGTCTTCTTGAGAATATTTTCAAAAACTCCTTTTTTTTTTTTTTTTTTTTTTTGCGATTTTCGATTTTTTTTTTTTTTTTTACTTTCCGAACACTATAGTGAGGAAAGTATTGTAATCATGTCAAAAATCCGAATTCGAGATTTTGATGTTTCTATACGTTTTGAGGTCCCCTGAGTCCGTTTTCACTATTTTTACGACGATATATGTATGTGTGTGTGTATGTGTGTATGTGTGTATGTCTGTGAGTGAACACGCTAGCGTCTAAACGCTTTGTTCGAATAACCTGAAAGTTGGTACGCATATTGTAAGTCACCATAGTACGAACCCTATAGATTTTGGTGAATCTAGCACTTATAGTTTTTTTACAGGCACACAAAGAAAAATTCTTTATCATTATGGCCTATGGGAGCAAAATCTTAAAAGTGCGATAGCATCTAAACGCCTTATTCAATTGAGAAAAAATTTTATACACATATTATAGATCACAAATACTCAATCTGTATAGATTTTGGAGAATCTAGCTCTTATAGTTTTGTTACAGGGACACAAAGAAAAATTCTTTATCATTATGCCTATGGGGCCAAATTTTTAAAAATGTGATAGCGTCTAAACGCCTTATTAATCTGAGCAAAAAAATTGTACACATGTTATAGATCACAGTTGAACTAACTGTATAGATTTTGGTGAATCTAGCACTTACAGTTTTTTTACAGGGACACAAAGAAAAATTCTTTATCATTATGGCCTATGGGACTAAATTTTAAAAAGTACGATAGCATCTAAACGCCTTATTGAATTCAGCTGAAAATTTATATGAGTATTATAAATCACTGTTACACTAACTATAAGCATTTTGGTGAATCTAGCATTTATAGGTTTTTACAGGGACACAACGAAAATTTCTTTATCATTATGATCTATGGGCTCAAAGTTCAGTAGCGTTAAATAAAACAACGTGTAATAAATGGAGAAAAATACTCAAACACTCTATTATGGTTTTCTCTTTTTTGTTTGTTTAACAACTACTCTTTCTTTACTTTATCTACAAAACTGTTAATTACTCAATGTTCGTAAAGTCGAGTGGAGTCACTCCAGATTTTTTTTTTTTTAGGGGGGGGGGGGAGTTACGAAGGGGCAAATTCAAGCGCTCCTTGTAGCGCTAAATTCATCCGGGAAAATCTGTAGGAGCTGAGGTCACAAATTTTAGTGTGTGTCTTATTTACGTGTATCCAACATCCATTGTAACGGAATTTTGCTAAATTCCATCCTTACCCCCCCTTGGGGTTGGGGAGTGGGGGCGATAAACACGTTTCCAAGCATAACTTAGTTTCAAGTTATCTCAGTAAGACTAATTTTTATGTATGTGTTGGTTATACGTTCCCAACACGCACTATAAAGAGATTTTACGAAATTCCCCCCTGCCTCCCCCCCCCCTCTTCAAGGGGAGGGAGGGCAAAACACGCTTTTAAAAGTAACTCTGTTTCAAATTATCTCAGGATAGCGATTTTTTGATATGTCGATTGGTTATGCGTACTCCCGACACACACTACAAAGAGATTTTGTGAAATTCCACCCTGTCCTCCTTGAGGGCGGGGGTGGGCCGAAAAACTTGTTTCTATGCATAACTCTGATCCGAACAGTCTTAAAAGTTAAAAAAGCGATTTTTTATGCATTCCCGACGCGCACTATAAAGGGGTTTTGCAAAATTTTCCCTTTCCCACTACAAGGCAGGGGGAGGGGGCAAAAACACGTTTTTAAGAGTAACTCTGTTCTAAATAATCTCAGAAAAGCGATTTTTTTTATACGTTAATTGGTTATGCGTTCTCAACACACACACTACAAAGGGATTTTTTGAAATTTCGCCCTACTCCCCCCCCCCATCCTTGGAGGGTGGAGGGGGGGGAACATGTATCCATGCGTAACTCTGTTCCAAATTATCTTAGAATGATAATTTTTGATGTGTGGGTTGCTTATGCATACTCAACACACACTACAAAGGAATTTTGTGAAATTCCACCCTACTGGCTTTTGGGGGTGAGGGAAAAAAACATGTATCCATGCGTAACTCTGCACTAAATTATCTTAGGTTGGAGATTTTTCATGTGTGGGCCGGTTATATGTATCTAACTCATAGTATAAAGAGATTTTGGGAAATTCCTTCCCACTTCTCTTTTTTAAGAGCGGGGGGCAGGTAAAAAACAACACGTTTTAAACATAACCCTGCTTTAAATAATCTCAGGATCTCGATTTTTTTCATGTGTCGGTTAGGTATGTGTATATGCAACATGCAAAATAAAGTAATTTTGCAAAATTACCCCCCTCCCCTTTAGGGAGGGCGAGGCAAAAAGCACATTTTCAAATTTAAATCTGCTCCAGATTACCTTAGAATGGAGAATTTTGGTGTGTGAGTGTTGATTAAGTGTATGTAATATGCACTTTGATGAGATTTTTCAAAACTTTGAACTTTACCCGCGAGGAAGGAGAGTAAAAACAGGTAAAGCGCTGCCGAAGGCATTGGGTCTTTAGACTTGACTGTGGCGAGCGGGAATACCGCTACCGAAAGTATGGGGAACTTTAACTTAGATTTTAAGTAATTTTAATGATTTTTTTTTTTTTTTTTTTTTTTTTTTTTTAAGATTTTTTATTATTACTAATTAGTATATGATATTTTGAGAATTCTTTTCAATATAATGGCCAGCGAAGCGAGAAAAACCAGCTAGTGTTAAATAAAGCATTTATTATTTTTATTATTATTTAAATTACCACCTTTTTTTTTTTTTTTTTTTTTTTTTTTTTTTTTGTAAAATTATGTATTTTGAGATTTCCTGAATACTAAATTTAAGTTTTTAACGGTTGATTTTTGTGTACGTCTGCTATCCAGCGTAACTTAAAAAAAAAAAAAAAAAAATACAGGGAGTTTAAATGTTGTATTTTAAAGTTCATAGAAGGTTACCAGTTACCATACGAAAAATTTGATCGGGATTTAGATGTTTCAAAGAGTGGTGCGGGTGAAAATTGTCTGAATAATTTATAATAATCTTTTAAAGTTAATAACAGTCTTGAATTGTATATAAATAATAAATGTTTGTACTATATTCAAACGGGGAAGTTTAAGGGTCCCCACATACAGAATTCTTAATCAAACGAAGCTGTTTCTAAAACTAGTTTGAATTATTTTTAACATAGGTTTATATAACAGTACTCGTTATGTTACACCTTAATCTGCAATCTGTCTGGGAAAGTCATGTGAGTGCCACACCAGATTATTTACCTTCTTTTATATTCATAAGAAGAAATTATTGAATTTTTCGATGCATTTTCGATGGATTTACAGGTTAGAAGGTGTTCTGCTCGTCTAATTTTAGAAAATCTCTGTGCGTCTGTCTGCGTGTGTATATCCAAAATGTTGTGGACTCTGCATCTCACGAACCAATGAATGGAATTTAACAAAACTTGATATCTAGTTGGACATTGACTTAAGTTGGTATCGATTACATTTGCAGATCAATCGCTCAACAAGAGACGCTGTCATTCTCTTTATTTTTCTACATATATTATTTTTAATATGGCTGTATAGCACAAAATTTGGTATAAATGTGCACGACGAGAATTAATAATTAGAATGTATTATTTAAAATAGTAATAGTGATCTACGATTTTTATTTTATTTTATTTATTTATTTATTTTGTATGTGTAGAACCATTTCTTCTTCTCCCTGTGAGAAAGTACCCCTTCCGGTGGCTGTAAAATTTTAATATGGGTACAGTCAGTAACAAAAGTGTCCGAAGACTAGCAAAAATTCCTATGTAAAAAGAGTACACTTCATACGGTTTTGTTAAATAAATCCTTATCGAATCATGTTCTTACACTGACTAAGAACAGGATTCAACAAAGATTTATTTAACAAAACCGTATGAAGTGTACTTTTTTTACATAGGAATTTTTGCTAGTGTTCGGGCACTTTTGTTACCGTCTGTAACTGCCGACTGTTTTTTTTTTTGGGGGGGGGGGGGGGTAATATATAATGAATATGATGTTGCACTTTTTTACGAAACTATGTTTTTTTGAAAATTTTTCCTGATGATGCCCTTTATTCTTTTAATTTTATTTCTGTTCCCCGAAGCACCTGAAAAGACATTGATTATCTTTGACAACAGACAGGAAAAGCATCATATCATTTTCTAACTTTCGTTGATATCCATGAATTTTTCTACTTCTAACATAGATTTAACGATGAAAACTAATGGAAAATTAAACGTGTAATTTTGTTATTCATCTGCTGTTATAAATTCTCGTAAAACACATAAAAAGGTAAAGTAAAATAAGTTTCGAAAAATAGTAACAATGCTATTAATTATAATATCTTTTAAAATATTCGATAATGTATGCGAGAATGTATGTGTACACAAGTAAATAAAATACAAAATGGTATTATAACGAAATTTTTATATTAGTGTGACACTTTAACGAAGGGGAATCTGTAAATAAATTGGATCATGCTGGAAGAATCTGTTTTATTCAAGAAGTTACACAACGCTTACAATTACTACGTATTAAAAAAAATCCCTTTTCGGCAAGCTTAAAGGCAAAGGTAAATTCCTTTACGTTAATGTTACAAATGTAAAGAAATTTTACATATGCATTAATACTTAGCCAATGGCTTTGTTCTCACACATTGAATTTTTTACGTCGCTATTCTGTTTTCAAGAAATTTAATTTTTAGCTAAAAAAGGATTTTATTCAATCTACTTAAAATTTTAGGCTAGATTTATTGGTCTGTAAATGCTTCAATTTTTTTTTTTAATTCAAGCTCATAATCATTCAACAAATAGAAGTCTTAAAGATATACAATCCCAGCAATGGTGAATCCTGGTGGGGGCTATTGGGTTACACCCCCGTCCCCACCCAAGCTTAATCAAAATTATAATTTTTATTTAAATTCCATATAACTGAAGTTCAATATCTTTCTTTTAAAGAAAAAAATAATAGAAACGTTAAAATGCACTTGTGACCTTACTATGGTCAAGCAATGGTAAGGCTGGCGTTACTATGGTCAAGTCAAATACAGTTAAGTGGTAGCGGTTTTTAGATAGTTATTTCATTGTAGTTTTTATTGAATTATTGAAAGTTTTGTTTTGTGTTTTTGTGATTCTTATTGTCAGATGAATAAAAATTGTAAAGTGAAACTGTTTTGGTTCACATAAGCTGGAGCATTAACATTAACATTAACATTAGTTAACATTGGACCATTTGGCACCGCTGAATTTCAATGTTAATTGTTATGAATTTAGTAAATTGTATGATTTGGTGAGATTTTGGTGATAAAACTTGCGACTTAGCAATGAAATTTGTGATTTGGCGGCAAAATTTGATAGTTGACGAAGAAATTTTTGACTTAGCGACAAAATTCGTTGTCTGACGACAAAATCTGACGAGCTTGGCGATGGAGAAAGGCAGCTTTGGCGTCATTATATTTTCTTTCCACGCGAAAGCCTCATATCTCTTCACAGACCAATATCTTGTTTCGACAAGATAAAAAGTCAAAGGAAGCTGTAACGTATTACTCTCATTCGTAAGTTTTAAATTCTTGCCTAAACCGACATTCTAAACTATTCACCACAAAGGATATTTGTATTAAGATTGACGTATTATTTTAATTTTATGTTTTTAAATGATTAATTAAAGCGTTTAACATGGTTTTTAATTAACACACTTTTATTAGCTTGATATGATGCAACTATTAATGTATGTAACGGAGTTTTGCAATTCAATTTTCGGTAACTTCTTGTCATCCGAAGAACCTGAAATTTTGCACACGACTTCATAATCAATGACAGTACTAGATACAAGTATTTCCAGGCACTTTTCTCATCAGGGGCAGGTTCCAGGGGCAAACAAAAAGTCTATACTTATACAAAACTATCGTATGTGACACAGGATTTGGATGCAATTTATCAAAATAAGGGAATTCGAGTAATGAAATACTTTAATTTAAATTTAAGTTTTTATGAAAGTAAACTTCAATGGAAAATTCATTAAAATCTTCCCTAGTTTATTTGTCAAAGGGATAATACCTAAATGTCTCCAAATTTATTACTTTTTCTATCATGCCAGTTTAATTCGCTTAGCATCGATTTACACGATTTTTTTTTTTTTTTTTTTTAACGATGACATTTATCTTTTACATTATAGCATCTATGTCATAAAACTAAGTCTAAATCTGCTTAGCCCTAAGATATGTTGATTTTTTTTACATATTTATTTATTAACTTTTATTTTATTTGTTTAAAATCACGGATAAAATTTTATTTCATTTTTCTCAGTACATTGTAATTATGACGTCATATTTTCTGTTAAATTTAACATTTTTTTTTTTTTTAATCAGATTATTATATTGTTTAAAAACATTATCCGCGTTTGTAATGATCGATAGATGGCGCTTTCTCAGCTATTGTTGTTAGTAAATATTATAGCCATGTGTATTCATTATTGTTCTTTTTGTTATTCTACTTAATATTCAGACTATAATTTCTCCGCCATTACATCATGGAAAATTGATTGCTTTTGGAAAAAAATATTTCAGTTTATTCAAAGTTCGATCGGAAGTAGATTTTTAACTGAAGTTGAACAAATATTAGTTTCAAATCATCTGATTAATTCTTTACTTCCATTAGCCGAAGCAACTGAAATTTTAAATTTGTCATTTGAAAATAAATGGAAGCTTAATTCTGGATTTCTTGGTTCTTTGGAGTTACACTGGAGCACACAACAGTATGTGTTATCTTTTTTACCGGATTTATTCATTTTTATTCAATAAATATATGTGAAACTAAACATCGGCATGCGATGGTTTGATGGAAGCCGAATTAAAGCATGTTAATTGTAATTTCACCTTAGCCCACCAGAGGGCGAGCATTTCATTACAACCGCGGATTAAAATTTTATTATATTTTCAGTGATCTTTTTTATTATCGTTTGCACGTGACATACGCATCAGATTATAAATTTTTGCAATTAAAGCTAAGCTATAGAAAATGTCGGCTTCAATACAATTCACGAAAAATCACTTTTTAGCTTGTAACTTCTAAGCAATTGAAGCTATCGAAAAAGTTTAAATACAAAAATTGTTCTTTAGGGTAAGGCGGTAATTCGTCTAATTTGAATTTTTTTCTTATTTTCAATATTAAAGAAATTATGGGCAAATGAAAATTTCCATCCCCCACCATTTCCACCCCCTTTGAGCTGGATACCCCATCTACGAACTCGACCGAGATTTTTACTGTCCTGACAACATATCCTGAGCTGGTTAAATTTAAATGAAAATTACACCAGTTATCGTGTTCACAACTTAACATGGGAAAAAGCGTTATACACATATATATATACTAGCAGACCCGGCCACGCGTTGCTGTGACTAAGTTATACGTTGAATTATACGGCTGTAAACTATTTAGTACAGTCAAATTATTATTTACGAACAAAGACGAAAACGTTGTAGCCGATGTAAAAACCCACAGGGTTGAGATTTGAAACTTAGGTCAAAATTTGGAAGCGATTGATAAAAATTTTCGTAGTGTTGATATTAAGCACAAATTAATTTTATTGTAGGGTCCTATAAATTTTAATGGAGAAGTGATATATATTATTTCTAATGCTACTTTGGATAAAATTGCTAAAATGACTAATATATAAATTAAATTCTATTAAAATAAAAGTATAAAAGAAACAGACGATTTTAAAATCAATTTTTATGGAGGAGTGAAATATAATATATGCTATAATGGATAATTTTACTATAAAATGACCTCATCATTTTAAATATTTTAAAGAGGGCAACAGCTGTAGTTATAAAAAGGAAAACAATAAGGCTAAACCAGAAAAATAAGTAAATTTGATAAATATTTTAAAACTTTAAAATTGGAAATCTTATGAAATATTGGACATTTAAAGTAAATACATGTATCATTTTAAATAGAAAAAGATTTTGGAAAAGTTTAGTGTATTTTAACGAAGTGATGAGAAGTTTTTGAGTATGTTAAAATTTTAATAGTAAATTCAAGTTAATAAAGATGGGAAACATTGAGGATTAAGATAAGAATAATTATAAGGTTAAAAAAAAAAAAAAAAAAAAAAAAAAAAAACTTTTTATATACCATGCTTTTAAATTTTAATATACTAATAATATACTAATTAAAAGGAAAATGATAAATATTCTATCATAGTTTGAAGTCAAATTTGTTTTCAAATGTCTAAATAAAATATCTGATGTAAGATACTAATATTTTGCAGCGGAATAGATTTCATTTCTGTCATCCTTGGCGAAAAAAAAAAGAATATCGCCAAATTATCTGGCGAAAATATTTAATTCCTTTCAAAAATCATGGTTATTTTAACAACTTATATTAAAAGAGTAATGAATAATATGAAACAATATTTCGTACAATACATATTACATGTCATACATACGTACAATGAATAATACATATTACATTTCGTACAATGCATACATCTGGCATGTATATTTTCGTGTTACGCTTTTGATCGCCAAATAATAATAATAATAATAATAAAAGCCAAGGGCGACAGAGTTTTGAAATTTAAAATTAAAATTTTGTCAATTTGACAGCAAAATAATTCAATCTAACACCCGCGATAACTAATACATATCTATACCCAAATATAAGGAATAAAATCGGGAAATAAATTTCCTCGATTTTTAATAATTTCTTACAAAAAATCCAGTGGGCAATTAACATAGGAAATCTTTTTCTTGGCTGCACAGACGGTCAGTGAGTCACACTTCGCTTGCGTATAGAACTCATAGATATAGTATAGCATATATAGAATAGAGTGATCATTGGGGAGAAAAAAGTTATTCCTTTTCATTTGGGAAAAGACGACGTTTTTACCAAAATATGGCCGTCTTTCCCCGAGTGAATACACACGGGAATACATACAAATATTTTAGCAAATAAAATTTATGAATAATTTATTCGCTAAAGGGGAATGGAAGACTCCAGATACAGTTTCAAATTCATATTTCTTTCTTTCTTTTCTTTTCTTTTTTTTTTTCAATACCACTTAATGGCTGTTTCCAAAGCTTTTTTTTTTTTTCGGCATCAAAAATCTTTGTACGATAACATGGGGATGAGAGATCTATATATATTACTATATCTATGATAGAACTACATTAGCACTTTATCAATGTATATAAAATCTTTAAATTGATTATGACGTCAATTTTCGTGAGATGCATAATTTAACTTTTTATAATTTTTTAACGTTCACGTTTGATTAAATGTATTTATTTTTATGTCGAAAGAAAATGAACTCGTTTTTTTTTTTTTTTTTTTTTGGCAACAATTAAATTAATGGAACTTACAGATATTTTGGAGCAACTTTAATAAAGGTCTATAATTAACAAATAATTGCAATAAAACAATATTGTGACAATAAATTGAGATAAAAACTATCCTATCTCTCAAGTTGGACCAAACTGCACACAGTGTGCAAAATTTCATTAAAATCGGTTCTTTAGTTTAGGAGTTTACCCCGGACAAACATCGTGACACGTAATTTATATATATATACAGATATATAAACTTTTGAACGGAGGGTGGTTTTGGGTTCTAAGGGTCATGATCGGTGAAGATATGAAGAAATTTTCCAGAAGTCGTGTCATGAGAACCATTGCAATAGGTAGATCTCCTATAAGGAATCTACCTAAAAAAAAATGTGTGCGCTTATTACCATACGATTAAAGTGAAAACTTCCATATAATGATGCGTATAAAATAATTTAAAAGGCATTAAAAATTATAAACAATTACACCAAATAGAAAGTAACGTATTGTACTGTTTTTAAATAGCCCTGTTTATCTTTATATATATATTTCTTTTGTGCGTGTGTATGTCACTGAACTCCTCCTAAACGGCTGGACTGAGTTTAATGAAATTTTTTGTGTGTCTTCAGGTGGATTCGAGAATGGTTTAGATTTACAAATGAAAGTTGTAATTTAATTAGTTCTTTCTTAATTAATTTTTAACTAACTCTTTCAACAACTTTTCCACCTAGATGGCGTGAGTTGTCGTAAACACGATGTCAGAATTTATTTAATGTTGAAATGAAAAATGAATTTTTAACCGTATCTTACGAAGTGTTTAAAATATTTTTTCAAAGTTAATATTTTAGAATCGTAAACACGATGTCAGAATTTATTTAATGTTGAAATGAAAAATGAATTTTTAACCGTAAGTGTTTAAAATATTTTTCAACATTAATATTGTTAAAATGTTAAAATTAGTTAAAATGGTATATTCTTTTAAAAAATTCGTCAATATCCGACGGAGTTATTTTATGTTAAAATGAAAAATGAATTGTTAGGCCATTATTATTTGTGCAGATGGAAAATGTACTAAAAGTTTTCCGAAAAATTTCACGATCACAAATGTTGACGGATATCCAATATATCGTCGAAGAAATCCCGATAATGGCGGACAATCTTATGATCTATGGCGGTCATCTATGTCAACAATATAGATATTGACATTGATAACCGTTGGGTGGTCCCATATTCGCCTCTGCTGAGCAAAACATTCAATGCTCATATTAGTAGCAAGAAATTCAAACTTCTTCACACACCATAAATTTTAAATCAGCACAACCGGTTTCGAAAGGACGTAGCCTTTCTTCATCAGGTGCAAACACGTGCAACTGCCTTGGAGGCAAAAGCAAGACTGAAAGCAGGACAAAATCCAGAGGGGGAGGAGCAACACAAACAACCAATAGGAAGCAACATGCAGGACAGGACCAGTCAGAGAGGAACACACGTACACACACACCACAAAATGAGGAGGGAGGAAAGGAGTAAACAATTATTATTTTTTTTTTCAATAATATTAAACTAATAAGTAAATTTAATAAAATTTATCCATTAATTATTATTATTTTTATTTAAATTAGAATTATTTTATTATAACTAATATGATGTTATAAACATAATGAAGGAAATTATTTAATTGAATTAAACAAATATTTCCAGGCTGTAGACAGCAAAATGGAATCAGACTTTTCATTGACAATTTTATCACGATTAAGGTAAATAGCTAAATTTTCTAAAAAATCCATGTCGTTTACGTGAACATTCTCGGTATGTTGTTAATCAAGAAATTTCTAAATCTTCTGTTGCGAAGCACAGTTGGGAATTTGATCATAGTTTTAATTTTAAGAGTGCCAAAATTATCTTTCATGCCAAACGCGTTTCCAAACTGGATTTTTTAGAAAATTTAGCTATTTACCTTAATTGTGATAAAATTGTCAATGAAAAATCTGATTCCATTTTGCTGTCTACAGCCTGGAAATATTTGTTTAATTCAATTAAATAATTTCCTTCATTATGTTTATAACATCATATTAGTTATAATAAAATAATTCTAATTTAAATAAAAATAATAATAATTAATGGATAAATTTTATTAAATTTACTTATTAGTTTAATATTATTGAAAAAAAAAAAATAATAATTGTTTACTCCTTTCCTCCCTCCTCATTTTGTGGTGTGTGTGTACGTGTGTTCCTTTCTGATTGGTCCTGTCCTGCATGTTGCTTCCTATTGGTTGTTTGTGTTGCTCCTCCCCCTCTGGATTTTGTCCTGCTTTCAGTCTTGCTTTCGCCTCCAAGGCAGTTGCACGTGTTTGCACCTGATGAAGAAAGGCTACGTCCTTTCGAAACCGGTTGTGCTGATTTAAAATTTATGGTGTGTGAAGAAGTTTGAATTTCTTGCTATTGTCTGTACGCCAGTTTTTTTAATTTATTTTTGGTGCTCATATTAATGTTCAGTTCTGCAGTTCAGTGAAGAGCATCAAATACATTTGCAAGTATGTGAATAAAGGCAGTGATTATGGCTGTATTTCGAGTTGAAAATACCAATGTGAATGCTCCTCCGGTGAATAACAACGATGAAATAACACTTTACCCAATTGGCCGATACGTCAGCTCCAATGAAGCTGTTTGGCGTATCTTTGGTTTCCCAATTCATGAACGGGATCCAGCAGTTCTTCATTTAGCCGTCCATATTGAAAATGGCCAGCGCGTATATTTCACGAGCGAGACAGCGATTGATCGTGCTATAAATCCACCAAAAACTACACTCACCGAATTTTTTGAATTGTGTAATCGTGCGGATGCTTTTGCACGGACATTACTCTATTCAGAAGTACCACGCTATTTCACATGGGCTCCAACAAAAAAATGGATGCCCCGCAAGCAAGGCACGCCGATTGATGCATGTCCCGGTTTATTTAAATCAAACACCTTGGGACGAGTATTTACAGTCAATCAAAGGCAGACTGAGTGCTTTTATCTTCGACTGTTATTGGTTAATGTCATCGTCCCTTTGTCATTTCAAGATTTACGTAAAGTGAATGGACAACAGTATCCAACGTATAAAGATGCATGCCTTGCACTCGGCTTGCTGGAAGACGACAACCAGTGGGAGTGTATGCTTGCTGAAGTAGGACTGAACTGTACAGCAAAACAAATTCGTCTACTATTCGCTATAGTGTTGCCTACATGTTTCCCGCCCCGAGCAGAGACATTATGGGATAATCACAAAGATTCAATGACTGATGATATATTTCATCAACATCGTTCGCGGTGCAACGATCTAACGATAGTATTCAGTGACGCTATATGTACAATGAAGCATTGATTGCTATTGAAGATCTTTGCATTATCATTGCCAACTTACCACTCAGTCATTTCGGTATGCATTCAACAAATCGAAATGCATCTGATTTAATAAGTACTGAATTCAATCGTGAACTACAATACAATACTGTAGAAATGGCAGCGATTGTTGCTCGCAATGTCCCACTAATGAATGAAGAACAAAGAACCATTTACGACCGCATCATGCTCGCAGTTTTGGCAGGACAAGGTGGATTCTTTTTTTTTTTTTTTTTGGGGTGCACTAGGTGGAACTGGCAAAACATTCCTTATTTCGCTAATTCTCGCCGAAATACGATCAAATAAGGGCATCGCATTGGCTGTTGCATCATCTGGCATTGCGGCAACTTTATTGGATGGAGGCAGAACAGCTCATTCATTATTTAAACTGCCACTAAATATTCAAAATAACCCAGACGCAGTGTGCAACATAAAAAAACAATCGTCTATGGCCACAGTGCTGAAATAGTGTAAAATTCTTATCTGGGATGAATGCACTATGGCACACAAACATTCGATTGAGGCGTCGAACAGGACATTGAAAGATATAAAAAACAACGACAAACTATTTGGCGGCACTCTGTTACTCTTTTCGGGTGATTTCAGACAAGCACTTCCCGTTATTCCGCGTTCAACATACGCTGATGAGATCAACGCTTGCTTAAAATCATCGTCATTGTGGCGTAATGTTGAAAAAGTACAACTGAAAGTAAATTTGTGCGTTCAAAAGCTTCAAGATCAATCCGCTGGAACATTCTCAAAACAATTGTTAGATATCGGCGATGGAAAAGTTACTACAGATGAAAATGGATGCATAAAATTATGCACGATCATTGATTCTCAAGATGCTCTTATTGACCAGATATTTCCCGATATACACAGACGATACACAAATCATGAGTGGCTGGCAGAAAGAGCAATTTTAGCAGCAAAAAATGTGGACGTTAACGAATTGAATCTCAAGATACAACATTTGTTACCAGGAGACTTGGTGTCATACAAATCTAATGATACAGTTTGCGATGCCACCGAAGCTGTAAATTATCCAACAAAGTTTTTAAACTCATTGGATTTACCAGGCATGCCACCGCATATTTTACAACTGGAGGTTGGATCTCCGGTTATTTTGCTTCGTAATTTGAACCCACAACGGTTGTGCAACGGCACGCGATTAGTCATAAAAAATTAATGAAAAATGTTATCGAAGCCATCATTTTAAATGACAAATTCCGAGGTGAAAATATATTACTACTGCGAATCCCTATTATACCCACAGATGTGCCAATTCAATTTAAACGCCCTCAATTTCCAATTAGATTGGCATTTGCAATGACTATCAATAAGTCTCAGGGCCAAACGATGTCTGTCTGTGGCTTAGATTTGAGCACATCATGTTTTTCACACGGACAATTATACGTGGCTCTCGAGTGGGCAAACCATCCAGTTTGTTTGTATTGGCGAAAGATGGGATAACAAAAAATATTGTACACTCTGTTGCATTAAGGGATTGATATTGTTTTTTAGTAGTATTGTTATAAGTAGCGATATGTATATAATTTTAAAGAATCAATTTTAATAAATTAAAAAAATAAATGATTGGTGTTTTGTTATTTTTATATTCTTTCACCGTTCACAGCGCTCCATACATCTTCCACTTATATACCACATCCTTACACACTTACAATAAGTTAGTTATTTTTTTCTAGCAAAATATTCTCTAGAAATAATTTATATGACAAAACAACGTTTGTCGGGTCAGCTATTTTTCTATATATTTGTGTAGAAGACACGTAATGCACTAAATTTTGGAAAGTTAAAAGGAAATCACAAAAACCAAAAGAATATATATATATATATATATATATATACATATATTACAAGTGACAATGCATTTTCAAACATTTCTACTGATAGATCCCAATGCATTTGACTTTGACTTTTTTTTTTTTTTTTTTGAGGGGTGGGGTGTATGTGTGCGTGTGTGTGTGTACTTCTATACACAAATGATTAGTATTTTTTTCTAGATTTCAGAGACCTTACTCTGAACTTCAGCTAAAGAATTATTTGCATGGATAAGAGTTAGTTGACGTGTTTTGGTGCATAAATAAACGTGACGCTAAAGATCAAAACACTCTAAAAGAGGAAATGTATTTAGTGCGCCTAAAAAATTTCACTTCGAAAATATATTAACATGAAAAGAAAGAAACCTGACGCTTGTTGAACCAGAAGTTTTTCGCCTGTTCTAGTTTACAATAAGTCATCATCACCATATTTTTTTTTTTTTAAACATTTTTCCTGTTTTTTTTTTAAGAAATACTGACCGGAAATAGAAATTTTTTCTGTATCTTCTACTTTCTAATTATACATGCAGAAACTAGTAATAAATCCACTTTTATATAAATAAGTAGTCGATTTCAAATAATTGAAATAGTAGTAATAATATATAGATTGATCATTGGGGAGAGAAAAGTGATTCCTTTTCACTTGGGAAAAGACGGTGATTTTACCAAAATATGGCCATCTTTCCCCGAGTGAATACACACGGGAATACACACGAATATTTTAGCTAATAAAATTTATGAATCATTTATTTACTAAAGGTGAATGAAAAACTCCAGATACAGTTTCAAATTCATCTTTTTTTTTCCCCCTTTCATTTTTCCAATACCACTTAATGGCTGATGCCAAAGCTTTTTTTTTTTTTTTTTTGAGCATCAAAAATCTTTGCACGATAACATGGGGATGATAGATCTATATATATATTACTATATCTATAGCATAAAATGGAAAAATGCATAAAAAGTAAAAGTATTTTTAAATATCTTCTTAACATCGTAAGAAAAATAATTTTTGTATTCTGCAAATCTGGCTAATCATACCTTTCGAATGATACCCTTTTCAACCCTCTACTCCCTTAATTACTAGGTTAAAAGCGTACCACAAATTTTATGTTTGCCTATTAAATATATAGATAATTGAAAAAACAAAAATAATAATAATCTGGTGTGTCACTCATACGACTTTCTCTTACCCTGAAATTTAATACTATAAATACATTTTGGAGATTATGAGGTAACATAATGAGTACTGTTATGTAAACCTATGTTAAAACAATTCAAGTTAGGCTTCGGAAGAGTTTTATATGATAATTAGTTATCTGTGAGGGGGTCTACCGCCCCCCTGAACCCCTGTTTCATTACTACACCTATATTCATATAAAATTTAAATCTGTTATTAAAATTAAAAGTTCACTTAAAGTTATTTAGACAACTTTCGCGGGCACCATTCCTTGAAAGTTATCAGTCTTGATCAAACTTTTCCATCAACAAACTTATATTAAGTTGATAATACAACTTTTGGACATCTTGAAATTATTCTTTTTTAAGTTACACTAAGAGATACAGACAAAGATCAAACTTTTAAAAACTTGGTCGTACCTGACACCGTTCGGGAGGCCTCTTGCTTATTATTATATTTAATATATATATATTGTTACGAAACACTTGTCGACTTCTTCGAATATTTTAAAAACTATCCAATGAAGCTGTCACTCGTACCGCAAAAGTCATTATTCTACAAATATTCTGAAACAGTCCAAGAAAACAGTCACTTGTTTCACAGGAGTAAAGCAAATAACATCCTATATTCCAGAGTAGAAACCTTCGCTAGCTTACGAACAAAGTTCAGTCGCATGGAGCACAATCTCCAAGTGCAATAATATGGAGATTCCACAATAAGTGCAATCACTCAGAATAGGTCTCTGAACAACTCTGAATCGCAGTGATTACACACTCTTCCGCAGAAGTCAACTTATTCCTATTTATACCTATTGGCGATGGAGTTTGGCGGAGTTTCTACTGAGAAGTCCATAGAAAGTTCGAGATCTAGGCTCCTGTGCGTCGCAAAGCTTCGAAACTTTCGGAACCCTAAACTACTATTTTCCATGTCAAATTTTGTCGCCAAGGCTAATCTCACCGAAAGTGAATGAACTGCCTCTTTTTCTTCATTTTGCCTGTAAAACTACTTTCATTGCAACAGGAAAGTTGAGGCAGGGAAAAGGCTTAATCCATTGTAACAGTATTCTAAGAATTACCACGATTAGTTAGACAGACATAATTTTTTAGCCTAAAATTATTAATTATTTTGGCAAGTATTTTGCTCATAACAAAAATGACTTTATTTATTTATTTATTTACAAAATTTGCAGAAAAATTTACAAAATATTACAGATACATTATTCTGAAACATATAATACATACGTTTAATTTTCGCTGAGATATGAGTATTTGTTTTAAATAACGTTTTACAACCAATGAGCTATACACATACTCCATTTGGAAGCTAGATATATAGGGTAACTTAAGTCAAAAGTTCATTTGAATAAAGTAAATTTAAGAACATTATTGTCAAAAGAATTAGCTAGAATTTAGGCATTTTCTAGAGATTTTTAAGACCATAAAATCTTTTCCACGTGCTGCGTAGTAAATTTGGAGATCCAATTATTTTAACCACATTTCAAAAAAATATTTTTATATAAACCCCTTATGAACTCACAAATCTTAGTAAATAAATAAAATTCTGCTACAGATACTAGTCCTTCACATATCGAGTACTTAATTTAGATATCTAAATATTTTACCCACCCACACTCTAAACAATCATTTTTATGAAAAGCCCCTTATGAGGTCACAACTCTTAGAAAAGCCGAAATTTAGTTCATTCTTTCTCAATTTATGTTCGATTGAAATATATTTTCGATGTAAGTTGCCTTGTATATCTGGCTTTCAACCTACGTAATAAAAAAGTGCTATCTTCCGCGTATGCGCAGTAAAAATAATTTACTACAAATATTCCTATTTCATCGAAAATTAAACGTTTGCATTTTATCTTTCATAATAAAGTTTCTTTAATGTTTTGTCAATTTTTTTGTAAGTTTTGTAAAATTTTGTTGAAACCCATTCTTATTATATACTAAAAACTTGTCAAATACTAGTACAACTAATAAGAATTAAAATACATTTTATAACTATCTAAATAATCGTGGCATTATTATTCAAAAAAAAAAAAAAAAAATCATACAAATATTGTAAATGGTATAAAATAACGTGTTAATATTAGAAGTCATTTGTTGCTCTTTATGATTCGGAATAATCCGAAGCACTTTTGTTTATCTTCAATTTGTTGTTGTTGTTCCCCAAATTGCACTGTTGACTAAACCGTTACTGGAAAGTGTGAGCAAGTTTAACAATGTTCTTTACATGTCTCAATCAATGTCAATTCGTTCAGAATTAGGATATATATATATATATAAATGATAGATATCGTAATAAAATTTAATCTCAAAATTTAGCAATTAATAGATACAAAACAATACCAACACAAAATAATAGAACTGATTTCAACTAATAGGAAAGACTGACACAAAATTGTTGCGATACAGATTAAGAACCAATAAGAGACAAAAACGATTTAAATTACTTACGCCGACATGAATGATAATAATAAAAAAAGGACCATTAAACTTAATGACAGAGAAAACAAATAAATGACCACAGAAATAATTGGATAAAAATGCTTAAAATTAGAAGTAAATACTCATCAAAGGGCATGTACTTCATAAAGCTGTGGAAGCTGCATCGATTTCGTAAAACAATATAGCTAATCATAGTAATTTATATTGTTCCAGCCCCGATCGAAGCAACAAAACCATATTGAATGAGAAATTAATTAAAAAATTAAATTAAATCTTCATGGAATCCAGAGAGAAAACTAGAAAAAAGCATAGTATCCACATGTAAAACTTTTAACACAAACTGGAGAATAGGATGATGCCAACAAACGCACACACAAAAAAATTAAATAAAAAATAAAAGCTTTGCAAACATAGACTAATCGATAAAGAATGAACGACTGAGCCTTTTCATTAACGATATATATACATATATATATATATATATATATATATATGTGTGTTCTAATAATATGGTCACTCACTGTAATTGTTGATAAAGTTTTATTTCAGTCTTAATATTAACTTATAAATAAATATATTTATTTTTATGTCAAAATAAATAACTAAATAAATGAATAAAAATAAAATAATAAAAATAAAATAATAAATAAAAACATAAAGGAAGTTCTCGGGTTTCGGTGCATAAATAAATGGGACGCTGAACATAAAATTATTTTAGCAAAGAATCAGATGAATTGACTCTGACGGAAAAAAATTATATAGTGCACTTACAGCCAATTAATTCTGATTAATTTTTAAATAAAATTTTTAATCCCTTCTAGAACTTAGTTAATCCTATTAAGTTATCGAAGTTATTTGATAATATTAGTCTTTCTAATCGAATTTGTATAGTAATTCCTTTTTGATGAGCACAATTTGTTTGTCATGTGAAAATTCAGCAAATGTAACCGGATCTTCGATTTCTTTGTAACCAAACATGTTCTCAAAACGACTTATTGAAGCTTTTTGTTAGAAAAACAATCCTTATCTGAACATTAGCTCATATCAGATTTCATGGCACAATTACTCATGTTTTTTCGGTTTCTGAAACAGCAAGGCGATCTTTGATGATGAGTGTTCATTCTGTTTTATCGAAATGCTCTCTCTTCAGTAATGCCAGATTGGGGATTTTGTCCCCATTTTTGTGAATTTTGGGGCTTCTGGGGACAATTTTGGGGACCAAATGTTTGTGGGGACTCTTTTGGGGAATTCTAAAATTTTTTGGGACAGATCTGGGGAGTTCAACTTTCTGTCAATGTTGGCAACGTAATGATTTATCCCTTAGCTTTATTGTTATTTGGGGATTTTTTTCAAAAATTGCCTTCATTTGGGGAAAAATCTAAGCCTCCTAATCATAGAAAAATCTGCTCGATTTTTTTTTTTTTTTTTTTGAAAAAATTTTACTTTTCCTTTTTAGTAGAAATCAAGTTGGGGATTTTTTCGAAAAAAAAAAAAAAAAAAAAAACCTGATTTGGGGAAATTTGAAGAGCTGTTTGGGGAAATAATTTTCGACCATCTGGCATCACTGTCTCTCTTCCCAGAGGACTACATTAGGCACATTGAGGGTCCAAAATAAATGGGATATCTAAAGTTTAACTTGTTGCTTTCCAAATGCATGTATTTAAATAAAATTTAAATTTTTAAAAAAGATATTATTTTCTGAATGCAAAATGTTCGAAAAACCTTGACCCATGTACATGCCAGCCATAAAAAATTAGTGCTTCAAAAAGACTACCTATGTTATGATAATAATCGATTTTTGAAATATTAATTGTTTAATAAGTTTAAAAAGTAAATAAAATTACCTTTTCAATAAATTTATTACATTCCAAACGATTAATGATTGATAATAATGCTAAATTTATTTGTAAAACTAAACAATGCCTTTTTAATAAGAAATAAGCTATAAATTTTGAAATAACAAAGTAAACAATGTCAACATATGCAGTATGCTTTATAGTAGAAATTTATGAAAACAAGTATATAATGGGGAAATGAGACCACCTATGCCAATTAGTTAGAAGTTCTCTTTCCAATATGCCAATTAGTTTCTTTTTACTTTCTCTTACCCATAAGGTAGAGAAAGTATTATTTTTGGGTCAAATTTTCGAACGCGAGTTTTTGTTATATTTACATGTTCTGAGGTCCCCTGAATATGAAAATCATGTTTTTAGCAAATGGTCTGTGTGTCTGTCTGTTATCAACATATCTCAAAAACAAATTATGGCAGAAAGTTTAAACTTGGTATTCTAAATGTGTATCATATAAGGATGCTACAGTAAGCTTTGCGTTAAGATCACGCAAATGGTTCGTGTACAGGGACAATCAAGAGAATTCTAATACATTACGTCTATGGGGGAAATTGCAGGTAAGTAGAGTTTAACGTCTATAGACTGCACTAAACCAAATGAAACGAATATACATTTTTTGTAATAGAGATAGTCAACAGGGAAAGGAAAATTGTGTATGTAGGAGCCACGCCTAAGACCCCCCTCGAGGGGAGTAAATTTTCATGATGAGTATCTTTCAAAAGAGCTCGCCAATACCTTTAAAACGAATGGTTGAACCATCGATCTGCGATAATTTAAAACAAAGTTATCGATTTTTTTTTACTTTTAACGAAAAAAAAATTAGAAAAAAAATCTTTTTTTTTTTTTTTTTTTTTTTTAAATATTGAGAATAAAATGGCCTTTTTTTTTTATATTTAGTGTTATACTACTTCTCTAATATGGAAATCGTCTGCATCCTCATAAAAGATAATTTTTTAGATAATAATTTTAATAAATTAAAAAAAAAAAAAAAAACGAATCATTTTTTAATAGCCGAATTAGATTCTACATAAATGTAGATGCATTAATGAAACGTGGGGTTGAGGGGGGCGGAAGCCCCCCTCACACAGAACTAATTATCATATAAAACTTTTCCGAAGCCTAATTTGAATTGTTTAACACTGGTTTACATAACAGTACTCGTTATCTTACCTCTTAATCTCCAATCTGTATTTATAGTATTAAATTTCAGGGAAAAAGAAAGTCGTGTGAGTGACACACCAGATTATTTTTTTCTTTCAATGTGTATGCGAACTTAGATCTGTTTCTGAGGTTTTATTAAACAAAAATGAGTCAAATCTATATTTAATATCCATAATGCTAAGAATAATATAACTAGAAACACATAAGTATTATTGGAAATGTATTAAAATTATCTGTTTTATGATACAGTAGAACTTGGATAATTCGAAGTTGAAGGGACCAGAGAAAAATTCGAAATATCCAAAAATTTGAATTACATATACTCAGGACCCGATTAAGCTTTGAAGCTAGGGGAAGCTCAGTATCATTTCGGGGCCCTCTTTTATTTCAGAAAATCTTGTTTTCCTGTTACATATTGTGATATAAAAATGCTATAGACCAAAAATTAGTGCGTGTTTATAGTTTTTTTTTTTTATTATTCATATATCTGGGTGGTTTCTACACACAACATTAAAATCGTATAACTTATTAAGGACATTCAGATTTTTGAGGTTAAATAATAGGTTTTTCCCGAAATAGTGAGTATTTTATCTTGCTTTAGGCGAATTTTCTCAGAAAAATTCAGTCTCAGTATGAAAATATAAAACAGAAAATTCAAGACCCTGTTTTTAGTCATTTCGGGGCCCCCTCTTAAATTTTAGAGGGGAAGCTTGTGCTTCCCAAGCCTTTTGGGTAATCAGACGCTGCATATACTATTGTCAAAAAGAAGAGATTAATTAAAAGATTAAAATTCTACGATCAATGATTTAACACATAAACTTTATATCTAAGAATACTGCTACATCCCCCCCCCCCCCCCAGTAAATCAATATTTTTTACGAGCTTAATTATTCCACACTTTTTAAAAAAAATAGTCAGATATTTCTCATTTCTTCTTTAAGTACAGTGTTTGTACTATAGCATAGGACTTCAACCTATCAATTAATACAAAAATAGAATCTTCTACATTAGACATGACTTTCAATTAAAAAAAACCTCGAAGTTCATGTATGTTCACCATATCTTCTGATGCACTAGGTAGGGGCTTCTCTTGTATTTTCTTATCCTTCTTTTGAGACTTAAGATAAATAACGCACTTTAGCTGAGAAAAATCTCGGGAACAAATTTTACTGTAATGTTTTAAAGGTAATCGTATGAAAAATTCGAATTATCCAAAATAGAATTCGAATTAGCCACGATTTTTTAACATTATTTTAATACAAAATTCAAGGGACCGAGTAAAAAATTCGAATTATCCAGAATTTCGAATTAAACGAGTTCGAATTATTCAAGTTTCACTGTAGTTATACCATACTAGATTATCTTTTGTTGATTTTTTGTATCTATAGAATAATTTACTTCTTTAATTGTTGATTTATATTACAATAAAATTACTACTTAAGTGCTATAGAAGTATATCAAAACTAGTCAGTTTTCGCCCACTTAGCAGTCGGTATTTCCAAATGAACCTATTTCAAGTGTGTTGTTTGCACATTACCCCGGCAAGCCATATTCGCCAAATTAAACACAGTGGCCAAATGTTGTGATAAATAGCCAATAATTAAAAAAAAAAATTAAAAGATTATTTAAAATTTAACTGTGTTTTTTATTATTATAACGGAATTCGAGTAATAAAATGTAATTTGATTTTTATTATTTAGAAAAAATAATCTTCAACGGAAATTCCTCAAAACTGTTGTTAATTTATTTGTTGATGGGATGATTGTTGTGAAGTTTGATGTTGCAGTGATCATTGTTAGTTGAGAAAATTGACAAGGAATTGTAAACTAGAGACATCCCCAAAAAACTGTCCATTGCAGTCATCAGGATGCTTTAGAAGTTATTTAAAAAAATTATCAAGCATAAATATTTCAAAATGTTAATTATAAAGTGCTGTTTAACTTTTAAAATTGTAGCAATAACTCCTTGAAACGTTGAATTTATCCTATAAAATGGAGAAGAGAGCGATTCAAATTGCGTATATCCTATATGATAATCCGGAACAATTCTGTAATTAGGATAAAACAGTCGGTAACAAAAGTCTCCGTAAAAATTCCTATATAAAAAGAGTACACTTAATACAGTTTTGTTAAATAAATCCTTGTCGTATCATGTTCTTAGACTGACTAAGAACAGGATTCGACAAGGATTTATTTAGCAAAACTGTATTAAATGTACTTATTTTTACACAGGAATTTTTGCTAGTGTTCGGAGACTTTTGTTACTGACTGTACATCTCATGCAGAAATATTCAATAAGCACGTGTTTCATTGTTAAAAACTTATTTGTTAAATAATGACACTTTAAAACACGCATTCTTTTTTTTTTTTTTTTTTTTTTTTAGATATATTTAATTAAAACTACTTAAAATTACACATATTGTTTCAAAGTTTTTCGCCCTGCAGGTCAGAACATCATCAGGAAAAATTTTCAATAAAACATAGTTTCGTAAAAAAGTGCAGCACTGTATTCATTATATATTACAAAAATATTCGACAGTTACGGTTAAGCTTGATAATAACAACTCAGCCTGGAGTCTGGATCCAAAAATTGTGGAGTCTTAGATGGAGCTTTCTTGGGGTAACATAGAGGCAACTTGAAAACCGGAATCGTTAAGGAAATTGCTTGGAAAATTCTGTGGGTTCCTTAACAGTTCTTAACTTCTTATTATCAAGCTTAATCGTACAGTCGGTAACAAAAGTGTCCGAACACTAGCAAAAATTCCTATGTAAAAAAAGTACACTTCATACGGTTTTATTTAATAAATCCTTATCGAATCATGTGCTTACACTGACTAAGAACAGGATTCGACAAGGATTTATTTAACAAAACCATATGAAGTGTACTTTTTTTACATAGGAATTTTCGCTAGCGTTCGGACACTTTTGTTACCGTCTGTAACTGCCGACTGTTTTTTTTGGGGGGGGTAATATATAATGAATATGATGTTGCACTTTTTTACGAAACTATGTTTTTTTGAAAATTTTTCCTGATGATGCCCTGACAGACAGTGCGAAAAGTTTTGAAACGATATATTTAATTTTAAGTGGTTTTAATTAAATCTTTTTTTTTTTTTTTTTTTAATTACGTGTTTTAAAGTGTCATTATTTAACAAATAAGTTTTTAACAATTTTGTAATTCCAATTCACTAGCACAGATCAGGGGTGTCTGATCTAAAATGAAGCCAATATTCAGAAAATAAAACAGTGCCAATTTTAGTGCCAAATAATTTCTTTGTTTCTCGAAAAAAATGGTATATGTAACGTTGATTTTCTTGTACAGTAGGTAAGATAATATTTCGTAGGATAATTACAGGTATGTAGAGAAGATTTTTGCAGTTAGTAGCAGGTAGATAAAATGTTAATAGAAGTTTCCAGTTCGATGGTCTCCATTAGGCCATATTTTCGTATAGGTGAAATCTACTTGCGTTCATTGCCGCTAGCAACAGTTTACAATTCTTCCATTAAAATAACCAAGATTCTATCCAGAGGTGTTTAAAATGATAAATTCAGAAATCAATACAAATTTCACAAAGATTTGTGCACAGTTTTTTTTTATTGACTTGCTGCATAAAATAAGGAGGGAAGGTGCCCCTAACGTATAAATATTTTAGGAACTACATCCGTATCTTCTAAGCAGGAGCGATCAGAGAAGAAAGATGAAGTTTCAGCCAAATTCAAATTATTGTTACATATTGGCATTTAATTTCATCGCCAGCAAGAACACATAAAAAGTGGTTTTTTAAAGATACGTTACACTGAAATTAAGCTAACAATTTTGAATACAGAGTAGGATTGCCATAATATGATAACCCTATCAAAAATAACAAATTTCGCCAGAGATTCATCCTGAGAAAAGTTAACCGCAACGGATAGATATACATAAAATATAGCTATAATTTAATTGTGTTGAAGGATATTTTGACTAACTGAATAAATTACGTTAGAAATAAGGCTACTGTGATTTGGGAGGAACATAAATAAAATGAGCCATGTGTTACTCTTTATGATAGGAAATGATTATGAGAATATGCAAGGAGATTGATTATCTTTTACATTTATTTTTTTATTTTACTGATAGAGGAAGAATTCGGCAGTTACTAAAGATTAATATTGAATACACGAGTGAATTATTATAAAAAGCGATACAATAGATTTGAATTAAAATTAAATAGAGAATTTTTAAAATATATGTGATTTCTACATCACAGTATAAATATTTTGAATTTCAAAATTCCGTTATTGAAACATATAGCCAGTATTTCGACAATAATATAAATCACTAGAAGAGAAAAGCTTTACCTCTAAAGATTGCACCAGAATGTAATTTAGAAAATAAATCATTTCTTAATGATATTATCTGACAGGGATTTCTTAATTTAGTTATAATGAAATAAACATATGCAATATATTATTTGGAGCTGGGTTTTCTAAAAGAGTAATTTATTTAATAAATAATACAGTCGGTAACAAAAGTATCCGAACACTAGCAAAAATTCCTATATAAAAAAAGCAGAGTTATTACTGTTTTGTTAAATAAATCCTTGTCGAATCATGTTCTTAGACTGACTAAGGACATGATTCGACAAGGATTTATTTAATAAAACAGTATTAACTCTACTTTTTTTTATGTAGGAATTTTTGCTAGTATTCGGATACTTTTGTTACCGACTGTACCTTGAACTGTCACTTGACTCCTGATATATAATCAGAAATCATTTTCAACCGTAGAAGGTTTTAAATTGCTAATGATATTTATTTGACAGACAAGGTACAGTCGGTAACAAAAGTGTCCGAACACTAGCAAAAATTCCTATGTAAAAAAAGTACACTTCATATGGTTTTGTTAAATAAATCCTTATCGAATAATGTTCTTACACTGACTAAGAACAGGATTCGACAAGGATTTGTTTAACAAAACCGTAGGAAGTGTACTTTTTTTTACGTGAGAATTTTTGCTAGTGTTCGGACACTTTTGTTACCGACTGTAATAAATCTACAATTGATTATTTGAAAATTTTAACAGCGTTGTTAACGGAGAATATAAAGTGTGCTCTTTCAATAAGTGTATTTTTTTTTATAATAGTATTAAAAGAAAGTTTGTATTATTCAGTTAAATGAATTGAATGAACTGATATTAATAAAAGTGAGCTTTTCATATAATTTATAGAATAATTTAAGCAATTTAATTGAGAATTTGATTTAAATTAAATTAAATTAATTTATTTAAAAAGGTTAATTATTTAACTGATAATATGATGGCTTAATAAATTTGCAATAAAATTAGATGTACTTAAATAACATGTGAGTAACTTGCTCACAATAATGACAGTACCTAAATAGTAAATAAATACCACAAATTTATTACTTTTTTCCTCACGCCAATTTAAATTGTTTGTCATCGATTTATATGATATACATATATTTATTTAAATAATTACAATTTCTTTTATATTCTAACAAATCTGCTTAGACCTTCGTAACACAAATGATATGTTTATTTTAATCTTCTTTCTTTCTTTTTCTTTTACGTATTTAAAACTACGGATAAAATTTTATTTTAATTTTTTAAGTATATTGTTGTAATTTTGACGTCATTTTTCTGTTAAATTAAACTAAAAATATCCTGTTCTTAGTCAGTCTAAAAACAGAATTCGACAAGGATTTATTTAACAAAACTGTATTAAGTGTATTTTTTTTTATATAGGAATTTTTGCTAGTGTTCGGAGACTTTTGTTACCGACTGTACATGACTACAGAAGTATTAACTTATATGGTTGTTTTAAGTATTACAGTAAATATATAAACGTTTAAAATTGCATGGAATAGTGTTTCGAGATAATTACGTCATACCATATAATATTTTTAGCCTTTTATATATTATTAAAGTTATTAATTTCGGTGAATAAATAACAACTTCAGACACAACTTCTGTTAAAGTATTTAAGTATTGTTAAAATATTTTTAAAAGATATAGAAGATTGCTTTTTAATAGTTATATCGTTCTAGATTGTTTTTTAGTCTCTTTTATTTTATTCTTATTATTAAAATTATTAATTTCAGGGACTAAAGAACAACTGGAATAATAACTTATACAATTTTTAATGAAGTATTTAATAATTATTAAAATATATATTAAAATTATGTATAGAAGGTTGTTTTACAATAATTTTATCTTACTAGATTACTTTTTAATCTTTTATATATTATTAAACTATTTAATTTCGGTGACTAAATGACAATAGAAGCATTAAATTACACAATTTGTATTTAGACAATTAAATAAACAATTAATATTTAGACAATTAATAAATTACACAATTTGTATTAGACTAATTTTACAACTGCGTAAGACTTATTTAAGAATTATTAAAATATATTAAAATGATATATAAGATTGTTTTACAATAGTTATATCATGCCAGATTACTTTTCAACTTTTTTTATATATTATTAATATTATTAATTTCGGTGACTAAATGACAACTAAAGTATTAAATTACACATTTTCTATTAAAGTATTAAAAAATTATTAAAAAGTATTAAAATGATATAAAATATTATTTTATTATAGTTACATCATACTATAGATTACTTTTCAGTCTTTTTTTATAGAATTAAAATTATTAATTTTAGTGGTTAAAGAACAAATGGAGTATTAAATTGCACATTTTTTATTAAAGTATATTTAAGTATTATTAAATTATATTTAAATAATATAGAATTTTGAATCCATTGAATAATAGTTAAATCATACTATACTACTTTTTAGTATTTTATATATAATCAAGATAATTTAGTTCAGTGATTTATATGGCAAATGAAGTATTAAACTGTGTGATGATTTTTGAAGTATATAGAAGTACTACTGAAATATATTAAAATTATGCAGAAGAAGTGTCTGTGATACTTACAGTCGGTAACAAAAGTGTCCGAACACTAGCAAAAATTCCTGTGTAAAAAAAGTACACTTCATACGGTTTTGTTAAATAAATCCTTATCGAATCATGTTCTTACACTGACTAAGAACAGGATTCGACAAGGATTTATTTAACAAAACCGTATGAAGTGTACCTTTTTTACATAGGATATTTTCTAGTGTTAGGACACTTTTGGTTACCGATTGTACGTCATAATTACGTTTTATTACTTTATGTATTTATAAAATCATTTATTTTGGAGATTGATATGATAAGTGGAGTATTGAATTACATGATGTCAATTGAAGTATTGAAATAGTACAGAAATATATTATAATAATCCACAAAGCGGGTTTGTTACAACTGCATAAGACTAATTTTAGTCTTCTATATATTATTAATATAAATTCTTCCACTGATTTACGTGACTAATGAAGTATTGAAGTGATACTGAAATACATTGAAATATGTAAAAGAACCTTTGACATGATTCTACTTTATATTTCAGCTTTTTGCGTTTTATTAAAACAGATTATGTTAATGATTTCAAATGTGTGGATTATGGCTTATGTTTAAAGCCCTGAGTTTTTAAGATTTTCTTAACTCTTTAATGGTCACTCCATATTTATTTTTGCTAATTGCTAAATTAATATCAAAATTGTCTATTAGACACATAGAACTATTATTTAACCCTTTAACATCTATTGGTTTCACACATATAAATAAATAAATACATTTAACATAAAAATATGTATTGTTTCTAACTATAAAGGAAGAAATTCCCAAAAATAAATCTTAACAGTTTTACTCATAAAGAAAAACCGTACAGTGGATAGCTTCTTTGTATTCCTGTATATCGTCTAAAAACAGGAAGATTACACATACCCCCCCCCCCAACTATGCATTAAAGAATGTTATAATAGATGTCTTGACACTTTACTTAAAAAAAGAAAGCATAAAATAGACTGATTACTTACAAACTTTGAATAAACACCATAAAATGCAATAAACTCGCAACAATTGTTTCGGGTCGAAAAAACACACGACCCTTCATCAGGCGAACAAAGTAAGCACGAGTGCTGCAGTCAAAGCGGCAACGCACAAAACGTTTTTTTTTTTGTGCGTTGCCGCTTTGACTGCAGCACTCGTGCTTACTTTGTTCGCCTGATGAAGGGTCGTGTGTTTTTTCGACCCGAAACAATTGTTGCGAGTTTATTGCATTTTATGGTGTTTATTCAAAGTTTGTAAGTAATCATTTTTACAACGCCAGTTTTGTGATGCTTCTTTATTAAACATAAAATAGACTGATTTAATGTAGACCTATATACATTAAAGCAATCTATTTTACCGATATATCGTCTAAAATTTGCATACGTACTATGTAGTGTACTTAAAAACAAATCCTCACACTCCTAAAAAGTTAAATTGAGCAATTTCCATTTATATTCCCAAAATGCATCTGAATTGAATACTTTTATGTGACCCTGTAAACCTTAATGCTAATCATTCCCTTATTCTATTAAAAACATGCTTTTTTTACATATTATATGTTAATTTAGATACGTTTTGTGCAATATAAAGATATTAAAATAGGCCTTAAAGAAATACCTCTCATAGAATAAAAAAATATTGAAATTCGTTTAGTTTCTCTGTATGTGAACCAGTTGCGCTGTTTAAATCATTTTCAATGGGGAACATGCTATCGTGAACTTGAATAACACATATAAGTTTAAAGGTGTTCTAAAAATATTTATCGAAATTAGAGAACAGATGCACTGACAACAGATAAACCAACCGAAGTATAAGCACTTAAATTTTGTTGATGGAAAGTGTAAAAAGAGAATTTCCACTTTACGTTCGTGCCTTCTTTTCGTCATCTACTAACTATTCGATACGAAAGTTTTTTTTTTTTTTTTTTTTTTTTCCTATTAGGATCGTCGGAGGGGGGGGGGGGGTGATTCTTTTCGCCGAGGATTAAAATTGAGATGACATGTCTCTGGACCACACGCTGAATCATAGATCATCGCTAATTGTCCACTGCATAACTTTAATGCAATGTTAAACATACTCAAGCTCAATCCTTTATCCTGGCTTATTCGAAGTGGAGAAGCCATTCCTCTATAAAGGATCAAAATTGTGATGGCATGTCTCCGGACTATCGTTACGGGTGTGTCCAAGACCGTCATCAATTGCCCCCAGCATAGCACTAGTGCGACATAAAACTCCCTCAACTCAACTAAATTCTTCCAGGATTGTTCATTCACCATTCTGATGCTGTAGTGTTAATAAATTCGCAATAAATATTCCAGCAAATAAGCGTCGCAATATTTAGAAAATGAAACACTATCGCAAACTTCCATTAAAAAAAAAAAAAAAAAAAAAAAAAGTAACTTCAAACAAAACATAACAAATTTGTTTTTCTTTTTAACTTAAAATTTGCTTGTAAAATTTTTATTAGAGGTAAAAATATTTTTTCAGTCACAGGTGGGGGGTGTGGGTGTGGAAGGCTGACTGTGTATGCTAAAGACCTCAGCCTATATGGAATGTGCTTCGTTGGGAGTCTTTACAAAGCATCAAATATTCACTCAATTTTAAGTTAAATTGAGTTAGAGAGACAATATTCACTCAATTTTAAGTTAAATTGAGTTAGAGAGACAATATTCACTCAATTTTAAGTTAAATTGAGTTAGAGAGACAATATTCACTCAATTTTTCAGTCAGAAAATGTACTGTTAAGAAGGTAAAAAACTATTTTATAAATCGGAAAATAAACTATAGTATAAATTTTTATTATAGAAGGATAGGAAAGAGAAGAGGTGGGCAACGATTAAACTGACTTACAGTTTTTTTTATTACAGTAGGATAACAAAATTAAACATTTATATATAGTGGAAAATCTCTCCCATAAATTGTTTTAGATTGAGATGCAATAAAACCCTAGAAATATAAATTAATAAAACCATGAATTGTTACAAACTTGGAACATATACTCCTCTTAGACCAAGTAAATGATAAAACAAAAAATAAATGGCCGTAATGATTAAAGTCAGAAGCAAAATTATTCGAGCTCTAGCAATAATTCATATACATATATATATATTTTATATATATACTTTTAATACTGTTTTACTAAATCCTTGTCGAATGATATTCTTAGACTGACTACGAACATGATTCGACAAGGATTTATTTAACAAAACAGTATTAAGTGTACTTTTTTACATAGGAATTATTGCTAGCGCTCGAATAATTTTGCTGCCGACTGTAAATAAAACAGATTTATGAAATTTAAAATAATTTTTACTATAAATTTTTAAATTTTGTCTTCAAATTTATTTTAAACATAAAAAACTACTAAAACAAATCATAGAAAAGAGAAAAAAACATTTAAAAATATGTCCATATCGATTTATAAGCCTCATAATTATATTATACTAGTAGATATATCATTTTTATTTTCAAAACTGTTTCTAACAATATATTTTGCTCATACAAATTATTCTAAGGAGAAAAATAACTTTTTCTTAATTTAAAAATTTGAATTATGTCACTTCACTTCTTATTTTCAAAAATTAATCTCAGTGAAGTTCTCCTAACTTTGAAATTAGTTTCTTTGTATTTGAAATTGAAGACCAGTGCTCTTATATTTATTTTTTCTTTATCTCCACTAGCCTATAATAGAAGATAATCTAGCAAACGTGGCAACCCGGCTGACCAAGTCTTTCTTTCTCTTTTCATTTTTATTGTTTCCGAAGTTCTTCGACGGGCTGCGGCAGCTTTCAGTCAGAGTCAGTAGAACACTCACATGCTTGGATGGTAGAAGAATCAGCTACGCGAGGCGTTTTTTTTCTTCCAAGGATTTCTCGCTCCAAATCTGATCGTAGTTTTTTTCTTTCATCATCCGAACTTTACCGGCCAGTTGATGACTCTTGGAGTTCGATAATGTTTTAATTGCCCTTTCCGCCAAGGTCCAAATTTCAACACCACGTGACTTTTGACTTTTATCTTCACAAATTTTGTGGCCAGCAGTTTGACTGCTGTAATTTGTTATCAATGGTGTTCTAAAAGAGAATGACCGGGATGTTTTTCCAGGAGAGTTTTAGCAGCAGCGTCGATTTTCCAACTTATATACCTTGGCAAACTTTGTCGTCGGATTTATCAGATAAATTAAAACATGGATCTATTCGAATCAACAGAAGTAACCGGGTCGAGTATGCAACAATTCACGAGGAAGGAACCCCCTTGCTGGAAAATGGGGTCCGGAAAGAAGCGATCGGTGATGGGTCCATCATGACAGAAGCTGTGAAAGGCGGTAAGTAACATATGCAAATTTTTGCTCAATTCATAAATTTATCTTTTTAATAGATAATGACCACTATTTATGAATAGAAATCTTGTCGTATTTTATTTCAAATAATTATTATAAAAGTTAACATTAAGAAATAGGGGTATATGGCTTGTGAACAGTCAACTAATTTTGTTCAAAAGGTAGTGCAATAGAGAATGAAAATTTGTGCTACTAAAACTTTTCTTGAACTATTGGAATATCTGTTATGCCAGCGGCAATAATAAATTTATCTTGGTATTAATCTTCTAAGTAATACAGATTTAAATTTTTAATATTTTCATAGATATTTCTGAGTTAAATAATTCAACCCTGTAGATCGTCAGCAATATTAATTTATTTTCCAAATTAATATGAAAAAATACTTTAAAACTTAATTTTATTTATCACCGCAATAATATTGTAAATTACCTTGTTTTAACCTATTCAAATTGATTTTATTTTATTTTTTATTTATTTTTTTTTATGAAGTTTAATCCTTCCAAAACAAAATTAATGGAAATGTAAAATATGTCTTAAAAATCACCCTCTCCTTTCCCAAGTTTTCCTCCCCAATTTTAGATTTATTGATATTTTTACGATGCTGATGCTAAACTGTTTCTTTACCTGAATGTTACTTTGCATTGGATATTAAGTAGGATGGTATGTCACACTTCCTCTGCAGTTAAAAGATTATATTCATTTCATATTTGAGGTAAATATATTAACATTTAAAAAAAAAAAAAAAAAAAAAAAAAAAAAAGAGTGGGCCCCTTCCTACTTAAGTAAACTGATGCAGCGCCACATTTATGCATAGCTATTATGGAATCTATATATTAACGTTCTATGTATGTGTTTGTGTGTATATATAAAGGGAGGAAGGGGGTGTTCAAGTGGGATAATTTTTTCCTTAAACCTCAGTTTTTATTTAATTTGGTATTAATGACACAGTTTGACTCTTTATACCTTTCCAATCCTTCCAGTGTTATTTAACATTAACATTCTTAAAATAATAGCATCGCGAAAAAATAAATTTTCACTTTATTATCCCTTTCTTTCCTATAGCTATTTAATACTGATTGAATATTGTATCAAACGTAAGACTTTGAATTGTTTTATAAAATAAGTTCTGTAGAAACTTTCCTACGAAGTTATTGCTCTATCAATACTTAAAACTGTCTTAAGAAATTATTTCTCTCAACTATTGTTCATTTATACAATTTGGAAATAATCAAGAATACACATTTTATTTAAAAAAAAAAAAAAAAAAAAAAAAAAATCGAAGTTGAAATGCAGTTCCACCGCCACAATTAAAAAAAAAAAAAATCTCGTCCCACACCTAAAATACATTTTTTATCCATAATATTTGATTAGATTTGTGGTTAAGTGCGAAGTCTTGTCAACTGCTTTGTACTGGATTGAGATTTTGTTTGAGAAAGTAGTTGGAGGTTGAACGACCGCTCATGATGCTGAAATAACTAATGGTGTCGACAAAGAGGAAAAAAAAATGAAATATTAAACTAGTAATTTTATGTACGATGAGGTGTGTGATGGGGAGAAAAACAAATTGCTGGAAGCGCCTTGTCTGCATAGGCCGTTGCTACTGCTGGAAGGAATTACCTGTGCAGTGCAGATTGAGTAAAAAAATGATAGGGTGAAAGCCAGACAATAGAGGAATTTTTGCTATATACATTCTATTTTATCTGAATCAATATTTAAAGAAAATTGATTGTAGTAAATTGCTATATTAGTACAACACTACGAAACAGTTGTGCCCATAAAAATATAGAGTAAATTTGTGTTTAAAATTATCACTGGGAGTGATCTCGTAGTTTGTCAGTCAGCATGTTGTTAACTGATATTTTAAGAAAAAAAAGTTTTAATTTAAACTACTCACCCCCCCCCCCCCACACACACACACCACTGAAGGATAATAGATGGAAATATTTGGAATACTTGGCTAGATATAAATTTTTAAGTTAATTTTACAAAAGGAAAATGAACTAAAAATCTCGTCAAGTGTAAAACTTGATTTAAAATTTTACTATATCGGCCGAGACTCAATGTTCGCTTTGGAGGTGTGTAGGAAAAAGGCCAATTGACTACTGGGGGGAAGGGCTCCTAAAGTCCGAATGGAATGACCTCCGTGTGAAATTTTTTTAAAGAACCCTAGCCCTTATTCACGAGAGTTTCGGAGAAAACTTTGAAAAACTGCGAACGGTTAGACTGAAGATCGCAGCCTGGGTTTGAATCTGGTACTTACCGTCTGCCAGCTTTGAAAACAGAAACTTTCAGCCCCTTGTGAGGCTAGTCTCTTTGGCAGTATATGATGTGGTGTGCAATTGGATTCTTTCTTTCAGAGTTATAACCGAATGTATTACAATTACACACTAGTACAAGTATCACTGCCAGGAAGATTAACTTAAACTTTTTCGAAATCATGTTATGGGGTGGAGGGGATTTTTTAACAGTAAAAAAATATGTGGTGCAAGATTATTATCCACCACCTTCTCTTCTCAGTCTAAATTACTTGCATTTAAATTCTTATGCAATTTCCAAAATCTTTCCTAAACTACTTTGTTGGGCTAAAAACAATTTTCAAAAAGTTTATTATATTCAGGTAAATCAACCTTGAATATTTAAATCAGTGTGTGTCATACACTTTATAAATATTGCATTTGCATTATACTGTATAATTAAGGGTATAAATTTGTAACAAAAGAAATTTCATTGTGACATCTTCTGTATGGAAAGTTTAACTTGAGGGTTCAAGGTTGGTCATCGTTACAACTCCGTGCAGATACATATATTGCTCTTAGAAATATATCTAATTTTTTTTTTTCTTTTAATATATATACAAATTATGCGTAATACAATACCGACTCTATACTGCGCAGTGATCTCATAAATCCAAAGCTAGCTTAAAAAAAAAAAAAAAAAATGGAGTTTTAAGATTTAAAGGAAATATTTTTACAATGTTTACTAAAAATGATTGTAAATAATTTGTACGTTTTAACTATTTTTATTCTTTTATTTAACTACATATTTTGAATAAAATATTAAATTTGGACTCATTTGCCATAGTCTTTATTAAAATATTTTTTTTTTTTTTTCTTTTTTTTTTTTTAACTTCCAAATTTAAAATTTGTCTGCAAAAACTTTTTGGCAATGTATATATAATTTAAGGAACGATTTTTCTATGGGAAAAGGAAAAAATATGTATATGAGGAGCAAACATTTAAACCGTGTTTTCTTCTTCGGATACAATTTTTCCGACACTACAAAAAAAAAAAAAAAAAAAAAAAAAAAAAAAGCTGGTTTTTAAATTATTTCTTAAACATAATTTCACACACACATTTTAAATAACGTGAAAGGATTGTGCGATTCAGTTTAGAATTGTTAAAAATTAATACTCGCGAAAGAATCTCATTTTAACAAAATATTGAATAAAAATTTTATATTGCTTAAAATTTCTGTATAAAACATATTAATTTGACTTAAATATATCTAAAGAATATTTTATTACTGTTTTGAAGATTGGGCATAAAAAATCAAATTTTAACGAAAAATCAAATTTTAAAGAAACTTTAACATTAAATTTTTTTTGAAAATAAAAAATGTAAGTACGATAAGCTATTAAAAACATCGCGTGTCCATTTTGACTGTATTACTACGCCCATTCGAAAATGAAGGCCCGCTTGATCAATTCGAAATGAACACAGCTGCAGGGTTAATGATGGTATACTGTATCAAATAGGAATTCTTTTTATCCCCCCTCCCCCCCCCCCATTGCACTAAAGTTCGAAATGCAATGATCACTTTGAAAAACATTTAATTTAAAAGTTCTGTTCTTTTACATATGCCACGAAAAAACTGCATTCTGAATACATTCTGTTCCAAATAGTATTTTATTAATGAATACAAGGCAGTATTTTATTTAAATAATACTTTTCGTTTACTCATGTACTTGGCGAAATGTTGTTAACCCCTTAACGCGCGCTGTCCTCGCTGCGAGAACGCAAAATTTAAGATCCAGCTGCAAAAATTCATCCCAGAATTTTTTTAGAAAATATTCACTTTTATAACATATCAGAGAAGGCCGGTTTTTTTAAATCTTAAAATTTACAATTTCTTTTAGTTTAATTTAGTTCATGAATTCCGGTGGCAGTATAATTTAAATTTTTCAAATTGTCTTGCGCCGCAAAGGGTTAAAATGCTAATATTCCTAATTCTTCAAAGTAAAATTGTAGGTGTGTAAACTGAAATTTTAAATCATTACTTTATTTAAATCTGATTGGTTCTCTTGTAATATTTTAGTAGACTACTATTAAGCATTATAATTTAGAAAAAAAAATTACATTCATTTAAAAAACATTTACTTGCCAGTCGGATTTTTAACTTTTGTCCATTTATTTTGTTCGTTTAGGTTAACTTTATATAATCTTTATCTGGTACAGACACACCCTTGTGTCAAAAATAACATATTTGACCCCGAAGTTCGTGGCCCACATACCAACCAGTCCCCCTGCACCAGGATAGAGAAAGCAGATTGAGGGACCTGTTATTTAGCATTACTTTTACTTCTTTGCTGGGAATAAAACAACTTCTGTTTCTCTCCGGAAATTTTCACATTCTGCTTAATTTTTTATTTATTTTATTTATTTATTTATTTTTTTTTTGGTAACCCAATGAGACATAGATTTAAGATTTCATTGATATTAGGAAAAAAAAAAAAAAAAATCATTGACATTAGATTTTTTTTTTTTTTTCCTAGAGAAAAACATGCACTTTACTCCTGTGCTGTTTTAATGCTTAGTGTTAAATTTCAGTGTCTCAAGCATGTAGTGATTCTTGTGTGTTAATGTGTATGTGTGTGTGTGTATATATATATATACACACACACACACAGACAGGTATAAAAAATTAAGAAATGTAACTCACTGGTTCTAAGGACCAGAGATTTTCAGTTTTTTTTTTTTTTTTTTTTTTTTTTGTGTGTGTGTCCATTCACCCATTCTATTAGATTCTTAAAAGTACTGACAAATTTGTAAAACAAAATAGCTAACATGGTAAATATAATTAAATATATTTGTAATTTAAAAACACGAAGTCTTATATAAATCAAAAAATGTTTGTTTTAATAGATTAAATGTCATACTTAACATTATAAAATAGTATGTTAAGTATTAAAAAAAATAAAAAAAAAAGTTTATTAAGGTGAAATTAAACTAAAAATTACAGGGAATATGTAATTGATAATTGTAATGAAATACTAATGTTATAACATGCTGTATTCGTGAAAGATTCATAAAATTTTTTTTAAAAAAATAAAAATTCTGTCAAAGACAGAATTTAGTTTAGTACGGAGGATATTAATTTCAATCTGTTAAATTTTTATTTTTTATCTCATTTTTTGGTACCAAATTTGTAACCATAGGACTGATATTTCTAATTTATTTTCTAATGTTTCTAATTTATTGGATGCACATTTTTGGTTAAATTTTTTGGATGCTGTGTCTCACGAACAAACGAACGGAATCCAAAATAAATTTTATACTTGATTGGACCTTCAGTTGGTATTAAATTAGCTTTTGGGGGGAAAAAGCACAACAGGTGAAATTGTCACCTCGTTTTTTCATAATTTATTATGCGACAACAGTATATGGCAATGTTTCGTATAAAATGTGCACAGTGATTTTTTTTTTTGAACGAATTATTATGAAATAGAAAAAAGTTATTTATTATAGTAAATCATCTGACAAAAATTACTTCTCATTCTTTAAATGGATTCTCTATGGATAAAGAATGATAGATTTCTTGACAGTACGTGATTTAAGAAGCGGTAGAGTGTAAAATAAAAATAATTTCAACGTCCCTTATCCCCTTAAGAGGACTCTCTACTTATCGACCTCGGAAGCCGAAGCCAATGTTATTCTATGGGAAAATTTTGCCCCATTATAACTCTTTAACTAATACATATTTTTAGATTCCGTTTTCTTATTCAGAAAATTCACAACTATTAAACAATTTGATCGCTTTCTAAAAATTATTATTTTTTTTTTAATATTTTATTTTGAGGTTGGAAAATGCGAATTTTTACAATGTGAAATTTTGCTTTTTTGAGCTTAAAAATTAAATCTTAAAAAAAAAAAAAAAAAAAATCGTGTTTTAGAAAGCGACAAATTGTTTAATAGTTGTGAATTTTTTTAATAAGAAAACAGAATTTAAATATGTGTTAGTTATAATGAGGCAAAATTCTCTATAGAATAACATTGACTTCGGCTTTCGGATACGATGGACCCTCTACTTATTGTCGCCGGAAGCTGAATCCACTGTTATTCTATGGGTTACGATAACCAATTTAATAGCTGTGAATTTTCTGAATGTGTGAAAACGGAATTGAATAATAAATATTAGTTAATGAGCTATAATTGGGTGAAATTCCCCATAGAATGACATTGGCTTTCGGCGACGATAAGTAAAGTCCTCTAAAATTCCCTTTCTATTTGAGTACAATTGATTATGCTAAATCTATTTTGGAATGCTGCTTTTTATCGATGTTCAGGGTCTTATTTCAGTCAAAATGTTATAAATCGCAAAAAGAGTCCTTATATACATGGTATGATTTTCCTTTCCGAATCAGTAGAATTAGCTCTGACGCAAACTGGTATTTGGAAACTATAGCACTTTATTAAAAGGTGTAGGGAATTTTATTTTCGAATATCCTGACTGTTTATTTTTACCATGTTTTTATTAACTTCGATTCTTGTTTGTTTGTCCGGTACAAATCTTGCAATTGATTTTTAACTAACTTCCCTACTAGCCAGACATTTGCAACTTTCAGAATAGCTCGGAACCCGGTGACAGCACAATACTTCGAAGCCCAATTTTCAATTTTTTGATTAGTTTTCTTTTAATTAAAATATGAAAATAATAACCTCCTAATACCTATAAAAAATAGCCATTAAAATATCGGCTATAATTTAATTTTTGCCAAAAAAAAAAAAAAATTACTAGTTTATTTTCTTTCGACATAAAAATAAATACATTTAATTAAACGTGAACGTTAAAAAATTGTAAAAAGTTAAATTATGCATCTCGCGAAAATTGACGTCATTATCACTTAAAAAATTTTATACGCATTGATAAAGTGCTGCTAATATAGTTCTACAGCTATGATTCAACAGAAAATTTAAAAACGTGGTTTATAAAAAGTTTTTTATCTTATAATTATTTATCTTTAGATGATCTTAAAAATTTTCAATATTAAACTAGTCATTTTCTGTGTTATAGAAAAAAAAAAAAAAGTAACTATTGCTATCCATCTACAGACCCCCCCCCCCCCTTCCCCCCTAAATATATATATATAATAAAGTTTCTATGAAACTAAAAAACACTACTTTAAAAAAATCGTTCTTTTATGGAACTTTTTTTTTAGTGGGTCGTTATGAAATTAAGTAACAAAATAAAATTAATGCATATTCCAGAAAATTCCCTCCGCCCTACTTCTCTGCATTAAAACTTTTTATTATAATTATGATTTATCACTACATTTTCCAACTTTCATCAGCACCTGTTTTGCAAGTGGCTTTAAATACCCGGGAAGTTTCCGTTTCAATGTTTAGACTGAAACCTTGTAACTTTTGAAGTATTTTCACTTATCGTAATTATATGTTTCGAGGTTATTTTGTGTCTAGCCTTAGTAATTATTTGCTTTTTATAAATTTAGTCTAGCCTTGATATATTATTTAGCAAACAATTTATTATTCTGTAATCTCTGCTGAAAAATGTATGCAAATAATTTTAGGCTTATCCTTTAATTAAATATATCTTTCGCAGTTTTTCTCCATAGAAAATTCCAAAATGAATTCGCAAAGTTTTTCCTTTCTTGATTTCTTAATTTATATTTTAATATTTTTTCGGTGTTATACAAAAATTTTTTAATTAAAATTTGACAATTTATGAAAAATGCTTTTAAAAAGTGCAGAGAAAAGTAAAACTGTTTATCCGAATACATTTGAAGGAAAGAACGGAAACTTATTTTTAAGTTCGATTTGCTTAAAATTTCGTGATTTAAGTTCAAATTAAACATACTTAAAAAATATTAATAGCCTCCCTCACACAGATATATTTCAAATAAAATTGAATTAAATTATTTTGAACTGTATATTTATATTTAACTAGACTATCAGCACCAGCCCAGCGCTCGATTCTGACTCAAGTATTTCCAAATTTATTTCGCCTTGCCAGTTCAAATTATTTAATATTGGTGTATAGGATGTTTAAAACAAATAGCTTCATCTTTGACATCAAGATAGCTGTATGTTTCGAAATACAAACGTTTCTAAGAAATTAAAAATGACATCGTAATCCTTAATTCAAATTTTATAACTACGTTATATTAAAAAGAGAATTGTTGTTTGATAAACACAGGAAAAATTATCAACGTCTTTGAAACGCCGAAGGAAATATTAAAGTAGCTGACGGCTGTTTCGGTAGCATTTAGCATATCGTCATCAGTGCATGAATGACGACATTGATGCATTGATGACGGTACGCTTAGTCTTAGTGCTATCGAAACAACTGTTATTTTACTATTTTTTTTTTTTTGACAATGATTTTTCCTGTGTTTATTTATCTGTATATTAATAGACAAACATGAAATTTGTGGCACACATTTAACATATTATTGAAGTAGAGGGTTGAAAATGGTATCATTCGAAAGGTATGATTAGTCAAATTTGCAGAATACAAAAATTACTTTCTTACGATGTCAAGAAGGTATTTAAAAATACTTTTATGCATTTTTCCATTTTATACACGTATTCATTTATATTAAAAAATATCTAAAGCAGAAAATTGTTAAATCTGACAATTCTTAAAACCCAAATAAAACCATATACACAGTAATTTGTATAGATGTAGCATCATTATACTCTCGACTACAAATATTCTAAGAGAATACAGCCATTAGAGTGGTACGAATTTAAATGAATGAGTGTTAGATCGAAAGTTTATACTGTTGAAAATATACATAAATTAAAAAAAAGATTTAATTTATGGAAATTCTTCTTATTTATTTATTTATTTATTTATTTATTATTTCTTTTCCCGTGTTTCATTTCATATCAGCTCTAATTTAAAGACATATTTTTAAACTAAAACATAATACATTCCAATTAACTGAAATTGACTACTTATTTTTTAAAAAATGGATTTATTACTATACCTTCTGCATACATAAGAAGAAAGTATAAGATTTGAAAAACTTTTGATTTCCGGTTTTCGATGAAGTTATACGTTTTGAGATTTCCTTACATTTCACTTAACTGAAATTGACTACTTACTTTCAAAAAAGTGGATTTATTACTAGCTTCTGCATATATAAGAAAAGTATACAATTCAGAAAAAGTTTTAGATTTTCGGTTTTCAATGAAGATATGTTTAGAGATTTCCTTGACTCAATTCGACCGGCTTCATCTCAACTTCTGTATTGCATAAACGCACTAAACCAAACATAGTGTAGGAGATGGATATTATGTAAAACTACGCTGTTTTAATTTGGGTGCATATCGACCAAAAAGTGTCGCTGCTGGGCTGCAACTTAATTCCTTTTATGAGAAGGCTGTTATTTTGCTTTGCAAAAAGTGGTCGAGTTTCGACCACTGGACGACACTAGTATTATTAATTTCTCGTGACATAGTTGAATTTTACATGACTAATTTATTATTTTCACGTATTAAAATAACGCATAGCAGTGAAAGGAATTTATTTTAAAAGCAGCAATTATTTTGTATTATTTAATCTTTGTTTAAATAACCTTTGTTTGTTGGATGAATAAATTCTGGTTAATCAAGTTTTGTTTTCTGTGATGAAAACAATTATTATAGACTATACTGAAATAAGATTTTAAAATAAATCGCTGTAAATATACATATGATTTTTCTATGTTTAATTTATTATTTGGAATCGATGACCGAATCTTCCAAAATTGTGCAAACCATGGGAAATTTTTTTTTTCTTTGTCCCAATACTTTTTTGCGATTTTCCATTAAATTATCCTTTTTCAGCATTTTATTCAGTTGAAGTGCACCGCAAGAAAACATAGATAAATTTTATTTATTTTTATTCCAGTTCATTGTTTCAGCTATGACATTTTAAGCGTTAGTTTCAGGAAACTCGGGCCTTGAGGTTTTTTTTTTTTTTTTTTTTTTTTTGTAAATATCCAAAAAAGATCTTTTTTTTATTTTCCTTTTTAAGCTTTAATAATATGTTTATGGTAATGTATAACAAGAAAAGTAACGTGAGTGCTGCATCATATTTTTTCCTTTTGTATTACTTTAAAATTATTCCAAATATTTTGAGTAACAAACTTATTGAAGTACGTATTATCTTTCGTTAATGCGAAAACATTTGTTGTAAATTTATTTTAATAGTGTGTATAGATAATATAACGTATATACAATAACCTTAGTTCCTGCTCCTTTAAAATTTTATTTAAAAAAAATTGAGTAGGGTCATTCCATGGGAGAAAACATCAGTTTTGCCACCTATGTAACGATACAAAAATATCAATGGCATATTAATTGAATTTTTATGAAATAAACTGGATAGTGATTGTTAAAATATATTGGTGGCAGCTGAAATATCTGTGTGTGAGTGACGTTACATTTTCTCTGGAATTGTCCAGTATATTTAAAAAAGTACATAAGTATATTATAAGTACATAAGTATATAAGTATATAAGTACATGTTATATTTTAAAAAGTACATAAGTAAGCAAATATATTTCTAAAATCAAAAAGAGAGAGAGAGAGAGAAAAATTTAGAGGCCTATAATGACGTCAATTTTACCCTGCAAGTTTAATTTTTCACAAAGTTTTATATCAATTTTAATATTTACGCATGCTTTTCATTTCAAAAAAATTTTAAATCAACTCAACTTTTTTGGCAATAATTAAAAATTAAAATATGTATGTATTGTCTAAAAAAGGAGCTTCACTTTTTCAATACTGTCCGTTTCGATACTGATTATTTTCTTTTCTTAAAAAAAAAAAAAAAAAAAAAAAAAAAAATGAAATTCTGGAAAAAGCAGGAATTTAGTTTAGTACGGAGGACTATTATTATTATTTTTTAAATTATAATATCGCTTTCAAATTATTCAATTATATTTTCGATAAACTTTCGATTTCGATAAATGTCTAACCATCGTAAAACTGGCGACAACGTTTTATCCGTAAATTGAGAGTAATAGTCTTCCGTACTTAAAAAAAAAAAAAAAAAAAAAAAAAAGTTGCTATTTTTTAACTACTTGGCATTAGAATTTAATATGCGCTTCAATATATTAGTCTTTTTTTAAAGAATAAATTTAGAGATATAAGAATCATTTTCGACTTTTAATTCTTTTTTAGAGAAAAATCCTCGGATGGATCGTAATTCTAAATACTTGATCGGTATCTGAAACGAAAAGACTGTATTCGATAATGTAACTACATTCTACATCCCAATAGACAATATCTCGCTTCTACTGCCGTCTTTACTGCCGAAATCCATTTTCTAAATGGACGAAATGATAACGATTGCACTCTCTCAACACATTTTCCTGCTAAGTTGAAAAAGATTGTTGATCATTATGTTGAACGGATATTTCATACATTCAATATATTTTTCCTTATCAGGTTTATGACTTGCTTGCGTGAATCTTTTGAAACGGTGAAGATTTTTCATTAAAGATATTAAAATTACACTCCTGTTCTGTGTCCAATCTATGTAATGAATAAATAAATATATATCTACGTAGTTACTACTATGAAAGTGTTATTCAATTGAAATTTTCATCTGTTTGCCAAAATCATTTCTAGGCAGAAAAAATTGTAAAATAACTATTTTTAAAAAGGAACTCTATCTTTCGTATGGCAGATTTACCATTGTTTTATTTTTTAACTAAAACACTGATAGTAAGTATGTTGTGTTATCTTATTTTAATGTTCAGTTTATTTCGAAAGCATATGGAAAACATAGCATAAATACAAGCAAGCCTGAAAGACTGAACTAGAGTTGAACAGGCAACACTTGCGTAAATTTTCCAGATAATTGAATTCAAAATATAAACTAAACATTAAATGTAATTAAACGAAAATCTTGTACGTGCAAGTTAGGTCTCATGGGCCGACATTTTTTGGCCCGGCCCGTAGGAAATCGCTGCTTACCTGGTCGGCCCTTTATTTTTTGCAATGTATGGCCTGGATAAAAAAAGAAAACAATAAAATTAAACCCATACCGATCGGGGGGGGGGGGGGGAGCATGCATTTCCATGCAAAAATTTTTAAGTATCTACTTTCGAAATATTTTATATAGCCAAGCAATAGAATATTCATTAACAAAACTACCGAGCTTTAAGTAGACAATTGCCTATAAACAGAAATTGTTACGTAAAGACAGAAGGTCGGCAGACAGAAAGTTAAATAGAAAATACTAGTATTCATCAAACAATGTAGAAAAGTATTAAAAATGTTAATACTTCTACTTTCATCCATTTCCACTTACATCCGGTAATGTATCCGAATGCTTTTATGCGATCCTGTAAACAAAATATTAATGCTAATCTAATCATTTTCAATGAAAAAGATTATTTTGCACTTCTGAAAAGTGATGCTAATGTCATTACATTCACTGTTCTGGAAAGTGCTTAGAAATATCCTTCATGGTCCCTAGACGCTACCATAAGACATAAAGCCTCATATACAGTATTGTATCTAATTTCTTTTGTTTGTACATGTGCGCAAACTAGTTCAGACGACATGGTATACTAATATGAATAGAAAACCTGCTATTATGACTTTAAACAACATATGTCGATTTCAAGACATGCAAACATACTAAAAATATTTGCATAAATCAGCGTGCGAACAGATGGTATTGAAAAGTACAGACAGTACATACAGTTAAATAACCTCAAACAATTTTGAAGTTATAAACACATTTTCACAAAACAATTTCCATGTGACCCTATAAAATTAAGTAAAATGACTAAAGGAAAGATTTATCAATTACTTTCTTAAGCTAATTAACGAGGCAAGTGGGGGGGGGGGGAATATCCGGACTGACAAGACCCAGAAAAATTTTCATCCAGACTCGGCCCGGGTACGCTAAAAAAAAAAAAAAAAAACCCCGAATCTGGCTTGGCCCGATGTTGCAAAAATGTGTCAATCGATCTGAATTTTACTCGCAAGAAAAAAATAGACAACTGGACACATGAGTTTTATTCGTTTCGTCCTGGGATATAAAATTTATGTGGCAATTTAGATAGCCATCGAAATTGTAATAACATAATTAAAAAGATATTTAAAAAAAAAAAAAAAAAAAATTCTAGGAAAAGACAAGTACCCAACCTCGCCCTAATATGCCGACGTCCATGTTAATCGACACACTGTGCAGCTACTTTTTTTTTTTTTTTTTTTTCGTTATAAAATTGAGTGAAGATGGCATTACCGGGAAAAAGGTTAATATTTGGTCCTCCAGTCAAAACAAACAATTCGACTTTATTAAAATCGCAAACAAACTAAATGTTATGGTGATGTGCTAACGTTATCTTCTTCTGGAACAGTTTTGAATATATGTTTACTTCATAACCTTGGCACTGAAAAGGTCACAGGCCTTGATTCAGTATCTCTTTTTGATGTGCAATCATTTCTAATTTTGTAACAATAAATGTTTCTTCATTCCTTTTATTTTTATGGATCTGTGTAAAATGAAACACCCCCCCCCCCCCACACACACACAAATGTAAAAAAATAAAGAATATTTCAGTTTTCTCTGCAGGTAGTTTTTCTTTTCTGAATTCTAAGATCAAAATCATAGAATGTGAATTCTATGTTTGAATAATTTCGAGAGTTAGTAAGTCAAAATAATATCTGAACGGAAAGCTTAGAAACGGATGATGTAGAATTGTACGGAAAATCAGAATCAATAAAAGGTGTAATTTTAGTTCAAGTTTAGTCTTGTTCCGGGTCAGGTAATCCGATTTTACCCTGATCGGACCTCTGGTCAGGTCAATCGCATTTTTTTTTCTCTGCGGACTGGGCTCGGGTCAGGTTTTACTTTTTAGAGTCGGGTCGACTTGAAAACATCTTCCAAAAAATTTTTACCATAATAGGCAGAAATGTGTTCGATATATTTATAACTGTAATTGATGTAAACATGCTATGCCAATAACATACTTATGATTAAAATATACTCATACCCAATTTATTATAGTAAAGTAAGCATCCAAATCAGACGAAAGCAATTAACAAAGAATAAACAAATTTTTCTTAGTTTTAGTTTTAGAATGTAAGCATTAAACAATAAATTACATAACATTAAACCTGAAGCCCATTTTTGTACACTTGAAGTGCACAGCGCACATAAATGTTAAAAATAATTAATCCGTTTTTCAGAGTTTAATTTTTAACTTAGTGTATTACTAATTACATTTTTAAATATTTTTAAAATGATTTATTAATCATGCGACAATGAAAGTTTATTTTGTAACTTAAAAATTTTGTATGATTGGTAGATGAATTGTTAAGTTTTATTTAGTTTTTTGGATTTCGAATCGGTTTTCAGGTCAATGAAATTTTTTTTTTTTTTTTTTTTTTTTTTTGTAGGGTTGGGTTTTGGGTTGATTTAAAATCCGTTTGGTATTCGTGCTGAACTCTGATTCCAATGGATGCTAAGGGAAAATGATTCATGAAGATTTTTTTTTTCCGTTAAATGAGTTCGATTTGCCAAAAGAGGGTCATCTATATTATTAAAACTAAATCTGGCTGTTATAAATTGAATAGCCTTTCATAATTTTATTACTATATATCTTGGGGGAAAATGCTCGAGGCAAACTAATGATCAGCGAGATATAAATCATTGAAAAAAAAATTATGTTAAAGCACTTGGACGGCCTTTACGGTGATGGCTCCTTATGGGTCAACTTTGATTCTCCGTTTCTCCCAAATTGCTTGACGGATTTTGATTTCTTTTTGGGATTTGTCCAATAAAACTTAATCAACAATATCAGCTAATTGTTTCTTTTCCAATCTCAAATCTCCAAATGTGGGGGGGGGGGGGGGGGTTTTAAATAACTATATTTGATATTAGATCCTCCTCGGTAGTGCAAATTATTGCGCTTTCTTAATCATTAGTATCACTTATAAAATTATATATATATAATTTTAATATAGAGCGCTTGTATTATATTATATTTATATTAAATAATATTGACAATGAATAGGTAAGATTTCACTTACCTGGATAAGACAAACAGCACTGGTACAGCATGCGTCCAATTAATTATTTAATCCATTTTAAAGCCACATTCTTGATTCACCAACGGGCTGAAAAATAAACTTGTGAACATATTAAACTATCATTTGTGTATATTATGATGATTGATTTTGGGAATCTTTTTTTTTTTTCTTTTATGCAACTTTAATACTCTGGATTAGATACAGATCTTTTATAATAAAAGGGTAATATAAAATATATAAGAGCGTTTTCAAACGCCCTGCTTAGTTGCTGCTACATATTCACAGAAAGACAATATTACATATACATCGGAGATTGAAATCGAGCAGAAGAGAGTTTTATAAAATGATGACTGGACAGTTTCACTTCCTCCTTTAGCTGGGAGTGCCGCGTATTTTTCTCTCTACGTTTGCATTGAAATTTACTCGGGATAACTGATAGTCTTTAAGACAATTCTTGATTAAAATGAAAATCATCGGTCACACAAATGTCAATTTAATGCAGTTTTGTGACACCCCTACTTGACCGGTATTTTCAATGTTCTACTAAATTTAGTTTATTTTTTAAAGTTTTAAAAGCCGGCCCTGGTAGGGGTTTAGTAAAGATGTCGGCAATCATTTCGTTGCTGGGGATATATTGTAATCTGATGGTTCCTTCTTCATACAAATGTTTTATTAGATGAAATTTAACATCCACGTGTTTAGTCCGCGCTTGATATTTGTCAGACTCAATTAATTTAATCGCTGATTGGTTATCTTCATAAATTGTGATTGGTTTTATTTGATCTAGATCTAAGTCGTTTAAAAGTCTAATGATCCACATGCTTTCCTGAGCAGCGCATCCTGCTGCTATATATTCCGCTTCTGCGGTGGATTGGCTGACGCATTTTTGTTTTTTTGAGTACCAATAGATGGGATTATTCCCAATAAAGAATACGTTTCCTGTAATGGACTTTCTGTCCTGGGGGTCATTCGCATAGTCTGCGTCCGCATATGCGGTTAGTATAGCAGGATTCTCGTTGTCATATTTTAATTTTAAATTAATTGTAGTTTTTAGGTACTTGATGACTTTCTTGGTACTTTCCCAGTCACACACTCTAGGTCTTTCGTTGTGACGAGATAAAAGGTTGACGGCAGCACTGATATCAGGTCTGCTGACAGTGGCTATATATAGAAGTGCCCCTACTGCCTTTCTATAATCAGTATTGTCAGTTAAATAATTTTCATTGTTATAATCCTTTAAGTAATTTGTATCTATGGGAGTATTAGTGGGTTTCGCATTTTCTAAATTAAATTTATTTACTAATTGTTTAATCTTGTTTGACTGATCTATTAGCAAAGTATTGCTGTCTGGTCGTGTTATATTTATTCCCAGATAATTAGTAACGCTCCCAAGGTTGGTAATACTATATTCACGCCTAAGTTCTTCTATTATTTTGTTTATATCATGTTTGGTTCCAGCAATTAATATATCGTCTACATACACTAGTATGTAGACGGTTTTGTTATTTGTGTTTCTTTTGTAAAGGCATTTGTCAGTGGAACTTTGTGTGAAATTCAACTTTGTTAATGTTTCGTTTATTTTTGAATTCCAAGCCCTGGCTGACTGTTTCAGCCCGTAGATGGCTTTGTGTAATTTACAAACTTTATGTTCTTCACCGGGATTTATGAATCCCTCCGGTTGTTGCATGTAAATTGTTTCTTCGAGCTCACCGTGTAAAAACGCGGTTTTTACATCCAAGTGGTTTAATTCTAAGTTTTTATATAGGGCCATTACAAGAAAAGATCTAATTGTCGTATGAGACGCCACCGGGGCGAACGTCTCGTCATAATCTACCCCATACTTTTGGCTAAAGCCTTTGGCGACAAGCCTGGCTTTGTATTTTTGGATTTCACCCTTATCATTATATTTCGCCTTGAATGCCCATTTTGAGCCTACTATGTGTGTGTTAGGGGGAGGGTCTACCAATTCCCATGTATTATTTTCGTTTAAAGAAGCAATTTCATCTTTGGCTGCTTTTAGCCAATTTTCCCTTTCTATGGAATTTTGTATCTGCAATATTTCATTGAAGGTTTTGGGTTCGTTTACGTTCATAGTATTTGTCATTAAAGCAAATCTGTCAGGTGGAACACCTTTGTTAGCTCTTTCCGACCTTCTCGGAATTGTTCGATCTGTTATGTCACGATTAACATCCTCAGTTTGGTCCGAATTTTGATTTATTTCATTTAGTATCACCGGGAAGTTATTTTTATGATCGTTTGTTTCGCTAGAATTCCCTTCATTTGTATTATTGTTTGTCTCTAACAGTTCATTATCGATAGACTCAAAATTATTATCCTTTGTTTTTGTTTCAACGAACTTTACGGTTCTACATATCCTAACATTATTATCTATAAATACTCTATAACCTTTACTTCTAAGGTCATAACCAACAAGTATTCCTTCCTTTGCCCTGTTGTCTAGCTTCCCTCTTGTGTTTTTGTGAGTATACACATATGCCTTACAACCAAATGATTTTATATGCGAGAGATTTGGTTTATTTCCATTCCATTTTTCATATGGTGTTTTATCGCATGCACTCGTTGGCAATCTATTCTGCAGATAATTAGCGGTCATAAGGGCTTCACCCCAAAATTTATTTGGCAAGCTGCTTTGTCTTAACAAACATCTGGTCATTTCAACCAATGTTCTATTTTTTCTCTCCGCCACGCCATTTTGAGGAGAACAATGCGGTACTGTTAATTGGTGTTCGATTCCTTCATTCGCGAGAAAGTTTTCAAATTCATTGCTTGTATACTCTCCGCCGTTATCGGTACGCAATATTTTTATTTTCCTGCCGAACTTGTTTAAAGTCAACGCATAATATTGTTTAAATTTATCAAACACCTCACTTTTATTTCGCAATAAGTATGTAAATGTGAAACGACTGTAGTCATCTATAAACGTTAAAAAATAATTTTTCCCTCCTATTGTGGAAGTTTGAAAGGGTCCGCAAACATCTGAAACAACTAGATCTAATGGTTTTTCTGCCCTAAAAGTTGCCTTTTTCGGATATGTGTCATCCTCCAATTTTGAAATGATACAGATTTCGCATTCTGTGTTGTGTTTACATTTATTTAGCTCTATTCCGGTTGCCATATTTTTGTCGACGAGTTCTTTTATTTGTTGTAGATTTTTATGCCCTAATCTTTCATGCCACAATTTAGTACAATTCCTGTTTTCGCACGCTTCTACAATATTTACACTTTCGGAAAATTTTTCGCTCGTTTGTAGTTCATATAAATTATCTGTCAAATTCGCCTCTATATAAGTTTTATTCCCGAATTTGATTTTACATTCATGATTTTTAAATATGGCAACACAACCATTCTCTGTTGCTTTCTTTACCGATATTAGATTTGTGGCTATATTGGGTATGTATAAAACCTCTTTTAAAGTAACATTGTTTATTTCCTTATCCGAGTTAATTACTTTAAGATTTACGTCGCCGCAACCCTGTGAGACTACGGAGTGCCCGTTCGCTAGCATAACACTAACTTTTTCGTTGTCTTTCAGATTTGTAAATTGGTTTATGTCGTTGCAGATATGCCTGCTACTCCCACTGTCGACTATCCATGAGTTATGCTCAGTTTTATCAATGATAAATGTAAGATTCTTTAATTTATTCTCAGTTTCCCTTATGAGTTGTGTTTTGTTTTTGTTTTTGTACTTGCTGGGATTGTTACCGCTGTTATGAAAATTATTATAATTCCTTTGGTTATGATTTGGTCTGGCGTTTAAATGCCAGCATTCGTTACGGGTGTGTGAATTCTTTCCGCAAAAATTGCAATGTTTACTTGGTGGTGTTTTACGCTTAATTTGAGTTTTATACGCGTTTTCACCTTTTGTTTGGTGATTTTCTGTCCTTTTAATGTATTCATCAAACAATTTACTTTTAATGTACTCTGGTGTAAGTTCATCGTCATTTCTGGCTTCGATAGCCGTTATCAGGGTATCATAACTAGGAGGTAGCGAGCACAACATCAACGCTGATAAGTGCTGTTCATTTATTTCTTCTCCTATAGCTAACAATTTGTCCCTTAACTTATAAATACTAGTTATGTGTTCTATCAGATTTCCCCCTTCTGTTAGTTTGGTGGAATATAATTTTCTGAGTAAGAATAATTTGCTGCTCAGATTAGCCCTCTCATGTATATTTTTAAGTGCATCCCATGTCTCCCTGGCTGTGGACAAATGCTTAACATATACTATTTGTGTATCTTCTATAGCTAAATTAATTATGGCACGCGCCTTTCGATCTTTAGATCGCCATTCATCAGTTAATGGGTTTGGGGGCGCTTCTATAATAACCTGGAAGAGATCCTCCTTCGTGAGGAGCATCTCTATCTTGAATTTCCAGTTATCATAATTACTGGAGTTCAATTTCTCAACTAATGTTATTTCTTTTGCGGAAGCTGCCATTTTGTTTATTTATTATTTTTATTTTATTTTTATCAAAACATATTTTTATATATCACGTATATTTAATTCTTTGAAAAGTTCAAATAATATTTGGAGAGAGAGTATTTACTGAGTGTTTATCAATGTCTATCAGTTATAAAAATTTTATGTTTAGTTATGAACACATACCAGTTGATTTCAGTATATAATAATTTCACACACACTTATACTATTTGTATATATATATAATATGCTTAATATTGAATTTCTTCAAACACATATATTAATTATATTTTATAATTTCTTTCCTTTTTAAGTCCCAGTGCTGTAATTTTATTTTGCGCTCTTTTATTTAAGAGACCTCTTTAATTAAGAGAATCGGTCTCGTAATCTTTTTTTAAATAACTATATTTGATATTAGATCCTCCTCGGTAGTGCAAATTATTGCGCTTTCTTAATCATTAGTATCACTTATAAAATTATATATATATAATTTTAATATAGAGCGCTTGTATTATATTATATTTATATTAAATAATATTGACAATGAATAGGTAAGATTTCACTTACCTGGATAAGACAAACAGCACTGGTACAGCATGCGTCCAATTAATTATTTAATCCATTTTAAAGCCACATTCTTGATTCACCAACGGGCTGAAAAATAAACTTGTGAACATATTAAACTATCATTTGTGTATATTATGATGATTGATTTTGGGAATCTTTTTTTTTTTTCTTTTATGCAACTTTAATACTCTGGATTAGATACAGATCTTTTATAATAAAAGGGTAATATAAAATATATAAGAGCGTTTTCAAACGCCCTGCTTAGTTGCTGCTACATATTCACAGAAAGACAATATTACATATACATCGGAGATTGAAATCGAGCAGAAGAGAGTTTTATAAAATGATGACTGGACAGTTTCACTTCCTCCTTTAGCTGGGAGTGCCGCGTATTTTTCTCTCTACGTTTGCATTGAAATTTACTCGGGATAACTGATAGTCTTTAAGACAATTCTTGATTAAAATGAAAATCATCGGTCACACAAATGTCAATTTAATGCAGTTTTGTGACAGGCTATCCTTTGAAGAGTCGTTATTTCGAGAACGCAACTTAAGGACATGTTTTATTGTAAACTATTTGACCAATTTTATTGATCTTTTGCGAATATATTTATCAATTACTTTAAAATATGTATATATATTTTTTTCTAAACCTGATCTTTTTCTAAATATGATCACCGTTTCAGTTTTAGTCAATTTTTTCCACATTTTTGAAAAGTTTTAAATGTTAGTAATATTTAAAATTTTGAAAAACTGCCAATACAATTTCTTTCTATAAATACTTTTTATCACCAGAAAATAAATCATCAGAATTGTTTTCATACAACAAGAACGAAAAATCATGTGGTACACATTAACTTTCCAACTGTACGTACTTGTATCGTATAATTTCAATTTTTTTGCCTATATTATCACACAACGGACAGACAAAAGGACTGAAAGGTATACAGATAGACTAATTGAATTCATAATTTCTGTTAAACATTGCTGGAAAAAAGTTTAAAATGTTAAAAAAAAAAAAAAAAAAAAAAAATGCAGCCCTTAGATTTTAATAGCAGCTCTTAATGTACCTGATTATTTTAGTGTAGCCCTGTAAATCTCAAGGTTAACCATATCATATTCTATATAAAACATTATTTTAGCACATTAAGAATAAACGTCAATTTCTTTGATTTTTACAATAGTTATTTAAAATAGTATTTATAAAGATGTCTGTCCCAAAACGCAATGCATTGTCATTTTTTGGGGGGATATCACTGTACACAAACCAGTTGTACAGGACCTATTAATGCCATTTTAAATAGGGAACATTCCATTACGAACTTAAATAACATAACATATATCATTTTTAATTTTGAAAGACTACTGACACTGTCACATTAAGCAAACACTTGTACCAAGTCCCAATTCTTTGATACTGTTTATTCTCTATGCGGTACTCTTTAACCCTTAAATGCTTGATTTTATTTTTACCAAGCGATTCTTTTTTTCTGCTTGATCATGGCTTAAATAAACATGGAAATATATTTAAAAGATTATTTAACATTTTTTATTGATTATTTCTTGAATCTTTAGGTTTGATGCATACAGCACTAAAATGTAAACCACATTAAAAAATCCTTTATAGTAACATAATTAATAAATATTGGCACAAAATATTTATCGTTTTTAAAAGATATTGACTTTAATTGAAATTTTATTTAAACTTAATACTAATTAATCATGTTTAGACTTTATAAAGATTAAAATTTTGATATAAATTTAGATAAAAATGACCTATCAAACATTTTTACACGTACATTTATTGGGAAATTTATGTTGCGAGGAAAATTTTGAAACAATTTCTATCCTTATTTAAATATAATGCTACAGCATATTTTCCATCCAATAAATGTTTGGAATTTGGCACTTTACAACGAGTGATTTTCATTCGACATGGGAACATGTTAAATTCCATCTTGCCTGACGCAGGTTGAATGAATGTATGATGCAAGGACTGTCTTTTCAAATTGAAATCATTTTGTAAAAGACTGCTCGGTCTTCTACGCTTAAAAACTGAATATTGAATAATACTTTCTTTACTGAATGGTGGATCGTTATCATCACTTTTCAAAATTATCTTCGCTGTCAGATGGCAAGTTAACCCTTACTTCCTTTATTTCTTCTGTAGTGAAATATTTTTACTTTCTCTTACCCATAAGGTAGAGAAAGTATTGTTTTTGGGTCAAATTTTCGAACGCGAAATTTTGTTATATTTACACGTTTTGAGGTCCCCTGAATACGAAAATCATGTTTTTAGCAAATGGTCTGTGTGTATGTCTGTGTGTCTGTCTGTTATCAGCATATCTCAAAAACAAATTATGGCAGAAAGTTCAAACTTGGTATTCTAAATGTGTATCATATAGGGATGCTACAGTAAGCTTTTCGTTAAGATCAAGCTAATGGGTTTGTGTACAGGGACAATCAAGAGAATTCTAATACATTACGTCTATGGGGGAAATTGCAGGAAAGTAGAGTTTAACGTCTATAGACTGCACTAAACCAAATAAAACGAATATATATATATTTCGTAATAGAGAAAGTTAACTGGGAAAATTTTTTTGTGTATCTAGGAGCCTCGCCTCACCCCCCCTGGGGGTAAGTCCCCCCTCGAGGGGAGTAAATTTTCATGATGGGTATCTTTCAAGAGAGCTCGCGAATACCTTTAAAACGAATGGTTGAACCATCGATCTGCGATAATTTAAAACAAAGTTATCGATTTTTTTTTTTTTTTTTACTTTTAACGAAAAAAAACTTAGAAAAAAAAATCGTACCTTTTTTTTTTTTTTTTTAATTTTGAGAATAAAATGGACTTTTGGATATTTGGTGTTATACTACTTCTCTAATATGGAAATCGTCTGCATTTTCATGAAAAATAATTTTTTTAAATAATTTTAATAAATTATTTTTAGAAAACGCTTATTTTTTAATAACCGAATTAAATTCTATATAAATGTAGGTGCATTAATGAAACGGGGTGTTGAGGGGGCGGTAGCCCCCCTCACACAGAACTAATTATCATATAAAACTCTTCAGAAGCCTAATATGGATTGTTTAACATAGGTTTACATAACAGTACTCGTTATCTTACCTATTAATCTGCAACCTGTATTTATTGTATTAAATTTCAGGGTAAGAAAAAGTCGTGTGAGTGACACACCAGATTATTTTTCTCGTTCTTCTACCAAACTGACTCATATATTTAGTCAGTTTAATTTTAAACTGAAATTCTACCATATAAATTATTAGTAAAATAATTTAGAAAATTCAAGTTTAAATTGTCGGGGAAAATTATAACTCACAGGTATGCATCAGTTTGAAATGGTTTGAAAACAATTACCCACTGGACGAACAGAAATAGTAGTAATAATAATTAAATCGTAGGAATTTTCAATACAAATAAACAATACAAAATTAATATTTTATACTTATAATTAACACTACATGCAAATAACCAGTGAGTATTACTGATAAAAACATTTGCATGAAATAAAAGGTATTACGAAGTCTTATGATTAATAATCTGGTGTGTCACTCACACGACTTTCTCTTACCCAGAAATTTAATACTATAAATACAGGTTGGAAATTAAGAGGTGAGATAACGAGTACTGTTATGTAAACATATGTTAAACAATTCATATTAGGCTTCGGATGAGTTTTATATGAAAATTAGTTCTGTGTGTATGTGGGGGGGGGGGCTTCCGCCCCCCTCAACACCCCGTTTCATTAATGCACCCACATTTATATAGAATTTAATTCGGTTATTAAAAAATAATTTTGTTTTTTAAGAATAATTTATTAAAATTATTGTTTAAACAAGATATCTTTTTTGATAATGCAGACGATTTCCATATTAGAAAAGTAGTATAACACTGAACATAAAAAAAAAAAAAAAATGTTGAATTTATTCTCAATATTACATTAAAAATAAATTCTTTTTTGTTAAAAATGAAAAAAATCGATAACTTTATTTTAAAGTATCGCAGATCAATGGTTCAACCATTCGTTTTAAAGGTATTGTCGAGCTCTTTTGAAAGATACCCATCATGAAAATGTACTCCCCTCGAGGGGGGAATTCCCCCCAGGGGGAGGAGGCGAGGCTCCTAAATACACAAAATTTTTTTCCAAGTTGACTGTCGCTATTACAAAAAATATATATTCGTTTCATTTGGTTTAGTGCAGTCTATAGATGTTAAACTCTACTTACCTGCAATTTCCCCATAGACGTCATGTATTTGAATACTCTTGAGTGTCCCTGTACACGAAACATTTGCTTCATCTCAACGAAAAGCTTAGTGTAGCATCCCTATATGATACACATTTAGAATACCGAGTTTGGAATTTCAGCTACTATTTGTTCTTGAGATATGCTGATAAGACACACAGACCGACACACAGACCATTCGCTAAAAACATGATTTTCGTATTCAGGGGACCTCAGAACATGTTTTTATAACAAACTCATATTCGAAAATTTGACCCTAAAACAATACTTTCTCGACCCTATGGGTAAGAGAAAGTAAAAATCAATTCCAGATTTTAACCTGATTCATATATGCATCAAACTGCACTCATAAACATAAATGCATAGTGATGCATAAATGAATCAAACAGAAAAATTGAAATATGTCATTTTAAAATGATTCTGTGGTTAAATCTTAACATAGAAAGGAAAAATACATATCTTCAGTAATATAGAGTAAAATTTTAAAGCATCTAATATCGAATTCATGAATTACACAAAGCTAGATTTACTACTGGAAAAAAAAAAAAAAAAAAAAAATGAATTCTTATCTCTTGGCTGCAGTTCTGAGCCCTTGGCTGTTTGATGTTGCAATATACTGCGGAAAAGAAGAGTTAAACATTGATATGGATATATTAAGATTAAAATCAGCCCAGTAGACCGCCTGTTTTGTAGTACTTTTAATGCTAAATTCAGTAAAAATTGGTATGCTTCATTTATGCATCACCATGCATTGAAGGGTTAAATTGGAAAACTCGCAAGCTATAATTTGAATATTTCAATTTTGTTAATATTTTCCAAATTTTTAAAAATTTTTAATATCTGTATTTAAGATTTTGAAAAACTTTCTATATAATATCTTACAGGTACCTTTTAATCACCAGGAGAAAAAAATCAGCTAAATTGGTTTCATAGTTAAAACATTCCCAATTCATATTGTTGCTTTTTTTTTTTTTTTTTTTTTTTTTTGTGCTATACTCCCTTTAAATTGAAAAGCTCGTAAGTTACAAATAGAAAAATAATCTGGTGTGTTACTCGCACGACTTTCTCTTATCCTGAAATTAATACTATAAATAGATTGGAGATTAAATGGTAAGATGACAAGTACTGTTATGTAAACCTATATTAAAACAATTCAAGTTACGCTTCGAAACAGCTTTATTTGACAACGCCCCCCCCCTCAACCCCCCGTTTCATTATTGTACCTACTTTTATATAGAATTCAAATCTATTATTAAATTCAAAAGTTCATTTAAAATTACGCAGACAGCTTTCACACGCAACATTCCTTAAAACTTATCAAGCTTGGTCAAACTTTTCTAGTAAGAAACGAATTAAATTCAAAATACAACATTTGGATTGCCTAAAATTATTTGTTTTTAAGTGACTCTAAATAACAGACAAAAACCAAACGTTAAAAACTTGACTTCGGTATTCAGGAAACCTCAAAACGTGTAAATATATAAAAAAGTCATAAATATTTATATTTAAAACATGCATTATTTACCATATGGCTATGAGGAATTAATTTTAATTTCTGAGCAGTTTTCTTGAACATAGTAAGATATTACCGTAAAGCACCTCCACTAACAATAAAAAATGTTATGGCTTAAATTTAGCAGCCCTGTATATCTCTTGAAGGTTATATACACACTACATGGTGCAGATAAATATAATCCTATATTAATAACACACGGCATAACCTGAAGTATAGTTCCATCAATTTTCAAGTATTGTCGCACTATAATTTAGTTTTGTGTAGCCTTGTAAACGAACAGTGAATGGATTTCCATACCATATTCTACATGAAACATGTTTTTACGCAAATAATATATATATATATATATATATATATATATATATATATATATATATATATATATAAGCTTCATTTGGTTTAGTGCAGTCTGTAGATGTTAAACTCTACTTACCTAGAATTTCCTCCATAGACGTAATGTATTTGAATTCTCTTGGGTGTCCCTGTACACAGACAGTTTGCTTAATCTCAGCGAAAAGGTTAGTGTAGCATCCCTATATGATACATATTTAAATACTAAGTTTGGAATTTCTGCTATTTTTTCTTGAGATGCTGATAACGAACACACACAGAGACCAACCGCTAAAAACATGATTTTTGGATTCAGGGAACCTTAAAACGTGTAAATATAACAAACTCGATTTCGAAAATTTGACGCAAAAACAATTCTTTCGCTACCATATATATGGGTAAGAGAAAGTGATGTAATAATTTATATATTTTTATAGGTACCAATTTATTACTAACTGTAAATAATTTTCATACTACTATTTACAAAGAGCAATGTTTTTCTTTAATTGCAGCTAATTACCATAAAAGAACGTTATTAAAAAATAGTGGTTTAAGGACTGCCGACAATCCGTAATAAATTGACAGCTCCTCCCTCTTCTTTTTTTTTTTTTTTTTTTTTAATCTGTTTATAAATCCAAAAAGGAAAAATTGTACATCTGTATTTGAATGAATATATATCGGTGTATTTGTGTTGCAAAAAAAAAAAAAAAAAGAAAAAAAAGTAAATATAGAAAGTAGGTTTTTGACTGGCTCTTTAACCCTTTCATTCCCAATTTTTTCCCTCAATAAAACATATATTTAGTCCTAAATTTATTTCAAAGGTAATATAAATATTTTTTAAATAGGAGTAATAGCCGAGTACGAATTAATATAGCTAACAAAGCAACTGAGATGTGTTTAATAGTGTTTAATATAACTACTGATGCCATTAAAATTCATAGCTTTTTCAACAAATAAAAATATCAAAATTTTGGAAGAATAACGTATCGTAATTAATTAAAATGTAAATTATAAACATTAATAAAAAAATGTTTCAAACAGTTCATTTACTTAACCCTTTATATTCCAAATTATTCTTGGAAAAATAGTTTGAATCTTTTTTATTATTTCTTTGCTGCATGAGAAACACCTCATGTTAAATTCAGCTTAAACTGTAGCTTAACTATGCACTGTAAAAAATATCTCCTATTTGCTGCCAGAAATTCTCTATAATTTGAGAAAATAAGAGTAATTTACGAAAAAATTACGTTGTCAGAACGTATTTTCTCAAATTACAGAGAATTTCTGGCAGCAAATAGGGCATATTTTTTACAGAGTAGGGAAAGCTTTAACCTATAGGGACTTTGAAGTTCCAATGAAATCCTGTTGTAAATTTAGGCTATATTGAAGAATTTTTGATGGGACTTTAAAGTCCCGGTAGGATACAAAGCGTTAAAATCAGCCGGGCTCAAAACTTTCAAACAGGATTTCTTCTATTCCATTTTCATTATCGTAAGTCCCGATTTTGAGCAATTGTGCATAACGTCTTCTTTCAAAAATGTGTAGTTTTTATTAAAATTTGAAAGTCAACATCCCATTTTTAGTTTTTTAAATTATTACTTAAATAATAGCATAGCTGAGAATTTTAATAATCGCCTTTTAAGGTATTTTAAAATTCCTAACTATTTAATTACTTGAATAGTTTTGAACATTTTCCTCAAATTTTACATTTTTCATTTTGACACACCCCTTAATCATACTGCAAATCATTTAAAATAAGATATAAATTTTTGAAACAGGGTTTTATTTCAAAATTCAGTAAAAGCTTCAATTCAGCAGATGTGGATAATATACATGTATGCAGAAATTCAATTCAATCAAATGTTGGTAAAGTGGGTTAAAATTAAAAAACAGGAGTTAAGAGCGCAGTTTCTAAAGCGTGTGTTATCATCGGAGTTATAAAAGTATGCAAAATTTCAGTTGAATCGGATGATAGAAAGTGGATGAGAATTTAATTCTTAGATTTGACCCACACACATAAACAGAATAGTAAGTAAACAAAACACTGTATAATAAGATTTAAGAGGGGGAAAAATTAAACAAAAATGTTTGTTTTAAGAAATTAGTTTTGCAGTAAGATAAATATATAGTCTCTCAGGAAGACAATCATCTACTGAAAATTTAGAGCAAACATGTATAAGAAGCATTTTTTTCAAAACAGTTTGAAAATTATTCATAAAGATTATTGATAAAGATATCAAGAAGTGTTGTCATAAAAAAATTAGCAATCAGGAATATGTTACTATGGGGAGTAGTTTTGTCTTCGATATTGGGTAACATCAATGGTTAATAGCCCCCTTTAATACTGCGTCTTAGCAAAATTAATTTCTATTTAGAGCACCTTTATTTTTAAGGTTCATAATGTCTCAAACAGCACACTTTCAAAAAATGACATCTTCAGGATATCCAGTGGATAAATAACATCCTCAGGACATCCTCAAGGTATACTGGATAAAGATAAATGTGCTGTTAGGGGTAATACTGAATATTTAAAATCTGCCCCCCCCCCCCTGTTTTTGATTCTGATAATACAGTTGCACTTTCGGAAATACTTATTATTTCAGGCATCGAAATGTTTTCTTTTCTTTTCGGATCATCAGGTTCTGAACAATAGTTTAGCTTAATAGTATCCTGACATTAACGCTAAAAAAGAATGACAGTTGAGATTATTAGATTTTTTTAAGAAATTTAAAATAAATTGGTCAATTTCCTTACAAATTGTTCTCTTGTTTTCATTTCATGACAGCACTGCATTCTAGTCGGTATTTAATGATTACCACCTTTCATATAATACTAACTAGCTGAAACCCGTCGAATTCGACGATCACTTTAATGACTGTAATGTTTCAAAAATCGTCGCATCATTATAAATGTATTTCAAGTTAAAATATGTAATATAATTTACGACATTTCACTTAAAAAAAGAAATTCGTAAAAATACTTATAGAAATACTATGACATCACTTTCTACAAAGTACTGTCAATGTGACGTCAAACTGACTCTAAATAAACAGTTGCTATCTTTTATTTTCTATTCCGTTAAATACATGTTAGCTGACCCGACCGGCGTTGTTCGGGCCTATGGCAATAACCTTAAATGAACCTTAAATTTGTATTATTTTATATTTTTAACTCGATTTTGTTTGAATTTCTTTTTTTAAATAAAAGCATTGCGAAAAAAAAATAATCAGCTGTAACAAAAAAAAAAAAAAAATTACCTCGAACCGAACGAAACTCTGCCTTGTGACCCCGGTGCCTGCGACAGGGCCGCTAATACCATGAAAAAATTCCAAAAAATCAACCTGGAACGGAACGAACCCGCCCAGCATTGCCCAGGCTCATGATAATAACCTTAAATGCACCATAAATTTGTATGGTTTTATATCTTTAACTCGATTTTGTTTGAATTTCTATTTTTAAATGAAAACATCACAAAAGAAATAATAATAATAATAATAATAATAATCTGTAACAAAAAAAATTACCTCAAACAGAATGGAACTCGGGTTCGTGACCCAGTGCCTGCGGCACATATATACAGGCCGCTAATAACATGAAAAAATTCTCAAAAATTAACCTTGAACCGAACGAATCTCTGACTCGTGTTACCGCTGCCTGTGGCTTCGGCACCGTATAGCAGGCATGCTACGCACGCGCTGTAAAATCCACTTTCTTCCACCAGGGAGCGCAGTATGTTGTATACGAACATCACCAATCGCCTTGAATTTCCAAGACCTTTCAAATAAGGTGTCACATGGTGGTGTCAACTGCAAAATTCTTTAGTTGCACTTTCCACTGCCAGGGGACACAGCGTGTTCTATACGAACACCACCAACGGTCAGGAAATACCAAGACCTTTAAAATAAGGTGTAACATGATAGGGTCTACTGTAAAATCACCTAGTTCCATTTTTAACCACCAGGAGGCGCACTATTTTGTATACACATTCCCATTCAACATGGAATTTTAAGACCTTTATCACCAATCGTCTTGAATTTCAAAGACCTTTCAAATAAGGTGTCACATGGTGGTGTCAACTGCAAAATCCTTTAGTTGCACTTTCCACCACCAGGGGGCAGAGCGTGTTCTGTACGAACATCACCAACGGTCAGGAAATACCAAGACCTTTAAAATAGGGTGTAACATGATAAAGCCTACTGCAAAATCACCTAGTTCCATTTTTCACCACCAGGGGGCGCCCTATATTGATACAAACATCTCCAATCAACATAAATTTTCAAGACCTTTAAAATGAGGTGCTACATGTGTGGGTCTAGAACGGATTTCCCTCTCAAACTAATCCCCCCCCTTCCCCCTCCCGTCCAAATCTACCCCCCCTTTTTCACCCCTTTAAAATCGAAAATTCCAAATTCTCAGAAAGTGATTTTTTAGTATTAGACTCTAGTCCCCATATGTACAATTTCTTCACCGTGAAGTAATTTGGAGTTTAGTTAAGCTCGTAAACGTGTTTTTAACCCATTTTCCCCCCGGGGGGGAAACCGTTCGACTTTTTATTTTTCTCTTTTCATAGCACATCTACAGACCAAGACCTTTTTTTAGACACCTCAACCAAATTTTTACACCAAGTAATTCTCTCAATATAGTGGAGACAGACAAAAACATGTTTCAAATTTATATATAGATTCTTTTTTAAGCTTGAGCATTATTGCATTAGATTATTTTGACTTAAAGATGTGAATTTTAATTGTGAATTATATGAATTTTAATTGTGACAAATGGTCGTTAAATAGCAGATCTGGAAAATGAGAAGTATTTGGTAAGTTTCTTTTTCAGAAAATAGATGAACTCAAAAGTATATATATATATATATATATTTTTTTTTTTCGACTTCATTAAATCAAAATGTTATTCTCAAAAATCTTACCGTATGTGTAGGGGGAATGTATAAAAACTTTAATTATACTTGTGTTATAGTTTTTGCGATATTTGATCTAAAACATTTTCTTGAATTTACTAAAATGAAGATAGCAGGTAAAGTTTAAACAATACTTTTTCCTAAACTAATATTTTTCAGACAAAAGTTAAAATCTTATTTAAAAAATTAATCTTTAATATTATCGAAATTTTCTTTATCGTTCATTAAAAAAAAAAAAAAATTAATCTCGCATCTAAGAAGTTAAATTTATCTCTGTTCGATTTTGCTAAAGTGCTGTTCGATTCCCATGGACTTATTTTCACCTTCGTAACTAGTTGAAACGCATATTTTAGAAAGTTCATCGGCCCTTCTGAAAAACCAAAAAGAGATACGTAAACGATTTGGGAAGAAAGATTAAACTGGAATCTCGCATTTTAAAATTGCCCGAAGGGTTTACAAGAAACGAAAGTACTTTGCTGTATTATATTATTTTCATTCAGAATAGCATAATTATGTGAATGAGCGCTGGGCATTAGATGAACACTGTTTTATATGTTTATGTATTTTGCTTTTATTAATGTGTTGTTAAATTTAAATTGGACTGAATAACGCCACAGAATAAAAAGAGGTAAGACGATAATACAAGAAAACGTAATGATTTAAATAAACTTCTTGAAATAATGCGAAAATTAAAAAAAAAAAAATTATAAGTAGACAATGAAATAACATTACTTGTACACCCGTGCCAAATAATAAAGGAATATGAATACATTTGTGAATGATCTCTTAATTAAAAAGCAGTTTATCTTAACTTGTGTGTTGCAAGGAGTATTTTGGCAAAATATTTTTGAAGTTGTAATTAATGCAGGTATTACTTTTTTTTATATTTTTCAACCAAAAGCTGAAAAAATGTTAGAAATACGAAGAGAGGGAGATTTAGTTTAAAAATGTACATCTATTCCTAAAACACAAAATAAAGCTGCCTCTACCAGTAATATAAACCACTGGACGTTCCGCATTTGCCCTAAGGAATGTGACACTTAGCTTATTTTTATTGAACTTTCTAGTGTATAATAAAAGTATAGATTTTTACCTCCATATTACCCGACTACCGTAGGTAATGGAAGTATTGTATTTGGTCCAAAAATTCGATATCGAGTTTTCATGTAATTTATGTTTTAAGGTCTCCCGAGTCCAAAAAAGCAGTTTGGGGCATTTGGTCAGAATGTGTGTGTGTGGAATATTTTGACTATCATATCTCCAAAACTAATAAAGATAGAGCTACAAAACTTCAGAATTGAGACAGGTCTGATATACAGATGAATTTTCCAACTTTTGATGAAAGTTAGAAAACCAGAACTGAGACATCCGTTCGCATCTTCCCTCCAGTCCGTATCTCAAAAACAGCTCTAACGATTTTCTTCAAAGTTGCTAGTTGCTATATAAACACTTTATTAGATGTCCTTTTGTATGAATTAGTTGGGTTAGTTCAAGAAAATTGATAAGCGTCCTGTACAAATAACTCCATTTCAAGCCTCGCAACTGCGTTCCTTTGAAAATGGCTGTCCGAATTTTTTTCGTACTGTTCATAATTACCCCCTTTTAATTTGCCCTTTTCCAATTAACAAGTATGCCAAGTTTTAATAGAACTCGTTATTTCAAAAACGGCTCTAACAGTTTCCTTGAAAATTGTCGCATAAATCCATTTTAGATACTCTCTCACGTGTATTGCGTGATTATTACAGGAAAATTAAATCATCCTGATTAGGTATGTCAGTTTTAGATCTCGTAAATTAATGTTTCAAAAAATGGCTCTATCGATTTTTTTTTTTTTTTAACTCGCTATGTAAATTGTTTTATTTATATATATATATATATATATATATATATATATATATATATATATATATATATATATATATATATATATATATATATATATATATATCAGTTTTATCTTACCGGAAAATTTTTACTCTTTGTTAGGTCTATTTTATGTCTTCTGTTGACATTATCTCTCAAAAGTGCGTGTAATAGAGGGTAATGGAAGTCATGTGGTTGTTTCACACCAGATGTTTTTTTTTTTTTCCGTATGAGTGTAACATGTGTTGTAAATCTTGAGAGGGAGTAGTAACATGGGAAAACTGAATCTTGAAAATTTAATGAAAACAAAAGTAGTCTTGCAAATTACCATTTACAGATAATTCCTTGAAATTTTGTTTTTAATATGTATTAAATTTTCTGCAGCTGACTAAATTTTTGTGTACATTAACCCGTTAGTAGTCGCTAGTTGGTCGATTTGCCGCCCATCCTTCAGTTTTTCCAGATTTTTTTATCCAATAGCCACCAAAAAATTTTAGAAGTGGCATTTGATATACGTAAAACACGAATAAAATCGATTTAACGTAGATCACATCACTTCTTAAAATTATTGGTGACAGTTAAATAAAAAGTTCTCAATCTGTAATAGGTGGCGCTGTCGATAGCGACTACTAACGGGTTAAGGAAGAATTGTCAAAATTTAAGGTTTTATTAAAAAGTCCAACTAGACCTTTATCGGTTGATAATGCAGATAACTTTATTAAACATGAAGCGTGGCACAAGCTCACAAGTAGAAAATGATTAAAAATGTATAAATTCGGTTAAAAAAAAAAAAAACTGCACAATTTAAAAAAAAATATTGTTGGCTCATAATTTATCTTAGGAACTTTTTTTTCAAACAGTTTATTGATGAACTTTTATGTTGGGCCTTTTATAACAAAGTTCTTCCGAGAACTTTTACGTCAGAACTTTTAATACAAGTTCTTACAAGAACTATTTGATCAGGTCAGAACTTTTATAATAAAAGTTCTTACTACAAAAACTGTTTGGCTAGAACTTTTTATATACAAGTTCTTTATTATAAAAATTCGTAAATAAAATTCGTATTATAAAATTCGGTCACTGGAAATCTCGTCATTCTGTTAATTCTAAATGTGGGACATAGAAAGTAAAGATACATAGTTACATCTACGCAAAATTATGAAAATTTCTTCTGTACAGAAAAATGTTTTAAGAGGCTTACAACAAAGTTTGGTACATTAAGAGGGGTAACATAGACATTTCAATTGAAAAAGAAAACAATAATTAAAAGAAAAAGCAAAATATTTTGCTTTGAGTGCGTGTTTACTGAACACTTTTGAACACTCAAAGAATACGCCTTTGAAACGTTGTTTACCGATGCTATCTTCAATGATCCTACATATCAAACTCAAAACCATAAGTTGTGAACATGTATTTGAGAACTTATTTTTAAAAAATTCCAGTAGAAAATTTTATTATGAGAGAACTTATATTTACAGAACTTTTCATCAGAAATGTATTTTGATGTATAAGTTCTTGAGGAACTTTTCCTACAAAAGTTCTTTTAATAAAATTTCTTGTTGAATTTTTATGTTAGAATTTTAATTATGTTCTTGAAAAAGAGTTAAACTGGGACTTTTTCAAAAAGTTAAATAACTGTTTTTGAACTCTGTTATAAATCTAAATATTCTTTTTTAATCTCAAATTTCTCTGCACAGGCATACTATGACTGTAAAAAATTACAGTGTGTTATTGAAACTTTTATCAAGCAAAAATTCCGTTATATCTATGTGTTTTAGCTTAAAAAGAAATTTCAAAATCTACACGGTGAATAGCTTAACTCTTTTTTTTTTTTTTTTTTTTCTTAATTGTGAGGTCGTATAGAATTTAAGTTTCATATGTCTTTCGTTATAATCAACTGAAAGTTGATTGCCTTAACAAAGACAATAATCACCTTATTGAAGCATCTGATTTCTTTATGTTGAAGGAATATTTTTTTATAAGAACTTCATGTAGTTTAAGTATGTTTTTATGGCCTATAAAAAGCTTAAATATGTCATTCTGGGGAATTTGTAGTTTTAAATTTAAAAGAGGAAAAAAATTACAAATAGCTGGGCAATTCTCTAAAAACTTAACATTTTCAAATCACAAATTTTTTTAAAAACAAAAGTGTTTAAAAAATCTTAAGTTTTTTTTTTTTTTTTTTTTTTTAAACAAGGGAAAAAATAAAAGAAACTCATTTTAACTATGGTAAGTATCTGGCCATGCTTAATTATACAAATTAGTAATTATTGCCAGGAGAGTGACATTTTTTATTATATTAGGCTTACTACTCAAGCTTAGAGACAAATTTGAGTTTAATAAGGTTTATCTATTAATATCATCGCTTAATTATATAGAGGTATTATTACAGGTATTATTTTTGAAAAATTCTTTTATGTATAATAGAAATGTTGTACAGGAGAGTGTTACATACCTCAATTTAAAATTTCAAAATTATGCTAAGAATGCCCGGTGATTCAATTCTTCAAATCACTCTATGGATCCAACTAAATAGTGGAAATGAATAGTGTTATGCGCAGGGCTAAAAACTTTTTTTTTTTTTAATTATTGAAAAATTCCTTAAGCCAAGAGAATGACATGAAAGCTCTAGGACAAAATTTAAAATACAGTCAGTCACAAAAATCTACACACACTGATCAAAATAAAGGTTTCTCAAAAAGCAATCAAATTTCAATTTTTAAAATCATATCACTCCTTCAGTTTTCTCTAAAAAATTTGTTTTCCATAATAAAAATATTCAGAAATAATTTCTAGGTAATTTTGTGATTTGTATAGTAAATATCAAGTCGCAAAAGTCTGCATACACCTGATTGGCGGACGGAAAAAAATTTGCATACGAAGTTATTTTGGAAGATCGTCTTACAAGGAAACATTCAAAAGGTGTCATCTTCAAAAAGTATTGAAAAAAATATATGTGATTCTACTCTTCATAAAACACCAGAAAATGAAAAAATTATCGGCTGAAATGAATTACAGCGAACACAAAAAATTATCAAAATTAAGCATATTTGGCGATTTCTTACCGCTAGGCGATTGATTTTGAGTACTTGGCGAAAAAGCAAAACACGATTCTGTTCGTACATGGCAATCTCGGCGCTAGTAAACGTATCGCCTAACAGCGCTAAATCGCCAAATATGCTTAATTTTGATAATTTTTTGTGGTCGCTGTAATTAATTTCAGCCGATAATTTTTTCATTTTCTGGTGTTTTATGAAGAGTAGAATCACGTATATTTTTTTCAATACTTTTTGAAGATGACACCTTTGGAATGTTTCCTTGTTAGTTTGAGGTTACATGTTTCGTTATCTATTCTAATCTTCATTTCCCGAGATTTTTTGACATTGTAACTTCAACAAAATGAGTCAGGGAAAGGAAACATCTTTAGAACTTCGAAATATGATAGTAAGAATGAAATGTGAAAAGAAATCTTATGCAGAAATTGCAAAAATTGTAAAAAGTCGGTCAACTGTTCAAGCAATCTACAGAAATTATGTTATGCGAGGAAATGTGCTTAACAAATATCGATGTGGTCGTCCAAGGAAGCTTAATGATCGTGATGCAAGAACCATAGTAAGAAAAGTGAAGAAAAATCTGAAAATTAGTGCTCAAAAATTAGCGAATCAAATTGCAACAGCTAGTGGAAAGAAAGTGCATCCAGAAACTGTTCGTAGAATTCTTCGATCAGCCGGCTACAATGGTAGAGTTTCTAGACGAAAGCCGTTCATTTCATCTACTAACAAACAAAAGAGACTTGATTTTGCTTCTGCACATATTGACCAAGATTTTAATTTTTGGAAAACAGTTGTTTTTACAGACGAGCGTAAGTTCAACGTGTTCGGGAGTGATGGCCGTGGAAAAATCTGGAGGAAAAAAAACACAGAAATGAATCCCGAGAATTTGACTCCAACTGTGAAACACGGTGGAGGCAGTGTTATGGTTTGGGGAGCAATGGCGGCCGATGGAGTGGGCAATTTAGTGTTTATCGATGGCATAATGAATCGATTTGAATACCTGAAGATTTTGCAAGACAATCTACTTCCATCGGTTCGAAAATTGGGACTTGGGAAGAACTTTGTCTTCCAGCAAGACAACGACCCAAAACATACAGCTAAGATTGTTAAGGAATGGCTGCTCTATAAAACGCCTAAACAGCTCCATTCGCCGCCACAGTCCCCAGACCTTAATCCCATCGAGCACCTTTGGGAGGAAGTTGATAGGAGAGTTCGGGAGCAATCGGTAACAAGCAAGGAAACCCTAAAGAAGGCAATAGAGCTTGCATGGTCTCAAATTACACCTGAGACGACAAAAAATCTGGTTATGTCGATGCCAAACCGAATTCAGGCAGTTGTTACTTCAAAGGGAGGTTCTACAAAGTATTAATGTTACATTTTTTGGCATTTAATTCTGAAAGTTTGTATTGTTCTGTCTCTGTATGTAGACTTTTGTGACTATATAATTTAATATGTTGTTAATTTTTGTTATATTTTAACGAATTTGTTCATAATTTTTTTTGTTAGATATGAGTTATTATCCAAGATGTTAACAAAAATAAAGTTGTATATTCAAAAATATGAGTAAAGTGCTAGATCTGCGAAAATTAGCGGGTGTATGTAGACTTTTGTGACTGACTGTATACTACCTTGATAAGTTAAATGTTTATATGGATTCAAAAAAATATTACTCCTTTAAGTATACAATTCCCGTCGCTTATTAAAATCATTCTTTCTGAACTGAACCAAAGTTATTTTATTAAGCGGCAGATTTTTATATCCGGCGTTTTGAAAAAACTTCAAAAGATAACGAATAATGGAATTAGTAAAAAATATTAATTAATTTTGATAGATAATTAATTAGTTGTTCCTTCAATATAAGTAAATTAAACGCATTCCAAGTTCCCATGTGCTTTCCTTTGAGGGAAATCATCATTACTTTGCCAAAAGTTCACGCTGTTTTTATAAATTTAAAATCTTTCCTTTTAAACCTCATGAATTATAGTAATTTCAAAATAAGAATGGAAATTGCCTTTTAATAATTAGAAATTAAAATCATTTCAGATCAAATTTGTATTTTATTACTGCGCTTTGAAGAATACGTTTCTTGAAATTGTTACGGAGATAAGTTATGGGGCCGTGTTTAATTTGTAACTGTGATGAAAGTGTAAAATCTTCGACAATGAGCGATAACGGAGGGTTTGTTGAGCTTTAATTTATTTTTCTATTAAAAAAAAAAAAATCGCAATACAAATTTTTTTTAGTATGCATAAATGATATTTTTGGCTGTTGAGAAGACATTTTTGAGTTTATAAACCGGCATTGCTGATTTTATTAAGCGGCGGCATTAAAAGTAGTTTGCATTGATTTAATTCCGGTCCTGGAAATTCGATCAGATTAAGCAGCTGATTTTATTAACCAGTGAATTTATTAAGCGGTTACTGTCTATAGTTTACTGCTACTAATTTTATTTGTGAAATGTTGATGTGAAATTTTTAAATAAATTTTGAGAAAAAGATTTGGACAGGCCAATAGAGTGACATTCTAGTCGTTTTTTTTTTTTTTTTTTTTTTTTTTTATGAATAGTAAATTAGTAATATTTTTTTATATCCATGGGAATGCACTGGGAAAAATTGTCTTAAAATAGAAAAAAAAAATTCCAATTTTCAATGTCCAGCCATTCTTGTAATAATATTTTGCTGGGACATGATATAATTAGGTTTCTAGAGATTCCAGCCAGCTATCTTTTTTATGCTTTTTCAAATGTAAATTTTACTTTAAATATAGGTGCAATTCTACCCCACAGATATGAACTAACCTATAATTGTGTTTGTCTTCAGTTTACCTATTCTAATAATTAAAAAATAATAATAGATAATATCAATGCCAATATTTTATTATATCGTGAAATTTATAATTTAAACTTAATGTTTTATTGAACAATTTAATATTGTCTCAATAGAAATGCTCTAGCCAGGACACTTCCGACACATAGATTGAGAAACATTGCTCTATAACACAATTTGAAACCTAGATAATAAATAATGAATTTATTAATTCAGCGAAATAAACGTCTATGGACTGGTTTCTATCAATATTAATGATATCAGCTTGACATAAACGCACTTTCAACTGACACGAGGCCTCGTCTGCAGACACTAAAATTAATTGCTTTTCACATGAGACCTTCCGCGCCTTTATATATCCCTCAGCGACTAGCCGTTGCAATTATTAAAATACTTCCACTCTGACATTTTAGGGTCACAGACAGTGATTAGAAATTTCCATTGGTTCGACAGATCCCTTCATTTTCATGGACACTGATTTTGCAAAGTAATTATTAGTGAACGTCGATCATTTCTTGTTGCTTTTGAATAAATCCCATTGTAATTCTGAATATTAAATTTCTTCCAATGGCATAGTGAAGGATAAATGTTTTTAAGTGGAGAAATTGCTAACAAATAAGTTAAAAGTGCTAGTATAATAAAATTAAAAATGCTTACTGAGTGGAAGAATTGGGTGATTTTGAATGGTAATTAGTTTGCAGCTTAATTTTGACAATGGTTTGCATTCTTTTGGCATATAATTAACCTGAACTACACATGTTTTCTATGTATTAGATTTCCCCACTTGCTAATATTCCCCGTATTACAATTTTGATTCATCAAACTTTTCAGTAGGGTGCGACAGACTTCTAAAATTGTTTATTTTAGATGCAGGATTATGGTCTAGGTTGGGGGTATAAGGAAACCAGTACAGTTAAGGATTTATAATAAAAAGTTGAAAAACAATCAGACTGAATAGAAAGAAAAATTCCCTACGTTAAAAAAAAAAAAAGGTAAGCGGCTGAAAATAAGCATAATGAACTGTTTTAAATTTTAAATGGGATTTTCTAACTATTCAAACCAAGAATTTAATTTTGAAATATTCAGGCCATCCGCGTTACTAACCTCAAAAAATATTACTGGCGATATATGCGATTTTTTTCCGGCTCATTATTGAAATTTGCATTTTTTTTTCAATGCTTATTTCCAAAATAAGCGATTGATTCGCCACAAATCAACAAAATTTCTGCTTTTTAGATCTCTAATTACAAAATGTCTTAGTTTATGGTCTATTTCTGAAATACTTCATTTCACTCCCATTTCATTTAATTGCAGAGACATGCTATTTTGACATAGTCCAATCAATATTTATTCTTAGATAGTCACGAGAGAGAGAGAGAGGGGGGGGGGGAGGGATGTGACGAGTAGAGTCGTTACGTGGCGAGTGGATTTTTTTCATGTCCAGTTAAAGAGAAAAGGTGTGCCTATTACTAAGGTGTGTCTCTCATTAAGGTTTCACTTACACTGAATTTTATACATGACAGCCTGATAATTTTTACTATATTCTAGCGTAAGGATTCTTTGTTAGTGAGCTCTTTTGATTAATATTGATTATGAATAATCGTAGACTACTTTTAAAAAATGTTCAGTAACTGAAAGTATGATGGCCACCTAGAAGCTTTCTTCTATATTTTCCTATACAAATTCGCAGTATATATTAAAAAAGACTTTCGATCATGAAAGCAGACTATTTGCATACCAGAGTGCTCAACGAAAGTCAAATTTCTGCAGACATCTGAAGAAATGCTTTTTTTTTGGGGGGGAGCTAAAAATGAGAGGGGGTAAAAAAATCTTATCGCAGATGTATGGTTGGACAATTCGTTTTTAAAGGTGCTGGCGAGTTCTTTTGAAATGATACCTATATTGAAGATTTACACCCCAAGGAAGAGAGGAGGGAGCCATGCCTCTGCATATACACAATTTTTTTCCTGGATAAATATCACAATCATCAATATATTTATATTGTTTTAATTTCACATTGAAAAGTTAAAAATAATTCTCTATGTACATTTATACGAAATTTTGTCCTATACTGCCATATTAGAAATCATGGAAAAATGGGATGACATCACCAGCCGGTTGAGCTTTTGATCCCCAAATTCAATCACCACCAATCTAAGTTAAGTTCCAACTAAATATCAAATTTGGCTAAATTTCGGCCATTAATTCGGGAGATACAGCGTCAACACAAAACTTGTATATCTCTCTCAATCTTTCATATGCTTACACATTTTTTTTTCTTTTTTTAATGGTAGAATTGTGTTCAGAACGTCTCAAAATGTCTAAATCCATCCATAACCAGAGGTCAAATTTTCTCGAACCCAGTACTTTCTTATTTATATATATCTTTAAAAAACTCTCGTTGCATCCGGTTATAGCCATTAAAATCTGGTGTGAAACAACCACATTACTTCCATTACCCACTATTACGCATATTATATGCATTTGTTGCCGCTCACCTTAGTTTGGCTATATGCGCAACCTTGGCGCGCATCTCTTGTTCACTTGCATTCCCGCCTTAGCGGAGTAGTTGTATTGTTTTTCGTTATAAGAGTAACATCTCTCTTATCTTGTTCGGTGATATGGTTCACCTTTTTTATAGTTTGCTTGACTATGGTGTCAACATATTTGAATACGTTAATAATACGTCCTCTAATAACTGTAAATATGTACATACTATATGTATAATAGTTTAATTAAATGTTTGTGAAGTAATAGCTTCAGAATAGTAATTATTAAAATGATATACAGTCCACTCATAAAGTATCGTCAACATTTGGTCTAGTAGAACCGGAGGAAGATCAATCGTAATATAATGAAATAGTGGTGGTGCTCATTGATGAAAGTAATTATGGATAAAAATAAATTAGTTATCCTTAATCGCCAACGCGGAACCTTGAAAGGCCAATTGACTAAGATAGTGACATATTTAGAGACTGTTAGTGACGACAATAAAGACATTATAACTCTAGAAATAAAGAAGGATAATCTGCAAAAAATAGTAACAAAACTGGATAATTTGAAAATCCAGTATTACGAAATAGCTGATGAATCGGAACTGGAAGTCCAATTGAACGCCTTCGCAGAATTGGAAGAAGAGGCAGAAAAATTAGAGGTAAGGCTTCGAAAATTCTTACACTCTAATAACATTAGTAAAAATGAAAGTGTTTTAAATGAATCTAAAGATAATCCTATTATCAATTTTCGTTTACCTGAAATTCCTTTACCCAAATTTAATGGACAATATAATGAATGGTATAGTTTTAAAGATCAATTTATAACCTTAATTGATCAGAATGATAAACTTTCAGATAACCAAAAGTTATATTATCTAAAATCTACACTTTGTGGAAGAGCACTAGATGTAATTACCGAAGACGATTCATATATTTCGCTTTTTAAAGCATTGGAAGATAGATTCCAAAACAAAAGAATGATTGTAAATTCTCACTTAAATGAGATATTAAACGTAGAGAATCTGTCTCAAGATTTAGTTAAAAATTTGAGAACAATTACAGATAGTTGTCAAAAAAATATTCGAGCACTCAAATGTATAGGATTGGAAATGAATCCCTTTACGGAGGCCTTACTCATAAATGTGATTCTTAAACAAATAGATAAAGAATCCAAAAAACAATTTGAATTATCTTTAAGTTCTACAGAATTGCCAACATGGTGCGATTTCATTAACTTTTTACAAAAAAGAAGTTTGGTGTTAGAAAATTTACAATGCGTTTCGAATACGAAACCGAAATTAATGAATGCGGAAAAGAGTACTAGAATAAAAACTTTCTTTTCTAAAAATGATTCTTTTAACGATCCAAACTGTCCCCTTTGTAAAAGAAATCATTCTTTAGCTAAATGTTGTGAATTCTTAAAATTAAATGAATACGAAAGATTCCTAACAGTAAAAAAGTATTTGTTATGTATTAATTGTTTGAAATCGAAGCATCAGGTATCGAATTGTAAGAGTAAGCAATCCTGTTATATGTGTTCTAAAAGACACAATCCACTCCTACATCGTTTTCTGCCGGAAACAAAAAGTAATAATTTTCCATCTAAACCGCAAACAGAAAATCCAAATAACCAGACAGGTGCAGACATACGGCACCTGTCTCCTTCGGATGATGATTCATATTCTCAATTGCAGAAAGAAAAAAAAGATGTTTCGATGACATTATATAACGAGATTAATAATCCCATCTTAAAAAGTGAAAAACATGTATTGCTGTCAACTGCTATAGTTTATTTGGAAAGTAGCAATAAAAAAAAGATTCCGGTTCGTGTAATTATTGATAATGGGAGTCAATGTAACCTGTTAGACAGAGAACTCGCTCATTTATTGAATTTGCAAAAAAGGAAATGCGATATTCATATTTCAGGAATTAATGGTAAGATGACAAATGTGAAATCTTCAGTACGTACCATTATTTCCAATAAAGATGATTCATTTAGTGAACCAATTGAATTTTTAATTACACCTAAAATAACAGAATTCATTCCTTCACACAATATAAACATAAGAAGTTTAAATCTACCACATGACCTTGAATTAGCTGATAGTGAATTTTGGAAAAAATCTAAAATAAATGCTTTAGTTGGTGCTGAATTTTTCTATGAAATATTAAAAGCAGATAAATTTAAAATAGGACAATTCACCTTTCAGAATAGCGTTTTTGGGTATATTGCTGCGGGAACCATAGACCGCAATGTATCTGAAAATACTTTTTGCGGTTTTACTGCATGCCATGATTATCTTAATGAAACCATTCAAAAATTCTGGAAAATAGAAGCTCCTGAAATTGACTTACGTCCAATTAGTCAGGAAGAACAATTGTGTGAGAAACATTTTTTAGAAACTTATCGGAGAGATAAATCGGGAAGATTTATGGTAGCCATGCCTTTGAAGGAAGATGCTAGTGTCCTTGGGGAGTCTAAATCTATCGCAGAAAAACGGCTCAAGCAGTTATGGAATCGTTTAGAAAAGAATCCAACCATTCGAAATCTTTATTGTGATTTTATTAAAGAATACACTAATTTGAATCATATGACAAAAATTGTTGATAATTTAAATGATTCTGGCTGTTATTATCTACCGCATCATGGCGTTTATAAGCCCGAAAAATCTACTACGAAGCTTCGCGTTGTATTTAATGCTTCGAGTCCGACAACTAGTGGAATATCATTAAACGACATAATTTATAAAGGTGTCGTTAATGAAAATTTGTATGAAATCATGTTACGCTTTCGACAACACCGATTTGTGTTTTTGGCCGATATTGAAAAAATGTATCGCCAAATAATGATTACCGAGGATCAGAGAAAATTATTAAGAATTTTATGGAAAGATAATGTGAGCTCAGAAATTGAAACCTATGAACTTAATACCGTAACATACGGTACCGCTTGTGCCCCTTTTTTAGCCATTAGAACGTTGAAGCAATTAGCCCTTGAAGAAGCCGAGAAATATCCGAAGGCATCCGATATTTTGCTACATGACTCGTATATGGACGATATAATAAGTGGGGAAGAATCGCTAGAATCTACTAGAGAGCTTCAAAAACAGCTTATACACTTGTTAGAAAGCGCTGGAATGAATTTACATAAATGGAATGCAAATCATATTTCCTTACTTGACTTTTCTAAAGAGACATACCCTGAGTACACATTCTCTGATAAGGAAACCAAAGCCCTAGGGGTTGCCTGGAAACCCAACTTAGATGCTTTCACATTTAAAATAAATTTGTGTCAGTTAAAGTCTATGACAAAGAGAAGCATTTTATCAGACATTGCTCGCATTTTCGACCCATTGGGTCTCATCGGTCCTGTTATTGTCAAAGCCAAGTTGTTTATGCAGGAACTATGGAAATTAAAATTGGACTGGAATGACCCTATTCCAAGCCCTATTGCTCAAAATTGGCTAGAATTCGCCACTTCGTTAAAAGCTCTTGAACAACTTAGAATAAATCGCTATGTTTTAATTCCTGAAGCACAACAAATAAACTTACACGGATTCGCCGACGCATCGTCATTAGCTTTTGGAGCAGCCGTGTATATTCAGTCTATTCATAATTCTGAAATTGTCTCCAATTTGGTTAGCAGCAAATCTCAAGTTGCACCTCTAAAAACTGTTTCTATCCCTCGACTCGAGTTATCTGGTTGTCTTTTGTTATGCAAATTAATTGTGAAAGTTTTGAAATCTTTGAGGTTACAGATCAATAATATTTATCTCTATACAGACTCTCAAATAGCTCTTGCCTGGATCCAAACCGAGCCTTGGAAATTGAAAACATTTGTTGGCAACAGGGTTGCCAAAATTCAAGAACTGTCTAAAAACTTCACATGGAACCATGTGTCCTCTGCGGAAAATCCTGCAGATTTAATTTCACGAGGTCTAACTGCCACCGATTTAATGGATAATCAGTTGTGGTGGCAGGGACCAGACTTTCTAAGTAAATCCAGTAGTATCATAAACAATGACTCTGACTATCTGTCCCCCAGTGATAATAATAGTATTGTGATTAGTGAGTTGAAAAATAATCACCAGGGTGACGCTAACCCTGCAGTGTTGTGTGGATTAATCCAATCCACGGATTCTTCCCAGAACTTTTATAATCATTTGTTTTCATTAACAAATAATTTTTGTAAATTAATTAGAATATGTAGTTTTATTTTTAGATTTATTAGGAATACAAGAGCAAAGGCAAATAGAGTAACTGGACCACTCCGAAGCACCGAATTAAACGACACTGAAATACACTTAATTAGACAGGTACAGTATACACAGTTTGCCGCAGAATTGATCTGCTTAGAAAAAGGGAAGCCCGTATCAGGTAAATTAAATTGTTTTAATCCAATTTTAGATTCTCAGGGACTCCTAAGAGTCGGTGGAAGGCTGGAAAATGCTAATTTAAATTTTGATAGTAAACATTCCCTTTTGTTGCCCCACGACCATAAATTATCTTCCATGATTATGGAACATTTCCATAAAAAATTCTTTCATGTAGGACCTCAAGCTTTGTTATACCACGTTAGAAAAAAATATTGGATAGTTAGTGGGAGATCTTTAGCTCGAAAAATATTTCGTAACTGCGTAACGTGTTACAAAATTAAACCTTTAACGGTCAATCAACTTATGGGAAATTTGCCAAAGGAACGAGTAAATGTGACTCCTCCATTTTATTGTACCGGTATAGATTTCTGTGGCCCTTTTTTAATTAAATATCGGGGTCAAAGAAAAGGAATCTATAACAAAATTTTTGTTTGTATTTTTATTTGCATGCCTACTAAAGCCGTGCATCTAGAGGTAGTTAGCGATTTAACATCCGAAGCTTTTATCGCAACTTTAAAAAGATTTTTTGCTAGACGAGGCAAAGCCCAAACATTATTCAGTGACAATGCAACAAATTTTGTTAGTGCAAATAATGAATTAAAAAGGTTACATAGATTAGCTACTCAGCCTGATGAAAACCTTACTAATTTTTTAAATTCAGAGAATATTAATTGGAAATTTCTGCCACCCCGTGCCCCAAATTTTGGAGGGCTATGGGAGGCAGGCGTAAAATCGTTTAAGTATCATTTGAAACGCGCAGTAGGAAACGCTAAATTAACATATGAGGAATTCTTAACCGTTGTTTGTCAAATTGAGGGAATCCTCAATTCTCGACCCCTTACCCCCCTTTCAAACGATATCGAAGATTTGGACGTCTTGACTCCCGGCCATTTTTTAGTTGGTCGACCCATCACAGCGGTGATCGAACCCGAGATCTCTGGCATTCCAGATAATCGATTAGATACCTGGCAAAAATTAACTAAAATAGTTCAAGGAATATGGAAAAAATGGCAATGGCATTATTTAAATACGTTACAACAAAGAAACAAATGGAAATTTGAAACAAATAACATTAAAAATGGGGATATGGTACTATTAAAGGAAGAAAACTTGCCCATATGTAGTTGGATTTTGGGTAGAATAGTAGAAATTATTCCAGGAAATGATAACAAAATACGCGTAGTTTCTGTCAAAACAAGAAATGGGACATATAAACGACCTATTTCAAAAATTGCTCTTTTGCCTTTGGAAAAGTAAAAAAAAAAAAAATGTTTGAAAATGAATAATGTATTTAGTTAAAGTTAATTTGCTTATTGTATTTCATTTGTATTATTTTATTGTTTACAATGTTATTAATATTTCTCTTGTATAAGTTTTATTATTTAAATTGCATATATAATATTTTTGTATAATTAATTATAATTAGGCTATTACATATTAGAACTGTAATTTTGAAACAATGTTTCAAGGTGGGCCGGTATGTTGCCGCTCACCTTAGTTTGGCTATATGCGCAACCTTGGCGCGCATCTCTTGTTCACTTGCATTCCCGCCTTAGCGGAGTAGTTGTATTGTTTTTCGTTATAAGAGTAACATCTCTCTTATCTTGTTCGGTGATATGGTTCACCTTTTTTATAGTTTGCTTGACTATGGTGTCAACATATTTGAATACGTTAATAATACGTCCTCTAATAACTGTAAATATGTACATACTATATGTATAATAGTTTAATTAAATGTTTGTGAAGTAATAGCTTCAGAATAGTAATTATTAAAATGATATACAGTCCACTCATAAAGTATCGTCAACAGCATTGTTTGGAGATAATGTGATCAGAAGACTTAAAACTGATCTAAAGAAGTTCACACCAAAAAATTTTCCGGTAAGAGAAACTTGAAACATGTATAGAGACATATATAATAGTTTACATAGTTAAAATATAAGAAGAAAAAAATTGTAGTTATTTTTTTAAACACAAATTTCTGAAATCTTAAACTGACCTACCTAATCAGGATGACTTAATTTTCCTGTAATAACCACGTAATACATAAGAAAGGATATCTAAAATGGATTTACGTAACAATTTTCAAAAAAATCGTTAGAGCCGTTTTTGAGATACCAACTTTTACCAAAACTTTGCTTACTCAGTTATTGACCGGAAAACAATTACATGCAAAAGAATGGTTAAAAGGGAGTTAATATGGCGAGTTTAAAAAAACTTCGTGCAGCCGTTTATAAAGGAACGCACTTGCGAGACGTGAAATTGAGCTATTTATACAGGACGCCTATCAATTTTCCTGAATTAACTATATCATTCGAAAGTACATCTAATAGTGTTTATTTAGCAACTTTAAAGAAAATCGTTAGAGCAGTTTTTGAGATACGGACTTACGGTCCCACTTCCGGTTTTCCAATTTTCACCAAAATTCGGGAAATTCGTCTGTACACTAGACCTGTTTCAATTCTGATGTTTTGTAGCTCTCTTTATTAGTTTCGAAGATATTATAGCCAGAAGATTCCCTACATACATACACACACTGACCAATTGCCAAAAACTATTTTTTGGATTCGAGAGACCTTAAAACGTATAAATCAGGTGAAAACTCAATCGAATTTTTGGACCGAATACAATACTTCCATTATATACGATAGTCGGGTGATGGAAGTAAAAATATACATTATCAGCGGAGTTAATACAAAGTTTTCGGAAATAGGTCAATTCTGATTGCGATGATTATAAATATGAAAGTAGAATGGCGTCAATTACACAAGATATTATATAATTTACCCAGAATTGTTTTTTTTCTGGATTATTTTTGACAAGTATTTTAATGCTACCAAAATTTGCAACAAAATAAAGCAGAAATGAATAATCGATTTTAAAATATAAAGAATAATTATGTATGTCATTCATTATTTGGTGCAATAATTTGGGAGAGAAAGTTGTTGGGGGAGGAGGGGCGGAAAGCGGGAGAAAAGTAACTTTCCTAATTGGTATCTATAATGTAGTTAATGTTTTAATTTTAATGTTTTAATTTTAATTATGTTTTATTTTTCTTATAAGATGCTTATAAAAGCAATAATTAAATTAGACTTTTTATGATAATTATTTAATAATTAAATAGGTATAACTTGCATATTTGGTTGAAAGAATATCAAACTGATATTTGAAAGGAGGGAATTAAGTACAACTTCACGTTTTGATATCTGTTACTTAATGTACAAAAATTTTAATATTTTTATCATTTGTCTATGATTTCATTTAAAAAGAACTTTTATCAAATTGAGTTTTTTTTTTTTTTTTTTTTTTTTAAGAGACCATCTGATTTTCGATTATAATTATATCAATAGTTAAATTACACTAATTTAAATTAGACTCTGTTTCACAAAATGTTGACAGGACACTTATTTGTTTTTTTCTCGCAGACTCATGACATTGTTTTAGCCTTTATCAATTAGCATCATTCTTTCAAATACTATATTTTTGTGGTTAGAAATATGATTTTTTCATCAGTTTTGTTTTCAAGAAAACATTTTCTAGATGAAACAATAAAATTTACTAAATTTGTATCAGAAGTATGTAATTTACTTTCAATCTCATAGTCAATATTTCTCATGTTTTACATCAACACTTGGAAATGTAGTTCATTAAAGAAGATAACAGTAAAAATTTGAACAAAGAATATTTTAATACAATATTGCTTTACTATTAATCAACTGTACATAATAATTTGGTACCGATTATTTTCAGTCGTAATATCAAACATGACTCTCAAACTGGAACACTTTCATCTCGCATATAACGCAGTTTTGGTAACATTGTAAAGCAAGTTATGTTAATATGTAAATTCTAAATGATCTTGTTTGATAGTAAAATAAAAATTCGGCTGCATTTTTATTGTAATTAAGTCTTAATATTATAATTTTATAAAAGCTGAATCAAACTTAAAATACAAGCATATTTTTATGCAATTTTGAATAATTAAAAAAAAAAGAAAAAGGAAAAAAAAAAAAAAAAAAAAACTGCGATGAATTTTAACACTAAATTTTCTCACATAGTATATCATTTTTAAAGTTGTCTATGAGACTCTTTTTAATGCTTATCACATAAAGTAGGCTTTGTTTATTCTTTTTGAAATGTTTTTCGGCTAAAACTTTTTTGAAATTCCTTCCTTAATCTGCCCTTCAGCGGCCGAGCGATTCTGCGCTCAAAGCTGGTAGACGTGAGGTGTCGGGTTCGATCCCAGGTCGCACTCGTTGGCCTAACCATTCGGAGTTTTCCGTGGTTTTCTCTGAAACTTTCGTGAATAGGGAAAGGATCCCTTAGAAAGACCACCCCCCCCCCCCTTCGCAGGGCACTTCACCTCAGGTCTAGGATCCTAGAGCAGTCAATCGGCCTTGATCCTAAACACGAACACACCAACAATTTCCTTAATCTTTCGAAATATGTTTAAAAAGACAATATATAAAACCTTTGACTTTTTTCTTTTTTTAAAGTCTAAGATTTTCACATTTTTGGCCTCTTAAAAGGATGCCGACAAGTTATTGTGCAACGTGTTTCAGTTTCTCTAAGCACTTCACGCTAATCTTCGAGAAACATCATATGTCATGTATTTAACACCTTCTTCACTTGCTACTGAATGTGTAGAGAAGACGTTCCGAGGAAGTGATGTTGGAGAGAAGTAAGAACAAGAAACTACGCACCCTGGAAAGATAGATCAAAATGCACAGAAAGATAAGTCGGCTGGATCACGTAGCTTATTAACGAACACTTGTTGAATGTTAAGTATAATATCGGCGCCAAATTTTATACCATCAAGGACTCGCTCGGATGTCTCAGCCGGTTCTGTCTAGTAAAGTCAAGATTTCGGTGTTTTTGTAGCTCCTTTTTAATGAGAGAAATTAACCAGTAAAAAATAAAGTAATGAGGGGTTTCACCTCGCTAATAAAATTTTGAAATAGACACAAGGACATATTATTAGCGATTATTTTACTAGTAACTGGTTGAAAAATAAGATTTATAACATTAAATATGTTTATGTATGTGATATCTGGTCATGACTAGTTTTATGAGCTCAATTTCAAAACATCGTTGGTGTTCATGTTAGAATAAGTCGAGGTTTCAAAAAAGTAAATTGTGGTTGCCGGTCGGGATATATCCTGTACATTTACGAATTTCAGTCAAGGTCTCAATTCTTGTCGACTACAAAGATATCCATTTTAATTAATGTTAACATTGTAAAGCAACTCAGAATTTCTGATATGACGTATGTGCGCAAAATTACACTGTAAAAATGTTCTGTATTTTTACAATGTGCATTGAAATAATTTTGCTGTATTTTTCACAGTATGCTTTAAAAATATTTTAAAATTAAATTCATACAATTAAAAGTATTACTTTTCATAAAAAAATATTCATAAAATTAATACTTTTATCCGACTTATATTATTCCTATATATAAGTATTTTTGATAAATCCACTTTTTAAATATATATTTAAAAAATATTTTTTTCATAGCAATAAACAGAAGAAATCTCAAAAATAATAATAATAATAATAAATAAATAAATAAAACTTCCTAAAACCTCCAATCTTGATAGAGTAACAGCTCGATTAGTATTAATAAGTATGATTCATTGTTACCATTTCAGTAATTTAACTAAAAATATGAGAGCTTACATGTTATATAATTTCCCCTGGGTTTAAAAAAAAAGTAGGGCTCTGCTAGTAAAAAAAAAGGGGGCACATTTTGGGATTTTAAAGACAGTTTTGAATTCTTAAAGGGCACATTTAACATTTAAAATCCATACACATTTCAAAATTTTGTTATAAGTAAGCATATAACAAAATAAATATATATATTTTTTTATTTTAACTTTCTTTACTTTATTTTTATTTTCTTAATTTTTAACTTTCTTTTCTCATAAATTAATAATTGTTGATAGTGAATACACAATAGTTTTACTTATGTATGTCATTCATCTTCAGTATAGCATTAACCCTTTAATGCGCGGTGATATAAATGTTTAACCACCTCCAGCTACAAGAACTCATCCCAGAAATTTTTTAACAAAAATTTACGTTTATAACGTAGCAGAAAAGACCGTTTTTTTAAAACTCAAAATTTTAAATTTCTTTTAATTTTGTTCGTGAATTCCGGTGGCAGTATAATTTAAATGATCCTAATTACCTTGCGCCGCAGAGGGTTATTAAGTTTACATGTTGTTTTCTTCTAAGAAGCAATAAGAATGCATTCATATATATATATATATATATATATATATATATATATATATATATATATATATGAATGGGAGGGGGGGGGGGACTATCCTCATTTATTGACGTTTAGTGTTCTAGCGAGAAAACATAGAAAAGCTTCGAGATTAATTTCTTATTATATATTGACAAAGATCTCGAAAGTAAAGTATTATAATACATATTATTATTCAACTTGATTTAAGTTAGTATACCTGCGCAAGAAGCAAATATATGTGCGACAAATGAAAAATCATAAAATGACTATCCAAATTATGAAATAATAATTAATAGTAGGCACATAAAATTTTCAAGGATCATTTAGAGTGACGCTATAAACTGTCATTAAAAATTAGAAATCATTCCAAGAAACTATAAAAAATGTGTCATTTTATTAGCTGTCCTCAAATGAGGACACTGGAAGCTAACCGGTTAACCAAAAAGCAGGCAGGGCGCAGCACCCTTCTGAAACTGTCTGGAGAAAACTCTAGATATATATTGAAAGGTTTTAATTGTACATTAGCGCAACGGATTGGTTATGTAAAGTCTTCCTCGCATTTATACGAAAACGTGTATATTAGGTTGTCCTTTAAATGAGGAGGGAAATTTTGTTTTTCTTCTTTAAAATCCGATACGCATACCCTCTAATTTTTTTCTATTTGACTCTAAACACTCCTTAGCAAAATATCAGCTCTCTGGGATAATGTTAACCTGTGCCGAATTGACGGGAAAATTCTAATATTAGGATTAGTGATGTTAGTATTCTTCGAGATGTTAATAATTTTTTTTTGAATTTTAAATGCTTTACAGTGATCGGATTATTTTCGTTATACGTAGCTTTAAAATTCTTAAATATTATTTTAAGAGAATTAAAGTCTGCAATAACAATACAGTTACAATAATTGTTAATAATAATAATAAACCTTTCAATATATATCAGTTTCGGTAAAATAACTTAAGAACTTTAGATAATTAGCTCCAATAGGACGTGATAAGGGTAAATTCTTTTATTCCTCCTTGTGAAAGAACTAAATAATACTCACGTCATAATTATCATAGCAATTTAACATGCAACACCCCGATGAGAAAAGTGACACATCCTTAAAAAAAAAAAAAGGCACTTAAGTTTATCACTGAAAAATATGTATACTAAAGTAGCCAGAACTATACATAAAGCGTCACATCTCTATCTCTGAAATTATCCATGTAAGCTGTTTTTTTTTTTTTTTTTTTTTTTTTTTTTATGCTAGTCAATGCAATTTTTTTTTTTTTTTTTTTTTTTTTTTTTTTTTGAGTTGTAATTTTTTTCCCCCGTGAGCGATATGTTTATACATTTTTTTTATTATAAACAATTTAATATTTTTTAAACGAATTTAAAAATTTGATTCCATAGACCCGCAATTTACGTATATACATAAAAAAAAAAAAAAAAAAAAAATTCTTCGAAGTATCTTGTTTTAGATACTTATGTAAATCGGCTTAGTTCCTCATTCATACACGTGCAGCATTCACACATCACCGTAAAAATAAATTCAGGCGACAATACTTTCCCTGTATGAGAAGCAAACATTCAAACTATATTTCCTCCTTCGAATACAACTTTTCAGAAAGCACAAACTAATGAATTGAAACAGTAACTAAGCTTAAACCCTAATTATCGTTTGTTTGGATGCATTACTAGTTTCTAGGAGGATATGTAGACATACAATTTTATGTTGATATAAAAGAAAAAAATCAATTCTCTCTCACCTCTTATAATAGTATATGTACGAAAAGTAAGAAAAACTTAAATAATTCATTTATTTTTTGTGTACAAAGTTGTTAGCGACTGATAGCGATAAAATAAAAGTTACATTTTGAAAATGCTTCTTTTATTAGCCCTTTGCCGGTCCAATTTAATTTCACTAGTCTGGTCAGTGTTGCTAAAATGGATTTTTTTTTATTCAATACCCACCATTAAATTTGAATTGTAACGGTTGTCTAATGATATTCATTAAGTGTATCAAATATCATTCCTCAAAATTATTGGTGATAGTTGAATAAAAACAATCCCTAAATTTTCAACACTGTTTAGAGCGTTAGGACAGGACTATTAACGGATTAATGTCTACATCTTTATGCATTCGTATATATACTTTTATTTGCGTTAATTTTTTTTTAGAGTACTTTTAAACTCCTTTTCTCTGATGCGCATTTGTGAAATGTTTGAGTGGGTGGTCGTCGATGTATGATATTTTATTTTAGAAGTTCATGACAGATTTAAAAGTGCGCCGGACGTCTAAACATTCGTACTTAAATTATCAGTGAACGTCTCCTTTTTGTAAGTAGCCAATCGTTATCAACCTAATATCAGGAACATTTAATTCAAATACAACTTCACTAAGTCAGTTCATCCTTTCTTTACACGCACACTTATTCCTTATTTTATCTATTTCAACAATCTTTAAAGTACTTTTTGAGACCCTATAAATTCATTCTACCATCTTCCGCCTATCTTTCATTAGGTGTTGAAATGACTCTAAGCGACCATGAAAGTTTACATCGCACTTGACCCGTATGCAAAGGCTTCAACTTCGAATATCTGTCCACGAGACCGACGGGTTATCTAAAAGCTCGCAGTCATGAACTTCGAGACGATAGTCTAATGAAATTGTGTACTTTACGTGCTGGCTTTATCACGTGACACTACAGTTTAAGTATACATTTGTATATTTTGATTGGGAAAGATTCGAATTGTCTTTCAAAGATAATCTGAGCAAAAATTAGACTTGGCCTTGACCTTTTTTTCTAAGAAAGAATGATTCAATGTTTTTATCATTTGTGTTCGGAAATGTTAATTGTAATTCATGATTAAAACTCTTGATCCGCCCCTACCCCCGCCCCCCCCCCCCCCCAAAAAAAAAAAAATAAATAAATAAATAAATAAATAAAAGCGTCTGATGATAATTTTCTGTTTCTTGAACGTAACAATCTATATTCCATGTAGAACTCGTTTTTAATTATTTTAAATAAAATTTGAGGAATAACCCGGGCCTTGCTATTTATACATTAGTGGAAAACACTTTGTAATGAAGATTAATTTGCCCCATAACACATTCGTTCCGAAAATGACAGTTCGCTACTATCATAACTATGATAAATCAGTAATGCAGCAAATGCTATTATAAATCTTCCCATGGAAAAATAACAATAATAAATAAATAAAAATAAGTTTTCTGGTAACGAAAAGCGTGTCTCGGGTAACGAGATTGTGCTTTGTATGTTATTCGAATGAATGACGTGGAATAAATCTTTCGTATTGTCTTGAAAACAAACATTTCTTTGAAATCCAATGACGAGGTTCAGATTAAAGTCTCTTAAAATATTGTTATTGGCTGTTCTTAGGAGGGGGGGAGAGACATTTTGATCCAAGCTACTTTCCTTGATTTTAAATAGATTATAAACGGATATTGTTGAAAAAATAAAAAGGATCTTTGCAGTAACTATGGCAAAAATGCCAATTTGTTATAGATGCTATAAGATATAATTTTGAGAATTAAAAAAAATATATATGTAATCTTTTTTTGAACAATCAAACCCGAAAAAAATTCAACCATTGCTTGTATTTTATTTGATAATTTGATGGTTGAGTGTGTGAGCATTCTTTTTTCTAATTGGACTGATGGCGCTAAGAGACATCATTCTTGGGCACCTACTTAAAACAACGAAGTAACAAACCTCAAATTTCGATAAGATTTTTTTTTTTTTTTTTTTTTTTTTCCAATTGATAATGAATTCTGAAGGACACCGGTGTTGCTAGCAGTTTTTAAATATTTTTCATTTTCGAAAAATTTGTCTAAAGAATAGTGCTAATTAATTAAGAAGCGATAAAATAAAATGATTTATAAAAGTACTATAATATTTTTCCAAGAAACTAAATTTCATATGTTCCTAGAACTAAAATTTTTAAAGAATATTAACAGTCGCTCTAATCCCTTTCTAAAACAAATTTTTGCAGAAATTTTTACCTAAAAATAGTCAAAGCATGTGCAGGATGTATAAAAAAGGATGACCCAATTTTAAGCCGTAATATTTTTAACAGAAACATACAAAAGTACATAGGTATAAAATGCAAAATTTGCACAAAGTATTTAAGTTTCCTCAATGGTATTATAAATATTTTGTCTCTTAAAATGTCAGTTCGCTATTTATTACTAGCATAACTATAACAGTCTCCTATCATAACCATCTTCACCAGCACGCATAACATCAGGACATTCGTCCCGCGCTTTCTGCAAGACGATGGTATTGACGGATGCCACTGCTTTCTAATATCCTGTATAGCACGAACGTTCAGTGATACAGAATTAAGTGTATTAATGTTACAAATCCGAAGATTTAAATGATATTAGAAGAAATGGCATCCATCAGTAGCATCACCTTGCAGAAAGTAATGGGACGAATTTAGCTGTCGTCTTGATATTATACATGAAGGTGAACACATCGAGCATTTATAATAACATTAATGAAACCTCAATATTTGGCAAGGTTTTTTACATTTTATTCCATTACTTTTTTTTGCATGTCTCCAAGAAGATGTATTATTGGATCGTCCGGAATGTTCGAGACTATTTTCGTCAGGTGGCATAAGGACAGGTCTAAATATATGAGAATGATTGAAAACAAATGACTTAAATTTTAAAATAATACTTATTGACTTAAACTTTAAAATAAATTCATAGAATGAAAAATTATAAGTAGAATTTGATAATTTATAAATACTAAACTGATAAATAAACAAATAAAAATAGTACAATTTATACAAAAGTGTATCCACAATTATTCGCTGGAAAAAAGTAAACAGTGAAAACAAGAACGAAAAATCATGCAGTTCACATAGATTAAGACTTTCCAACTGCGAGTGCTCATTGCACCATTTAACCTTCAATGTACTTTGCCTGTGGGGTATCCAGCGGACGGACGGACATGTAGACAGACGAAATGAGTGCATAATCATTCATAAGCATTGTTAAAAATTGTTAAAAATCCTTAACGGAAATGAAAATAAGATTCCAATAATTTCCAATTGTAGTCCTTAATCCTTAATGTATCTGAATATATATGTGTGGCCCTGTAAATCTTAATGTTACATATATCATATTCTGTAACCCCCCCCCCCCCCAATTTTTTTTAACCTTTATGAATAATAAATCAATTTTATTTTTTGTTCAGTACAAAGATTTTTAAATTATTTATAAAAATGCCTTTCGTAGAATGCAGTGCATTGGCATTCTTTTGATTTACCTGTGCGCAAATCTATTTTAAATAGAAAGCATTCCATGGTGAACTTGAATAACATATAACATTCTGAAAATATTTTGAAAATATTACAGACGGGTGCAAAGACACAGGTAGACTAATTGAATTCATAACTAATCTTAAGCATTAATTAAAAAAAAAAAAAAAAAAAAAAAAAGTATTTAAATTCTTAATGAAAATGCAATTCCAGAAATTTCCAGTTAAAGCCCTGAATATGTATCTAAATATTTTTGTGTAGCCCTGTAAATCTTAATACTAACCATTTTTTTTTTTTTTTTTTTTTTTTTGTATGTGTGTGTGCATATGAATAATTGTCAATTTTATTACGATTTGCGTAAAATAACGTTATTAAAATACGGTTTATAGAAATGCTTCTCATAGAACTCAGTGTTATGGAATTATTTTAGGTGTCCCTGCATACAAACCAGTAGTGGTATTTATATCATTTTCAATAGAGAACACACTGTAGTGAACTTGAATAATAAAGGTTTTTCCAATAGGGATGATACAATTTTAAATGGTTTGAATGGCAACACTGCGTATTTTTTGACATTTCTTGTGTCATTTGTGTTTAGTATGCTATGCCATTTAATATGCAAAGATACACGCTTGAACAACGTTTCGAAATTATTAAATTGTTTTATCAAAGTCGGTGTTCATATGTGAATACTGAGAGAAATTTGAGAAGAATTCATGGACGACATTATTCAGTTAATCGACTCGATCGATTGTGATTTTTTTTCTTTGTGTTGCGATATGTTAAGTCACAAGTTAATGCTGATAATCCAATAACAATTGAGCCATTAAAAACCAACATTGAACGTGTTATTCGTGAAATAACACCAAATTTATGTGAAAGAGTGATGGAAAATTGGGTTCACAGAATGCGTGCGGTATGTACAGAGAAGTCGTGGTGCTCACATGAACGATATTATTTTCATACTTAATGGCATAATGTAAGCTTTCAAAAAAAAAAAAAAAAAGTCTCACTGAATATTTTTTTTTTTTTCTTAATTATCACTTTTAATGGAAAAAACCTGTATCAGTTTCAAGAAATTTCCAAGAACATTTACGGGATTTAAAGCGCTTACAGACAGATAAAAAAAAAAACACCTTTCAACATTTTAAGTCATAAACACTTTTCAACTTTGTTGGAAAGTGTTAATGAGAAAATTAGCTATTAACCGTGTTTCTTTCTTTCTTTTTTTTTTTTTTTTTACAATTTAAGCGACATTTTTTCCTTTTACTTACCTATGTAATGGTAGAGAAAGTATTGTTTTGAGGGCAAATTTTAGAAATTGAGTTTTTGCAATATTTACACGTTTTGAGGTTATCTGAATGAGAAAATCGGGTTTTTTAGCGGTTGGTCTGTGTGTAGAATCTGTCATCAGCATAACACCATAATAAATATTTACATGAAATCCAAACTGTATTTTAAAGCTATATCTCCTGATGATACTACTTGACTTTTTTTTCCTTTTAATCGAATAAATGGTTGGTGTGTAGGGACATCAAAGAAAATTGGCCCAACAGCACAATTTCTGTTCCTTTGTCGGATTATTATTATTTTTTTAACAACTATGGTGGCTCACCATAAGAAAACAATACATGTCAAACAGTAATTGATGTGTTAAATTTGCATATAATGGCTCATTTCTAACTTCTCTGTACCTTCAAAGAGAATATGTATTATAATTTTACTACACGAATTAAAATAACATCGAGAGCGATATTTTTTCCATACAAAAGTGTAAAAAAAGCGAATAATAAATAACATGTAATTAGCAACGGTTTGCCAAGTGTCGGGCCGTCCATCTAACCAATGGCCATTTATAACCGTTGGTCAACAAAAAGCCGAACAGTTGTTTTAATGCTGGCCCATAAAGTTATTTGTAGGGTTTTTATTAGCTGCACCTGCCTTTTTTTTTTTTTTTAATCTGGGCCAAAGTTTGGAAAGTCAATCTCTGTTCATTTACTTGGTCATTCAAAAGAAATTCAGATATATTAAGATTGTATTTGAAAATTACTAAAAGTTCATTTAGTGTAGTGGTTTTTTTTTGTTTTATTATTATTATTTTTTAATTATTTATCTTCCACAATATTGTATATCTTCCACAACACACTATGTAGCGTGGGTATATAATTCATAGATAACTTACGGTGTAGGGCTACCCAAAATTAAATGATACATTCTTTTCTATTGAACGTAATTGGAATAATTTTACTAAGTCCAAGAAAATTGCTTAGGAATGATAAATGTTTATGCATATTGTAAACTGAGTCTAATTTAAATTTCAACTTTTTTTTTGCTGTAGTTTGGAGTTTTCCCAAATACGAAGTCACGTTTTTATTGTTTGATATGTGTATATATCTCTTAACAACAGTATAACTTAAAATTAAAAAAAATAATATTAATAAATAAGTCTTTTAAAAATCATAATATGAAATTGCCATTAGAAAATTTTGACCAAGACTGGTAAATTTCAAAAAGTTGTACGTGTGTGTGCGCGTGAGAGAGAAGTATCCAAATAATTTACAATAAGTATTTAAATTTAATAACTTTAAATTTTGTAAGAATCTAGCCTGTTACTTTCAATGGGAGGAAAGACGCACAAAAATATATCTAAAACTATTTTCAACTGTTTTTTAAAGTACAAAGTAAGAAAAATTCGTATGAGTGAAAATTTGAAAGAATGGCTTTTTAATTTTCAGTACTGGTATTTCCTCAGATGGGGAGCATTTCTTCAGTACAAAATGGACTTCCTTTCTATATTTGGATGGTTCAGTATAAAAGTGATGTAACTCCATTTTTACTTTCTCTTACCCATAAGGTAGAGAAAGTATTGTTTTTGGGTCAAATTTTCGAACGCGAGATTTCGTTATATTTACACGTTTTGAGGTCACCTGAATACGAAAATCACGTTTTTAGCAAATGGTGTGTGTGTGTCTGTTATCAGCATATCTCAAAAACAAATTATGGCAGAAAGTTCAAACTTGGTATTCTAAATGTGTATCATATAGGGATGCTACAGTAAGCTTTTCTTTAAGATCAAGCAAATGGTTAGTGTACAGGGACAATCAAGAGAATTCTAATACATTACGTCTATGGGGGAAATTGCAGGTAAGTAGAGTTTAACGTCTATAGACTGAACAGGGGAGCAGGCACTAAACCAAATGAAACGAATATATATTTTTTGTAATAGAGATAGTTAACTGGGGAAAAATGTTTGTGTATGTAGGAGCCTCGCCTCCTCCCCCTGGGGGGAATTCCCCCCTCGAGGGGAGTAAATTTTCATGATGGGTATCTTTCAAAAGAGCTCGCCAATACCTTTAAAACGAATGGTTGAACCATCGATCTGCGATAATTTAAAACAAAGTTATGGATTTTTTTTTTACTTTTAACGAAAAAAAACCTAGAATTTTTTTTTTTTTTTTCTAATATTGAGAATAAAATGGACTTTTTTTGGACATTTCGTGTTATACTACTTCTCTAATATGGAAATCGTCTGCATTATCATAAAGATAATTTTTTTAAAATAGTTTTAATAAATAATTTTTTAAAAACAGAATTATTTTTTAATAACCGAATTAAATTCTATATAAATGTAGGTGCATTAATGAAATGGGGGGATTGAGGGGGGCGGTAGCACCCCCTTCACATAGAACTAATTATCATATAAAACTCTGCAGAAGCCTAATATGAATTGTTTAACACAGGTTTACATAACAGTACTCGTTATCTTACCTTTTAATCTGCAACCTGTATTTATAGTATTAAATTTCAGGGTAAGAGAAAGTCGTGTGAGTGACACACCAGATTATTTTTAAATATGTATATTTTTGCTTACTTGTATAACATTTAGTCACATCTTCCATTATAAAAGTGAAGAAACTCCAATAATTGCATTAAAATCCCATAAATGGCATTACTTGTTATTTTCAGAAAACTATAACTTCTATATATTCATTATAAAAATGAAGTTTCTAAGTTACTTTAAATTATATTTAATATAATTTGAAAATTCTTTTAATTCTGAGTTGTATTAAACACAAAAAATCGATAACATTTACTGAAACTTGCCTTTTTTTTCTATTCGCATAAATTTACAAAAAGCTAGTTATCTCAATCTATTTACAAGGAGATAATTGACTTTTACAATGAACGACCCATTTACTACTATACTTTTCTGAGATAAAAATGTCTATACGCACCGTAGGAGAAAATTATTTTGATAAATAGTTAATAATTTGGATTGCGTCAGGTTTGTTCGGGAAATTATAGGAGAAATTTTTGTGATGGTCATAACATCAGGCATGAGATTCTTTCGCGGATCAGCGATTTTCCGCTTTTATGTAATTTTTGTTAATTCTCTTTTCTTTTTTTTTTTTTTTTTTTTTTTTAATCAAACTCTAATGATTAGTGTTCAAACGCTCCACGAAAGACTTTAGATTAACAATCTTCCTCCATCCAAAATATAAATATCAATATTCATTTTAAATGTGCTTTATCAGATTCTATAACATATAAAAGAATAGAATTATCCAATATTTCTCTCATGTATTTTTTTTTTTTTTTTTTTTTTTTTTTTGTACGGCTCCCCTCCCCCCCACCTTTTTTTTTTCATCATCTCTAACCATCGCCGATCAAACATTCTGCGGGAAGCCATTTATTTTTGAATATTTATCCATTCACAACAAAAATATCAATATTAATTTTAAACTTACTTTATGATATTCTATTAGGTCTTTGCATAAATTCGTGCTGTTTTTTATTGCTTCATTTCATAAAAATACATCAAATCAAATGACAATTTTTAATCAAAATACTCTCCATCACTTTCTACAACCTTTGCCCATTTTTCGGGTAACAAATGTATACCACGGCGATAGAAGCTCTCGTCTTTGGAGACAATAAAATGATCCGCGTCCGCACGAACTTTTGCAACGGCCTCATAGAACTCATAAAGAAGTAGAATTGTGTTTAATATTTCTCACTCATGAACTACTTTTTACACCCCCCCCCCCTTTCTTTCACATTTTCCACCCCCAATCAATGATTAAATGTTGATTGCTAGTTAATGTGTTTTTTTTTTTTTTTTCCAACACTTTTATTGTGTCGATGTGCATTAGTCTTTTAGTTTAATTTGTCACTTTTAAAATATTTTGCATAGTTTTTCCCTGGGCTCGTTATTTTTCATTTGAAATTAATTTTATGAACACGCGTGTTTCCTCTTTTTTTTTTTTTTTTTTTCTGCACTCTCATGCCTGATAACATACTAGTTTTTTAATAACTTAGTTTTAAACGATTGTTGCATTGTCTATATATACCAGGTTCAAAAATATTTTTATGACTTCTAGGTGTATTAATTTCTACAATCGACATACTTTTCTTTTATCTGAAATAGATGGGTCATCTATTTATTCTTATAGCTCTAGCTCTAAGACGTTAACGGCTCTTGTTCCAGAGTTTCCGCTATCGACGATAAAAGCTAACATTATCATGATCAAATTATATCATCTAAGAGAGGCACGCGTCGTTTATCATTTATTTCCGAAGTGCTATGTAGGTCACTGTAAATGCACTAATAAATTTCCATATCAATATCTAACTTATTGAGATTTTTCTTGCGCTGTATTATATATATTGGTCAAATAATATCAAAATGTAATTAAAGTTTTCAACACCTTAAATACTTAAAATTTCGATATTTTGAGATGCAGTTAAATGTGGTACATAACAACTAGAATGAAATTTTACTAAGAAGCTAAATTTGTGGAATTCAAATATTATCTCTTTTCTATTAATAAGAAAAATTATGAACTTTTTCCAGTGACGAGCGCACATGAACAACAATAATAATATACCAGAGAAAAAACAACAGTAAGTGACAAATTCAAGAGAATCGAAGATTGTCCTCCAAGAGTCTTCTAGCCACCTAACATCTAGTGGTATTATCAGTATCTCCTTGGAGAGTTCCACATACACGAAGATAATGATTGTTCTATAGGCTAGTTTTTGTCGCACAAGATTACACAGGGTATGGCCACTAGTCAGGGAATCAAGGAAGAGTCAGGGAATTCTGTCAAAATAAGCCATATTTCAAAGTTCATTATTGTAAGCTGTTAAATTGTTCGCTCATTTTGTGAAATTTTTGTGGGAAATAAGCAGTGTAATAAGTCAGGGAAAATGGTGAAAAATAGTCATGGAAAAGTCAGGAATCTTGGAAAAATTCTAATGTTGGCCTCCCTGTTATAAAACAAGTTAAAATTCCAGAATTAATATTTCTTGTTACTCAAATCGCGCTTGATTCATTTTACGCGTCAATGTAATTTTGGGGAAATTTGACTTATTACTTTTGAAACTGCGAGTTAGACTAGACATTCAAGAAAGTTGATTTAAGAAACTTTAAGTGTTTATAATTTTAGGACTTTTCTTTTAAATTTGATTTTTTTTTTTTAAGGCTTTTTATTTATTAATTTAATTATCAATTTTAAACATAAAAAAAAAAAGTGTACATAATATATACTTTTAAATTTTATTCTAAAAATCTTGTTTTGTTTACTTTGCATAAATAGATTTTTTTTTTTTTTTTTTTTTTTTTGTTGTTGTCCACCATTTGTTCGCAGTGAATAAAAGTTGTAATTTTATCCTAGTTTACAATTTTATACTGTTTTATTTAAATTTTTTAAATTTTTTTAAATTTTTATTTTTATTTAAATTTTTAAATTTATTAAAATTTTTTATTTAAATTTTATACTGTTTTATTTGTCATGTTCAAATATATCTAAACTAGAATAGGTGATGCCTTTATATTTACTGATGTTTCAGGCAATTATTTGAAACTGACTCGCAATTATATAGACAGTGAGTAAATGTGACACATTTTTAAGCCCAGGGCGACTTCTCTAAATTTCAGGTCAGATATTTTACAATACTGGCAAGAATGAAGGGGGGTGATACAGCAACCATTTTTTAATCAGACAGGATTTAATTTGACAAGCCCTAATTCATTGCGATCATCTTGAATAGAAATAATTACTACTTCGGGTATTTTGGCCCCAGTGTATTTAAAGTGTACATCAAACTGCATTATTGCAGTGTTGAATTCTCTCGGCGAAAGGTAATTTGTCAGCACTAGATGGATATAATTGTATGGGTATAATAATTGTATATGGAATTTCCTACATGGGGAATTGAAATTTACACTATTAATCACATAAAATTCTTGCAGAGGCATTTTGAGACTTCTCACGGAAAATTCATTTAAATTTTCATCCATGGCGTTTCTCAGAGCCGAATTGTTAGCTCTCAGGATTTCGGGTGCCGGATTCAAATTCTGGTAAGGAATGGATGTTCAGAATCCACCTAAAACCATAGGTTCTAGTGAAATGAAATTGTTCATGAGGTAAAAAATATCGTAAAGCGAAAACCTAAACGCTAAATCGACCTGTATTTTAAATATACACACAATGTTATGCAATGATGAATCTCCAATCCAAAATTACGATCACGGGTATGCATACTCTATCAACTGGGTTATCATGGCCTTTAAAATCGTTATGATATTAGTTTCAAGGAAACGGTTCATAGCTTCTAAAAATAGCTGTAATATCTAATTTTTTAAAAGTTGAATATGCTTCCGTTCTTGTCAATCAGTTTTATTAAATTTCACTGTAGTTTTTTTTTTTTTTTTTCCCCTTTTTGTGTAACTATTCTTTAGTAAAACCCCAAGGTTGTTATGAATAGTTCTTTACCTTACGTGAGTTTTATTTTTTGTCCTTTGTTTTGTATTGAAACAAAGTGTCTGATATTTTATATTTCATTCCTCTTTCCTTATTTTTGTCTGGAATATTATATGTTGCTTTTAGTTTGACTTTTTAATACAGTTAAAATAACGTAACTTGACTGCTATTATAAATGCCATACTTAAATCTTTTTATTCAGTTAAATTTGTCTTTCCTTTCTCAATATATAGTTCATTCTCATGCATATACTCGCATACGAAGAAAAAAATCCAGATTGTTAGTAAACATCTATGTGTGTTATCCTTTCTCTGATGTGCATTTATTAGAAAAGATGTAAATAGCTCTAAAAAATCTGTTTAATCGAAAATGCTATATTATAAAAAATAAAAATTAAAAATTGATACGCATTTTAACATATTTTGTTGCGTTCTAAAAGATTTACTTGAATCCGCCAGAGGCCAGCTGAATAGTGTGATTTCGAAAAAAGTAGAAAAAACTGAAAAGAGAATGTGTGTGTGTGTGTGGGGGGGGGGGGATGCTTTTACATTGGACTTGAATGAAGAATGTACTATTTTAAAATTAAACTGCCTTATGCATTTTGGTTGATTGTTCAGAAGCATTATTAATTTTGACAAACTTACTTGATTTTTTTCACAAATTATTTTATAAATTTACAAATGGGGTGCTATTTTTAAAAAGTTAGATTAAACCCTGTTAGTATAATTCATCGTTATCATTTCAGTGTTTTGTTAACTAGAAGTATGAGAACTTAGAGGATATACAGAGTTTCCACTGAGTTTAAAAAAGGGCAGGCCGGTGCTAGCAAAAAAAAAAAAAAAAAAAAGAAAAAAAAAAAAGATGGGCGGGGGGCGCATTTTGAAATTGTAAGGAGTTTTGGATTCTTAAAGGCCTTAATTTAACGTTTAAAATCCACTCTCATTTGAAAATTTTGTTAGTTATAAGTAAGCATATTACAAAATAAATATTTTTTAAATTTCAACTTTCTTTACTTTTGGTAACTCATAAATTAATAAATGTTGATGGTAATACACAATAGTTTTATTATGTATATGATTCATCTTCAGTATATCATTATTCTTAAGCTATCCCAGATGATTTCTAATAACAAAAATCAGTTGATTTTACGTTCTCAATTCAAGGATTTTTCATGATTCCTAAATGGAGCAATTTTCTGCAAAAGTCGTTTTAAATTATAAAACTTAATTTATATTCTATACAGTTTTGAATGAGGTATCACAGCTTAAGCGTTTTGAATACACTTAAATTTATAAATAACTTTTTTTTACTTTTATCAGTGAATGTCGTATGAGGAAATAATCATCAATAAAAAAGTTGAATCGTTATAATTTTTTCTCTTCTTCCAGTTTCAGACATTTTTTCATGCTAAGATCTTTATGTCCACTTCAGTGAGGGATATATAAACATGCTATACTCAAAAACAATTATAAGATAAAAAACTTTTTATAAACATGTTTTTAAATTTTCTGTTGAATCATAGCTATAGAACTAACTACATTAGCAATTTATCAATGCGTATGAAATCTTTAAACCGATAGTGACGTCAATTTTTGTGAGATACATAATTTAATCTTTTACAATTTTTTAACCCTCACGTTTAATTAAATTATTTAATCACGTGTATTTTTATGTCGAAAGAAAATGAACTCGTAAATTTTTTTTGGCAACGATTAAATTATAGCTAATATTTTAATGGCTATTTATAAGGTATTAGGAGGTTATTATTTTCATATTTTAATTATAAGAAAACAATTCGAAAATCGGACTTCGAAGTATTGTGTTGTCATCGGGTTGTGAGCTATTGTGAAAGTTTCAAATGTCTAGCTAGTAAGGAAGTTAGTTAAAATTCGATTGCAAGATTTGTACCGAACAAACAAACAAGAATAGAAGTTAATAACAAGAAAGAAAAATCATGCAGTACGCATTGATTAGTAACACTTTCCAACTGTACGCAATTGTATCGAATAACTTTTAATATTCTTTGCCTACTTTATAACACAACAGGCAGAACAACTGAAAAACATGCAGATAGACTAATTGATTTTAAAATTACTCTTAGGCATATTGGAAAGTGTTAAAAAGGCTTAACGCAAAAGAAAACGCAGCCGTCGGATTATAATTACAGCTTTTAATCTCTCTGAATATTTTAGTGTAGCCCTGTAAATCTGAAAGTTAATCATATCATATTCTATACACAACATCATTTTAGAATATTAATAATGCATGTCAATGTTTCTATGATTTCTATAGCAGAAAGATTTTTAAATATAACTTTTAAAAAATTATTTCCTAAAACGTAATACATTGTTTTTTTATTGTTGTTGTTGTTGTCCCTGTAAACAAACTAGTTGTACAGGACCAATAAATGGCATTTTAAATAGGGAACATTCCATAGGGAACTTGGGTGTATCATTTTTAAAAATTCTCAAAATATTCACGGATGATAGGAGCCGGAGACAAACAGATAGAAAGGTAGGCAATCAGACAGACAGATGCACAAATTGAAATCATATTTCCACTAAAATTATAAGAAAGTTTTAAAACGCTCATGTAAACAAAAGTGTAATTCCAGCAAATTTTTATTTATAGCTCTTAATGTAACTGGTTATTTTTGTGTGGCCCTGTAAATCTAATGCTAACCCTACTATATTACAAATAAGGCACTCTTTTCTGCATACAAATAATATATTTCAATTGCATTAAGGTTTGTGGAGAATAAAATTATTAAAATTTGGTTTCTAAAAATAACTCTCATACAACACAATGCTTTGGAATACTTTCAAGTGCCCCTTTACACAAACCAGTTAGAAATGTACTCCACTTTACATAGGAAACCTCCGATAGGGAATTGAATAACATGTTAAAATTTCATTGAAGTTTCTATACATTAAAGGAATTAAAATATGGTTTATAGAAACTCCTCCCATAGAACACAATGCTTTCGAATACTTTTGGGTGTCCCTGTACACAAACCAGAATAGGTATTCACTCCATTTTCAATGGGGAACATCCGATAGTCATTTTGAATAAAATATATCGGTTTAAAGGAATTCCATGAATATTTACGGGAATTAGAACGCAGTAAAACAGACAGAGAGACAGACAGACGGAAAGAAGAACAGTCAGACAGATACAGAGATTGAAATTATATTCACACTAAAAAAATGATAGAAAGTTTCAAAAACGTGTAAAGTAAACGAGAGTACAATTCTAGCAATTTTTTATTAATAGCTCTTAATATAACTGAGTATTTTTGTGTCACCCTGTAAATCTAATGGTAACCATGCTATATTCTATGCAAAGTATTCTTTTGTGCATATAAATGACATATTTCAATTTCCTAAAACTTCGTAGAAAGTAAAGATATTAAAATTTGATTTATAGAAATAACTCTCATAGAACGCAATGCTTTGGAATACTTTTAAGTGTCCCTGTACATAAATCAGTAGTGGTATTTCCTCCATTTTATACAGGAAACATCCAATAGGTACTCTGAATAACATTTTTCAATTTAATTGAGATATGTCTACAGTAAAGGTAAGAAAATATGGTTTATCAAAATACCTCTCGTAGGACATAATGCTTTGAAATACTTTCGGATGTACCTGTACACAAACCAGTAGAGGTACAAACTCCATTTTCAATAGGGAACATCAGATCGTAAACTTGAATAACGTATATCAGTTTCAAGAAATTCCATAAATATTTACGGGAATTAGAGCTCGGACAGACAGACAGACAGACGTACAGGTAGATACACAAAACGGAAATCATATTCACACTTAAAAAATGTTAGAAACTGTTAAAAACGCTTAACGTAAACGAAAGTACAATTCTAGCAATTGTTTATTAATAGCTCTTAATGTAACTGGATATTTTTGTGCCACCCTGTAAATCTAATGCTAATCATGCTATATTCTGTGCAAAGTATTCTTTTGTGCATATAAATAACATACTTCAATTTCCAAAAACTTCGTGGAAAGTAAAGTTATTAAAATTTGATTTATAGAAATATCTCACATGAACGCAATGATTTGGAATAATTTTGAGTATCCCTTGCCCTGTACATAAACCGATCGTGGTAATTCCTGCATTTTAAACAGGAAACATCCAATAGTGAACTTGAATAACATATTTCAATTTCATTCAGATATGTCTACACTAAAGATATGAAAATATGGTTTATAGAAATACCTCTCATAGAACACAATGCTTTGAAATACTTTCGGGTGTCCCTGTACACAAACTAGTAGAGGCATAAACTCCATTTTCAATAGGGAACGTCCGACAGTGAACTTGAATAACATATATCAGTTTCAAGAAATTCCATAAATATTTACGGGAGTTAGAGCGCGGACAGACAGACAGACAGACAAGCCGAAGTCATAAATACTTTTCAACCTTATTGGAAAGTGTTAAAAACATGGTAAAATAATGAACCGCTAAGCATTTAAAATGAAATATAAAAACGTTAAAACTTCTCGTATTTTATTCATATAAAGTGGGTGATAAAATTATTAGAATTTTTAATTCATTTTGATATTTTTTCTATTTTCTAAGGAAATAATGTGCGAAATAGTGTTGAACTTCAGACATGCAAAAAAGAACATTGATAAACTCTCACTTTCCAGTAACGAGTGCAATTAGGGCATCAACCTCAAATTGAAGAAAATCAAAAATACTTTTGATTACCCTGCATCATAAAGATACAAATGACTTGTAATTTTAACGCATGTTTTTACTTATTACTATTTATTATATATATATATAAGTAAAGCAAAGAGTTTGTCGGCGGAACACATTCGGGCGGACCACACCTATTTTTGATTTGTCTAGATTTAAATACTTTGGTGATAAAAGTCGGCTATTTTTACTTTCCGAACACTATAGTGAGGAAAGTATTGTAATCATGTCAAAAATCCGAATTCGAGATTTTGATGTTTCTATACGTTTTGAGGTCCCCTGAGTCCGTTTTCACTATTTTTACGATGATGTATGTATGTGTGTGTGTATGTGTGTATGTGTGTATGTTTGTGAACACGCTAGCGTCTAAAGGCTTTGTTCGATTAACCTGAAAGTTGGTACGTATATTGTAAGTCACCATAGTACGAACCCTATAGATTTTGGTGAATCTAGCACTTATAGTTTTTTTACAGGGACACAAAGAAAATTCTTTATCATTATGGCCTATGGGACCAAAATCTTAAAAGTGCGATAGCATCTAAACGCCTTATTCAATTGAGCAAAAATTTTATACCCATATTATAGGTCACAGATACTCAATCTGTATAGATTTTGGAGAATCTAGCACTTATAGTTTTTTTACAGGGACACAAAGAAAAATTCTTTATCATTAAGGCCAATGGGGCCAAATTTTTAAAAGTGTGATAGCGTCTAAACGCCTTATTAATCTGAGCAAAAAAATTGTACACATGTTATAGGTCGCATTTGCACCAACTGTATAGATTTTGGTGAATCTAGCACTACAGTTTTTTTACAGGGACACAAAGAAAAATTCTTTATCATTATGGCCTATGAGACCAAATTTTTAAAAGTGCGATAGCATCTAAACGCCTTATTCAATTGAGCTGAAAATTTGTATGAATATTATAAATCACTGTTGCACTAACTATAAGCATTTTGGTGAATCTAGCATCTATAGATTTTTACAGGGACAAAACGAAAAATTCTTTATCATTATGATCTAAGGGCTCAAAGTTCAGTAGCGTTAAATAAAACCTCGTGTGATATATGGAGAAAAAAACACTCTATTATGGTTTTCTCTCTTTTGTTTGTTTAGCAATTCCTCTTTCTTTATTTTATCTACAAAACTGTTAGTTACTCAATGTTCGGAAAGTCGAGTGGAGTCACTCCAGATTTTTTTAGTAAAAACTAATGATTTTTTTTTTTTTTTTTTTTTTTTTTTTTTTTAACGATACTGCATAGATGTTATACTTTTTTAAAACAGCTCTAAAAACTGTTCATGTTCTATGAGGACACTATATATACATCAAGTTATTAGATTTAAAGATATTACATTACAAAGTTTCAGAACGCGATATCATTGGATTGCTTTTATCTTAAAATAAATCTAATATTAAACAAAAACATAGTCTAATATTAAAGAATAATGAATAACTTTTTAAAAGTTATCAGATTTGAAATTCTAAGTGTTGCAATTTTTAAATTGCAGCGTACTTATTTTCCCATACATAATCCATTAAATTTGTATAACAATTGTCGATTCATTCTTGAGAATCATTCACATAAGACCATAGAGCATTGTTGCAAAACGAGTGCAAAACAGAAGAAATATTTAATTTAATTTGTAATAAGTTATTTTGACTTTTTGACCTTAAACGGAATTTTTTAATTATGTTACAAAGCCCAAAATGTGATATAAAAAAACAAATAGCGATTCCATTCTTTTGAAAATTCATTTAAATTTGGTGACCAAACTTGGTATTATTTGGATACCGACATAAACTTGTGCTGATTAGATTTTTGGAACAATTGCTCAACAAGTGGCGCTGTGATCGCATTTTTTTCTAAATTTTTAACATGGCAGTATAGGACAATTTCGTATACATGTACATAATGAGTTATTTTAATAGTGTGACTGTAAAATTAATGGGAATTATTGATAATAGTAGTAGTTAATTAGGAAAAAAATATTGTACATGTGGGGACATCGCTCCCCCCCCCCCGGGTGGGGAGTAAATTTTCAATACGTGTATCTTTCGAAAGATCTCGTCAATACCTTTAAAATGAATGGTTGAACTATAGATCTGTGATAATTTAAAACAAAGTTATCGATTTTTTTTTTTTTTTTTTTTTGTTACTTTTAACGGGGGGAAAAAAATCTGATTTGCAAAAAATTGACATCTTTCAGCATTTAGTGATAATATAATTGTGTCAGATAAAAATAGTCTGCATTTATAATGGAAAATAATTTGATAATTTAATAAATAATTTGTATTGAATAAATTTTGTGTAAAATTATATAGAAGAAAGTCATGTGGTGGCCACATCATACTAGTTTATATTTACTTTGTGTGAAGAAGTATTCATAATGAGAGTACGATAATATTGGGTAAATTATCCCGTTGATCTTTCAGAACCTCTGTTTAAAAAGAACTTCGTAGATTTTATATAACTTCATTCTTATTTTCTTTGCCACTGCATCATCATACCCGATTCGTCTCAAAGAAATACAGTAGACTCTCCGGAGGTTCACATTTCGCGGAAACCGTTTTCATTTTCATCTGGATATCCAGGTGAAGGCTAAAAGCGTTCACTATCAGGGACATCGGCAGGGAGACTTTTTTCTTTTTATTATTAGGCTGAAACAAAAGACAAGTCACTTTTTCTTAAAGAAGAAGGAAAAAAATGGTTTGCATCATGTACGTAACAAGTGAGAAGAGAAAGTATACGAGAAAAAGCTGCAGAATATTGAAATGTTGTGAATAATGTTGTTCTGTTCAGTGAGGGAAAACGATAGTAGGACAAGAAGCTGTAGAATATTGTAAAGTGTCATATACAGAGAAGGAGACATCGTGGTAAAATAATGCTGCAGAATACTGGAAATATTGTGAATAGCGTTTTCACATACTGCTATGAAAAATAGACGAACGACTGAACGTAATTTTGACGTTTAACCCTTTGCGGCGCAACACAATTCGGATCATTTTAATTATACTGCCACCGGAATTCATGAACTAAATTAGTCTAAAAGAAATTTTAAATTTTGAGGTTAAAAAAACCGGCCTTTTCTGATATGTTATAAACGTAAATTTTTGCTAACAAATTTCCGGGATGAATTTTTGCAGCTGGATCTTAAATTTTGCGTCCTCGCAGCGAGGACAGTGCACGTTAAGGGGTTAATCCTGCAATCCGCAAGATATCTTGCCATGACGTTATTTTATTGGTTTTTTTATGATCTTAGTATGTTTGTACAAACTTTATTTCATAAAGGGAATTAAGTGTTTTGAAAATTTACTATTTTTGAAATTGTGTAGAACTTTTTATTTTCTTTTTCAAAAAATTTAAAAACTTTATGAAAACTTAAAATTTTACTAAATGTTAATTCATTTTGCAGATATCTTTTATTTGTACAAAGCTTTTAAAGCAGTAGGGAAATTTATTCAAAATTTTGCGAATAGGACAGAAAACTGCTTTTGAGAAAATAAATGTTAAAATTTAGATATGCAGTTAAGTTTGGTCAATTTCACTCATAACTTTTGAAACAAAGTGCATAGAGAATCATAATTGAAGTATCAAAATATTCAGAACTGTCTGTATATTGCCATATATTTTTCAAAAAGCTTTTTAGTACACGACGAGACCAAACGATAATGTTACCTGTAAACCAAACTATTCTAGATATTTCTTCCTCGCGTAATTAGTTAACCAATTGCCAATTTTCTTGTTTATTTCTTAAATTATTTCTTAAGGAAACTGGGACGTTCTCGACAACGAAAAAGTAGTTAAAATTGCAGTTTCAAATAAAGGGTTTTCCCCAAGTAAAAGTTATATTTGAATTAAAATATTATACATATAAACAGAACATAATATTTTCATTGTAAAACACTAAAGAAATCCTTTTAATTTCAAGTATTTATTTTTTAATAGCAAATCGAATATGAGCTCTGATGCAATTGTCTGTAAATACATAACCACAAATCGGTACGCTCAGAAAAAAAAGTTTTGCATAAAATCACATAAAAATTATCAAAATACATGAGTAAAGATTCAATAATTATAGTGAACATATTTTTATTTTAATATACACAAAATAGAAATAATAAAAAAAAAATTAAATGCTATATAACTTGAAATTCTATAAATTATGATTTCTTTTAACATAAACAGCACCCCCGTAAAAAAACTGGTGCCCACAAATAAATAAAAATATGTTTAATAGATGAAAAATGCTTAAAAATATTATATCACGAAATTGCAGATTTGTGTGATGCATAGAATTTTATACGAGCGTACCTAAATATGGAAAAAACATGTTTTGAGAAAAATGCAAAAAACTGTTTATTTACTTTAAAAAATATTTTTTTTCTACTTTTAGAACCTCCCTGGACCATATTCATCTTGTTTTGATATTTCTTGAAGCTCAGGCATTCTTTTAACTTATTCTTTTAATCGATTTTTTGAAGGTTAAAACGTCCCAGTTCCCTTAAGCCATTAAATTATTAATGCATTGCTAAATTTTATTAACCTTACATTTAATTAGCTAAATGAATTGACGATTTATCGCAGGGCCTGGGAGAAAATTCGCGTAAGTGTGTCTTCAATCCGAAAAGTAACATAAATATGATAAAATTTTGTCGCTGCTTTCATGTGGCATTTACTCTATTTTGATTCGAAATAATTGTTCATTTTTTTTTTTTTTTTTTTTCAAATTTAGAGGGTTTTTTTCTTGCAGTTTTTAACTATCATCTAGAACAGGCGTGGCCTTATATTAGGTGACTTAGCTAACCCTCGACGATAGCCTCAGGGTCCCTAGCCCATACCCCTCCCCAGCTTCGGTTACTTTTTCCTGTCTATTTTGACCTTATATTCCTTCCGGTGTTAGCCCCCCCCCCCTCCTTTTAATTTTTTTGCACACTTTTTTTTTTTTTTTTTTTTTTCATCCCATGCTTTTTTCTATGAATTTTTTTACTCTTTTCCTCCGTTTTTTACATTCTAAAGTGCGGTGGCTCTCACCCACCCGTCCTCGTCACGCAGACTCTTATATTCTACGATATGTAGCTAACCTTCGACGATAGCCACTGATGTTCTTAACTTTTAATGTTTTATTTTGCAGCTATAAAATGCAAAATTTCACATAGGGGAAAATTCGTATTTTTCAACTTTAAAATACTAAAAAAAAAAAAAAAATTTTAAAAAACGATAACCAATTTAACATGTAGGGAATTTTCTGAATTGTGAAAACAGAATTTAAAAATGTATTACTTAATGAATTATAATTGGGCAGAATTCCCCGTATAACGACTTTAGCTTTGGCTTCCGGCGACGATAAGAGCAGCGGCCCCTTAACAGAGAAGGATAAACAATACGTTCTACTCTTTTGAAGAAAAACTATATTAAATGAAATCTATATTTGTCGGATATACTTATTTGTTGTAGTATATCAGTTATATACATATAAATCCCTCATTTTATATAAGATATTTTCCACGGACCCGCCTTTTTTCTAGAACTCTCCCTCTATTATTCTTTTAAAAACAAACTTCTTCTGAAACACATATGCTTATTAAATGACAAAAATTTTTATTTAAAATTAATGGTATGTAAAATTAAAGCCATGAGAAACGTGTGTGTTCGTCGCGCGCGCGCACACACACACGTGCACGAATTTTCCAATTTAAATGAAACAATTTACTAATTAGCAGATCTTATTTATGCGTGAGAATCATTACAAATACTTTTAAGTTCAAATTAATCGGTCAGTTATTACGCTTGCATCTAAAATTATGTTTCGAAATATATCTACTTTTCCTGCACTAACACTTCTCATGTTGGGAAATGTGTTTTACAGGTGAAATGAGCTGTTGCGAGACAGTGTTTGGCGGCAGACTTAGCGAGGTTCTTCGCAACATTGGTAAAACAAAATGCTGTTTCTGTAAAATTTTAAATCGAGTGCCTGGACGATTAGTCGGAAAAGAGTTTAAATAATCTGGTGTGTTACTCACATGACTTTCCCTTACCCTGAAATTTAATGCTATATATACAGGTTGGAAATTAAGAGGTAACATAACGAGTACTGCTATGTAAACCTATGTTAAAATAATTCAAATTAGGCTTCGGAAGACTTTTGTATGATAATTAGTTCTGTGTGTGTGGGGGGGGGGGGGCTACCACCTCCCTCAACCCCTCGTTTCATTACTGCACTTACATTTATATAGAATTTAAATCTGTTATTAAAATTATAAGTTCACTTAAAATTATTCAGACAACTTTCACACACAACATTCCTTGAAACTCATCAATCTTGATCAAACTTTTCCAGCAACAAATTTTTATTAATTTGAAAATAAAACTTTTGGATCTCCTGAAATTATTCGTTTTTTAAGTTACTCTAAGAGACACAGATAATACTCAACATTTAAAAAACTTGACTTTGGTAATCAGGAAACCTCAATACGTGCAAATTCACAAAAAAACAAGCGATGAATATTTAGCTTAAAAACATACATTATTTATCATATGTCTATGAAGAATTCATTTCCATCAGCTTTCCTGGACATTGTAAAATATAGTAAAGCACTTCCTCTAATAATAAAAAGAATGTTATCGCTTAAATATTTGCAACCCTGTATATCTTTTGAAGAATATGAGTGTACCTAAATGCAATCCTATAGTAATATACGGCACAACCTAAAAATGCACTTCCATCAATTTTCAGCTATTGTCGCACTATAATCTAGCTCTTTTGTGTAGCCCTGTAAATGAACAGTGAATGATTTCCCTGCCATATTCTACATGAGACATGTTTTTACACATATAATATATATATATTTCATTTGGTTTAGTGCTGTTTATAGATGTTTAAACTCTACTTACCTGCAATTTCCCCCATAGACGTAATGTATTTGAATACACTTGAGTGTCCCTGTACACGAACCACTTGCTTCATCTCAACGAAAAGCTTAGTGTAGCATCCCTATATGATGCACATTTAGAATACCAAGTTTGTAATTTCAGCTACTATTTGATCTTGCGATGCTGGTAACACACACGCAGACCAACCGCTAAAAACATGTTTTTCGGATTCAGGGCACCTCAAAACGTGTACATATAACGAAAATTCACGTTCGAGAATTTGACCCTAAAGCAATATTTTCTCTATGGTTAAGAGAAAGTTAAAAATATTATGAATGATAGGAATCGATGCAGTTTTATCTGTTTAATGCTCTAAAATTTTTTCACAGAGCAAGTTTATACACACTAGATTTCAGATGTTACTTTCAGATATTTCTATTTGAGTGCTATGTTATCTAGCACTATTGGTCATTCATATTGCTAATTACTCATTTGTTTCAGTTGTCTTCAACTACTAGTGCTTTTGAATATCTCTAGAAAAAGTATTTTCAGCAAAACAGCTAATACGAAATCAATTTTCTGAAAGACACATTTCATATTAAACATATGCATAAAAAACCTTACAAAGTACGGTGCGTGCATATATGAGGTTTTTTATATTATTTTTCGAAAGAAATAGAAATAATCCCCCCCCCCTCCAAAAAAAAAAAAAAAAAAAAAAAAAAAAAAAATTGATTTCTGTAGGAAAACTTTAAAACTTTCAGATATGACGTGACTTTCAAAATCCAATATTGTGTTGTCATATAATACCGGTTTTCCGCGCACTAATGATAAATAAAATCGAAAAGTGTTATTTTTAAGACTGATATTCTTGAAAATAAATTTGAAGTTGGTTATTGTGCATTTCATATACAACAAATGAAAATCTTACAAATAAAATAAGAGGCTGCCAAAAATATTTTATAAAACACGGAATCTAAATTCCGTTGTTCATGTGTGTGAAAAGGCGAAAATTAATTTTTTGATAGTTACCGGCGGAAGAATAGGTTTTTTCTGTTAATATTAATGATAGAATATTTGTAATATGTAAAAGTAATTTCTAATTTAAAACGTAAAACTATCAAATTTTAGTTGAATAAAGGCGCTTAGCGAGGTCTCCTGTATTTAAAAAAATTCTAGTACATACAAATGTTTCTAATGATTAAAATATTTTTAGATCTCATTAAGAATACACAAATAAATGTATGTTATTTAAGGTTTGTTTCAGCTTTTGGAAAATTTATAAAAATAATTGTATTAATATGTGCTACATTTGTATGATGTGTACTTATAAAATGTGCCACTTATTTTGTTATTATTACAAAAAAAAAAAGTTACTATATTGATAATTGTGCTACATTTTTTAACATTTCACGGTTTATAAAAATAATTAACATAATTTGCATTCAAGTGTTACCAAAACTTACAATGTTATGAAATAGTTGAATTGTATATAACTTCTTTGGGATTCTTTGGGCATCAGCATATATAGTTACGTTCATCAGTGCCGCCTGGCTCTGTCACGCTTTAGGCTTAAGAGATTTCCTTAGACTCTCTACTAATTTTCATACTTTAGTTAATTTTAAAAAATCTAATTGTCCGATCGATAAGCTCTTTAATCCGTCGGATTCAGAAAAATCGCCCCCTCATTTGGTACCTTATTTGTAACGAATTTGTGATTAGATTTTTTAAAATTAATTAAAATAGGAAAATAACAGCTTTAAAATACATTTAAATTTTTAATTGTTGCCATTTTTTCCCTTTCAGCATAAAATGAAATATGTTTTCACGTGAAGAAAAAAAAATTAAATTATTAAAATAATTATATTAAGATATCCGCGATTGTAATGAAATGCTCGCCCTCTGGTGGGCTAAGGTGAAATTATCACACCACTGCATATCATCATATTATGCAATCGATTTTCCATGATGTAATGGCGGAGAAAGAACAATAATGAATACACGTGGCTATTATATTTACTAACAACTGCAGTTCAGATAGCGCCATCTATCGATCATTACAAACGCGGATTGAATTTGCTTATGCATATGAAAAAAATGACTTTTATAAAATAATAATTTTTAAATTTTAAAGGTAACGAAGGGATAAATAAAGTGCAAAAATTTCGCACGGGCTTGCTAAAGTAAATGAATTATTTAAAGTGAGAAATAAATAAAATGAAATGATCATTTTTCAACGGGCGTCTTGTCGCCCTACAATGAACTAGTTTAAAAATAACAACATATAAATTTGAAAAATGGGGTGGGGGGAATCATTAAAATAAGGAAAATTATAAAATGACTTTAAAGATATTCATTCTCTAAAATGCAGTTTTGAACGCATTTTAATGAAAGGTTACAAGCTAATGCATAAATTCTAAATAAACTTGAAATAACGAAAATTCTTATCAAATTATAATTGTGCTAAATTCTTTATTGTAGTTAAAAGTGTTAATTTTAGAATTTTCCAGAAACTTAAACATGTATTAAGCATCGTACTTGAATAAAATAAGTTATATCTTACCTTTTCTAGTAAGTGCATCGATATGGTTTTTACTTTACGAGATACATATACTCTCTTTGCCACTGCTTAAGACATATTTAATTGATTCTGGCGTATTAATAGACATTGTATCTAAAGAAATAATTTATCTTAATGGGGATAAAGTTATATTGTTCACAGGAAGTTGTGAAATAAAACTGATCGGTTTCGTCTTTTTATACTTCAATCCAGCTACAAGTAAATTTTGTTTTTGAAAGAAAATTCACTTGACGAAATATTAAGATCCTGATGATTAACACTGAAATAACGCAATATTTCTATAAATTATTTTTAGGGCTCAAGCAAGATAGTTGTGCGCATTTTTCTTTTTAATTTTAAATATATTTTTAATGTAGTAATTTTCATTAAAAAAATGTTTTGAAGATCACAAAGGTTTTATCACAGTTGATAATTTCAAAAAAGCTGTTCCAATGAAATATGGCAAAACAGATAAGTGTGATATCCTTTCCAACTTTCTCTCTTTTTGCAAAGTTTTTCATACAATATTAACTTTATTACTTTGTTTAACGAGTCGCCATGTTTCAATTAAAGATAAATAACACACGCCTTTAAAAATCCACAGAATATATTAGACTATTTTTAACAAATGTATAAATGGACGATAAAAATAGATTTGCCCAATTAATTTACAAGTTTTGTTAAGGCTATATAAGTTTGTTTATGGGTGCTCGAGAATTGTCTAAACTCTCTAAAGAAGATTATTTTGTTGCACTTGATTTAAACTGATGCTAATTACATTTAGAAATAAATTGTTTAACAGGTTGTGTTGTCATCCCAATTTCTCCCACTGTTTAATATAGCAGTATGGGACAAAATTTTGTATAAATGCATACAATGAGACTTATTTTAAATTTTTCTATGTGAAATTGACAAATATATATACATATAGTAATAATTAATCAGATTTCTGATTTATTTTTATTTTTTAGTATGTGTAGGAGGTTTTTTTTTTTTTTTTGTTGTTGTTGTTTTTTAGCATATGTATTTAGTAGAGCAATGTACTACTTTTCCAGCAATGTACCCATTTTCCTCCTACTTTTGGTGAAAAGTTTAACTAAGAATTAATTAATAATTGCGTCGAGGTTTTGAATGTGTAATGATGATATTTTTAGACATGTACTCATCTTTGATATCACGTAGAATTGAACCCGTCACCTTTTCAACTTAAGTGCTCATAGAGATATGAATTTACTGAATATTATTTACATTAATTATCGATTTTAAAATTAATTTTAAACTTAGAAAAAAATTATGATTTTTAAAAAGAGAATTTTAATGATCGGTGGTGTTAGTCGATCTGAGGGAGGAGCAATGGGAGGGGCATTGCTCCTCCCACCAAGGGGGGGGTGTAAATTTTCAATATGAGTACTTTTCAAAAGAACTTATCAATGTCTTTAAAACGAATGATTGAATGACAGATGTGATAATTTAAAACAAAGTTTATTTCATTAAAAAAAAAAAAAAAAAAAAAAAAAAAAAAACTCCTTTCTTGAGATCTTCTGCATAACATAAAAATTGATTTTCATTGAATATCTCATTTTATGATTACCTGAAATGAAAATACTCTGCATTCATCATGGAAAAATAATCTTGATGAATAATAATTTTAATAAATACTATATACTGCATGAATTTGTACAAGAATACATTTAAAAAAAAAAAAAAAGTACTAGTTTTTTCACAAAACTAATTTTACCCCAAGATAAAAGCATTATTGCGCAACATTTTTCTATATCTCATCATTTTAAGATTGTTTCAATTACGTGAAGTAAACAGCCTACAGTATAAAAGATAATGTAAAAGCTTAAAGTCAAATTTTGAAAATTATGCTAATATAAATTTTAACTCGGTATATATAACAAATTAAGGTTCCTGTTATTTATAATTGGATGAATTTCGTTTTCCATCTCAACAAGAACATTGAAGCGATAATGGATTTTTTTTTCCCCTTTAAACTGATAGAATATTTGTAATAACATCCTAATATGCAAATAAACAAAACTTTGAGAACATTTTAAAAGCAAAAATTCCAAAATTTTTGAAAGGAATTTGATTTTGTGTTTTCATTAATAATTTTAGGAAAACTTCAATACTTGTGATTAGCATTGAACACCCCCCCCCCCCCAAAAAAAAAAAAAAAATCTGAATGTGCGTGTGTAATTTTTGCTTCAACTTCGTTTCTAGAGGCTCTCAATACTTTGTACTTTTGTAATAATATTTTTGTGTAGTACTTTTTTCAAAATATGTATTGTCTAGGAAAAAAAAAATTATATATTTAAACGACTGCTCCTATGATTAGATAAAGCTAAATTTGTTATTTATATATATATAAAATCGTGTGTCCTGAGTGAGTGATTCATCATCACCGAGCCCAAATCCCTGGATCTATTAGGTTGAGTCAAAAGTTTTGTCCGTTTTTTATTTGAGTATCAATAAATATGCTACATTAAAGTTGTAATGAGATTGTCATATATATTTTGAAAGCTCATTTTCTGCTGATCGAAATGATGTATTTAATTGTTATGTTATTTTAATTTTCAGACTTATTACTCTTTAAAAAAAGATCAAGTGTGTCAAAAAATCGTAAACAAATCGGCAGCCTAATTTTTCTACGAGTTCAAACAAGGCCACAATGCAACTGAAGCAAGTCGTAACATATGTGCCACATTTGGTATGAAGTCTGTAAACGAAAGAACATGCATACGTTGATATGCAAAGTTCTGTTCCAGGGATATGCACCTCGGCGATGAGAAACACTCTGGGCAACCATCGACAACCGATGAAAGAGCTTTACTTTGTGCGATTGAAGCCGGTCCGACTCAAACCACCCGAAAATTAGGGCAAGGTTTTGGCACTTCTCAGTCAACTGTCAATCGACACCTTCACAAAATTGGCATGAAGATTAGGCATTGTAAAATGGTACTGCATGAGCTCAACAAAATGCAAAGGAATCGTTGAAAATCAGTCTGTCAATTGCTGCTGCGAGAGTTTAGCCGAGATGGATGGCGTGGAATTCTTACCTGTAAAGAGAAGTGGGTACTATACGATAACAAAAAAACGGATGTCAAGGGCTAAACCCACATCAGCTTGGAGTTAAGACGGCTACACCTAGGATGTATTCAAAAAACGCACTTTTATGCGTTTTTTGGATGTCGACTGGAGTTGTGCATTGGGATCTTCTTCTTCAAGGACAAACAATTAACTCAGATGTCTATTGCACTCAAGGGAACCACGTTCAACAGAAACTCGTGAAAAAAGGCTTTAATCCAGCTCGAGTTTTCTTCCAACATAACAACGCAAGACCACACGTTTCAAACCAGACGCGTGAGAAGCTGAATGAGTTGGTCTGGGAACTTCTCGCTCACCCGCCATATAACCCTGACATTGCCCCTACACATTACCATTTGTTCAGGTCGCTAAGAGCACTTTATGCGTGGGCAGCGCTTCAGCAACGAATACGATCTCCGACAAGACATTGTCGACTTCTTCGCTCAAAAACCAGCGGCTTTTTACAACCGTAGAATTTTAATGTTGCATCCACGTTAGAAAATGGTTGTTGAAAGTAATGATGAATATGTTAATTAAAATATGTTATAATTGTTATAATTTTTTAACTTTTAATAAATGATTAGAAACCGGACAAAACTTTTGACTCAACCTAATAGAAGCATCAAATTTTGTGGCAATGTTCCTTCTATTATATAGACATCCGCTAAAAAGCGATTTTACAAAATACGCTCCCTCGTTTTATGACAAAAATCAAAAGTATTCATTGATGACAAAGTATGTTATATCATATGGTAGGATGTAGTCATCAATGGATGCTTTTTATCTTTGTCATTAATGAATGCTTTTGATCTTTTAATTAGTTTGAGTACAGAAAATTTTGCCTTATTTGCTACTTTTTAGGACGCCATTAAAAAAGCATTCTTTTTAAAAATTCCCTCTCTCTATCTGTCATATATATATATATATATATATATATATATATATATATATATGTGTATATATATATGTATATATGTATATGTATGTATATGTATATATATGTGTATATATATATATATATATATATATATATATGTATATATATGTATATATATATATATATATATATGTAACATCGGGGGGTACGATGGCGAGCTGTAAGTCAAGCACACGATAAATACTAGGAGATATTAAACAAAACTGCTTTATTTTCATCAACATGGCAAAGTTGTGGCGACATGGCAAGGCAAAGGGGTTCATGGCAAGGCTTGGATTATGCTCCGGAAACTTCTGTAATCGCCATCCGGGATTTTACGCCTCCCGGCTTACGTTGGTCGGAATACTATCACTCCCTTTGTAATTTCGGAGGACTGCTGCAGCGTGGAAATGTTTAACAAGTCAAAATCGTGGCAAGAAGTGTTCGTTCGTTTATTGTTCCGGCTATTATACTGGATTTCTTGAGCTGCTAATTGGTCCTTTAGATCGTCCGGGCTCTAAATGGAATTTCTGGGATTGATTAATATGCAGCTCAATGCAGAGAAGGTTGCAAATTGCGTTAACGTCAGCGAATTTCGACTTATAATTTTGTTCTTTTCTGATTTCTGAGTTATAAAGTCTTCTGCTGGAAAACACACTTTAAAGGGACACTTACGAATTATTCGCGATTATAATTTCGACTAGCGATTTTTACACTTTTAATTTGGGTTTTTTAGTAATTTAAAATTATTTTTATCCCTTTCATTCATATATATATATATATATATATATATATATATAATTTTTAGGGGAACCAAAAAAAAAAAAAAGTCGTTTAGAAAAAAATAACCTTTTTTTTGTGTAGTATTCTTCTCCTATCAAATCGTATAACGTAATGCTTTAGAACGCTTAATTAATGTAAAATGATGCATTACCTTAAAAATATGACACATGGTACAGAAAATTCACTTTTAGTTACACTATACTAATAAATTCCACACAAATTTGCATTCATATGTTTAGCATCATGTTCCGTACTCGATTAATGGTGCCAAATGCAGGATCTGAGTTTAACTTTTTGAGACCTTGTGCAGAGACAAATTAAGAAACCACCTTACAGATTCTATATTCTATGTCATAGCAAAATCCTCATACGGATACTATGTCATGTAAAATTTCCATGTGTCTCTCTTGTGAAAGTTTTTAAATGCAATTTTAAACTTTAAGAGTGAATAATACCTAATCTCGCCGACAGTTGTGGCCCATGTTGTTCTACGGAAAAATCTGTTTCCACAATTACTCATTACCAAATGCAGAGAAAATGAAATACCAAAAATTAAAAAATAATAAATCTTTGGAAAATGAGTACTAATTTAATGGTTGTGAATTTCCTGAATGTGAAAAAGGTATTTTAAAAAATCCATTAGGTAATGAATAATTATGGAAACAAATTTTCCCATAGAATAATATGGAACACGGCTGTCTGGAAGATTAGGTATTGTCCGCTCTTAAGGTATGACCGAGTAACTCGATCATACCTTAAAGTTTATAGAGTATAAACAAAGAAAAATCTTCCACGTGACGAACGCCGAAAGGAATATAACTGCAGACGACTGTTTTACGCGAAATCTCCTGTTAGGCCTGCCGCACACCAAAGAGGCAAGCGACAGCGGCATAGGCGACACGTCTCGTGAATTGGAGACGCGGCGCAAGCGACTCGAGTTTCATACTCACACCGAAACGACAGAGACATCCTGCGAAGGAAGCGTTTTTGATCACGTGTGCTTGTTGACTTTTGAGATTTCAGGTTTTATTTATTATAATATAAGGAGATTATAATTTCTAAATCTATTATAATTTCAAGTAAAACAGAAAAAAAAAAAAAAAAAAAAAAAAAAGATAAGAGTAATTAAGGAGAAAATAATTATTAAATTTAAAAATAGTTTTTTTTTTTTTTTTTTTTTTTTTTAATTAATCAAATATTATATTCTAACTAAAAACACTTAATTTTTCTTTGTGATTTAAGGGAAAGTAATTTTCATATTTTTGTGGGGGAAGGGGGGTGTTAATGTTTTATTTAAATTTATAATTAACATTTGATAAACATCTTCTAATAGAAAAAGCTGATCGCTTGCTTCAATTGTGTTACTATTGTTGTGTAAAAATAAATAGTCTATTAAATTATTAAAAGAATTTATTTCAACCTGGGAAAAAAAAAAAAAAAAAAAAAAAAAAAAACTTTATTATTAAATAAATAAATAATTTAAATAATTTTTATATCGCACTTTTTATTTATATTTTATTTGTTTATTTATTTATTCAATTTTTTTTTTTTTTCAATTTTTTTTTTTTATTTATTTATATATACTTTTTAATTTATATTCATTTAAATGAATGAATAAAATAAAAGTTAATTTTTCTTATTTAAAAAATGTTTAATTTTTTAAAATAAAAATAAAAGAATAATTTAAGAGAAAATAATTATTAAATTTAAAAACTAATTTTTCGTTGTTGAATTATTAAAGTCTTTTAACTTAAAAAAAAAAATATTATTTTATTTATCATTTAAATAAATGAATAATTTAGGGGAAAATAATTTTTATATTTCATTTATTTATTCCTTTATTTTGTTAATGTTTTATTTACATTTTTATTTAATGTTTTATATCCTGTTACTAGCAGAAAACAAAGCTTGTCTGCTTTAATTAAGTTATTATTGATATGCAAACAAATATTCTACAAAATTATTACTATTATTATTATTTTTTTTTTTTTAAAGCTAAAAAAAGTGTTTTTATTTATTTTTTTCTTTATAATTTAAATAAATGAATAAATTAAGAAAAATAATTTTACATTGCACCTTATATTTTTTTTCTTTATTGTTAAATTTAAATTAATAGTTTCCAGTTGAAAACGTTGCTTTGAAATTTGAACCGTTTTTAATAAAAAATTGCAAAATGATGCAAAACCCAATAATTTCCAAGATGTTATTAACATTGTATTAAATTCCTATATTTGATCTTCTTCCCTTTAAATGAATAATTTTTCTCTATTTTTCCTTTTTATTGTTTTTCTATAGAATACATCTTTGAAAAAAAAAAAAAAAAAAAAGAAAGAAAGAAAAATAGTAGAATTCAATCATTACATTTTTTCTTAAATTATTTTTCTACTTAAAAAAAAAAAAAAAAAATCTCCAGCGAGGGTCGAACCGAGTACCATTGTGACACGAGTTCAACCCTTTACCCCTAAGCCACGCATCCCTTGCTAGTAATCGTGTTCTGTTTCTTCTATCGGAAACGGTCAAACGGATGAAATTCAAGAGCGAAATTTTAATATATAATGGGGGTTATTGCATAAAATTGTTACTCTATAATTTGTTTTCATCCGAATTTTTATTTTAATGTTTTTCCTTTTTATCTGAACTTAAATTGATTGTTTGCTGTATATTACACGGACTTGAATTTGGTATTGTCATTGTAGGACTCAGCGTAATCACTTTTGTTTTAATACTATTATTTATACAAAGCAATCTTCGTAATATGCAATCGAAGAAAAATATTGTAAAGGATTACTAAATATTTCTATTAAAGTTATTAGTATTGAAAAAAGCGACTGCGTTGAGCCCAGTGTTATTTAAATTTACCCACAGTTGTCAAATCTCTATCGCCGCCATGTTGCAACATGAGCGACATGTCGAAAGGTTGTAGCATGCGCGATTCGAGCGACAGACGGGAGACACACGCTCGACTGATAAGACATGACGCTTGTCTCTCTGGTGTGCGTATGCAGTAAAGTGAAAGTTAGCGGCAATGCTGGGGATTGTCTCTTATGTCGTCCAAGTCGCGCTTGTTTCTTTGGTGTGCGGCCTGCCTTATAATCGAGTATGTTTTCGCGTAAATGACATCAAATACTTCACAAATACCTACACTCAAGATATTCTGGCATGCGTGTAAATTAAAAATAAGATGCGTTCTTTACTTCGAACAAGAACAGTATATTGTCAATGTCTGCTTTTATCAATCAAAATGAAAAATTTTAAGTAAGCCAGAGTTAATTCGCTTTTTATTTTCTTTGTTCACTAGCTCACACAGAGACAGTAATTATGCTTGAATATCGGAATATACACTTTTTTCGGAAAAACATTGTAAATTTTCTGTATGTGTGTGTGAGTGAGAGAGAGGAGGGGGGTTGTGTCTGTATCAGATATCCGCATTTTGTATAGTACAGCATTAAACAATTTTTATAAATTCTGAAATTCTATTTTTTTTTTTTTTTTATCCGCTGATTTGAAGCTTCTAACTTTTGGTGAGACTGAGCTTTGTGCCCCATGCCTTAATCGTCCACAACCAAATATACCGTCGCATATTTGAGTAGAAGCAGTGAATATTTTGGGACGTCTTTTGTTGTTGATATTTTATTTGTCTCAGTCTATCCTATTTAAAAATAATTAACTCGGTTAATTTTCAAAATATAAATTTTGCGCTATTTTTCTCGCCACCTCACCTTTTTGCTCTAAAAAAATACTTTTCGAAAGCATTGAAACAACCATAAAATATGATCAATTTTCTGGTAGCTTTGCTCATTTTTGTAGCTGAAGTATTCAAAATATCATGTAGTTTAATAAATGAATTATTTTATTAAGGGGATTTCAGATGAAAAAGAAATTCTTCGGGAAAAGGGATGGGGGGGGGGGGGGTAAGTTCTCGAAGCCCTATAACATGCTTAATATTTGATTTAAATTCAGTGGTTTTTTAAAGGTTGAACCGAAAATTTTCAGAGCTTTTATTATTTTGAAATAGCGACTTGTCTCATTTTTAACCGAAATGGTAAGGTCTTCGAAAAAAGGTGTACTCTTAATGAGACTTCCTTCTTGTGTTAATTGATTTTTTCAATGTGTAAAACCCATTTATTGAATTGATAAATGCAGTATCTCGATGTTATTTTTTATTTAAAAAAAAAAAAAAAAAAAAAAAACACGTAAAACTTTATCATTATTTGAGAATTAATTGAAGGGAAAAACCATTTTAAAAAGGCATACTTTAGATTAGATACTAAAGTAGGAAAGGACAAGGTCAGTGGGAGTAAATAAACCTGTTTTTGAGATTTTTTAAAGAGCAGCCGCCAAAGAACTGTGACATTCTATTCTTCAGTACAGCATTAAATTCGGTGCTAAGAAAAGCTTAAAATTCATAGAAACTTCCGTATCAATGATTTCCGTAAGTCAATGATTTCCGCTTGATATCCAGCTTCTGTAGCGTTCTATCGCTTTTGGAAGATGATCCATTCCATAATTCTGAGTAAATACACTGCATGTCTTAAAGAAAAAGAAAAAAACTTTCTACAGACAATGTTACATGTTGATGCTTTAAAGATCTTAAATATCAGTTGATGGAATTTATCGATGAAGATGATTTTTTCACCAGCAAAATTTGTTGATAGCGTTTTGCTGCTAAAAATTCGTGTTCTTAATTTTAAAGCTCTTGACTTGAATATTTAAGAAACTTATTTATTAAAAAAAAAAAAAAAAAAAAAAAAAAAAAAAAGTTGGGAAAATAAACAATCTTATTCCACCTCTCATGTGTGTAACTTCAGTATATAGGTATAAAAGTTATAGTAACGAATCTTCCACGAACGCTTCTCTAAGCATATTTTACATTCTCCCAGTTTCTTCACAACGTTTGACTAGTAGGTTTATCCGGCGCTGCTCTGGTTTGAAGTAGGGCTTAAAAATTTTTTTGAATCAAAGAACAAAGCAAAAAAAGTATGAGATGAAATTAAAATATATTCCAGTTTTTTATATAGCGGCCGAGCGGTTCTGCGCTCAAAGCTGGTAGATGGGAGGTGCCGGGTTCGATCCCAGATCGCGCTCATCGACCTAGCCGTTCGGAGTTTTCCGTGGTTTCCTCCGAAACTCGCGTAAATACGGGCTAGGACCCCTTAGAAAGACCCCCACGGAGGGCATTCCTCCTGTAGGCCTAGGACACAACAGGAGTCAATCGGCCTTAAAACCTACAACCAACTAACCAGTTTTTTATGATAATGTGACTGGAAGTTTTGAATAAATGAACTCGATAGTTTTTAATGCATTCTAAACTCAACCCAGGAGGTGAATAAAACATGTTGACAAATCTATCAAGCTATGTACACTTTTTTTTTCCTGGAGGAGTATAAATATTGTTAAAAATTCCAATATGTAGCATTCAACATATAAATCCCCGCGAGAGAAATGTATCAGCATAGTGTCTAGCATCAACTTAAATTTGAAAATGATGTTTCTTTACCACTCCTTGTCTTCCAAACTGCAAGACCTTAAACATTTGTCCAATACTTGGCTTTTCTCCATTCGTTTGCTTCTTCTCTTCAAGCAGCTTCCCTTTTAGCAACTCCCTGGCTTGTCTATTTTTCACTTTCTTCTCGTCTTCTAGCCGCTGTCCATTGATTATCTATGCATGATACCTGAGATATCGCTGTTCGTCAGTTTCTTAGCCTTCTAGCAGTTTGCATTTCAGCATATTTATGATGCAAGGCTATGCATCCTCTTTAGATGTTTCTTCCATTATAGCTGCTGTCCGTTGAGCATCTGCAGAATACCTATCTTCTGATTGTTGGTCAGTTTCTTCTCGTTTCTATTCTATTCCCGTTCTCGGGAAAAATTTCCATATAGCGCCATCTCCTATTGGTCGAAATCATCGAGCTCTAAGTAGAGTGAAATGGTAACCCTTCTGTGCGACCAACGTGAGTCTGTCACGTGAGTCTATCATAATCAGCGTCTTCCTGGCCAATGTATGGAGGCTTACTTATTTGGCATGATTTTTGGCGAATGTGTGTTTTTATCACCATTATTTATTTTCTTTCACAATGCATAAGTTTTTAATTCTTTGAATATTTAGCGTATAAAGCATAATTTTAAAGGAATATGAGAAATTTTTAAATACATGTAGCTTTTTTTTTTTTTTTTTTTAATCATTTTTCCTAACATTAAATATTTTATATATAAGCATATTTATCAAAAATATATAACTTTTTTAAAAAATGCTGAGCGTTGAAAGTTGGATAAACTTTACACTCATTTTGAAAAATGTAAATTTGTTAAAATTATGCCATGCCTATAAGAAATCCGTAATTATTGAAAACTTTATAGCTTTACTCGACAAATATCTACACAAAAATAACTTTTTACTTTCTTCTATATTCAGTAGAAGAAAGTATTGGATCCATCAAAATTTTCGACGGATTCATGTTTTGAGTGGTCTAGAACACGATTTGACCATTTTTAGAAAATGTCTGTCTGTGTGTGTTTGTGAGACAAAAATTTTGTTGCGACTGTATCTCCGGAACTACTGCTCAGAATTGTATATAAATTTATATGCACCTCACCTAAATTATTGCCGAGCAACATTTGGTGTCAACCGCTCAGCAGGTGGCGCTGCTAAACAGCGATTCCGCAGTTTAAGGGAATGCTATATCTCGAGTTCTATTGCGTATAATCAAACAAATCTTGATATGTGAGAAGAGCATTATGCTGATTCAATTTGAATGCCTATCGGACAACAGGTGGCGCTGCTATACAGCGGTTTTTGCAGTTTAAGGGTCTAGGAACTACTGCACAGAATTGCATATAAATTTACACTAAGCGATTAAAGAAAAAAATAAAACTGCACTGCAGAAAAAATGACTTATACCTATTATTTATTTGTAATAACTTTAAAATTAATGGTCGAAACAGATAAAATTCTCATGTTTACACAATACCAAAGGGATGAAATGATACCTCTGTACATTTTCGATTTAATAATTCGCTTTATTGCACTCTACGAAGTACTTTATAAAAGTCTACATAAAACTTTCTTTTCAAACATAATGCAATAACCGTACACTTTGTATTCTATTATGATTTATTATAAGAAATAAATAAGTTATATTTTAATATATGAAATAAAACTATTTATTTGTTAGATCTAAGCATTTTTTTAATAAAACTATGTATTCTGCATTGGGTTAATTCCACTTTTACATGGAATTACTGTTTTAATGCACAGTGGCATGGTATTATACTGATTTTTGATATAAATCTCTGTGCTAAAAATTTCTCTGTGCTAAATAAAGTAAATAATTTTTCTAGTTCTTGCAGGTTGTAGGCTGCAGATTTCGAATCTCCCCCCCCCCTATCTTTCCGCACCTTTTTATGACTAAACATTTTCAAGCCAATTGAGATTAGGACTATTTCCAAGACTAATAAAGAAGAAATTCTACGATATTCTTGATAGGATTTAACTTAGAGTGAAAAAAGTTATTACTTACAGAATTATATGTGCTCATGGGAATGGATAGGTAATTTTAACAATTTGATTCAAACTGATGTACCACAGGCGTCGTACAGCATGGTGCATTATCATCTTGAAATGCTGTTTGAAGAAAAGTCTGAAATACCTCCAAAATAGTCGGTCAGGCGCCACTTTTATAATCACCGTGTTTTATTTTGAATTAATTGATCCCTTGAGCATGATGAAAATTTGTCTGATTCTTTGAAAAAGTATGCACCTCTGTACCATAATGTACGGAGAATGTATCACTGTTTTTAAGAGAGCAGTTTTCATTAAGTCGGTCCCATTCTTATCGTCCTAGTAGTTTTTTTCCTCAGCTCGAAATAAATTGAACTTGACTCATCAGAGAAACTCACTGAATCTCAATAATTAACTGCTAATTCTTTGAATTTTTTGGTCAACTGGATGTTTTTTAAATATTTGTCCTTAATGGCTTTTTTTGCAGATCTTCTGGTTTTCAACCTGCCTTGTTTAATTGCTTCCGGACTATTTTTGAAGAAAGTATTTTGATATACACTTTTTTTTTTAATTTTTTTTTAAGTTCTGAACATAACACAAATCGATTTTTTAAACATTTGCTTCTTAACTTGCGGTTATCTTGCTTGGATGTGCAACGTGGCCGCCTAAAGCCAAATTTCCAGTTTAAACGGTCAATTTTTTTTATATTTTGCTAAAAACCATTTTACCAATATTTCGTTAACATTTAATTATTTTTCCATCTCACGTATTAAAATATTTTTTCATTTTCATTCAAAAATTAATACTTTGTGTGGCATTGTTAACTGCCTTATTCTTATCATTTTTTTTTTTTTAAATAATTTTTAAAATTAGTTTTTCTGACAATTGCATTTTGTTTTTAACACTGGACTCAATGCTAAAGTACATGTGGAGGACAACAGAATAAAATCTATTCGAAAATTTGCTTTTTAAACGATAAAAATGGCGGTTGTAGAAGGTGAAAAGGGAAATAACCAAGTGCGGCTTTTTTTCTTTTTCTTTTCTTTTTTTTTTTTTTTGTTGCTTAGTGTATATGTAGATGCACCTTGGCCTAAATTAGTGCCGATCAAATTTTGGTGTAACTGCTCAACAGGTGGCGCTGCTGTAGTGATTTCTGCAATTTAAGGTGAGGCTATATCTAGGGTTCTATTGCTTATAATCAAACAAAATTTATATGGGAAAATGCCGTTATGAGATATTATGCTGAATCAATTTGGATGGTAATTGGTCAATAGGTGGCGCTGCTATACCGTAATTTTCCTGGATAATGGGAAGGCTATATATCAACTTCTATGGCATATAACTGTATGAAACCTTATATGTGAGTTAACCTATAAAAACGCATTTTTTAAGATGCTATTTATAGACATTAAAACTATTTTTCTTTGAATATTTAGTGTTAATTTTCATTGAGATGAATATCGTTTATCCATTCATCCTGTTAGATAATTTTAATAAGTAATAGTTTTAATAAATTATTTGCACTTAGTAAAATATAGGAAAATGTAGAAGAAAGTCTTGTGGTGGTCACAACATACTAGTTTTTACTTTCTTCTATATAAGAAAGTATTGGATTCGAAAAAAAAAATTTCGACTTCTGGTTTTCGACGGATTTATACGTTTTGAGAGGTCTAGAACACGATTTTACCGTATTTAGAAAATGTCTGTCTCTATGTGTTGTGTAATTGTGTGACATAAAATTTTGTGGCAACTGTATCTCCGGAACTACTGCTCAGAATTGTTTATGAATTTATGTGTAGATGTCATTGACCTAAATTAGTGCCTATCAACTTTTGGTGTTAGCCGCTCAACAGCTGGCGCTGCTATAGAACGATTTCCGCGATTTAAGGGGAGACTATATCTCAAGTTCTATTGCATATAATCAAACAAAACTTGATACGTAAGGTCATTATGAGACATTACGTTGATTCAATTTGAATGCTTATCGACCGACAAGTGGCACTGCTATACAGTGATTTCCGCAATTTAAGGAAAGGCTATATATCTCAGGTTCTGCTGCGTATAATTAAGCAAAACTTGATATGTGAGACAGCCATTATGAGACATTATGCTAATTCAAGTTGGATGCTTATCGGTGAATAGATGACGCTGTTATACTGGAAATTTCCTCGATAACGGGTAGGCTATATCTCGACTTGTATGGCATATAACTGTACGAAACTTGATATGCGAGATAACCATTGTGAAAACGCATTTTTTAAGATGTTATTTACAGACAATAAAACTGTCTGTAAACTTATTTTCACTCAGTCGGAAAAATTAAATTTCAATAAATATGATTTTCTTCCACAGTTGATTGTGTGATTTTATTAAAAAATTTGTATTTCATTCTCCCATTGTTTAATGGTGTTTTCCATTTCCTGCGGCTTATTTCTGTTGAGCTATCTAAATAATAGACCAGATTGTTTCTGCCTAAAAGGTTGTCTGAGTGAATAATGCTGACCGGGATGTCGACCTGGATAGCTCAATTGGTTGAGCCTTGACCTTGTAAGTCAAAGATCCGGGGTTCGAGTCCCGGTCCAGGCATTATTTTCACTCGGTCGGAAAAATTAAATTTCAATAAATATGATTTTCTTCCACAGTTGATTGTGTGATTTTATTAAAAAAATTGTAAAACTGTCTTTCTTTGGATATTTAGTGTTAGTTTTCTCTAATATGAAAATCATTTGCATTCATCATGTTAGATAATTTCATTAAATAATAGCTTTAATAAATTACTTACCTTTAGTAAATTTGTATAGGAAAATATAGAAGAAAGTCTTGTGGTGGCCACAAGATACTAGTTTTTTAATTATTACTGTTATAAATATTTAAAACTTATCTGAGTTGAATCAGTGTGACTTTAAATTGAATGTATTGTTTCTAATTCCATCATTAATTAACACTTTTGATAAAAGTGTTCAAAAAAATAAAAATTATGTTTAACAGATTTATTTTAAAAAAAACTTTATTTTGATAAGAAAAATATAAAAAATATATATATTTCTCACTTGACGTTTTTATTCTTTTAAGTTTGCTATTTAACAAATACATTTTTAATAAAATTTTATAGTTAAATATGCGTTAAGAGCATATATCGTAGTAAATAATTTTTTTTTTTATTATTATTGTTCTATAAAAATGCACATAAAAGTACTAAATGTACTCAGATAAAAATAATGAGCTGGGCTAAAAACAAAACAAGATAGAAAAGAAAAGCAGTTATCAATAAAAACTAGTATGTTGAGGCCACCACAAGACTTTCTTCTATATTTTCCTATACAAATTCACAAAGTGTAAATAATTTATACATATTTATTAAAGTATTAAAATTATCTAACATTATGAATGCAAATGATTTTCCTCTTAGAGAAAACTAACACTAAATATCCAAAGAAAGACAGTTTTATTGTCTATAAATAACATCATAAAAAGTGCGTTTTTTTTAATGATTATCGCACATATCAAGTTTCATACAGCTATAATACCATAGAAGTTGAGATATAGCCTTCCCGTTATCGAGGAAATTTGCTGTATAGCAGCGCCACCTATCGGCCAATAAGCATCCAAATTGAATCGGCATAATGTCTCATAATGGCCTTCTCACATATCAAGTTTTGTTTGATTATACATAATAGAACCTGATATAACCTCCCCTTAAATTGCGAAAAATCGCTGTGCAGCAGCGCCACCTGTTGAGCGGTTATCACCAAAAGTTGATAGGCACTAATTTAGGTCAAGGTATATGTACATATAAATTTATATACCATTCTAAGCAGTAGTTCCGGAGATATAGTTGCCACAAAATTGTTGTCACAGACATTTTCTAAAAATTGTCAAATCGTGTTCTAGAACTCTCAAAACGTGTAAATACGTCGAAAACCGGAAGTCGAAAATTTTTACGAATCCAATACTTCTATTGTATACAAAAGAATGTAATAAAATAATTAAAGTCGCAAAGTGAATTATGGGTTTTTATTCCAAAGAAGTTTTGTTACCAAAAAAGCGATAAATAGCCCAGTATGTGCCATCTCGACGATACATGCTGGACACATTTTCTCCCGTTGTAAAGATAGGGAATTCTCCCTTTACTATATTATACCTGCTCGATGGTCGATATTGCATCTAAATTGAATCAGCGTAATTTCTCCATCGTCTTTCCACATATCAAGTTTTGTTTGATTATACGCAATAAAACATAAGAAGTAGCTTTCTCTTAAGTTTCGGAAATTGCTGTATAGCAACATCACTAGTTAAGCGATTGACACCAAAAGTTGATAGGCACTACTTTAGATCAAGGTGCATGTACATATAAATTGGTATGCAATTCTGTGCAGTAGTTCCTAAGATAAGGTCGCCACAAATTTTTTCTTTCTTTCACACATACATTTTCTATATAAAAATGGTAAAATGTTGTTCCGGATCTCTTAAAACATGTAAATAGAACAAAAACCGGAAGTGGAAAATTTTTACGAATCCAATACTTTCTTCTATATCATATAGAAGAAAGTAAAAATTGCTAAATTCGGCTTAAAGTTAGAAACTGAATATATGTTTTTTATGTGTGCCCCGCGTTGATATTTTTATAATTTGTGAGTTAGCGTCCTTTCTTCTAAAAATTTTATGTATTTTACAGAAAAATATTTAAATTCAAAGCCAAGGGTTTACCTATGCTCATTTAAAATTAAGAATTTCAATTATGTTGTATAAATGTAAACCAAAGTAAATATTTTTATATAAAAATGTAATGATGATTTTTAGAATGTCTTTCAAATAACGTTTTACTATACGGCATGCATATTTGAAACCATAGATCCATTTATTTAAAAATCAAATCATTGTTTCCTTTTTCTGAAAATTTAATTTTTTTTTAATTCTTGATTTCAAATATAAGTGTGCTATTTCTACAAGTTGGAATGTACCTTTGTGGCACATTATTATAATAAGCATTAAAAATACTTTAATATTTACTCGGATATTGGATAAACAAAAACAATATGCAATAGAATTTTGTTATTATTATTTTGATCTAGGAAGCTCAGTACTTTGTAACTATACACCATTTTACCTTTCTACAAAAATAATAAAATAGTTCTCTAAAGTTTAAAATTTTAGCACTTACTGCGCACTTGGTATTTTTTATACTTGAGTTACCGACGTTCAAAAAATAAACATCGACTTTTTTTTTTTTTTTCATTCATTTTAAACGCTGACCTCCAGTACCGAAACGTCTCTTCGAATATTATCCAGAGGGACTAAAGCTGAGTTCTCAGACAATAAATGCTCGTATTACACCTTTTTTCGTATTTCCTCAGGCCTTGACTTCCAACACCTTAACGCAAAATTGTAACGTCTCGCAGAAAGTTATTCCTTTTAGCTCTATCAACGAACCACCTTTTAAACAAGCAAATGTATTTTCTCTGAAGATTTATTTGTTATAATTGAAACAATCAACGTGAGGAACTCATCGTTAGGTGAGTGTAGTATTTCAATTGAGATTTTCTTTCATCAATATCCTTTCAGAGATCATTTGATTTTAATTGTTTTATATTCTGTATTTATGCTTTTTAAACAATCGCTTTTATTGCTTTCTTGACTTCTATATTATAAAGAAAATATTGTTTTAACCCTTTATCTACTGACGGTACTTTAAAGTACCATTACTTTAAAAAGAAAATAAAACCGAATTCATAGAAGAAATGTCAAAGATATTTATAAGAAGGGAACACATGTACCTCCCTTTAATCTCACTACAAAGCATTAGACGATACATATAGCCATTTTTGTTTCATAAGGGGTTTTATGGAGTGCCCTTGCTGTTTTTGCTTGATATTTTTCACGATCTTCATGTGTGTTATAATTAATTCCTATATTATTTCAAGAATATCCCACTAATCTTAGAAAAAATATGAGGAACATAATGAGTAAATATTTCTCTACACTTTTTTCATGTCGAAATAATTTTTTCGACCTCTATGTACCAGTGGTACACTAAAGTACGACCTCACAAAATTCTCATTAATTATTATGATGAGGTGATATGCATAATTTTTAACATATATCTTTAAATAATGCACTTTAGTAACAAAAAATATGTTTCAAACACAATTTTTGTCTGTATCATAATGCAGTAGATAAAGGGTTAAAGGCAAATTTTCGATACTGAGTTTTTCCAGTAATCACGTTTTGCAGTCCCGTGAGTACAAAAATAGTTTTTTAGCGATTGATCTGTCTAAATATCTGTTAGCAGCATTAACCCATTACCCACTGACGCAACACCAGAAATAATCGCGTTTAACAGTTGACAAAAAAAAAGGTATTTTATATTAAGTATTCTTATTAAGAAAAGGACAGGTGTTTATTTTATTACAAAAAAAATTGATCTGAAAAGATAGTTTTAAGTTTAAAAATGGATTTCAAACTTGAAACACTTTTCAAACCGAAAGTTTTGAAAATCTTCATATTTGAATAAGTTTTCGTAACTTGTAAAACTAGAATGTTCTGGCCACCACATGACTTTCTTCTATGTTTTCCTATGCAAATTCATTGAGTAAAAATAATTTATTAAAATCATTATTTAATAAAATTATCTTCCATGATAATGCAGTACGATTTCCATATTAGAGAAGTTGTATAACACTAAATATATATTTAAAAAAAAAAAAAAAAAAAAAAAAAAAAAAAAGTTTATTATATTTAATTTTTTTTTTTTTATTATTATTATTATTATTATTAAAAATGAAAATAAAATAAAATAAATCCGATGCTCCTACATATACCAAAAAAAAATAAAAAAAATACAGTTGACTATTCCTGTTATAAATATTTCTTGTAAATTTCATAATGATTTTTAAAAAATAATTCTCTTTATGCACATTTATATAAAATTTTGTCCTATACCACCATGTTAAAAATTTAGAAAGCGGGATGGCAACGCAACCTGTAAAACAATTTTTGCTAAAAGTTGATGGGCACTAATTTATGTCAAGGTGTAGCTATATACCAATTTATATGAAATTCTGTGCAGTAGTTCCTGAGATACAGTTGCCACAAAATTTTGTCACACACACACACGGACAGACATTTTCTAAAAATGGTCAAATCGTGTTCTACAGATCTCAAAACGCGTAAATCTATCAAAATCCCGAGGTTGAAAATTTTTACGAATCGAATACACTTTTTTCTATTGAATATAGAAGAAAGTAAAAATGTTTTTGTAATAAAATAATTACTTATAAAATCATCTGATGTTTTTTCTGTTTCATGCTCCTTCAAGAAAATTTCCCTAAACATTTATTTTGTATTCATTCTATACTCTTATTCCACTGGAGTTGTACAAATATAACACTATTTTTAGTAAGATAAGACTAATTTTCATAATTTTATTTTAAATTATTCTTATATGTTAAAAACAATCAGTGTTACTAGTTACTGTTTGTATTTAGAAAAAAAAATCATTATTTCTAGTTTTGACGGTTAATGGATTAATAAAAAATAGACATTAGAGAGAAGTTCAAACTCTGTATTATAGGTTACTTGGATTAAGGTCAATTATCTACACTAGAGACCTGGGCCTAAAAGATGGATACTCTCCGCGATTACTACTGTTTTTTTTTTTTTATTATTACGTTCTTTGAACAATGTCGCCTTTTAGATTACTGAGATTTTTTTTTTTTTTTTTAAACTTCTAAAGATTAAAAATTAGAGGTCATGCAGCCTTAACTTTGTAAAACATTTTGAAGATGGGAGAGTGGAAAATGATCTTTGATATTGAGATGCCAAACTTTAGCTGGGTCTTTTCAAAGTAGAGTCCTTCGTGGATCGGGTAAACTAGACCCAAACCCGACCCGCGAAATGACTTTCGATACGCAACCTGTAATAAAGTAATGTTTTTAATTGTTTTTATAAGTTACTAAATTATTATTATTTTCTTCTTCTTTTTTTTTTTTTTTTAAGTACGAAATACAGTTATGGTTAATTTTCACGCAAAAGCGAACAAAAGGTCATTTTTTGCTTTTCAACTAACTGAATTATTTATTAATTTTTCTTGATAGAAAACGTATTAAATAATATAACATTTATTTTATATATATATATATCGTTAATTAAAAAATTAATAATTGAAAAATAGGTAAGCTCTTTTTTTCTTATCTCTGTCACGCTATTATATATTTATTTTATTATTACTAGCAAGCAGGCTACGCCCGCTTCGCTGGTCACTATATTTAAATGAATTTTCAAAAGAATTGTATCAGTATTTATTTTTTACATCACATTATAAATAAAAACTTAATAAAAAAAAAAAAACAATTTATGCATAAATAAACATTGAATTTGCTCTAGATCTTGCTTGGAGTACCCGCTGCCTAAGGCAGCTCCTTTTTCCGCCCGTGCTGCATCGGGGTGTCCAGGTTCCCACTGTCTGCAAAAAGGTCTTTCCCAGGCACTTCAATCTGGGTATTTATCAACGACATGTGGACCTTCTATTATTTAAGAACTACGATTTTAAAGATGACTGTATCTCAGCATCTTATGTTTTTGCTTTTGAACAATGTGTTTTATAGCCCCCGTTATTTACATTGTATTACGATTTGATTCCGACCAGTATAACAAAATAAAATAAAGATTTTCTTTTAAAAGAAATTAAATATATGAAAAACAAATTTTAATCAGTTTAATCCTTTTCCACTATATACTACCATTTTTTCCTCCAATAAATATTATGAATTTAAAATAAAAATCCCATTTTTTTTTTTTTTTTTTTAAGGAATTAATTTAAAACGAAAAATAAAAAATTGATATACTATAAAAAAATATATATATACATAAACATAACAATTTATTTATCTTGCATTACCATTTGATTTTCAATAATATAATTAAAAAAAAAAAAAAAAAAAAAAATCTCCTTTAAATGAATTTATTAAATAAAAAATAAATAGTGAAATAACCGTTGCTAAGATACGCAGACGATTACAATCAAAGAATTAAATTTATGTAAAATGAAGCATTAAAGCCAATATTTAAAATCGAAAAAACATTAATTTAAAAAATTCAAATTCGAAATTCGAAAAAATCTCGATGAGGTGCACACCTGCAGTGTCCCAGGTACCTATATGCCAAATTTGGAAACTCTGCGATCAATAGTGTGAGAACCAGAACGCATACAGACAGACAGACACAGACACTTCTCTTTATTTATATAGATTACATATCGGATAAAAAGTCCTGTTTGTATAAATTGAAATTTCTGGACTTCAAGTGTATCTCAATTTAGAACAAATGAATTGTAATAAGTCACTGAAATCGCACCTGCTTTTTGGTCATGTCTGCGGCGCTACATATTTATCTTATTAGGTGTAAATTATTTTTCTTAATTTTTGTATTTATAAGCTATACATTCATATACATCTGTACATCAACACTGATTAAAATAAATTAATATTTATTTAAAATTAGAGTTCTGTCTAGTCCTTCACATATGAAATTAATCTTATATTTTTGAAGAGTTCTTTCAGAGAAATTAAATATAAAATTACATCTACCGTAATTTCTCATATATAACCCGCGGCGGAAGATAGCCCGCAACATAAAAAAAAATTTTCATTTAAAAATAACTATAACCAAAAGAGATCCCGCACTAGAAGATACCCCGCACTTCTAAAATCACGTGGTCGGCAATCGCTATTTATAATTTCAATATTAATTACTATTATTTTAATAATAAGTAGGAAAAGATACAAATATTAAACAAATATACAACTAAATATAAATAATAAACAAATTTACAACTAAATATAAATAATAAACAAATAAATTTACTTACCTATAATGAAAAAGCAAATAATCATAACATAGTATTAGTCTTTCTCTATGAACTAGAGTAACTTCTAATGATTAACACCTTTATTCAATTTATAAGAAAATTATAGATTAATAATAAATTTATTTACAAAATTCATACAAATCCATGGAAATCGGATTCTTCCGTATCAGAATTAAAATGTTGCAATATTGTTTGGGACAGTTTGTCTTCATCATCCGTATTATCCTCCTCATAAACTTCCTTTTCACTGTCTTCAATTTCATCGTTATTACTGGTTGTATTCGTTATTACTATCATCGTTACACCAATTACATCGTTATTACTATCGTTGAGACTGGTGTTGATTTTCCCGTTCGCGATAGATAGCCCGCACCGGATGATAGCCTGCAGGCATGAAGCTATAGATATTCTGTTACCATGCCTGCAGGGACATACAAAGTCAGGTTTTTATTATAGATTACCCGCGGATTATATACACGAAATTACGGTAATTAATTATAAATAAAATTTGGGTGTATAACATAGCAAACTTGCAAATGTATTGAAACTTACTTTTAAAAAATCTAGTGTATTTTGACACTGTAAAATAAATAAATAAGGAAATATACATAGGAAGAAAAAACTTTGGCATATAAAGTCTTAAACGTTATTAATGCACGTAATTGTAATTCATGTTTTTAAGTCAGGTTTGTTTAAATTACTATGGAGCAAAATAATCTCATTCAATTTCTCCATTCAAAAGTTTTTTAATTCATGAAAAGAAAAAGAAAAAAAGTTTTTTTTTTTTTTTTTTTTTTTTTTACAGGCTCAAAAATAACTGCAAAACGGGTAATCGACCCGATGCACGACTCCAAAGGATTGTTGATAAAATAAAGCATTCGAAAACTCATTTAAAATTCTTCCAAAATCCGATTACATATAGTACTGCATAACCAACAGGAAAGCTGAGAATTATTTCCGGACGTCTGAATGTTCGCATATTAACAAATAAAAAAAATTAACAGCAAAGGAAATTGGAAGCCAGATAAAGACGTCAGCATTAATATGTAACTTAGAGCAATTTAAAGATCAACCATCTTTAGATATGTAAAGTGACGTTGGTGTGTCCGCGTTTAACATCTGCCCATAAAGCCCATTTTCAGTTTGCAGAGAAAACATCTGAAATAATAAACCAGTTTGTTTAAAGTTATTTTCGGTGATGAAAACAATTTGCATGTTCCTAACTGTATACATTTATATTGGCAATGACTTCCGAATGGAAAAGGACTTATTTTCCAAGTATAAACAAGGAAGGGGCTATAGTTTGGGCTTCTTCTTCTGGAGGTAAGCTGAAAATTGATTTTATAGAAGGATAAAATAGATATGTATAAAATTAACTAAGTCATAAAAAAACTGTTTGTTGAACACGGGTGGAAAAACCTGCTGGTCTTAATTGTATTTTCCAACAAGACATTAATACATTCTGCGAAGAACACAAAATGTTTGAAAATATTTCCATACTGAATGGTCCGGTCATTGTTCTGAGCTTAAACCCCATGAAGAATATTTGAAATACAGCGAAAACCTCTCTATAAGAAAGTAACTCACTGTGCCATAGAAAATTAGCCCATTGAGAGGTGGCCGTTTTTATAGAGGTCATTTTGAAAATTGTGATCACAAAATTGATATAGTATCTGTCTGTACGCTGTAGGGTGTCAATTTGTTGGTCTGTGTACACGATATCTCAAGAATAAAGGTGTCGTAAAGAGATCGAACCAAAGAGTCTTGTGGATTTGCAACAGTTTAATTTTAAAACTTCGTAAGTTATTCGAAATTTTCGTTTTTCTTAATATTGAAGAATAGGGAAACAATTTCGCTTAAACATATATTAAAAGGAATATTTTTATCGAAAAGATATTAGCTTTAAAATATCGTTTATGATGTTGGTATGAGCATCATTAAAATTGAACATTCTTCTTTGAAAATTTCTTGTCATTCGAAATTTACGAATTTTTTAATATGGCTGAAGAAGACAAAATTTCGCACAAATGTCCTTTTTGAAGGATATTTTCATCGCAAAGATGTCAAACCACTTTCAAAATATCATTTAGAATACTCTCATGAACATCATTCACTATGAAATTTTTACTTTGAAAAATTCCTAAGTTATTCGAAATTTGCGATTTTCTTAACAGGGTAGAATAGGACAAAATTTTGCATATACATCTATTAATAATATTTTCATTGTAAAGATGTCAGACCACTTTAAAATATTATTTATTGCACTGGCTTGAACATAATCGACTATGAATATTCTAATATTAACCCGATTAGGTTGCCGTGGGTCATTTGGAAACCCGAGCCATTTTTCTTCTCTCATCCTTCAGAATCCATGTATAGAAGAAATACCTATACACCCCGCGACAAAAATATAAGTACAAAACGTTTTTTCTTTGATTTTTCATAAAATAACATTATCTAAATTGTGCTTATCATTTATTATCATAAAATAACACTTCCCGGACTAATTTTTGTTTTAAGACTAATGTAGAAGAGTTTTAAAACTAAAATTTTTTTTAATTTAAGACTATACTCCGCGACAAAAAGATAGGAACAAAGGATTTTTTAAATTTTTCATTAAATAACATTATCTAAATTGTGCTGATCATTTATTATCATAATAAAATATTATATCAAAAACATATTAAATATTTGAATCATATTCAAAATATTCATATTCAAAATAATCATGTTCAAAAATTTAAAAAAAAAAAACCTTTTGTTCCTATCTTTTTGTCGCGGTGTGAAGTTTAAAAAAAAAAAAAAAAAAAAAAAAAAAAAAAATTGTGATAAAATTTTTCTAAATTAGTCTTAAAACAAAAATTAGACAGGGAAATAGTGTTATTTTATGATAATAAATAAGCACAATTTAGATAATGTTATTTATGAAAAGTCAAAGAAAAAACCCTTTGTACCTATCTTTTTGTCGCGGGGTGTATATCGTGCCCATGATTTTTTTTTTTTCGTAAAAATACCATTCTTAAACATTATTTTGCAATTTGAATTTTTCAAATGTCTCAATTTGTTCAAAAGTTATAAATTTTTAGTAAATGCCTGCGTTTTATAGAAATGGGCGTATTTCTGATGAAAAATAAAATATATGTGTTTAAATTTCTTTTGCAATATTCATTGTCTGCACTTAAATTAAAAGTATTCAAGAGCGTTCAAGAATTTTATCACTTTTTTTATTTTCTTTAAAAATTACGTGTTCTGACATTGCGCGGGTCTTCAGCGACCCATGATAAACTGACAAGGTGCCGAAAAATACGATAACCTGATCGGGTTAACGTCATAATTTATTCGAAATTTTGAAGTTCTTAAAAAAAAAAAAAAGTAGCAGAATAAAGCAATATTTCATATAAACTTGCATTATGGTATTCATTTAATTTGAAAATAGTAAGGAATTGCATGAAAACTAAATTACGAAACTGACCCTAATAAAGTTAACAAATTAGGATAAGGTACTTGTATCAAATTGAAACGGTGGGTAACCTACAATTTAAGACATTTCAGTCTGCGACCGTGTCGAGCGATCTGCGAAATTTCTCTTAACGGTCCTCTTCATTTACTGTCGCCGGAAGCCCGAGCCAATGTTATTCTATGGGGAAATTTTCTTTACAAATAACTTATTGACTAATACATATTTTTAAATTCTGTTTTCACATTCAGAAAATTCCCAACTGTTAAATTAACGGACCTTTTTTAAAAATGTATTTTTTTTTTTTATTTTTAATATTTTATTTTGAGATTGCAAAATGAAAAAAAAAAATCACTTATTGAAAATTCGTATTTTGCAGCTTCAAAATAAAATATAAAAGATTAAAAATATATATTTTTTAAAAAGGTCCGTCAATTTAACAGCTGGGAATTTTCAGAATGTGAAAACAGAATTTAAAAATATGTATTCGTTAATAAGTTATTTGTAAAGAAAAAAAAAAAAAAAAAAAAAACGTATAATAACATTAGCTTCGGCTTCCGGCGGCGGTGTGTAGTAGAAATTTATGAGAACAAATGTATGATGGGGAAACTGAGCAGATTCCACCTATGCAAACTGGTTTATTTAAGAATAGTTTGACTTTTAGTTTCAAGTGTAGCATGAGCTTTATGGAAGGATTGTTTTCCTAATCCAGGGCCAATTGAAAAATACTTGTGAGTATACTGTATTGAATTCAGACAGAAAATATGAATGGTAACTTAAGCTTGCGTATACAATATCCATTCTTATTTCTTACCGATTGCATGAATATGATAATACGCAACTTCATAGCAATCATTCTATCTTGTGTAAATAACAACAATAATAAAAAGTCACGATGAGAAAGTAGTTACATCGTGCAAAATCATTCATTTTACACAAAGAAAACTGATATCAATTTAAAAATAAAACTTTTGAGTTACATAACACTCGAATGATAATTTGATAGTTCGTATCGTTCCTATTTAGTGTGGACAGAAGCAAGGAGGCAGTTTAGAAAAGCCAAATTTGAATGTAATGAGGACGAACGTTCCAAATCGAAATATAATATGTAATTTGACAGAATAGTTACATAACAATGAGAAAAGAATCTATAACACTCATTCGGCAAAGATGATTATCGGTATTTAATCATTAGATGTGGCAACACTTGGCAGTTTAAAACTTTCAATGCGTAATATTTAAGCAAACGAAAGCATTTTTTTCTTTTTAAATTATTTGAGTGGGAGAAAAAAAAAAAAAAAAAAAGTACACCCCTGCCCTCCGAAGGCGGAGGATGCGTGTTTCTAATTGAATGCGGGAATAAAAAATAGCTCAAATTTCATAAATTGTTTAAGGCAGGCAATTAAAAAATATTTACAAATTGCAATATTAAGAAGAAAAAAAAACTGATTAGGATAACGAAACTGCAAGCAATTATACATAAACAAGTTTAAACGTGGCTTTATTTTTTTTTTTTTTTTAAGTCTTTGGCAGAATTTAATTTAGTACGACAGGACTAATTTATATGTTGCAATCTATATCTTAAAAAATAATAAATAAATAAAATAAATTAGCCACCCTGGCTCGACATTTCTCACATAATAACCGTTAGCAAGGTCACCGTATCTGCAAACGTAATGTTTATTATGTGAGAAATGTCGGGCTGGTTATCAGTCAGGGTACCTCCAGTTGGAGAGCATCTGCACGTTAAGCGGAGGGCCTGGGTTCAATTTCCGGCTCTGATATTTTTCACTTATAATAAAAATTGATCTAATACTCCAAACTACTTAAAGGGAATTTTCCCGGTTGATGAGTTTATCAATAAAATTTCTAAATATTTTAAGGTAGTTTAAGAAATTAAATGGTAAAATTGGATATTGGCAGGTATCCTCGCTGTCTGAAAGAAATAGTCCTGTCGTACTAATAAAAAAAAAAAAAAAAAAAAAAAATCAAATTTTGAATTTATTTTTCTGTGAAATCTGTAATTTTCATTTGGAAGAACGCTTGTTCGCAAATAATAAAATGTCAACTCAGGGCTGGTCGTAAGTTTAAATATTTTTTCCGTATAAAAACACTAATTTTTCAACCGAACTTATATATTTTTAGATTGTACACTCATTATTTATAGCCAAATTTTATTTTCTAAATCTGTTTTTGAAAGTTCTCGATTTCTTTTTTTTTTTTTTTTTTTTAATTCCATTTCAAGAAACACGTGACTTGCCTAACATGAGCTGGTAGATTGATAGGTCGCAATTTTTTTTTATTTCAATACAAAATGGTCCGGGAAAAAATACATTTTTAAAAGTATTCAGAGTTAATTTCAAAACTTTATTGCTAAGTTTTAATTTTGTCAATCGGTTAAAAAATGTTACAAAATAAATTAAAATTAAAAACGACGTAAGTTATCTAACATGTGTTGGAAGTTTGATGATTAACGTCTCGCAAATTTAAAAATATCATTATAAAGTAGAGGTCTGCACGGTCCCGGCTTGGCCCAAGGCCCGTATACACGGCCAGGCGAAATAAGGAAGAATTTTCAAATGGGCCTGCAGAACGAAGATGAAATTCTAAACGGGCCAGGGCAGTAAAACAAATTTCCTCTCGGACCAAACCGGGTGCAGGGGTTGATCCAGCTTTTAATTTTTAGGGCCCATTTTCGTGAAAAACAAATTATTTTTGTGGAATTTTTATTTATTTTGTAAAAATCTAAATATTTTTGTGAAAAAAAGAATTGTCGCTAGAAACCTTTTTATTTTAGCAGTTACTCTATCTAATGTTTAATATCAAGTTAATAGCATTTTATTAAACAAGTATACACTTATTAAAAATGAAACTGTAAACATGGAGAAAATTTGCAAAAGTATTTTTATAAAACAAAATTTTGTGAAAGGAATGTTTTTATAAATCGGAATTTTGTGAAGGGACCCATTTTCTGAATTTGAATTTTGTGAAGGGGCCCATTTTAAAGATTTGAATTTTGTGAAGGGGCAGCAAAAGGGTCCCAATTTTCGTCTCGATCGACCCCTGGGATGGCAACGCAGAAATTATTTTAATGATTATTTTATTGCTATTAAGAGCTTTTTATTTTCATATTTTAATTAAAAGAAAACTATTCGAAAATCTGACTTCGAAGTATTGTGTTGTCACCTGGTTCTGAGCTACTGTGAAAAGTTTCAAATGTATTGTTAGTAGGGAAGTTAGTTAAAAATAGATTGCAAGATTTGTACCGGACGAACAAACAAACAAGAATCGAAGTTAATAAAAACATGGTAAAATATCCCTCAAAATGGACGTTTATGCGAAATTTTGCCCTATTCTGCCATGTTAAGAAATTCGTTAATTTTAAATAACTTACGAAGCTTTCAAATTTTAATTTTTATAGTTATTTATGTTTATGCCACAACTATAACTCCTATTTTAAAGCTATTCTGATATCTATAGAATAAGTGTTTCTTTTGATGTACACTGGTGGACAAAATCAAAGCAACAACCTGTTCTCTCGTTCACTTCTTTTGCACATAATTTTTAAACAAACTTATGAACATAAAATTTGGATGGCCTGTTCGTTATAATATTATTAACCGAATTGTATGCAATTTTAGCATAAGAATAATTTTTAAGCTAATCATTTTTCTCTCAAAAGTAAGCTTTGGAAAAAATGAAAAATAATTTTAAGAAAGAACACTTAATGAAAAGTGGTGTTAAGGATGCATTAGAGATAGGTAAAGACACACATGCTTTGAAATGTTACACTAAATCTCAATTTTTCTTTCGCTATTAACTTTTCTTTTACTTTTATAATGGACTTTTTAAAAAATATACAATAATTTGGAAAATATGAGCATCACCAGAATAATAAAACTCTCAATAAATAGTTTTATAATGAACATCTTATTCAATTTTCATGTTTGTATGTATATATATAATATATTTAAGCTATTCACATGCGAAAAAAAAAAATAAATAAATAAATAAACAGAAAAGTGAATACAGGTAGAAAGATTTGGTTGTAATCTAACATATGGATGCATGTGCGTCTTCAACTATCTGTAAGGCATCCTTATGACCATTTTTCATTAAGTGTTCTTTCCAAAAATTACTGAAATTTTTCATTTTTTCCAAAGCTTACTTTTGAGAGAAAAATGAATATTTATTAGCTTGAAAATTATTTTTATGCTAGATTTATGTAAAATTCGGTTAATAATATGATAACGAACAGCAGGGTTTAACCTGGCAAGAAAATTACTTTAGCATTTTAGCGAAAATAGGCAAGCACTATTTTAGCTTTTTCAAAAATTAATTCTTTGGATACCATTAATTTCTTTTACTTACAAGGAATATCACCCAAGTGTCCGGCTCGGATTTCAATGAGAGAGAGGCGTTTCTTTTCTAGAGGTGTTTCTTTCATATTTGATATGCTATCAAATTTTACTCAAAAATATGCGAAAAATTTGTATTTATACAGCAAGTGAATACTCAAATGAATAATTCAGTTGAAATAATTTTCAGTACTACTATAAATTTTCATTTGTAACTTAAACATGAAAGCGCAAAATCATTTTGCTAAATCATTTAGTATTTTTAAGTCACACCCAAAGGCGGAGCTTACTGTTGATATGTGGTTTATGTGGTTTTTAACATTTTAAAAATTCAATAAATAGAGAAAACATAGATGATAGTAAAAATTTCTGTGATCAAAAATATTTGGTACATGCCCTCTATCAGAAATTAAAGTTTCATTAAAATCACAGCCAGACACGATGTTTCTTGTTAGCTTTGTTATCCTCAGTTTTGTTTTCTATTCCTTTTGATCATTGATGATTTTAACCAAGCATCCATATTTGTGACTTTAAAAATACGAATCAGGGAAACTGTGTTTTGATTTTAACAATAGAAAAAGAGGTACTCATATCATACGTGTAAAATGAAAAAGCAATTTAAAAATTAAATAAAGTGTAGTGGTAGATAATCGTGAAATACTAGTGCTAAGAATGCTTCTATGAAGCAAATTCTGAATTCTGACATACTTTTAAATATTTTTGCATAAAATTCAATCATTAAAAATTAAAAATAAATCCAAATTACTATATAAATCATGATTCCCAAAAATTTCAGTTCTTTCGTAGTTTTTGCCTGCAAATATTACAAAAAAAAAAAAAAGAGTTATTATACAGAGATATTTTATATAGTTATCCAGTTTTAGCTTTTTAGCGAAATTCTGACCATGTTTTAGCAAAATACGATACCTTTTAGCAAAATGCTAAAAAAAAACTAATGGCAGTTTAAACCCTGACGAACAGGCCACCCAAATTTTATGTTGATATGTTTATTTGTTTAAAAATAATGTGTAAAAGAAGAAAATGAGAAAACAGGGTGTTGGTTTAATTTTGTCCACCAGTGTACGTTTAAGTGAAAATTTGCCCCTCCTATGTTAAGAAAATCGTAAATTCCTAATAACTTACGAAGGTTTAAAATTAGAATTTTGAAAATTAATGGGGTTATTGCCAGCGTCGTAAGTAATATTTTAAAATCGGTCTGACCTCGTTACGACCATTAGTTCTTGAAATATCGTGTACACAGATTAACAAACTAAAACCCTACAGACGGACACCTCATAAATTTTGTTATTGTCGGATTCCTCATATCGAAAAATGTTAAAAATACGGGGGGAAAAAAAAAGTCGAAAATTTTCATGATCACCTAAGTTTCCCCATACATATAGTATGATAGCTCGAGAAATGAAGGGAAACCTAAGCATACCTATAGTATCATAGGGAATAAAAAATAGCATTCATTATTCATATGCACAAAAACATGTTTTCTATAAATTGAGATGATTAACAAAAATTTGTTTATAGGGGGACACAAATTTTCGTATACATTAAGGGATATAATTGACAGTTGCTGGAAGGAAAATTTAAATTGTGTTACGCAATTTTTTTAATTTTTTCAACAAAATTAAAGGCGATTTGACTTAGATTCGTTTTCTGTCTATTTGTCCGCTCTTTAATTTCCATAAATATTTTTAGTTAGACTGCCATGAAATTTATATTTGTTATTAAAGTTTACAATGGCATATTCTTTATTTAAATAGAAATATCGCACTCAATTTGTCATTTGTGTACAGGGATTCACAAAATATATTTGCAATTGATTGGTTAACAGGGCCTTACAAATTTTAGATACATTGAGATATAAATGAAAATTGCTGAATGTAAAGTTTTAGTGTAATGAGTAATTCTTAGTGCATTATATCGCCTATATACAAATCTTAAACTATATAGAGGGTTATACAAAAGCAATCTTTTCTAATATGTTTTGTTTAGAAATAAAGCTATAAAGATGCTTCAATGCGAGATTGCTTCCTTCATAGTTGAAATTCATTTTTGTAGATTTGATGCTTTTAGATAATGTACGCTACTAAGCAAAAGTATTATATCGTATGGTTTTTCTTTAAAAATAAAACTATAAAAGTTATTTTTATAGTTTCCTTCCTCCGTAATAATAATTAAAAGAAAAAAAAAAATGTACTTTTAAAGAATCATCACAAATGTAAAATATATTCAGTGATTATAAATTTTCGCTTTTTTTTTTTTTTTTTTTTTTTTTCTTTTAACTACTACTATTTTTAAACAATCTGTCCTATTTAATCTCAAATAATTGCTATAAAAATACGACTAAGGTTTTCGTATATAAATAGTGGTAGAAGAAAACAATTTCGTACATGTATAGTGAATGTTAAACGATGTAATGGGCTAACTGGAAAGTGTTAATAGTCTATGCGAATCGTATGATTTTTCTTTCTTGTTTTAGAAAACTTTTTTTTAATTTAGTGAAAACCAATAAAACTGGATTCTCTCTTTCACACGTACGCAACAAAAGGGGGAGGGGGGGGGGGGTATCTGTTATCAATTGATATTAAAAACAAATAACTGTAGGAAATTCAAATTTGGTATTTTGAAGTTCGTATTAGGTTGCTACTTGAAAAAATTTATCAAGATTGGCAAGTTTAAAGGCAAATTAATAAGTCTTGATTTTTCTTCTTTTTTTAAATAAATGTAGACACTATTATTGAACGGGGGATTTCGGCCCCTCACACTCACACAGAGAATTATGTGTAAAATAAAACTGTTCCTAAAGCTATTTTAGATTATTTTTAAAGTAGATTGAATTGTATTACCTTTCCTTCTTGGTCTTACGACTTAAACTGCAATTTATCTCTATAGTGTTGAAATGCAGGGTAACAAAGTTGTGTGAGTGACATACCAGAATATTTTTACTAGTAAAATCCTGCCTCCTTTTTTTTTTTTTTTAACCTGTGGAAAAACTCCGTTTACATCTCAAGGTTTATTGGTTAGCATTGTTTCATACAACAAATGTACTTCACTGTATATTTATAATTTATTACGAGAAGGTTGGCGTTAAATATTTGTTCATGTTAACCAGTAGGTGGTACTTGTACAGAATAATGTAAAAAAAAAAAAAGTCTTGGTGGCTGCAACATTCTTAGTTTATTTTTATTTATTTATTTTGAGGAAGAAAATGCACATTTATCTCATGAATCATCTTACCCACTAATATACATTCTTCTTCATATCGACAGCTAAATAAACACTGTAAAAATATCTAATCCTTTTTGTGATTTACAGCTAGAAAAATCGAGAATCATCTCGTATCGCGTTACGATTCACTTCCTATCTTCTATTCAAATTGTAACATTCAAATGCCGCTTTCTCAATCTCAGCTTGTGTGGTCGAAGTCTTATATTCTCAATTAAGCCGATCTTTACGAACATGCAACCGGATCGGTATAATAAATCATAAACTTCTGATTCTTAAATGGCAAGAAAACAAAATCGAAAACAGTAAAACCGAAGTTAAAAATTTAACACCGAAAACTAAAAATATAAAATTTAAGCATAAAGTATTAATGCAATAAACACTAAAAAAAGTAGGTTGCTCTTGCGGATAGCATGACCAGCAAGCGTAAAACAAAGAATGACGTTCGAAGGTCAAAAGAAAAGAACATTAATCGCCATCCTTTTCAAAATTCTTTTCGGGCTGGAGAACGAAATCTCGCGTAACATTCTTCAAAATGAATGTATCAGATGTCGAATATCAAGAATAAGAAGGGGATCATTATATATCATTATTAATATGCTTGTGATGTTTAACGATAGCTTGAGATGACCGGAAGTTATAAAACTATATGCTTATTTGGTGAATGTTCTGTCTTTGCAATTTCTTTTAGTGCAAGGTGTCAAAGAACCGATTTGCACACCGGGGGTCACCCAGTACTTTCAACTATAGGATCCCCCCCCCCCCATCAACTTACTTCTTTTTTTTTTTTTTTACTTTAAAAGCTTGAAGATGCTAATAAATATGCCATAATAATAAATAGTCTATAAATATCTCTCTTCCCATCCCAACCTCAAATTACTAGCAAATCCCGCGTTTCAAATTCAGAGCGTTATAGAGAAATTCAAATTTTGAAATAAAAAACAGCCTCTTATTTAAAAAAAAAAAAAAAAAAAAAATCACTGGTCCCTACTTTACCCCCTCAAGATTTTTTTTTTTTTTTTTTTAACAATAACATTTTCGAGGAAAGTAATACTGTAATTATAATTTTCTGGGTTTGGGGTATTATTAGGATATCATCGTGATTCATGCTGAAATGCTTTGACGGGGGAATCGTTCCGAAGTTTAGTCCTTTTTGTAAGAATGCGCAACTTAAAAAATTAATTCTGCCTCCCAAACAACGCTGCCGCGCAACTGGATGAAAGATTCTGTTCTCTATGATGGTAGACGGGTCGGGCAACACTGGATTCGAATCTAGATCACGTTCGTCAGCTTGACCATTCGAAGCTTTCTAGTGGTTTCTCCGCAACTTGGCGGTCTAAAACATCATAGAAAGAATTTTTTCATATGTAGAATAAAAATTTTGAAAATACTGAAAGGTCTGACCCGGAGATTGATCCTGTAGAGAATGATCAGGGGATCCCTACAGTGCCCTCTGGAACTCTAGATTGTACTCTTTGAACTAATTTGTTCTTTTATTTTGCTGTAATTTCATGCAATATATAATACAACAAAAGGGTCAATGACACAATCGTAAATATTTTTTTCAGAAAGGGTAAAAATTATCTTCACTAATTATGTATAATTATTTATTTATTAGTCTAAGGATTTATATTGTTTTCTTTTACTTAAAATGAATTTTTTGTTTTAAAAAAAATGAAGATTCGTTCTAAGCAGTTTTTAATGTCAATTTTGTATTTATTTAGGCACCAGCTGGCCTGTAGCCGCCTTTCTGCTCATCAATGCAGCCCTTGGAGCCGGAGTACTTAACTATCCGTTCGCATACGATAAAGCTGGCGGAGTATATTTTGCCGCCTTTTTACAAATAGTAAGTTTATGATGTAGTTTATATTTTACTCAATTTCCTGAAATTTTCATTCAATTTATCTTCTAGAAATTAATTTGCATATATATATATTTTTTTTTTTTTTTTTTTTCTCCTGTGGTAAGCTTTTTCGAAACATTTTATTATTTTTAATCCTTTAACACTAACGTTTTCTTTTAAAAATTATTAAAATGTCTAATTTCAAAAGTATCTATTAGATCATAAATATAAAAGAAGACTTGGCATTTTGATTTTCGAGAATTTTTTTTTTATTTGAAGCATCTATATGTTAACCTGATTAAATTACAAAGTTATTTATTAAATTAAATATTTTAAGTAAACATTATAAATTGTAAAAGCTGTCAACAGTTGTTACAGGTTTACAATACCACAGTCATTCTTCATCTAAAAAAGTTAAACACGAGTGAATCATCAAAATAGCAAGTTGCACTCGCCCCTGTTAAGAAATTTTAAGTTACTTTTGCATTTGGCTCAGCTGAAATATCATTTATTAATTTTCGGAGTAGTGCTGTTATCTACTTAACAGAAAAAGAACAAAAGTTTAGAAATAGATTTAAACAAGGGAAAAATATTTTTAAACTGTTGCTTAAAAAAATGTTAAATGATGTCAAATGTTTGTTTCGGTGCGAAAGCAATTGAACGTTAAAGGGTTGTTGGGTAGGGGTCATCAAGGGTTGTTGTATTGTGTGCAAAAAAAAAATTCCTTCTAAATATGTATTTTATGAAAGTAAAATTCCAGCCCCAAGGGTTTGGTCACGATGCATTAAACTATTTATGTAACTAATAAATAAGTTAGTCCCTATAATAATACAGGCGACGGATCAGCAGTCATCTTTTTGCCTCTGAAAATGCCTGCTTTCCCCGCTTGGTGCATTTGTCGCAGCTAATTTCATCTCGTAGGATCTGAAGGAAGAAATAAACATTTTATATTCTGTATTCTGTCCTGGAGTAATTTGAGCAAATTATTGCTAAACGATTTCTTACATAGCATTTTGTTAAGCTAAATATATTATTATTTGGTAACTCCAAAAGTAACACATTATGACCGGAACAGTAGCTTGAGCTTAATAATTTACGGACTCAACCCTAAGGGGGGGGGGGGGGGGGGGATGGGATATCTGATGCACCAGTTTGTATATATAAAAGTCTGAAATTAAATAGCTGAATTTATCACGTAGTCACATTTTTAGTTTAGGCTATGGATTCTAACATTTTTAATTCTTTGCAAACAACGGAATATTTAACTAAATTGTTAATTATTTTATTTTTTCTGTTTCAGATTATGATGGTAATATTAATCAGTACCATGCTCGTCCTTGTTCATTGTGCCGATTTGAATGGTGATAATACATACCACGATGTCCTGATGTCCATGTGTGGTCGAAGGGCCCAGCAATGTGCAGCCGTATCCATTTTACTCACATGTTACGGGATATGTATCACTTTCTTAATAATTATAGGAGATCAATATGATCGGTGTAAGTTTTATACATTTTAAAATGTATGTGTGTATATAGGGTATCTGCACCAGTAATTGGACACTTTAAGGATATTATTTCTGTTTTTACTTTCGTCTATATACATAAAAAGAAAATATTAGATTCGGGAAATTTTTCTATGCATTTACAGGTTTTGGGATGTCCTGAAAACGATTTAACCGTTTTTACAAAATATCTCTGTGTGTGTGTGTGTGTCTATCAATCAACTAAGAAAAATATTTGTACTAGGAGTATTGCTTCTTCCTTAAGTTGGGGGGGGGGGGCAAATTCTCAATATGTGTATCATTTAGAAAGAACGCATCAATATCTTTAAAATCATTGATCTGTAATAATTTTAAATAAAGTCATCGATTATTTATTTTAACAAAAAAAAAAAAAAAAAAAAAAAAAAAAAGACATCTTCTGTATAGCTTTAAAATTGAATTTCTTTGGGCATTTAATGTTGTACTTCCCTAATGAAAATCGTGTGCGTTCATCATGGGAAAATAATTTAATTGGATAATAAATTGAATAAATAATATGTACTACGTGAATTTGTATATTAAATATAGAAGAAAATTCCATGGTGGCCAGGCCACAACATACTAGTTTTATTAATATTCTTAATGTTAGAGGCTGTCGCTATAATCAGTGTTCGATACCCCAAGTAACTTTTTATGGACATGACTATACTAAGAAAAATGCTAATCGAATCATTTTTATACTCAAAATTAATTTTCTAGATAGCTCAAAATGTGTCATTAGTGAACACTTAAAAATCCAATAACGAGCACCTTTTGAGTTTTTTTTTTTTTTTTTTAGCAAACTGATTGAAAATCTAACAAACAATTATTATTATTATTATTAATGCGTTAAAAAAAAAGTGAAATATATAAACTTGTATCACAAATTGAAAACAAATTATCTCCTGAAATCTTTAATGACTTCAATAACACATATTTATTTTAAAATGACTTTTAATTTGTTTCTGACATTGTAATCACTTCTTTGTGTGATAATTCACTTCCAAAAAATGCAAATCTACTTCCCCCCCCCCCCAAAAAAAAAAAAAAAAAATTTGTTATATCGAAGCATTCCTATTTGATTTTGAATGAAATGAATGGATAGTCATTCCCATATTCGGAATCGGGGAAAATACTGATCTTTGGCCACTACTGGATTTGGCGTTAAATGATCAGTTTTTGATAAGGCCACCATGTCAAGCATGGTGAAATTTTTTGTACCAGTAGTAGGTACCAGTTATAATATTATGTTAATGCAAAATTAAAAATTTAGCACAATAAATGAATTCTGGATACGTATTTTAGTCACAAGAAAGCATAGAGAAAAAGGTTGAAATAACAGAAATAGCAATTTTTTTCATTTGGACTAGTATTATTCTAAAGCTGATGTCTGGAAATATTTTTAGTTCTAGACATTGATAATATATAGGATTGTAACACCAACCCTGAACGCTGCTCGAACCTATGCATGAAGTATAAATTATATACCTGAGAATATTCCTCGTATTTCAGCGAAAGTTTTTCCCCGAAAGCGAAGAGAACCAGTAACAAATTAAACAAAGAAATGTTTGAGAAAAACATGCTATTAAAAATGCTTGAAATTCATTGTGGCTGTAGCACGCTCTATTATGAGGTTTGTTTTAATTATCTGCGTTCATTTCTAGGAAAATAGAAGATATATGAAAAATTTCATACTTGTTTTGTTTATGACATGCAGCATTTACAAACGAATGCAAAGTCATTTTTAGAAAATTTGAGGTCCAGCATTAGGTATAATATATATCATTTAGATTTAGAATATAAAAATATTAAATATCTGAAGGAATATTAAATATCTAAAGGAATATTTTTTATTTATTTTTTTAATTTGTGCAAGTATTAACAATTTCATTTGCATATAATGCATTGAGTTACTCTTAAATAATATAGTGTGTCACTCACACCACTTTCTCTTACCCTGAAATTTAATACTATAAATACAGGTTGCAGATTAAGAGGTAAGATAACGAGTACTGTTATGTAAACCTGTGTTCAACAATTCAAATTAGGCTTCGGAAGAGTTTTATATGATGATGAGTTCTGTGTGATGGGGGGGGGGGGGGTTACCACCCCCCTCAACCCCCCGTTTCATTAATGCATCTACATTTATATAGAATTTAATTCGGTTATTTAAAAAATATTTCTGATTTTTAAAAAATAATTTATCAAAATTATTTTAAAAAATTATCTTTTATGATAATGCAGATGATTTCCATATTAGAGAAGTTGTATAATACTATATATATATATATATATATATATATATATATATTTGTTAAATGAAAAAAAGGTAACTCTATTTTAAATTATCGCAGATCGATGGTTCAACCATTCGTTTTAAAGGTATTGGCGAGCTCTTTTCAAAGATACCCATCATGAAAATTTACTCCCCTCGAGGGGGGAGGCGAGGCTCCTACATACACAATTTTTTTTTCCCAGTTGTGACTACCTCTATTATACAAGATATATATATTCGTTTCATTTGTTTAGTGCAGTCTATAGATGTTAAACTCTACATACCTGCAATTTCCCCCCATAGACGTAATGTATTTGAATACTTTTGAGTGTCCCTGTACACGAACCATTTGCTTCATCTGAACGAAAAGCTTACTGTAGCATCCCTGTATGATACACATTTAGAATACAGAGTTTGGAATTTCTGCTACTATTTGTTATTGAGATATGCTGATAAGACACACAGACCATTCGATAAAAACATGATTTTCGTATTGAGGGGACCTCAGAACATGTAAATATAACAAGAACTCACGTTCGAAAATTTGACCCTAAAACAATACTTTCTCGACCCTATGGGTAAGAGAAAGTAAAAAAAAAAATGGATGGGAGGGGGAAGGTTAAATATTGTGAAAATTGAAATATATCATCGATAGAATGAATTAAATATCAGTTGCTCATTTAAAAAAAAAAAAAAAAAAAAAAAATCTCTAAGGGGTTCTATAAATAGGTTTATTTTCAATCAGTTAACGGTAGTATAACGTACGTACTTATAATTGTAATACTTAAGTTTTAATACTTTAAACGAGTGCAGGCGGAGTTTTTCTTTTTCTTTCTTTTTTTTTTTTTTTTTAATTCATAAACTGTGAAAATTCAGTTTTTTGAATGTATTTTACTTTCCAAGTTTGGGTTAATTCAAATATTTTACGTATTCATTTGAAATTCGAAGCCTTCGCCCGCCTAGCAGTCTATATTTCCAAATGAACGTAATTCCAAATTTTTGTTTGTATATTATTCCGACAAACCATATTTACTGAGTCAAAAGCAGTGGCAAATATCGCGAATAAATGGGCAATAATTAAAAAAATAATAATTATTTAAATGAGTTTTCTTTTTTTTTTTTTTTTTTTTTTTTTTTAAGTTTATTTAGTAACGGAATTCGAATAATGAAATGTAATTTATTTATGAAAATAAAGTTCAGCGCATATGTTAAAATTGTCGCTAGTTTATTGGAAGACGGGATAATAGTATAAATACCGTAAATTTATTACTTTTTTGTTTTTCAAATGCCAATTTAGATGTTTATCTTCGATTTACACGGTGTATTTTTTTTTTTTTTTTAAGTTATATATATATATATATAAATTAAAATAAATCTGCTGTAACACAAGTACAATGTTTATATTAATCTTTTTTTTTTTATAAAATCACGGAAAAAATATACATATATTCTTGCAGTTGTAATGTCATTTTTTCTGTTAAACTTTTTATTATTATTATTTAATCTTTTCAAAACATGAATAAAATTTCATTTTCTTTTTAATACATTGTTCCAGCAACAATGACATAAATTTCGAGAGTTATCTTCAGGAAACTTGGGATTTTATTAAGAATATTTTCGGAAATTCCTCTTTCTAAACAATGAATAATTAAAACGTTCATTAAATACTAAAATTTCAATTTCGACTTTTTTTTTTTTTTCCCGTGTATGATTCTTTTAATTGTGTAAAAATTATAAACTAGTCGGATATTAATGACAAAGTTTATTTCAAAAATAGTTTTTAATTTAATACTGGCGATATATATATATACTGTAATGCCTACCTTTTTTTTCTCTGTGTAGCAAAATGTGCTCTGTGTAGTTATATTTCATTTAATAATCAACACAATTTTAATAAAAAGGAAACGGACAACTTTCATGATAATCGCAGAATCTTATCCATGAACATTACAGTATTAAATGCATCAATTTTTAAAATTTGAGTAATATCGTGCTTAATTTATATGGTTGTCTTAAATTGTTTACTTATAAGGATAATAAATTTGGATATTTCTCCATAACCTCTACCTGTAAAACTGGTTTTTCCTTTAGTGTGATGATGTTGCCAAGATGCTTACTTTTGCTTCTACAATTAATGTAGCGAAACGTTAAATTTCCTAATGTAATGAATGCACAAATTAAAGTGCTAGCATGTTTTCTTTCTACATAATATTCAAATTTTTAATATTTAAAGAATATTTGACAGAATACGCCATATAATAGCAATATTGTGGTTTAAGTTTAATAATAAACTTGGTTGAGATCTTGATATGGGATGTGTACAACATATGCAGTGTCAAACATATATCGATTCATAATTATTTTTTATTTTTATTTATTTATTTTATTATTATTTTTTTTTTTTGGGGTAAGAGCTCAAAATTTTTCGAGTGGGCGCCATTCTGAAATATGGTGTTGTATTAAGTTAGCTAATAAATTCACCCAAGATGTTTCTGAGATTTAAGTCATCTGGTTCGAATTAATTTTAAGTATTTTGGAAGTTATCCCAATGACAAATTTTCAAGTTGTGGTCTTATTTCAAATGGCTGCCATTTTGAAACAAGATGGCGGATAAAGTTGACTACTAGACTTCGTTGGGACCTGATATGGGCTATGTATAGATCGCATTTTAAGTAAATTTGTTTACTTTTTTTTTTTTTTTTTTTTTTTTTTTGGGGGGGGGGGGAGGGGGATTTGAAATTTCCTAGTGGCTGTCACTTGGAAACAAAATGGCGATTGAAATTGGCCAATGAACTCATCTAATTAAGCTATGTAATTGAGATAGTCAATATTCATAATAAAAGCCCAAGTTTCCCGAAACTAACGTTGAAAATATCGTTACACCAAAATAATGTATTAGAAAGTAAAATTTTATGCATGGTTTAAATGCGTGAGTTTTATCGGAATGAAATAATTGAAACAATAATTTAATTTGAAAATTTTGCTTCGCAATGGCAGCAATGTATTGAGATAAATAAAATTTTATCCATGGTTTGCTTGGTTTTGAAAGATTCTTTCATTGATTCAGATAATAAAATAAACATACAGAAATTTATTTTAAAAATTTTATTTCAGCAGTAATTCTGAAAATAATAATAAAATTAAATATGTAAAATTCAACTGCAGCATGAGAAATTTAATAATTATAAATAGACTTGCGATTACAAAATATATTAAAGGATTACGATGTCATTCTTAATTTTTGGAGACGTTTAAACTTCAAAACATATAAATATCATGATGTAAAAAAATGAAGCCATATGTTTTATAAATATTATGTAAACAAATGTTTAGTAATTTGAATTGGCAAAGAGAAATAAATTTGGAAATACATGTGTAAAAATAGAGCGCTAGACGGGACTAGACAGACTAATCTTACAGTAAATAAACAGGTAAAAGAAATTACCAATATTATACTGTACTAGTGTTTCTCTTTAGCAATTTAGTTTAAAAATAAATTAAATAGTTATATAGCCCTATAAATTTATCACATAAGGTATATGCGTAATCTCTAACCACTATAAAATAAATTTTTATTTTTTCACTACTTCTTGGAACTTTGAAGTTTATTTTCTGTAGTGAGGAGACTAATTCCTTTCAAAATTTGTGACTCCTCACAATTATTTCAGTATTAATTATAAAATTTATTTCAGTAACAATTCAGAAAATATAATAAAATTAAATATGTAAAATTCGACTATTAGGGAGACTAATTGCTTTCAAAATGTGTGGCTCTTCTGAATTTTATATTTTGGTTACTATTGAATCTCAATTAATTGAAAATGCTGTTGTATATTAAACATTTTTAAATTTCATGCTTGTGATTTTGCTTACTTAATATATTTTTTTTCTAAAGTACGTAAAGCTGTTAAGTGATATTTGATCAATTTTTATTCAATGTGTGTATTTTTCCTTTTAGTATTCCTTTCATTATTTGAGAAAGATGTATGCAACCACTGGTATTTAGATAGGCATTTTACTATATCTGTGACAGCTATATTTTTCATTCTACCCATGTGTTATTTCCAAAGGCTGGATTTCTTAAGATATGCCAGGTATCTGCTTTTTTTTCTCTCTCTCAATGTATTTAAAGGGTTTTCGTGTTTTTTTTTTTTTTTTTTTTTTTTTTATCAAAACCAAATGCTTATTAAGAGAAAAAACTGTTCCACCCAAATTTTTATTTTTAATACGTTTAAATTGCATACAAGAGATTGTTTTTGAAGCTAGTAGACCGGAAGTGCTGGGTTCGAACCCACTTTGTGCCCGTCAGTATAGCCATTCTCTGTTTTCCGTAATTTTCTCCGAAATTCGCATTAAAACAGACTAAGATCCCTTAGAAAGCCCCCCCCTCCTCCACAGAGAACATCCCACATCTACCTGCAACCCTTGAGGTGTCAATCAGCCTTTTTTTTTTTTTTTTTCTTTTTAACTTACACAAAATATCTCGCAAATACTTGAAGGAAAAAAATCTGACATGGTTCATTTTAATAAAACTGTTTCAATAAAAATAAACCTTTTTGAAAAACTAATAGTTTATATTTTTAATTTTATCTTTGATGGCTAATTGTGCATAGAATTTTTTATTACAATCCTTATATCTATAAACGTATGCATTGGTATTTTTTTCTTCCTTCCCCCCCCCCCCCCCCAAAAAAAAAAAAAAAAAAAAAAAAAAGAAAGAAAAAAGTAACATACTAAAATACAAATTTCCAAAATCTGATTTATTATTTATTGTAATGTAAAATATAAATACTTTAAGCTTTTTTTTTTTTTTTTTTTTTTTTTAGGAGGGGGGGGGGGGTGTTTTAATGCAAATTATATATATTATGCAATTTGAATCAATAGTTTAACATTTGAATCACTATTACAACTGAATGTTCCTCAAAACGGTTAGGCATTATAAGAAACAAATATAGTCTGTAAATTATTTCAGATCATAATATTTTAACATACAAATATTTCATGGTTTCTTCTGAAATGAACTGATATCACGAATTTTATCTTTTATCACCCGAGAATTCAGACATACAGAATGTGGTTTTATATAAAACTTGCGTATATAAAACAAAAATCCTCCTGAGCTTTGGGCCTCAGCAGGTCGTAATCAGGCTCTGGTGATGACGGACACATAGAAAGGATTTATATGCCTGTAAACATTTGCATGCTAATCAATTTAGTTTTTCATGGAAATGTGCGATTTGCTCACGTACAGTGCATTCCATCGATGAAAATTTTTAATTATTATTATTATTTATTTATTTTTACCATGAAAAATCCTCCTTCAAGAATAACTTTCTTGCAAACCGCGTTCAATTCTTCGAAATTTTTGAAATTTTAAAATGTCTACAAACTTATGGATGACACCTGGTATGTGTGTGTATTGACAATATTACAGATGTGAGGTGAGAATGTTCTCAGAGAACGATAATATTCTCTGAAGCTTCAAAATCAGAGAATAATCGAGAATATTCTTTTTATTTTTACATACATAAAAATTTTTCATATTTGACTTGAATTATAATATTTATTCATAATTATTCAGTTTGACATGCATAACTAGAATAAACAAGCCTTATTTCACTATATTCTCTTTACAATTCATAATTTTCAATTAGAGAATATTCTCCGATAAGTTCCACAAAGCAATTTTTCTAAATATTCATGACAAAAAAGCATTTAACAGCAAATAATGAATAACACAGCTAAAATTTTGGTTTAATAATTTTGGCTGATCTTTGTTTTTTGGTGTGCTGACCGAAAATGAAGCCAGTCTTTCTCTATCACATATTTTTGTCAATACAGGGTGTCTACCGACACTTTTTTTTTTTTTTTTTTTTTTACATGATTCTTCCACCTACATAATCGTGTGATAACTTTTATAGTATGTATCCAAGATTAATTAAAATTAATCATGGAAACAATTTCATGTCTACCAACATGAAATTGTGTTGGTAGACACACTGTATTGAAAAAAAATCTATACATGATAAAGAACTGTCTTCCTTTTCAGTTTCAGCACACCAAAAAGCATTTGTAGCAACTAAAATTATCAAATCAAATTTTGCCAATATTAATTTTGTAGATCTGTGTGATTATTCATATTAAAATACAAATTCAAAATTTTTAATGCCTAAATATTTCTATTTATAATTAAACCATCACTAAAACTTGAAATTTAAAGAGAACATTCTCTTTGTATATAAAGATTAAAAAAAAAAGTGTGAAATTAGATTTCTTAAGCAAACCTACAATTCATAATTTTGTACATTATTTTAAATATAATATACATTAAACATATGGTTTATATGTAAGATTTTTAATTAATCAATAACTTGTACTCGATAGTGTGCGCAGTGCATGAAAATTAATTTGCTTGAAAATCTCCTGAATCAAAAAAGTCTGTAGTTTAAAAATAAAATTTTTAATTGTTAGCAAGTTTAAATAAAGTATTTTATGATAAATAATCAAATGTTTTATTCAAATTAAAAACCAAAGTAACAAATAGCTTAAAAATGAAATAAATTTTATTTTGTAATTGGTTACTTGTTGCACAAAATGACAAAATTTAGAATCAAAATTATCAGTCAGTTTCATTTTCCAAGGAAAGATCGGTTAAGCTTAATTGCAGACAACTCATCCTGTTAAAACCCGAATAAACTACGTCAGAAACGCCAAAGAAAAATATTTGAGATGCATACAGCTGTTTCGGTAGCCATAAGCGTACCGTCTTCACTGCGAAAAGAAGACTGCTTTTCTTTTCGCACTGAAGACTGTACGCTTAAGGGTACCGAAACAGCTGGTATGCATCTCAAATATTTTTCTTTGCCGTTTCTGACGTAGTAGTTTATTCGGGTTTTAATATTCTAACGCCAAGTCTCCTGTTATTAACTCATCCTGTTCTTTATCGTCAACATTACTCTAAACTAAATTGTTTTACTTTTTTCTTTGGCTTTTAAAAATTTAAAGTTTTGAGCTCTATGTCAAATTTGACTTTCCACAGGTCAAACGATTTCTTATTGAACGCTGATCAACCCCATATGTTTACTCTTTCAGTAGGTGTTTTATAAATTCATTTTCATCTCATACAGATAAGTGTAAAACACTTTTAAGCAAAAATAATCAGTAAAATTTTTGTTTAAATGTCACATTTTAAAAATAGTGTCTTAAATGAAATTAAAAAAAAAAAAAAAAAAAAAAAAAACTCATTCAGTTATTTGTCACTTTATTATTTGAGTTATGACTGAATTTTATGTTCAATAATTTATAAGATTTTATCTTTTAGCTTTGAAGAGGTTTCTTTTAATACCTCAACTAAATATATTTAATTAGTCTCATTAATTAATGTGCCAACCAAGTCTCTTAGAAATAATCATTTATTTGTCACTCCATTTGTAAAATATAATTATATTGATAATTTTTCATTATATAAATTCTTAATGAGATTTCTGTGGATTTAGATATTTTTAACATGTCTTTTACTGTTTTTAAGGCTAAGTGTTTTGACCTTTTTTATATTCATAACATGTATATGTATATATATATATATATATATATATATATATATATATATATATATATATATATATATTTTTTTTTTTTTTTGGTCTATGTTTGATGTATTGTATTATAGTTTTATTCAAGCAACACTGTAACTGGATGTTTCTCTAGTGTGCTTTTCTTTAGATAAATTATTTTATTAAAAGGAAAGTTTCATAATTTTCTAAACTTTCACATCACATAAATTAATACTTAAAAGGAGCACACATTTCTAAATTACCAATTACTATAACTTCTATTAGAAAATTCTCGACCTTTCTCTTCGAGGGAAAATATCCTCAAGAATATAAACCTTATTTTCAAGAATTTTAAAACTCTAATATTCAGCAAATGTTACTCACAAAACTAAACTTTTCAAACGTTTTGTTAATTGTGTCAAGATATTGCAGAAATTTATTTTGTGTTGCGTACTGTGTGGCTCTCATAAGAACAGCTCTGGGTATGGTTGTAAGAAAGGAAGGGGCAACTTATCAGAGGGAGAACAAGTTTTAAGTGTGGGATGAAGGTTGTCATATTTGGCGTAGTTATCAAAGTTCTTTTCTCCCTTTTTCCCCATTTTTAAAATCTTGTATATGAATTCAGGAAGCATTTTAGCAGTTTTATACAATATACACTAATAACAGCATTTCCACACAGAAAGATTACTTAAAAAAAAAAAAGAATTAGAAATTTTTATTCAGTTAACATTCTCTTGAAATTGAAATCTTTAAATTGTGTTTTCTCAATTTACATTTTTATTTATGAATTCATGAACTTCAAAATGATTAAACTTCTACAAATAATTAATAATGAACTTTATTTTATTTATTTATTTATATATTTAAGATATTTATTGTATGTTTAAAAGAACCTACCTAAATAAATAGAGATGGGTTTTGAAATTTATTGATAAGTTTTTGAGAAAAAAATAAAGTGCAAAACTGGAAAGGGGGGGGGGGAATCCTGATTTTTTTTTTAAACATATATATATTAAGTTATTTCAAAATTCATCCCTTATTCTTTTGGGTAGATTTTATTAAATACCCCCCCCCCCCCAAAAAAAAAAAAAAATAAGAATAAGAATAATTAATAACTTTTCTCTTAAATAGCTGCAGAAATTTAATCATTTTGAAGAGCATGAATTCATGAAAAAATGCAAATTGAGAAAACGCAATTTAAAGATTTCAAATCTCTAAAAAGACATATGAAAAACCATAAGAAATTTTGAATGAATATTTTACAGAACACACCTAATATAGTTCAATTTATAAATATTAAATGGAAACATAAGCTTTTATATGAAACATATTTTAGTGGTGCTGTCGAAGGTGCGAAATCCCTTTAATATAGATATGAAAACAAGAATAATACTGACTTCAATACAATTCCATTAAAAAAGTAAACCATATTGTATATTAACAGAAAAAAAAAAAAAAAAGAGCTTATACAGAATATAATAAAAAGTGTCCTTAACAAACAAACATTAACAAAATTGAATTGTATAAGAAGGTTTAAATTCTTTTGTGGTTTGTGGGTAGTCCTTTGTGGCGAGAAATTCCAGTGTTGGCGCGAAAAGAAAATACCGGACATCCCTAAAATTAAGTCGACTGGTCGGTTACCCTGGCAACTGGACAGTGACTAAACCAGTTCCAGGGTCGTTCTTGTCTTGGTCGTACAGTAACTGCAATAAAAACGCACATAATCTGAACTTTTTTCATGAATACTAAGAGAATTTTTTTTTTCCTTTTTATCTTTTAAGCACTCTTGGTATATTTGCAATGCTATATCCAGTGTTTCTCACAGTATACGAGTACTATAAGCTACCACCTCAAGCTGGCAGAGTCAAAACAATGTAAGTTATTTTCATACATTTAAACATAGAAATCTAAATATAATAAGTATTTTTGTAACTAATAAATTTTAGATTACTTAGCTAATTAAACTTGGGTGCTTGAATTACGTTTTGTAAAATTAACAAAGAATAATTAGTCTTAAACCTTTGCTTGTCCATAATGTATGAATTGAATTTTTAATGTAAATTCATAAATGAAGTCTTGTGGATATCTTTGATATATTGTGAAATTTTTGAATAATTTTTTACCATAATCTAATCATGGGAATTATAAATATTATCACCATTTGTATTTAGAATAACTTATTTCTATTTATTATTATTTTAATGGTTTCTTTTAAAATTTCAAATAAATTGTTAATGATTTTCATTATAAATGAACATTTTGTATACATTCTTAGTTTAATTTTTCTAAAACTTTAACCAAATATAGTATTTTTAGATAATAATATTGCTGGATGAAAATAAATTTTTAGGAATTTTTCAATAACTTTGAGGTCTAGAACACAATATATATTTTTAGAAAGTGTATGTGTGTCTGTGACAAACATTCATTCTGACATGAATTAGTGTCTATCAATATTTTATGCCAATAGCTCAACAGGTGGCACTACTATACAATAATTTTCAAAATTTAAGGGAAGGCTATATCTCGGATTCTATTGTGTGTAATTGAACAAAACTTGAAATGTGAAAAAGCCGTTATTAGACATACGGTTGATTCAACTTGGGTGCATATCGGCCGATAGGGGGCGCTGCTATACTGTAAATTTACCAGAGGATGGGAAGGATGCGGCCTGCACAGTAAAATGTCACTTCCATTGCACGTTTCGTGTAATACCTCTCAGAGATGAAAAAAATCTGCATTCATAATGAAAAAAAAAAATTGAACTTTGTGAATTTGAATAGAAAAATATAGAAAGTTTTGTGATATATATATATATATATATATATATATATATATATATATTAATTCCTTGAAAATAGATAAAATACTCAAATTTATATTAAAAGTGTAATAAATTAGACAGCTCTCTTTTTAAATATATTTTTCAATAATTGTGTAGAAGAAAGTATAATTATAGTACATGGAATATCTTTTTTACAATAAACGAATTTAATATTTTGCTGTTGACTCTTTTATATTTATAAATTCTGCTTTACAGGCCAGATAGTGCTGTTCAAGTTTTTGTTGTCATACCAGTGTTTTCATTTGCATATCAAGTGAGTTTAACAGATTATTTATTCATTTAATGCATGTATAAAAGTAAATTTAAAGAAAAGCATAATCTTTACTATGCATTATGAAGTTTATTTCTTAAATGTAAGGAAAATGTTTAGTTTCAATAACTTTGATAGCAAAGGCAAGTAATTCTAACTTTTGCAAAATTTTAGTCTGTCAAAAAAATTCGGAAAAGGTTGGGAAGGAGAGGGATAATTTATACCTCGTCTAACCTAATACAGAGGCTGTTCGCACATTTTTTAGACTATTTTATTTCGCAGTAAGAAAAAATCGTTTGCATGGAGAATTTTATTTTCACAAGTTATATTTTTGGAAGTTTTATTTATCTTCTGATATTTATAATTTTTGTTTAGATGCAAAAATGCGCTTTTAAAATGGCAGTGGATGGAAGGATAGGTTTCCGCTCTTTCCAAAGACAGTTTTTAGTGAAATCTTTATGAAAAGCATTTATCAGGAGAAAAATGGAAAAATGTTGCAACAGCAGATGAATCTTAGGTCTTTAAGTGGTTGCAATAAAAAAAGGTCAATTTATTATCACAAAAGTGGAGAAAAAAAAATTTGCTACATGGCTTAAAGCATCAAAAGAAAGTTTTTCTAAAGGATTTATGATTGCCACTGGTTTTTCATACAAGCGCAAGATAAAAGCAAAAAAATGTGACAAAAATGTCAAAATCAACTCTAAATACTCTCAAGAACATGTTTTAATTCCAATTTTTAAAAATGAAAATCCAGATCTTTATCCACAATGCTATCAATCCGTTGAACTGTATCAAGACAAAACAAGCAGCCACACATCACAATCTGCAATTGCTTTTCTAGAAAAAAATTGAACAAAAAACGGGAATTAAAATCATACCCTTCACTGACATTCTTGCTAAATCTTCTGATATATCACTGTTGGATTTTTGTGTTTTTCGACTCTTAAAATCAACATTATCCAAACACGACCTACAACGCTTTGTGGACTCAGGAAAGCCGTTCAAGGGGAGTAGAAAAATATACCTCTTCCGATATTATAAAAAGCATTATTATCTTAGAAATTACGATGTAGAATGATAGTTAAGAACAAAGGCTATCAAACTGAACAAATACAACTCTAAATATGAGTGAAATTGCTTCAGTACACTCCATCAAAATCGTCTAAAAAATGTGCGAACAGCCTCTGTATATGTGCTTTCTCTAGACAAATAAGTCTGAACAGAAAATGCTGGTTATATAATTGAAATTAAGTTATTTTTAAATATTTATCATAAGACACAGAAAAGATGTTTGAAATCATAACAGGTGTCAAAAAAAGCCCATTTTTTATTTATTAAGTTTATCAAGCAGTTTATACTACTCTCCTCTCCATCCCTTCTAAAATATTCTCTGAATATTTGCGTGTAAACAGTTAATTTTTTTCCTTGTTAAAAATTATTTAAAATAAGCATAAATATAATCAATCGGTTCTATTGTAATTTAAAGAAAGTTGTCATTTAAATGAAAGCTTGTGCTTATATTAATGTAAATTTCTTTCTATTATAGACTCATGAAATCGTCGTTCCTGTATATGCATGTATGAAAGAAAGAAATATTAAGGCTTTTACAAAAGCTACTTTCCTGGCAATGGCCATTTTATTTGTCATATACTGCATGGCTGGAAGTTTTGGATACATCACATTTGGAAGCTTGATATCTCCTGACATTATGGAACAGTACGATGCTAACGATCCGATAGTTCTTATTGGGATAGGAGCTCTAGTAATCAAAATGATTACTACATATCCTCAATTAGTTCTGTGTGGAAGGTGTGTGAAAATAAGTTCTGCGTATAATGTTTTAAAACTTCTGCATTTTTTTTTTTTTTTTTTTTTAATATGTATGAAAATACTTTGAAACCTTTATGAATGAAGAGATTTGTTTTATGATGAAATAGAAGTAATATTTATCACTCATCTGTCTGAAATTTTTTTGCTGTTACGACCTTTTAATATTTGTTTTGTAACATTTTATCTGAAATTATTTTTGTTAATAAATGTAATTTGTATAAACAAACTACAGTTAAGAGTTAAATTGTAAACACGTGTCATTATTGTAATAAAATTAAAAACACTTTAAAAAACATGTTTAAAAATACATTTATTAAAAAGATACGAGATTTCCAAAGCTTTTCACCTTAGATAAAACAAGGCATCATCAGGTATTTAGTTTTATACACTACAGAGCAGTTATATATATATCATAGTAAAATTTAATCTTAAAATTTAGCAATTAATAGATACAAAACAATAACAACGCAAAATAATAGAACTGATTTTAACTAATAGGAAAGACTGACACAGAATTGTTGTGATACAGATTAAGAACCAATAAGCAGTGGCGCCGGAAGTCAATTAAACTTGGTATGGCAAAAAAAAAAAAAAAATATATATATATATATATCAGCGAAAGAGACCAATTGGAAATTAGTTCTCTCCACCTAGATAGTATTTGGGTTGGTTGGTTGTGTTTTACGTTGCACTAGTGCTTCACAATGGGCAATTATCGACGGTCTAGGACCCCCCGCCCCTCCCTAGAGGTGGTTCAGAGACATGCCGTCACAATTTTGGTCCTCCACGGAAGGGTTGGCTCTCCCACTTCGATGACATTTGGGTTGGTTGGTTGGGTTTTACGTCGCACTAGTGCTGGCAACGGTCTGGGACTCTCCCCTAGAGGTGGTCCGGAGATATGCCATCACAATTTTTAGCAATAACTCTCCTGCTTCGGTGACTCACCAGAGGTATAATTTTGATGGGAACATGGTGGACGTTGCGACTACGACGGATTAGTGTACACGACGGTCTTTGACAGGCTTGAGTACCGAGCCCGTAATCTTCCAATTAAGAGCCCGGCGCTCTACCGACTGGGGCTACAGTGGCCCCGATGGTATGTGAGATTAGATACGATTGACTACGAATAGATCCTAGGTCTGAGAGTCTTACTAAAAATACCTAGCTGATATTTACGGGAGTTTCAGAAAAACATGGAAAACACCGCATGGCTAAGATCGATGTGTGCAATCTGAGTTCGAACCGAGCACCTCCTGTCTGTTAGATTGGAGATTAGAACCAGAACCTCTATGCCACTGACGGGGCTCTCTCTATCTAGAATTTAGACCTTATGCACATAAACAAAATAAAATACTATGACAAGTTCTCAGATTCATTCAATATGTCCGAAGATATTGTTGCGTACTTGGGTGTTCGTAAGTTGTCCGAGAATGAAAGGAGAATGGGTTGCAGAGGCTGGAAACTTTATTTACAGAAAATTTGAGAAGGTTACAATACAAGTCTGTAAACCAAGTATCAACTTCACTTTCACCACTAAACAGAGTTTCAATAATAGCTGTCAACGGCAAATTCACAGTACAAACTCTATCAGAGCATTAACATACAAAATCAACTGCAATCCAAAGAGGCTCAGAGCTTTTTCAGTAGCATTGGCGAAAACTAAACTGAGACTGACTACTGGCGTAAAACAACTTCTTAAATACCCGCGTAGAAAAATGGGTAAAAAGTTCAAAAACTCATCGGACAATTAAGTTATAGCTTTCATATTTGGTATATCGATAAGGATTTTCTCGTTAAGGTCGCCAAAAAAATCGCGGAGTGAAAAGGTCACCATATTTGGCACCAAATCCATTACCATCCTTAATCAGGCTTTTTAACGTGTTTTAAGCGATTTTAAGGCGAAAACAAACTAGAAATGCTCAAAATTAACATTTTATCACCTGATTAAGCCTCTTTGAAGGAATTTACTTAAAAATAACTATGAATTATTTACAAATTCGTAACAATATTTATTGTGTAAAAAAATACGCCTAAAGAGAAGCAAAATGATAGTAGCTTTAACTATATTTTTATTTTAAATCAACAAACTTACATTACTATTCATTGCTTTCAAATAAATGTGTATAAATTGTAAATGGCCCCTTATCACAACTTGCTTCCTTCGAGAGCACTTGAAATTATTCTAGGAACGATCAGGGCACGATTAAGCTTTGAAGCTAGGGGAAGCTCAGTACAATTTCGGGGCCCCCTTTCATTTCAGAAAATCTTGTTTTCCTGTTACATATTGCAATATAAAAATGTTACAGACCAAAAATTAGTGAGTGTTTATAGTCTTTTTTTTTTCTTCATTCATATATCTGGATGGTTTCTACACACAATATTAAAATCATATAACTTTTTAAGAACATTCAGATTTTTGAGGTTAAATAACAGATTTTTCCCAAAATAGTGAGTATTTTATCTTACTTTAGGCAAACTTTCTAAGAAAAAATTCAATCTCATTGTGAAAATCTGAAACCAGAAAATACAAGACCCTGTTTTTGGTCATTTTGGGGCCATCTCTTAAATTTTAGAGGGGAAGCTTGTGCTTCCCGAGCCTTTTGGGTAATCAGGCCCTGGGAACGATATCTTTTTTCTAAATTTTAACGATATTTTCCAGGTTTTTCCTTTTTTTCCCCCAAGAGTAAAGCTATACATTTGGCTAATAAATTATAACCACTCAAAGTATTTGGATATATTGAGGTTATAGCTTGGAAATTGTTGGAAATGTATTTCATTTTGTGTTAAGTGTGTTTCATAAAGAACTAAATTTAATTAAACAATGTGCTGTGTATATAGTTTATTAGATAATATACAGGGCAAAATTTAGCTAAACGTTATTTTATATTGAATATAATTGATTTAAGAGCTTTCCAACATTTTACTAAATCAACAAACACTGCACAGAAAAAAAAAAAAAAAAAAAAAAAACATTAATTTCTCATACTTATACTTTAAACAGAGCATAATTGTCAATATTTTAATTTATTCCGGAGTAATTATAGCCCCGCCTCTATTTCGTACCACTTATTTTTTTTAAATATTTTTTTTTTTTTATTTTATCGAAGTTATATATTGAAGAAAATTTTTCTTTAAATAAAGTGGTGCGAAATAAAGGCGGGGCTAAAGGTACTCCGGAATAAATTTAAATATTGGCAGCTATGACAGAGTATTTTCAATTTTCTATATGATAATTCGTTGTTATGATTCCAAATTGATTTTTGATCATTATGCTATTTTGCTCGCTTAAAAATAAGTAAAAGGGCAAAAAGAAAGAGAATTACGAAGTACAACGATGAGAGAAAGAAAATGATAAAAGCCACCCCGAAAGTTTTAGAGAAAAGTTTTATTTATAGTTCGTTCACATTAAAATTTATGGAAGTAACATTTTCTCCAAAAAATACGAAAGTTGAAATCTTTTTCACTTAAAAAAAATATATATATATATATTTGCCACATCAAATTATAAATTGGTATGGCAATTGCCATACCTGCCATACCGGTTCCGGCGCCACTGGAGACAAAAACAATTTAAATTACTTAAGCCAACATGAATGATAATAATAAAAAAAGGACCATTAAACTTAATGACAGAGAAAACAAATAAATGACCACAGAAATAATTGGATAAAAATGCTTAAAATTAGAAGTAAATACTCATCAGGGTGCATGTACTTCATAAAGCTGTGAAAGCTGCATCGATTTCGTAAAACAATATAGCTAATCATAGCAATTTATATTGTTCCAGCCCCGATCGAAGCAGCAATATATATATATATGTGTGTGTGTGTGTGTGTGTGTGTAACTGCTCTGTAGTATGTAAAACTAAATCCCTGATGATGCCTTGTTTTATCTAAGGCAAAAAGCTTTGGAAGTCTTTTTTTTTTTAATAAATGTATTTTTAAACATGTTTTTTAAAGTGTTTTTAATTTTATTAAAATGTAATTTGAATGACTGGGAAAATACTCGTAAAAGTTTCTCATAATAGAAGTCTTGTATGGGGTTAAAGTTTTACCTGAAATGAATCTGAAAGATGAATTTTAAATCAACCTGGACACAATAATTAAAAAAAAAAAAATCATTTATTTTAAATCATTATTTATGTGAAATATACAAATTCAAACTTTTTGTTACTTTTCACTAATTCAGCAATTAGTATTAATTTTATTTATTATTACTGTTCATTTTATTTGCTTATTAAAAATTGAAGTAATTGTTTTGATACTTTACACTTAAGTTCAGAATTTTTTATTTTGAAAAAAAGTGCTTTCTTGTTCCGATATAATTTGATTTTTCCAAAATCTTTAAAGTGCTGCAATAAAATCATCACATTGTGAAGTAACATATTTTCAATTTTCCATCTTAATAGAAAAACTCTCATTTTTATCTAATTGCATTAATAAATTGTTACATAAGTAGTAATTGGTAGAGAAAAAAAAGGGGGATAAAAATTTTAATAATAAAAAGTACTGATTCCCCCTCCCCCCTCTTTTTTTCTTTTTCCAAAAGTTATTGACAACTAGAAGTCCTAGTTGTTATTATTAACCTCCGTTCATTTTGACACATTAAAATTTTGTTTACATCCAAAAATGGATTGCAGAATAAACGTTCTATGTATTAAGGTGGTATCAGATGAAAGAACGTATATTCTAAAATATAAGCTATTACCCCTCAAAAGCTACCAAACCACTTTATCGGAATATAGTAGTGTTGTTTTTAAGCATAAACGAAATCCAGAAAAGTAAACAATGGATCCTATATTTGGCAATAATCCACCTCAAGGATGTTTAAAAGGGAAAAGGATAGAGTACTCTGTAATTGCGACTCTGATTGGAGGACTTCATTCTATAAACTACCGTATGTGATTTTAACAGTCGAAAATGAGTGATTGAAGAATATACATGAAGCAAAACTATCACCCGTTTCCGTCATGAAAAACCTGTTTATGTGTTACTATAAGCTAATGCCTTTCATACGGAACTTCGTCTGATAGTGGCTTTAGAGGGAGCTGATTGTATCAAATCAATGAGATATATATAGTAGAGTGATAAATGGTAACCCTGACATGGTCCAACATGAGTCATGTGACATGATCCCTCTATGCGTTGGTTCTCTTGGTAACAGCCTATTTTTAATAAATTTCTATGACAACGATTTGGAGATTGTTCTAGACAAAAGTCATAACTGCCGATGTTTTTGTTTACTTATGTAGTTAAATATTCTTTTGTTCTAAATCATTTTGATTTTACTTCTTTTTCATTCCATGTAGTCGAAATTTAACCGACAAAATGCTTAAAAATAGTTGCAAAATTATTTGTTGACAAATTTAGCTCTTTAAAAGTTTAACTTTTCTTTTTTAACACTTTTAAACTTTGTTGGGAAATGATGAAAAAAATGATTTTATTTATTAAAATGTGAAATATGTGAAAAATTATTTTAAAACAATTTATTTCGGTCATAGGACTCATGTTACCTAATAATAATGATAATTTGCCGAACTGAAATTTTAAATGCCAAAATAGCGATTAAGGGCCACACTTAGTAACCTATTGGTTCATGTCACATGATTAGTCTTGAACCACGGAAAGCTAATCCTTCATCCATTGAATCAGCACTCTAATTTATTTATCTCGTTGTATCAAATACTTTTTTTTTCTTAACTTATTTGCACGATCACATGTTTTTGTTTGAAATAAACTTCAGTCTCTATTTTCTTTAGAGGTGCATTGGATGGCTTATATGCAGAATTTGCCAAGCTGTCAACAGATGAATTTATAAAAGGAGAATACAAAAGAAGAGTGGTAGTCACAACTTTATGGTTTTTAAGTACTGTTTTGTTGGCTATTCTTACTCCAAATATTGGTGTGGTGATTGAACTTCTGGGATGTTTAGCTTCAGTGAATATTTACATTTTTCCTGGTATGTATCTTAAATAATCTATAAATTAAACAAGTTCTTTGAAAACTTTGATAAATCAATGTATAACAAAACAATCTCACAAGGCCGTAACGTAACCAAGGTTGGGGAGATTGGTACTTGGCCTTTTACTACTCGGTTGAGCACCGATAGTTGAAAGAAAGAATAATTGACGCACATATGAAGAATTTTGCACATCTTGAAATTTTAAAAAGGCCTTTTGGACACAAAATTAAGTTAAATGGCAAACAGCATGTTTTCATGAAACGTTTCAGAACTTTTGTAGTGTATATACACGATCAGGTTCATTGTTATATTTGATACTTCCAGCTTAGTGGATTATTAAAACCATAATAACTGATAACTTCATTCTTTATTATATAGTATTTCTCAGATGTGAATCATTCTCAGATAATTTTTAGAGAATATAAAAGTTCCTATACACTCAAATTTAATTAAAGATGCATGAAATTTACATATGAAATGAGAATGTATATTTTATCATTTCAAACATGATAGATTTCATTAATCTTCAAATTCTAGAAGACTAAATCTTTTTTTTACAGTTTTAAAAGCGTCTTACTTTTATTTGCACAAATATGTAACTAAAGTTTTATCTACTATATTAGTATTATATATAAGGGTTCTTTTTTCTAAAATATTTTATTTTTGTCTGTTTTATAGATACAATTTTATGTACAGTTGAAGATCTTTAATCCGCACACCTTGGTTCTAGAACTTGTGCGGATTATAGATTTTTACAAATTATAGATCAAGGATGCCATTTCCTCGCTATATGAATTAGCATAAGGTGCATAAAACAATAAACTTTATTTAATGAAGCTAGAATTAGAATTGTTTGTTTTTATATAATGTAATGAAGGTAATACTAATAAATATATAAAACAATAAAATTTATTTAATGAAGTAGAAGCAATGTATAATTTAAACCCTTAAATGAGTAATTCATTAAAAAACTGTACTCCTACTTCTGGACTGTGATTAACAGTATACTTGCAATGTGATTAGTTTGATGCAGTTTTCAATGACTGCGTTGTACGTCTTATCTTCAAAACAAATGCTGATATAATTTTTTCCTTACATAGTTTTGTGTATTTTTGAAATACCACCCTAAAAAGAACATTTACACTAATGGTCCTTAAACATCTTTGAAAATACACAATCCCACCAACACATAGGATGTCATTTTTTTCAACCAATGAGCAATGCTGTTTCTGGCAGGAGTTAAAAAACTGCACTTCCATATGTTTTATTTGATCAGTAATTGAATATTATTCAGACGATGTTCAGATGCGTTAAAAAAGTATAAGACAATAAAAGTATAATTATTTTTTTTCCTTTTAAAATTAATTATGCATATCTAAATTAAATTTTACACTCATTCTTTAAATTTTAGTATGTGAATTAACATCATATTTTCTCATACACATCCAAAATATCAGATTTTTGTTACTGCAAAATCTTTTGTTTACATTTGCGAAGTGAGTGTGGATTATAGATAATTGTGAATTATGGGTATGCGGATTATAGATCCTCAACTGTACTAAGTTTTTATCAAAAAAAAAAAAAAGTTGCATATTACACACATACAAGATGGTTATACTTAAATTCTTGAAACTAAAATGGATAAGCTCATATCATGAATAGTCTCTATACAGAGTTTTGTGGCAATCTACTTGCCCGTTTTAACTGCAGAAAGCTGTTTGCAGCAAAAGTTTAATGACTCTGTTTATATTTTCATAATTTTTTAGTTACTTATCAATAAACAACTCTTATGAATAAATTTCTTTCAATAATACATAAAAATAATGAAATTCTTACAACTACTCGGTATTGGCCAAATACCATATTTGGCAGAGTACTTGGCAAACTGGTCGTGTACAGAGTATATACAGAGTACTCAGTACAGCTTTAGTTTTTACTCATAAAGTCCTGTGGAAATATTAGTAAAGATACATTATTACATAGTACTTCTGTATATCATTTCCTTTGTCATTCAGTAGGCTGTTGCATCTAAAAACGAAATAATATAAAATTTGTTCAGTTTAAAAAAGCAGAAGGTTGAATATAGTCACAATGAATGACATCACTTACACAATAAAAGTCAATGATATAATATATATATATATATATATATATATATTATTGGCATATTTTTATGTAGCAAAGTGTTCAAGTGTGTTATTCTTAAATCTATCAATATCTAGTTAATCTGTACATTTAACAGATTACAAATATATATACATGAAAATAGCAGTTATTAGACTGTTTATACTAAAAGAAACAACAATCTAATTAAACTGAAGAGTTTTAGATGCAACCCATACCTGCAGCAATAGATTTAAGCATAAAACAGTGTTGAGGGGGAAAATTTTTTCATGTTATCAGTAGCGTGTGTACATATATATATTGTTACGAATTTGTAAATAATATTACTTATTTTTATGTAATTTCATTCAAAGAGACTTAGTCAGGTTATAAAATATTAATTTTCTGCATTTCTAGCTTGCTTTCATGTTAAAATACCTAATTTTCCTTTTAAAAACCTGTTAAAAAGCTTCACCAAGGCAAGTAATGGCCTTTTTGCCAAATTTAGCCACTTTTTTGCTCCTTGGTGACTTTTTTTTTTTTTTTTTTTTTTTTTTTTTTGTGACCTTGCCAAGAAAATCTTTATTATCGATATCTCAAATATATAAGCTCTAACTCCATTGTTTCAGAAGTTACAGAAAATTCTGGGTCTATACAATGCTATAAAAGAAAACCTAATCCAGCTAAGTCGTCAGTTTTCTCGCCAGCTTACTGATCTCGTGGCCGAGCCTTTTGCTACTGTTTGATTGCAGCCTATTGCTGTGGTACAGTTTATGCAGTGAATTTGATGGTATCAGCTGTTATTTAAGCTGTGTTTTCTGGTGAAATTGAAGTTGATACTTGGTTTACAAACCTGTAATCTTCTGGAAAATTCTATAAATAAACTTTTAAGCCTTTGCAAGATTTGCCTTTCTTTCTCAGACAATTGACGAATCTTGAGTAAGCAACAATATATATATATCCAGGAATAGTTAAAAGAAGTATGAATTAATCTATAGTACTCATGTTTTAATCATTAAACAATATCATCATTATTATTATATATATCGGTACTGATAAGCATAAAGGATTTAAGTCCATATTCTAGATTTTTCAGGAGACGAAAAATAAAGTTAATTAACTAAAAACAAATCAGAAGAATCGATTAGGAAAAAGGAATTTCGTTGACTTACACCCTTTATACCATTCAGTGATTCTCAACCTTCATTTAATAACTGGAAGAAGTCGAATTAAATATTTTATACCATACATGAATGGTAAATTTCTGACTTGAACCTTTTTTTACCAATGGATTTTCTCAAGGACTAAATGACATAGACTTAAATCCTTTATACCAATCGATTGAGAATTTTTATCCGAGTCTGACTATGTACTTAACTCAAAATGGACATTTTTGGACTTGAATCCTTTATACTTATCAGTACAGATATATATATATATATGTGTGTGTGTGTGTATTTATTTTTATTGTTTTTTTTTTCTTTCAGGAATTTGTTTAATAGCTTTGGCTAAAAAAGAGGATGAAAGTTTCAGCAGTTTCATAAGTATTGTAAAATATACTGTAGCTAGTGCAATGATAACTTTTGGAGCATTTGTGTTTGGTGTTGTTTTCTCAAATGTTTTAATAGCCAACATTCAAGGAGAGGGTACTCCTACACCACACAGGTGTCGGTGACTTCGGTGAATATTGAACTAACCTCTTGTTCAGCTGTGAAAAACAGTTGCCAAAAAAATGTGTTACAAGCCAACACATTTATAATCAGTCAAGAGTTCTGGTGCTGTTAATATGTTACATGTTCTTCCAGAAAACTGTTTCAGAAACTTGAAGCAGAAATTAATGAAGAATAATTTTGTATTAAAAAAAGAAAAACTACAATGTTGATTTTATTCGATATTTCATTCTTCATAATTTATTCTCCTTTATTTTCATTTTATGAAATGTTTTTATATCTGTTTATTTGACAAATGCTTAACTCTTTCAATGCTGAATGTTATGTTCTTGATTGATGTAATTTTATGAATATCTTCTGAAATTTTAAAATAAGTTATTGTTAGATATTTGTATTTTTAATTAAAAATAATAATAATATATGAATTCAAAATTTTTAAATGGAAACGTTGTTAATATACATTTCTTGTAATTTTTTTTAAAACTGTGTTCATATTGTGAGAATTGCTTAATATCTCATAAATGGAAAAATTGAAGCTTGTATATTTATCAAATTCTATTCATTTATGTTTATTTACATGAATAAAAAAATATCAGTTTTTTTATTATTTAAAACATTGTCATTTTTAATTTTTAAGAGTTACATTATTTCTTTTTTCTTTCTTTCCTTTAAAAAATAGTAAAAAAATTGCCCAATATTGTTGATATAGTATCACTGTAATATTTATTAATCGGATACTAATAAAAACATTTGGTCTTAAACATATTTCTGTGAAATATTAATATTGTAGCACTATTTTATAGGCATATTTCTAATGTAGTTGCAACATTTCCAATTAATAATAGCACCTTAGGCAACCCATCTTAGTTTTCATTATATGTGTATATTGATACATCTAATTGTTTGCATTATTTACATGAGCAAAAATAGAAATATGCTTTAATGTGGATAATGGCACCACTAACAGGTTAAAAAATATTGCGGTTTCAAGAAGGAAAAAAAAAATATTTATTGTTAAAAAAAATAATAATAAAGCCATGAGCATGGCAAATTGAGACCTGAGCAATTTAGGGGTATCTCAAAATCCTTACAACTGCATCCATATAAAATAGATCGTCAGTCATACGCACAATGTGTGTGTGTGTGTGTGTATATATATATATATATATATAAAATAAAGATGATCTATTAAGCATAGTAGAAGCCAAGCAACAGATACAAGATCACTGAAACACCAATGACCAATAAGATAAAAAAAAAAAAAAAAAATCATCAGTGGATGAAATACACTAATGTAAAGAAACCAGATCTATTAATTAACAGTCTGCAAAACAAACGAATCAATAAAGTAAAACAACAAATCTTAACTTAAAACCATAAACTTATCAAAATTAATGAAAAAACAACCCAAGAAACACAAGATAGGAAGAAGGAGGCAGGCGGCAAGACTTGTGACTTGCCTGTGGGGTTACACTAGTTTTACGCCGGCAACACTCCCCCAGCCTGCCACAACCAGAACAGGAACCATATGGATTTAAAAATGCAAAATTTCAAAGCAGATGAACAACAATGAAACCACGAAGCCACAATGAAATTCACCGATTGATCACACTGTGTTTAACAGTATAATGAGAACATTAAATATAGCTGACAACTCAAAAAGGAAAAATCTGAAATTTTATTGGAAAATGAAAGTTTGCATAGTAATACAAAGCAAATGCAACAAGCCTTCTACCTTTTTTTTTTTTTTTTTTAATTTAATTTCACAAACCCACCCAACCATCCAGCCTTACAACACCACCCCACCTCCGTAATCAAACATCTGCCCACCCAACCGCCACCTTTTTTATTGTCTTTTATTATTTTATAATTTTTTTGTTGATATACACAAAAGTGTATACAGCTTTTTTTTTTTTTTTTTTTTTTTTGTACTGACAGAGACATGGTTAAGGATATAAAATAGAAAATACAAAGTTTTTAGGAAAACCCATTTTAGCAGTGGCTGTGATCAGTTTATTAATATTCTTGTTTTTAAACTTTGCAGAGCATAAATTATTAATTCGAAATAAATGGTTAATGATGATGTTTCTAAATACCGAAAGATGCAGACATGAATTAAAATGTGTAAATAAGTTGACATTAAAACAAAAATCTTGCCGTTTGTCATAGATATCTGTGTAAAGTTTATTACCATCGATGATTATTTTGAGATCTAAAAAGTTAATTGATTGATTAGTCAGAGTATTTTGAGTTAGCTTTAAATTAGGTGGATAATTGAAGGAAAAGCCATTTTGTGAGTTCTTGTTGAGATAAAATACAATATCATCGATGTAACGATAAAATCGAACATGATCATTGCAAATTTGCTTTTCATAATAATAAAGATAGAGATCTGCCAAAATACTGGAGCTACAACCTCCTTGTGGGATACCTAATTGTTGCAAATAGATAGCGTTGTTGTGGAAGATATAATTATTATGAATAACAAAGTTAAGAAGTGTTTTAAATTTTTCTGCTTTAAAATTGCAAGGAAGATTAATTTGAGCTTTATATTCTTGAAAAAGACTGTAAATGATATTACTAAGATCTGATAACTCAATATTATTGAAAAGATCTTGAAAGTCAAGTCATAATATTGTCTATTGAATCGAGCGATTTTATGTATTGAATTAATTGAAAGCTATTTTTAAGACAGTGTAAACTATCAACTTTGCAAGTACATTTGTAAATTTGTTTTAGAATATCCAGTAGAGCTTTATTAGCATTGTTGTTATAAGTGTTACACCCAACAGTGACAGTGCGAAATTTAATTGGAGATTTGTGAAACTTGGGTATGAGAACTATATAAGGATAATTAAAGTTATTGAAGGGAAGTTGAAGTAGTTTATAATAATTATGTATTTTTCGGTTATTAATAATATATATACATACACAGGCAAGTCACAAGTCTTGCCGTCTGCCTCCTTCCTTCCTATCTTGTGTTTCTTAGGTTATTTTTCATTAATTTTGATAAGTTTATGGTTTTAAGTTAAGATTTGTTGTTACTTTATTGATTCATTTGTTTTGCAGGCTGTTAATTAATAGATCTGGTTTCTTCACATTAGTGTATTGTGAAGTTCAATAACTTCACAAATGTTTCATCCACTGATAACATTTTTTTAAATCTTATTGGTCATTGGTGTTTCAGTGATCTTGTATCTGTTACTTGGCTTCTACGATGCTTAATAGATCATCTTTATTATATATATATATTAACATTAACCATAAAGTGTTAAAAACTCAAAATTCCCAAAGCTTTTAAATTTACACATTTTCACTAATTAAGATAAGTGTATGGTCACTTCTAAATTTAAAATCCAAAAGTAAGTTTTTTAAGTTGGGCAAAAATTTGCCACACATTCAAGGTTGGTATTTACAACACTCTACTATTACTTTCTTGAATTAAAAAAAAAAAAAAAAAAAAAAAAATTAACCATCATTTCTTGAAATGAATTCAATATCAATTCAACTATTCCAATTTCTTGCCATCCTTCATTTTTTTTGTTTTGTATAATACAAGTAAAATATTGTATGTATTTATTACAATCCTTCTTACTTTCATATGACTAAAATAGGTATGCAGAATTTATTTGTTGTCTTGAATATTTAATTTTATAATAGCATATAAAATTTTTGTGTCTGTTCAATTCCTGGTGACACAATGTTATCATTATCAGTAATTACTACTGGGTCATTTAATTTTGAGAAAAATAATTAATAGAGGGCACAGTTTCGTATTCTCCTAAATTTGATATGTAGAATGAAATGTGAATTAAAGTCAGATTGGAATATCTCTATAGATACATTCATATGCTGAGGCATTTTACCATGTTTTTATTAACTTGCTTTCTTTCTTATTTATTTGTCCAGTACAAATCTTGCAATTGATTTTTAACTAACTTCCCGACCAGCTAGACATTTGAAACTTTTAGAATAGCTCGGAATACGATGACAACACAATACCTTAACCCCGATATTCAGATTTTTGGTTAGTTTTCTTTTAATTAATTAAAATATGAAAATAATAATCTCCTAATAGCTTTAAAATTAGCCATTTGAATATTAGCTATAATTTAATTGTTGCCAAAAAAAATTGCGAGTTCATTTTCTTTTGACATAAAAATAAATACATTCAATTAAACATGAACATTAAATAATTATAAAAAGTTTAATTAGGCATCTCACAAAAATTGACATCATTATCATTTTAAAAATTTTATACATATTGATAAAGTGTTAATATAGTTCTATAACTAAATTTAAAAACATGGTATGTAAAAAGGTTTTTGTTTTTTAATCTTGTAATTATTTCTTTTTAATTCCAAATGTTTTGTGAATATTGTTATTTTTTCAAAATGAAAAGTAGAATTGTGGCAAATATCTGAAATAAAGACTGGCTCTTTCAGTATTTATGAAATTATCTAACAAAAGAGCTTTCCATTTATTTATGAATGTTAATGGCTTTAATACTTTACCTAAAATGTTTAAATATAAGATCTACAATTACTCAATAAGAATTTTATTCCTATTGAATATTTGTTTTAGAAATGGAAACTTTAAAAAAGAAAATTTAATAAAAAGTACATATAGAAATAAAGAAGCAACTAAAGTTTTTATTTCACAATGATTTAAATAAATAAAATCTTCTGTATAGTAATATAAAAATTTTGTCCTATGATCTTATAAAACAGTAAGAAAAAAATGTGGTGACAGCACAATGTGTAAAACAATATGCATCAAAAATTTATAGACACAAATTAGCTTTCTGTGAATGATCAGATTAAAATTTTCAAACTACGAATTAAAGTAAAAATATTGTTCTGCCTACAAAATATTTTTTCACATATTTTGCTAACAAACATTCTAAGAAACATCCATCAAATAATGAAAAAGCAAAATAAAAATAAATAAAAATAAAACCTCTCAAAAGAAGTTGTTGCAATTTTGTTGATAGAGAAAAGGGGGAGAACAGTTATTAAACAAAATGCCGCTCCATGTGCATGCTGGAGCAACACCACCTGTCTGTAGCCTTCTACAGAATCTCACAATCACATGCTACAACCAGAACACATTTTAATCATGAATTTTTACAGGGTGATCATGAACATTCTGCTATCTTTTAATTTTTTACTAGTCCCCTTTCTATTTTAGGAAGAAAATGCTAGTTGAAATACATGAAGTATAACAATCTTTAAATTTCTGAAGTTTCAAAATAATTTATAAAGTAACTTTTGTGATATTTGACCAATATCTGAAATTGAAAGTGTCCAATCATTTATGGCACATATCAGTATATAAGTAAATATAAATTTATATGGAATTTTGTCTCTGATACTTACACATTTTCTAAAAATGATCAAATCATGTTTTAGACTTGAAAGTGAAAAAATATAAATCTGTTATAAATATTTACGAATCCAGTACTATTATTTTATAAAGGGTAATAAATTAAATCTCCGTTTAACTTTCTGCTTGTAAAAACAATCAAAAATCAATCAAAACAAATAAAATACATTTGCTTAACACTAGCATTACGGTGTTATGGGTGTATATATTGCTACAACACAAATTTATTTAAATTTTTATGGTTAATATTGATTTGAATATTTCAATTGAAATTTCTTTAGTTTATATATATTTTTAAAAAAAAAACCTTTCTTAAGGAGAATTTTTTTAATTGTATTCTAAGTTTATAAATTTAGAAGAGAATTTCATTTGCATGCATTTAGAAAATAGTGAAATGAATTTACCATTCATGAGGATTTGTAGTTTGCACAAATCACCCAAAGTGCCATAGCACTGTAACAATTTGTGAAAAACTACTTCACAATCCCTTTAACAGAAATAACCTCAATTATCCCCATCCAATGCTCTTACTTTTTCTTAATACTAAAATTGTTAAATTGTTGGAACCATTACTTTTAAGTTACCAGTAATATGTTCAGAACCCATAGAATTCTATCAAACTAAAAAAAAAAAAAAAAAAATCCCTGGACCAAACTGAAATTTTTTATTTAGCTTGGAAGTAACTAGATGAGTAGTAAGAAGATGTCTGTTACTTGTTCTTCATCTTTTATCATGTTTATTTAGGTTTTTCATATATCATATCATGGACAAACTCATTGATTTACGAATTAAATTAAATCCACTAAACATGACGTATATTTGTTAAGGCTGCTCACTCCCTCTTACAATTTTCTTGCCTCAAGTCACCAAATCTCATGTAAATCTATGACAAAATTTGTTTATAGAATTACTATAAACAAATAAACCTAAAAAAACAAACCTGAAATTACTATAAACCTAATTGATATTTTTAAATTCAATTTTCATATTCAGAAAAGTCACAACTGTTAAATTAGTATTCATTTTTTTAATATTTCATTTTACTGCTAAAAAATGAGAAAAATGCATTTAGTGAAAATTCACATTTTTAAACTCAAAATTCAAATTGGAATTTTTTTTTTTTAATTTTTTTGGAAGACAAGTACTAATTTAATGGTTGTGTATTTTCAGAATGTGAAAACTGAATTTGAAAATAACAAGTAGGTAATGTGTTGATTCTATAAGCAAGTTTACCCATAGAAATAACATGGGCTTTGGATGACCTTGACGATCTTTGAATCTGACATTGTTTTTTATTAAATCAATTCTTAACTTTTCAGTTTAGGAGGGGGGAGAGGGGAAACTCTAATAAAATTTTATACTTACTTACTGTGTCTATTTTTCTGTCTTGCTGAGAATACTATCTGCAGTCCTAGTCTTCATAAATAATTCTGAATTTCACAATTCAGAATAAATATATTTTAAAAAATATTACATTACTTTTTGTTATATCAAATTGTGATCATTACAAAATCTCTTCATTATTTTCTTGGTTAAGTAAATTGATATATTTAGGTTTTCAATATTTATTTAAAATAAATCCTTTTCAAGTTTATGAAATTTCATAGGCAATCACGCAAAAAAAGGTCTTGCAAACAAAATGTTTTCTCTTAATGATAAAAACAAGAGTATAAGTACAAATTGAAATAATTGTTACATACATTTACAGACGACTAAAGAAAAACTAATATGTTGTGACCATCACAAAACTTTCTTCTATATCATTCCAATATAACAGTACCACCTACTGATTAACATGTACAAAAATTTAATCAGTTTCTAACAATAAAGATTTTACATTTGCAGTTTGGAGCCTTTTTTTAACTAATATATGCTGAGTTATGAAAAATCGCAAAAGATGAATAGCAGCAGCACTACCTGCTGTCTGATATATACCCAAATTAAGTTAACAGCGTTTCAAAATGGTCCTTTCATATATCAAGTTTGATGCATTTATATATCACAGAAGTTGAGTTTTTCATGCATAGGGGGCCAAGGGAAAGTTGCAACATAACAGCACAGCCTGTCAGCCAATAGGCAACAAAACTAAATCAGCATAATTTTTCCTAATGGCTCTCATATATATATACAGTCGGTAACGAAAGTGTCTGAACGCTAGCAAAAATTCCTATGTAAAAAAAAGTACACTTCATACGGTTTTATTAAATAAATCCTTATCGAATCACGTTTTTACACTAAGAACAGGATTCGACAAGGATTTATTTAACAAAACCGTATGAAGTGTCATTTTTACATAGGAATTTTTGCTAATGTTCAAACACTTTTGTTGCCGACTGTGCAATATTTATGTAGCAATTTTCACCTGAACTGACAGTGGAAACATATTGAAAAAGATTATATGTATTATAAAAATAGTAATAGATAAGTCGGAGAAAAGTGGAACTGTAGCATGTATGTACGTTCCAAGTTTTGTGCAATTATAGCCTTCCCATAAATGGAGAAATTGTAGCATACCAGACCTGTTGTGTGATATGCACCTAAAGTTTATAGACACCAGCTTACACAAGGTGCAACTAAATGAATTTTTATAAAATCCTATGTATTAGTTCTTGATCAAAGGTTGCCATGAAGTTTTTGTTTCACACACACAGACGGACATTTTCTAAGGTCTTTGTTTAGGACATCTCAAAACATGGAAATCCACTAAAAACTGGAAGTCAAAATTCTTTACACATACAATTTCTTTTATGAATATAGAAGAAATATAATTTTGAAAAGTAGTATAGCCAAAAAGAAATGAATTTTTACATGTTTTTGATTAAGTATTGTTTAATTATTACTTGTATTTTCATTTCTTCCTTAAAATACATATGTATAAAGGTGTTACCATTATTTTTGGTCAAAATGATTATTAATAAACTATTAGATTATAATTTTAATGCTTAGTAATATTAGATTTAATATGGAACAGAAGAGTAGAACACATACCATATCACATCAGATATCAATAAGATTCAATTATTTATTAAAAATTAAGAAATTATTTGATATATACAGTCACTTGCAAAAGTTTAAGACCACCCATAGAAAAATCAGATTTAATGGAATTCCACAAAAATAACGTACATATTTTCATATAAAAGAACAAAATAGACTGTACATGGTTATTTACTGTAATTATAGTCAGTATTTTGTAGGACCTCCTTCGTTTTTAATAACTTGTGCAATCATCTTAGGCATGCTATATAAATAAGAGACTTGCAGTAAGCTTTTAGAAATGTCTGTATTTTATTGCTTCAACAAGTACCGTAGCAGTAGATGGTTGCTATTGAGAGACTTTATTTTTCACAATTAACAACAGTTTCTCTATTGGATTCAAATCTGGGCTGTTACCAGGCCAGTCAAGCACTCTGATTTTCTGTGTCCTAGGATGTTTCTTGACAATATTTGCCCTGTGACACTAACCCCATCATGCATGAAAACTGAACATTTATAAGCATGCAGGTGAAGCTTCAACTTCTCACGTAACAAATTAAGGTATCTCTTTCCATTCATAGCGGCTTTAGGTGGCACAAAATACAGACTAGCAGTACCGGACACAGACATTGCACCCTATATCATTTGGCTTGGAAGATGTTTCACAGTTTGAATCATATATCTCCTATATTTTTTTCCCCTTGGGCGGCGAACACTTATAGCACATGCAGAAAATTGCTGCACACTTGACTCATCCGAAAATAAGACCCAACTCCACTACTGTACTGTCCAATTCTGATATTGTCTGATGAAAGTCAGTCGTTTCTTTTTCATACTTGGAGTAAATAGAGGTTTCCTTGCAGGTTTATGGGATGATAAACTAAAATCTTTAGCCTAACGTCTTGAAATATTACTCAAACTGACGATGGTGCTTTTTGCAGCCAGAGAATATCTAATCATATTGCAGGAGGTTCTTGGATTTTATACGACCATCCTTCTTATCACATGATCATCACGTGCACTCGTTTTAGTAGGGCAACCGCTTCTCTTAAGGTCCACAAATTTTCACGAAAATTTTAATTTACAAATAGCTTGATGCTCACATATACCCTCGAACTTATTTGACATTCAGAAAATTCAATTTTATGCAGGGTCAATATGTCTGACCTTTTTGTAACAGTAAGTGGAGGTTTTTTACCCATTACAATAATTACACAACAGCACTGTCTACGACAAAATCCAATAAACAACTGGTGATAAACGCACTGGCCACCTTTATTTATAGCAGTAGAATGCATCTGATGCAATCAGCACATGAGATGACACAATAATCTATGCAAATGATGCAATATGTTAAAATACTGAAAATCAGCTACTGTATTAGGAGCAGTGCTGTTGTTACAATAAATCTCAAACTTATTATGGCAAACAACCATCAGATATGAAGTTAAGAAAATTTTGCTCGCAGAAATTTTTAGGATTTCAAACAAAGATAAAAAGATTTTTTAACTTCAAATCTAGTGGTTGTTTTGCTATGGTGAGTTTGAAACTACAGCTGTACTGTTTTTAACAATTTTGTGACCTTGCATTGAAAATCTTACGGTGAAAACATTACAGCTATGCCCTTTTTAAGATAGCAAGAGAACTAGTGATGTATCTACATATTAATTTTGGATATCAAGAAAAACTTAGATTTGTCCAACATACCTGCAAAAGTAAATCAAAATCAGTGCAATCACTAAAGAGTAAGAATGTTTTAAAATCAAGACAATTGTGTCTCTATATATTCAATAAACTAAATAAAACATTTACCTGAAAAGTTAAAACCAGTTTAAAATTATTTGTAAAATACTTACTGTCTGTCACCAAACCATCATCAGTTTATTAGTAAATTCATCTGTACCTATCTCCTCTACACTACTTCCAAGTAGGCTGTTCCATCTTGTGTCAACCAGGATTGTTTAAGTGTCATTGCATGCACCCCCACCTACCAAGACTTCTATAGCTTAGTGATTTAGGGCTGTATTTTCAGAAAATTTACAATAGTTATTTTTTTTTTTTCCAAATTTTATTTTATAAATTTTTTATGCTTCATTTTAAAGTGCGAAAAGTGCACTTAGTTCAATTTTTACACTTTATTGCTTAAAAAGTTTAAAAAATAAATTTTTGGAAAACACTAAAGAATTTAACAGTTGTGAATTTTCTTAATGTGATATATATATATATATATATATTTTTTTTTTAAACAAATTTCCCTACAGGAATACATGTGTTTGGATGAAAAATGGAGCATCCGCTTGACATTGTTATTACCCAACCCCTTTCCCTCACCTGTAACAGCCCTTCCAAATATGGATTGATTTCCTTGCACTTCAATGGAGAATTGCTAGCAGAAATTCAGTCTGTCACAGGAAATGACAAAAATTCCAATATCTTCGTAGCCAGAGATAGTAAAACATGTCTATGACAGCACTCGCAGCAAAACATAGATAGGCTATGGGCAATATTTTGTTATTCTATAATTAATGCATATATACTGTTTACTTTACATTAAACAAATTAACTATTCAATTAAAAGTTTTAAGAAAATAACAGATTTTTATTTATAAAAATAAAAAAACTTATTCCATTTAATTTTAAAGAAAAGCATACTAATTTAGTAAACATTTAAAAATACCTTACAAAAACTTTTCATTTTAATTTGGCTGATTAATTTCGGTCACACCGTGACCATCTTCAGAGCCAAGACTAAACGTCAAGAGAAGAACGTCAACGTTTAGTCTTGGCTCTGAAGATGGCCACGGTGTGACCGAAATTAATCAGCCAAATTAAAATGAAAAGTTTTTGTAAGGTATTTTTAAATGTTTACTAAAAAACTTATTATTCTTACTTTTTAATATAAACATCAGATATATTAACATTGTCTTTGAAATATCATTTGTCTATACACAGATGTTGAAATGGGAAGTATCAGTAAAATAGTAAGAAGATTTGTCAAATACAGGAATCTATTTTTCATGGAAAAACATCTTTCAAAAATAGAAGTAACTTAATTATTTCCTGAAAACTGAATAACATTTATTCAATATAGAAAAAATGTCATCTATTTTTATAGCAACACAATAACAAATATACTGAAGTAATGAAGAGAATTTTCACTGAAAATGTATTTCGCAATACAGGAGGTGGTGGTAAGAAAAGCAAAAAGTTAACTGGGTCAAAAATATTAAATGGTAAGTGCGCCAGTGATTGACACTTTTAGAGCAATCTCTGATGTTTTTAATGTTCCAGTCATCAGAAAATATTTTTAGGAATCTTAAGTTAGTACATATGGCATGAAAGACATTCAGAACCACATATATGTTAAAATATACACATTTGATAACAATTATTTTTTTTTTATGAATTTTTATTTGACATTGCTCAATGTTCCAGTAATTGACACTGCTAGTTTTTCCTTTTATCAGTAATTGGCCCCCTATGTTACAGTGTTTGACATAAAATGTTAAAATTCTTATATGTAAAATATATTTTATTATTTATTATTTCGGGATAGATGTCAATTACTGGAGCATGCCAATCACTAGAGCACCTACTCTAAATGATTTTTTTTTTTTTTCAGTTTATAATAATTTACTTGATTTACACTTTCAAGGTTTCCTGAATCCAAAAAAGTAGTTTTCGACAATTGGTCAGTGTGTATGTATGTGGGAATCTTCTGGCTATCATATCTCCAAAACTTCAGAAGTGAGACAGGTTTTGATGTATAAATGAATTTTCCAAATTTTGGTGAAAATTAGAAAACCAGAAAGGAGACATCAGAAACTGGAAGTGGGACTGCAAGTCCATATTTCAAAAATGGCTCTAACGATTTTCTTCAAAGTTGCTATATAAACACTCTATAAGATATCCTTTCGAATGATATACTTGGTTCGTTCAGGAAAATTAATAGACGTCCTTTAAAATAATTAAATGGTTGGGTAATTAAATGGATTAAATTAATTAGATGGCCTTAATTGATAGGCCATCCTTTAAAAATGGCTGTACAGATTTTTTTCAAATTCAGAATATTAACCCTTGCTTTCCCAAGATGGGGTCATTTTGACCCCATTTTGAAGTTGAAATTTAGTTAAGCCCGCCTCATGCAAAAAGTGTGCTAATTCACCTGAGAAAGCAAAGGTAACCAGTGAAATTTGCTTCTAAACGATACAAAAAGGCACAGTGCTGGTGATTTTCGCCAAACGTGCCAAGCAGCACCTGAAAGCAATTTTTCTGCAGTAACGCCTTCTCCTTGGAAAGTGAGGGTTAACTCTCTTTTAAATATCCTTTTGTATGTAATTATTGTTTTCGGGTCAATAATCGAGTATGCCAAGTGTAAAAGTTGATATCTCAAAAACGGCTCTAGTGATTTCTTTGAAAATTGTTACATAAATCGCATTTTAGATATCCTTTCTCATGTATTACGTGGTTATTACAGGAAAATTAACAGTTATCCTGATTAAGTAGGTTAGTTTTAGATTTTAGAAATTGGTGTTTTTTCTTTATTTTTTAATTTGCTATGTCTTTATACGTGTATCAAGTGTCTCTTACTGTAAAATCTTTTGGTGTCTACTTTGTTATGTCAATTTTATGTCTTCTGATCACATTATCTCCAAAAAATGCATATAATATGTGTAATAGTGGGTAATGGAAGTCGTGTGGTTTTTTCACACCAGATTTTTTTCTATTAGCTCATGCATCACCTATAACTATTCCAAATTGACATAATATTACACACTGTTGTATGGCCGTTTTCAAGAATTTATCTGATCTTGCGAATTTTTCTATGTCAATCACTTTCAATTAGTTTCCTGTATGGGTTGTTCAAAAAATAAATTTTTCCTAAAATTTTCTGAACTATTTACAACATATAGAATCATCAATGGGACCCTTACCACATACAATGTAGGGTGTTCCCAAAATTTAAACTCTTAAAGCTCCCTATACATACATAAACATATTTAATTGTAGATGAAGTAATTAACTAATATAAGCCCATAATTTTACTATCCATTCAATATAAATGTAACTTCTAACAGAAAGTGTCAAGTGTCTAATCAGAAATATGAATGAAAGTCAAAGGTATGTCAATCTGTAAGTTCTCCAATTTAGGAAATATGTCGAAGTGAGATCAGTAAATTTCTCAGAATTACAAGAGAGCAAATATATTGTGCAATTAAACTATACAAGGTGTTCCAGTAATAGTACTACTGATAGATCTTGCAGCAAACAGCCATGCACAGTCTCCATTTTGTGAAACAAAAACTAATACAAAACAACGATACAAAAACGAATATAACAAAATTGAAAGAGATTGATGAGAAAGATAGCAAAAAGATATTTAGAAAAGCAAGTCATTGTAAGATCATATAATTAGAGACAAGTTTAATCTTCACTCATATCAGGAAGAAAAGTGAATCAAATGGCACAAATAACTTAAGAGTCTGCTTCATTTACCATCGTCGGAAGCCCAAGCCAATGTTATTTTATGGGAAATTTTGTTTACTTATAACTCATTAACTAATACCTACATATTTTAAAATTCTGTTTTCACATTCAGAAAATTCACAATTGTTAAATTGAATGGTATTTTTATATGTTTTAAAAAACATCCGTCAATCTAACAGTTGTGAATTTTCTAAATAAGAAAACAGAATTTAAAACTATGTCGTCTAAGATCTGTTATCCAGAAAGCTTTGGACTTAGGATATTCTGGATAAGGGCTTTTACAAAATTCGGAACACTTTACTATAAGTATAAAAAATTTATGAAATAATTTCATAAATAGCAGTGATAAATAGGAATAATATATAAGTGTAATACATTACTAATAGATTTGTTTAAAGTTTATATAATAAATCATTTACACAAAATAAAAAATTCTTAGTTATAATTTAAATTAAAAATAATAATAGTAATAATAAAATAAAAATAAATAAACATATATGAAATTTAATTTTGGAACTTGGAAGAAAAATACTTTTGATCTGGATTTTTGCAAACATATCTGATATTTTACTTATAATGTACTCTTTGTACTAGTTATTCATAAATGTTTCAAATTTAGCACATAATGCTAAATATTTCATGCAATGAATTCTACAAATAACAGAAATTAATAAATTATTGAAAATTTTTATAACAATCAGGATTTTATGCATGTGACCCGAACTTCAGGATAAAATTTATAGGCTGATGGGCACTCTATGGACTATGTGCTATTAGTTTATTAAAAAATACCATAAAAATTCATTTCCTAATCTAAATTTACAAATTACCAGGTAATTATTTGGACAGTTGTCTACTCACCATATTTCTCCAGAATAACATCACAGCATTAAAGAAAGTAGGTTGCAAGAATATAATTCTGACTGCAACCGTTGTATTTCTTTTCACTCTTAAATTTTAGTTAGTATTTTACATTCTGTTTTTCAGAGCATTCCGGATAACGGGATTCCAGATTCTATAATGTATTAGTTAATGAGTTATAAGCAGAGATATTGCTAGGATTTTTTCCTAGGAGTGAAAATACTCCTTGATCTTTTTTGAAGGAGTGAATTTGACATTATTAGGGAAAAAAATAAAAAAAAATGGAAGAGAAAAATGTTGATCTTTCGTGAATCCATACTAAATTTTACTTCTTTTTATAAGTTAAAAAATAAAATATATGTATATTATGAACTCAAGTTATATTACATGGACTGGCCAATTGTGATAATATTCCTTTCAGCATAATTTGTACAATATAATATCAGAACTCAGAATATGAACATGTGACTCAGTTCATAAATTACAATGAACATTGAAAGATGATAATGTCATACATGAATCTGAGGAATTCTATTATTGATGCAAATATTTACAGTTTTACTCAAAATAATTTTAATAACAACAACTTTTATCCATTGCAAGAGAAGATATTGATTTAAAAAAAAAGGTATGCAGAGTATTGAATTGTAGAAAGAATATAAACTTTTTAAGACACATTTAATATAATACACTAAATTTAACCTAAAAATACAAAGCGTGAAAAATACTCATGGTTAAAATTTTGAGGAGTATTGTTAGATTTTGATGCGTAAATTACGCTTGTGGAGGAGTTTAAAATATCTCTGGTTATAAGTAAACAAAATTTCCCATAGAATAACATTGGCTTGGGCTTCTGGCAATGGTATGTGAAGCGGCTCCTTAAATAAACTCATTACAAATAGATCATCTTCTTCGATGGGAAATTATTTACTGTACAGCCAATTTCGTATTGGTAAATTGAGCAAATTTTGACACAGAATTCACAAAGAAAAGTAGTCTGATTGTTGAAAGGACCAGTCATTTTAAAGTAGTGATGTTTTGGACAGTTATGACTAGTGACTGTTCATAGCAAGAGTAATCTCTTTTTATCATGTTTTTCTTCACTCGTTTTCTTGTTTGTTTGTCTAGTACAAATCTTGCAATCGGTTTTTAACTAACTTCCCGACTAGCTAAACATTTGAAACTTTTAGAATACCTCAGAACACAATAACAATGCAATACCTTGAAGCCCGATTTTCGAATTTTTGATTAGTTTTCTTTTAATTAAAATATGAAAATAATAACCTCCTAATAGCTTTAAAATCAGCCATTTAAATATTAGCTGTAATTTAATTGTTGCCAACACAAATTTATGAATTCACTTTCGTTCAACATAAAAATAAATACTTTTAATTAAACATAAACATTAAAAAATTGTAAAAAGTTAAATTAGGTATCTCACAAAAATTGACGTCATTATAAATTTAAAAATTTTCTACACATTGATAAAGTACTAATATAGATGATGATGATGCTAATATATGTTGTTCTAAAAGGATTAATATTTTATTTTTAAAAACGTTTTTTTATATTGCTTTCAACTCACTTTTTTGTTTGTCCAGTACAAATCTTGCAATAGATTTTTAGCTAACTTCCCGTCTAGCTAGACATTTGAAACTTTTAGAATGGCTTAAAACACGATGACAATGCATTTCTAATTATTCGGGTAATGTGTCAAGTTTATATGATACAACAGAAAATTTAAAAACATGGTTATATAAAAAGGTTTTTTTTTTTATCTTATAATTATCTATTGATAAGGAAATCAAAATAAACAATTTGTACTTGAATGAGATTTTAAAGAAGATACATCCATGCACCAATTCTGATTTTCATGGATGGCCGTATACATTCTAACAGCATGGAGCATCAGCATATAAAGCAAGATATGCTCAAGAATAATGCAAAAATAATCTGGGTGACAAAAAAAAAAAATTGTGTTTTTGTCAAAAATCCAACATGGCATCATATACACATAAAAGCAACAAAGTTTTTTTTTTACATTTAAAAAAGTTTTAAAAAAGGATTGAGTTCATACTTATTAAATTAAAAATACCTCATAAAAATCCTTATAAAATTTGAGCCTTTATATATTTCGGCACACCAGACGGGGCCATCATCAGAGCTCGAAAATTACACTAAAATCACCGCTGAGCGGTTTGTTTATTCTTCTCCATCCTCCTCTTCACTTCTCTTTGTTTGTTGATATAGCGGATGCCACTCAGGTGGAATAATACTATGCTTGACATCATTCACTGAATTGTTAGAGGTTAATATTTCAAGTGTTTCTCTTTTAAGGGCATAATAATGAGAGTTAAAAAAAAAAAAAAAAGCCCCTTATAACTCTCATTATTATGCCCTTAAAAGAGAAATACTTGAAATATTAACCTCTAACAATTCAGTGAATGATGTCGAGCACAGTATTATTCCACCTGAGTGGCAACCGCTATATCAACAAACAAAGAGAAGTGAAGAGGACGATGAAGAAGAGAAAAATAAACAAACCGCCCAGCAGTGATTTTAGTGTCCTTTTCGAGCTCTGATGTTGGCCCCATCTGGTGTGCCGAAATATATAAAGGCTCAAATTTTAAAAGGATTTTTATGAGGTATTTTTAATTTAATAAGTATGAAAGTTTTTTTTTTTATTGTTATTCATCATCATTTCGGAAAGTTAAGGGAGGCTAGCCCTTGTGAATCTTCCATCAGGTAGATTTAAAAAAAAAAGAAAAAAATGACAAAAATAAACAAAAAAAACTTATTTTATTCTCAGTCATTGGAAGGCTTTGTAACATGGTAAATTTTTGCAATTGCTTGTAAAAACAGATTAAATTTATCTTATTTTTTGTTGTTTTTGATGCCACATGTACTTAGCTGAATAGGAGTCAAAGGGTGTTTTTGCATTCCTGTGGTTCCCTATCTTTTGAATTTTTACTAAAAATTGCCCCATCCCCTCAATCATATTTTTCTGGATGTTACCGTTAAAGTTCGAAATCCGTTAAAGTGCAGATTACCTAGCTAATCTTCAGATTAACTAAAATGACCCATTAAAGTGCGGAATCAAGAGTTTTCTGTATTTTTACTAGGTAATCTGCACATCAGCGGCTTCTGTATCGTTAAAGTTCAAATGTTTGTTTCGAGCCTTAGTTTTTTTCACATTGACTATGACGTCAAACAGTCATGTGATACAGATACACGAATGAGCTTCAAACATGAACTAAAACTTTTACCCCTTCCGCTCCGCTATGATAAACGGTAGATGCAAAACATTGAGGATCGAAGCCATGATTAGGTTTATTATGACCAACACAAAATTTAAAGTAACAAGTAAGTTATAATTGTTTTAATTTTGATTTTGTTTCTTCTCTTTTTCAATTTTGTCAATATAAGTTTGATAAGGGTCTGCATTTTATTAATGAAATCTAATCTTAATTAAAAGCTCTTCTTTTGAAACTCTGTTGTAAATTTAATATTCATAATTCAAAATACAGTAATTATTTCCTCCCGAAATAAACTATTAAACCGCAATTTTTTAAAACTAATTTATTTTAAAATTGATTTAAATTACTATTAGTACTTACTGGGGAAATATATATATATATATATATATATATATATATATATATTAGTTTTTAACTCTGAAAAACATTATGGCATTCTATATTATGGCAGTATTTAATAAATAATTAATATGAAATTTTTGTGCATTTTTTAGCATTTCCTTACAATATATGTATATATATATATATATATATATATATATATATATATTATATATATATATATATATATATTTTTTCTTTTCAAGTTTCCTTTATATATTGTATATATCATGATTATATTTTTATTTTATTTTGTTCGCTTTTATTAATTTCGTTGTAGTTTATCACATAAAATGTGTTAATAAAGTTTTTTTTTGTAAAATTAATATATTTGCTAAACTTGTACAGATATATGTATGCTGCAAAATATAGTTTAATAAAGCATTTTAAAACTGTCATTTTAATTTTCATGCTTTCTAAAAAATATTAAACCAGTTTTAATTATTTGAAGTACTACTTAAATAATGCTTCTGATTTGTCTAATTTAATATTTCTTTAGCGAATTAAAAATTAGTGCTTTTTTTTTTTTAATTTAAATGGTTAAATATTTTTATTTTGAAAAGAAATCGTTACTGTATTACAATTCTAACATTCATTTATAAAATAGAACTTATTGAAAGCTATTAAAGATATTATATTTCATATTAAAAATGCATAACATCTTCAAACTTATATTGACAGAATAAAAAAGATGAAATAAATAAAAAAATTGAAACAAATATAACTTTAAAAAGGCATAAAAATTAAAACACATAGATTGAAATAAGTAAAGAAAGAAAGAAAAGAAAACTAATTTTTTTTTTCCCCCAAATGAAAAAAACAAATATAACACAGCGTGCTGAAAAATTACAATACCAGAGATCTTATTTTCACTTTAACGAGTGCCTAGTAGGTGATGTGCAGATTAGCGGGTGTCTAGTCGGTAATATGCAGATTACTTAGGTAGTTTGAGAAATGAAAGAATTTTCCTCACTTTAACGGATCACCCCAGTGAATATGCAGATTACCTACCTAATCTGCAGATTAACTGACTTTTGCACTTTAGCGGTAACATGGATACCGGTATCCACATCCTTAAAAGTAGTACTATGATTGACTGTCAAATAATGATAATCTTCCATAGTATCTCCCACACCACAACACAAGCCAATATAATGGTCAAACCAGGCAGAATACATCTTTTAATTTTAAATTCTGATACATACTTAACTTGCTCTCCTCAAACCATGAACCCTTCTCATCAATCTCAGGATGTGTTTAGTAAATTATCACAGTCTGTGTCGCATGCCAAATATAGCAAAAAACTTGTTTCTAAGGGCTTACAAAAGTGTTACTATACAGATACACAAGAATATTTCACTATAAAATAACATGGTCATTAACCCCTTCCGACCCAGGCTGTATGATAGTGCGGTTAGACATCCACTTACATTTTTGCATCTGGAACAGTCGTAGGTAATAAAATAAGAAAATGAACAATCGGGCTAATTAGCAGAAAGTGTAAAGTACAATTTTCAATCAACAAATGTCGTTTATAGACCATATTTTTCTTTCAATTTGCAAAAACAGAAGAATGTAATGTTTTAAGGTAAAAATGTTTCAGGTCGGAAAGGGTTATGATTGCCAGTTAACAGAGGTTTTGTTGCACATGATTGATAGAATAAAATCATAACTATTCATATTAATATGTAAAAATACAATTTATTACAGTTTTTAAGCATCTTAGACTCTTCAATGCATTTCAGTTATTCAACTTTAGTTCAAGAAATAAATAATTTAAATAATAATATAAAAATGACATAGCATATGACATTGAACCAACAAAATTGTTAAATTATCTTTATATAACTATACGAATAGTATTGAAATAGCTTGTCAAAATTTTATGATTATTTTAAAAACTAAAACAATTTCAGAACAATAATCAACATTCATCGTAAACATTTTTACTACTTATCACATTTTCATGGTGAGATATTAATTGTTTCACAAGAAATAAACCATTAGAATCATTCTGTAATTCATAAAATTCTTCAAGACGTTTAAGATCCTTCAATGACTCATAATAAAAATTGCTGATATCTTTATTAGATACAACATTTTTTGATTCATCAGAATTTTCTTCATTGCCCTCACTATATGCATCATCAAAATACTCTACCGTTTCAACAGATTTAGGACATTCTCCTTCAGTTACTAGGCAGTCATCAATGCTAACATAATCAGCAACATTTATAAGGCCACCAAATACACATAGTAAATCCGAGACATTATTTAATGTGACAGATGCTTCTTCATCACAAACATTATCAGGCACCACATTGAAAAATATTTCTTCAAAACACTTGTGGATTACATTCGGACTAAGCTCTTTCCATGAAAGATTTATCCATGTAAGAGCTTGTGGCACATCAATCATATGATCTGGAAGAATGTTATTTAAATCATTCCTTTTTTGAGCAATCAAATGCGTAAGCAATAACAACCTGTAAAAAACTTTGAAATTTTGTATAATACCCTGATTGATTCGTCGATTATTCAGAGATATTGTAGGAAAATATATAGCTCTTACATTAGAAAGTTGACAATCATGGAGTGGAAGTGAATGATCTAATAGTATGACAATGTTTCTCCTTTGCTCTTTCATTCTATCATTTAGATCCATTAACCATTCATTCATTATATCTTTAGTCAACCATGCAAAGCTATTTGATTTATAATCTACTTCTATTAGTTCAAAATTTTCGATATCTTTTTTAGAAATAGCTGTGACTACCAAAGGTTTTTCTTTTTTACCACTCATACTGGCATATAACAGAACTGTTAAACGCTCAGCAGAAAGTGCTCCATCAACACATGTTCTATCGAGTAGAAAACAAGTACTATCGGGTACAGTTTTGAAAAATAGCCCAGTCTGAACAGCACTAAAAATATCGTCATCAGAATATTTATCAATTATTGAATGCAGGATTTTTGACCATTCATCGAGGTCTATATTCAAATCACTTGTTTTTTCCTTATTTATAGATTGGTCTCTGTTTTTAGGCTCTTTAAAGAAAATACCATGTCTTTTCACAAATTTAGCAAGCCATCCGTTTGATGCTTTAAATGAATCATATCCCAAATCTTTAGCCAACTCCAAAGCTTTTCTTTGAAGTGCTGGTCCAGTAACATCTTGATTGTCCGTTTTCTTGGCTAAATACCAGTCGTATATTTTCTGATCGATCTCAAATCCTACATTACTAAGACGCTTACGTGCTAATAAGCTAGTATTTCCAGACAACCAATGTTGATATAAAATTTGCTCTTGTTTAACAATAAAGCCTGCTTGACTTTTCCCGATATTGAAAAGCTTAGCTAGTTTTCTTATAGAACATTTTGTTTCTTTATAGTGGTCAAGAAGACGTATTTTGTCTTCTAAACTCAAAACTTTTCGATCTTTCGGAATAGCTTTACGATTCATTTTTAACAAAACATGTTCAACCTAAAGAATTCTGTTTTAATTAAGTGTAACATAAAGCATGAAACCAAATTATTTTTGATGAATTCATTTAACTTTTTCCAACACATTTAACCTTATATTGAATTTATAATAAATATTTAATAACCATTCTTTACCTTATAATTTTTAAGCACTTATTTGCATTGAAGCGAAATAATTTATCTGTTGCAGTTCATAATCGAAATCTTCTGACAAACATAATCTTACTTCATTTAGCAATAGCACAAATAACTAGAAATTAGAATTACTTTCAAGATGTCCGCTAAGAGGAGTGGCCGTTCCCAAAAAAATAAAAACAAAGCCACAGCAGCCATAGAAAGCACAGCACATTTACGGATTCGCCTTTCTCCTGCTCTGCCCCTCTCCTATTAAAAATTAAAGAGTGAAAACTAGTACTTTGTAGTGCTGCCATCTATTAATTGTTATAGCAAATGCAAAACAATGCAGACGAGCAGGCGCATGTTTATAAACAAGCGACGCTATTCTGATCTTCTGAGCAACTTTTGCGCATGTAAGCAAAATATCTTTATTTATCTTGGTCACGGATTAACAGTGATCTTGGTTATCTTGTTCCAAAATACCTGCCTTTCTCCATGTGAAATAATTAAAAAATAAATTTGAGGCAAAGAAATAACCCTTACTCAAATATGAATTTGTTTAAGTTTTAATTATTGTCTGCATAAATAACATAAAATATTTTTCGCTTGTAAAATGAATTTTTTTGCTTTTTTAAAATAGAAAAATAGTACGAAATATATGTTTTTTGATTAAAAATCTAAATAATAGTATAAAGGGTAAATTATTTCAGTTAAGTATTCTACTAATTTAATTATTAAAAACATATATTTTAAATAATTAAATTACCTTTTTTAACTAGATTTCTTCTTCTTCTTCTTTCTTTCTTTTTTTTTTTTTTTTTTTTTTTTTAATAACTTTTTAAATAGCTTTTATTATTTATAATTACTCAAAGAAAAAAAGAATATTTTAAAAGTATTTTAAAATAAATTTTTCAGCTTAAAAAAAAAAAAAAAAAAAAAAAAACAGCCAACTTAATTATTAAAAAACTCTATTATTTAGAATTAAATTAATTTTTATTAAATGATTTTTAATTTTTTTCTATAATAATTCATAGAAAAAAAACTTTTTTTAAATAAATGTCTTTTGAAATACAATTTTCGAATAACTTAGAGAATAGTATTGAGAACGCTCGGCTAATTTAATTATTAAAATTGTATATATTTTAATATTAAATTTTATCATTTAGATTATTTAAATCAAATAATTTTAATTAGTTCTCTTTTCTATAATCATTGACAGAAGAAATCTTTTTATATTACAAAATATTCTGAGATAGTTTTTCAATTAAAACCCCAAACAGTAGTATTAAGAAATTTGATCTAAATTAATTATTTTTTTTTTTTTTAAATTAAATTAGTTTTTAAGTATGATATATTATTAGTTTTTAAGTATGATATATTATTAGTTTTTAATTAATTTTTTATATTGTCATTTATTAAAATAACTTTTTATATTAAAAATAATTTGGTGGTGGTAGTTTAGGTGTTACTGTTAAAGCTGGTTGAGAATATGAGGGTCGACGACTATGACCTGGGATCGAACCCAGCACTTCTTGTCTACCAGCAGGGAGAGCAGAACAGCTCGACCAGTGAAATAAGCTATTTTATTTAAAAGTCCAAATAATTTTATTAAGCAATTTCAACTAAATTATATTTTTAATAAATAAATTAGTTTTTTTTCTTTTTTTTAATTAAAATATTCCATTAAATAATTTTTTAACTAACTTTTTTTTTTTTTAATAATTATTCGTAGAAAATAAAATCTTTTATTGTTAAAAGTACTTAAAAATAAATTTTTCTACTGAAAGCAGAAACAATTGTATTAAGCAATCTCAGCTAATTGAATTATTAAAATTTATATTTTTGATAATTCATTTAGTTTTTAGATAATTAATTTAGCCTTTCTATTAGAATTTTTTAAATAAAATAATTTTAATTGTATCCTCATTTCTATAATTAATTATAGAAAAAAATATTTTTTTTGTTTAAGAGCATTTTGAATTAGATTTTTCATATTAAAGCTCAAGCAATAGTATTAAGCAATTTCAACTAATTTAATTATTAAAAATTTATATTTTTATAATTTAATTATTTTCAACCAGAATATAGTATTAAATGATTTTTTAATTAATATTTTTATGTATAATCATTTATTTTAAAAAAAACAATGAAATAATTTGATGGTTTAAGCGTTAAAGCCGATTGACAAAATGAGGGTTCTGAGCCTGGGTGAAATGCCTTCCATGACAGTTCTTTCTAAGGAACTGTGGCCTGTATATAAACGATTTTCAGAGAAAACCATGGAAAACTCGGAATGCTTAGGTCAACAAGCGTGCCGTTGGATCGAACCTTGTTATTACAATCAGTTAGCTTGGAGAGCAGAACCGCTCAGCTACTGAAATAGAGCTTTTAATTAAAAATCAAAACAATAGTATTAAGTAATTTGAACTCATTTAATTATAAACAAAATATATATTTTTTAATAAGAATATTTTTTTAATGATTTTTTAACTAGTTTTATTATTATTATTATTATTAATTATTGTTTATAGAAAATAAAATCGCTTAATATTAAAAGTTGAAACAATAGTACTAAGCAATCTGAACTAATTTAATTATTAAAAAAATATTTATATTAGTTTAATTAGTTTTCTAGATTTATTTTTCTTTCTTTTTTTTTTTTTTTTTTTTTTTAATCTTTAATCATTTATAGGAAAAAATATTTTTGTATTAAAAGTATTTAGAAATAGATTTTTCAATTAAAAGCTCAAAGAGTTCTACTAAACAAAGTAATATAATTATTAAACATTTTGATTTTTAATAAATGTAGTAATTTTTAATTAGATTTCTCTATATATCAAAAAAGTAACTGTCGCTGGCGTCTTTTTTTTTTTTTTTTTTTTTTTTTTTTTTTTTTTTTTGTCTGTGACAGCATCTCCTCGCGGAAGACAAAGTGCTCTGCATCATAAAAGGTTCATGTTCCGTATGCTTCAAGGAAGGCATTTCAGGTAGTTAGAAATCTGTATCATCTTAATTAACGAAGTTATTAACTAAAAACGTCGGGTTTTATAAAGGTACTCTATTTGCCACCGTAGAAAAAGTTTCTCTTTTGACGTTGTTCTTCTGTCATGACATCATTTTCCACGGGAAAATTAAAATGTGATCCATGGTGTAAAAAATAATAAAATCAATATCAATGTTGTTATTAAGAAAAATATTTCTAAGTGTATTTATCTTTTTTATTTAAAAACATATTTTAAAATACTTCGGATATATTTTGGCATTAAAAAATATATATATTTGGTATATTAGAAAATATTTAGATAAAATTCAAATTGAATTATAAATGAAAAAAATCTTCTTATTTAGTATTGATAATTTTTTAATATTACATGACATTTCCATGATACACCTCATATTTCTAATTATAGCAAGAAAAAATTCATCACCTAAAATTCTTGTAATAAATCGAGTAGATTTTATTCTTCATTAATGTATGAAGTAGATAGGAGAGAAGGTACTTTTCATTTCGCAGGCGCAAATCTTGCCAAGCAAATCTTATTGGCGACAACAATACATTTATGGATTAAAAGTAAATTTGTAACTTAGATTTTTTTTTTTTTTTTTTTCAAATTTAAAGTGTATTTATATACGTTATTAAGTATTTGACAAAATAAATGTTACATTTTTTATGGGACCACACTTTTAAAAGCTAGCTTTAAGCAAAACTTCAGGAAATTTAATTCTTAAAAATATAAAATAAATAAAATAAAATAAGTAAACGGTCATGTCTCTTTATTTTATTTTATTTTTTAATTATTATTATTCAAAGTGTTTTGAAACAATTATTATTTCTTAGGTCCTTAATGATTGGCGTCGGTTATATCATTCTTGGCAACTTTTTCGCCTCGCTGGCAAAATGGAAAAGTACCGAAGAGAATAAATAATTGAAGCTGCAGAAGATTTTTCCAAATTAAAAATACGAGGGTGAATCAAATATAAACGAGACTTTTGGACCTGCGCGCGCAATAGTGATGGAAGAACGTTCCGCTGTTATTGGCTGTTAGGTTGGTTTGTCAGGAGTGGGGGAAGCACGTGACTCATCATCATACACTCGCTCAGTGTCCATCGTTACGATGTCCGAGCAGGAGGTACCTCCCTCTATTGCGCAACGTATTGTTATCAAGTTTTTAGCTGCAGAAGGTGTAAAACCGGCCGAAATCTTGAGAAGATTGACTGCACAGTTCGGGGAAGAGACGCTGTCGCGAGCTAGAGTGTTTGCTTGGCATAAACAGTTCGTGGAGGGCCGTGAACGTGTTGAAAATGAGAGCCATGACCGCAGACCCCGCACCAGCATTACAGCGGGCAACATCGACAGTGTTCGTCAACTTGTTGAAGGTGATAGGCGTCTAACAACTTCGGATATTGCAAAAGACGAGACCTTCCGACGAGAAAAGTGATTCTCCTCCATGACAATGCTCGCCCCCATACAGCAGCCCTGACCGTACAAAAATTGGAGCAACTGGGTTGGGAGACACTGGAACACCCTCCATACAGTCCAGACCTGTCTCCCTGCGACTTCCATGTCTTTGGTCCTCTCAAGGAAGCTTTGGGAGGGCAAAAATTCCACAGCGATAATGAAGTTGAAGCATATGTGCGCAATTGGCTACAAACACGACCTGACTCTTTTTACCTGGAAGGAATTAAAAAAATACCTATACGCTGGGAAAAATGTGTTTCTAAATCAGGAGATTATGTAGAAAAATAAACTATGATTGTTTGTGCGTTTAAAATCAAAATAAATATTTTAAAAAATAAGTCTCGTTTATATTTGATTCACCCTCGTAATAATAATGAACTTTTTCTCTTTTTCGATATTTTCGAATGTCTAAAATTATTATCTAGCAGTACGATAAATATATACAGAGAGTGGGAGTATTGTATAGTGCCATAAATTAACTAAACAAATTCAACAGTAAAAAGTACGGGCATTAGAAAAAATAGGTTTTTTTTTTTTTTTTTTTTTTTTTTAAGTGTGGAGGACTACTAGTCACAATCTACGGATAAAACTTTGTCGTCAGTTTTACGATGGTTGGACATATAACGAAATCGAAAATTTACCGAAAATATAATTGAATAATTTGAAAGCGATGTTATAATTTGAAAATAATAATAATAATGATAATGATAATTCTCCATACTAAACTAAATTCTGCTTTTGCCAAAATTTCAATCTTTTTTTTTTTTTTTTTTTTTCTTTTTTGAAAGAAAAAAAAAAAAATTATTTATTTATTTTTAAACAAGCAATTCTACCAAAAAATGCATCCCCAAATAGTGACAAAAACTTAATTGTCACCAAGGGGTTCATATATTATATCTGTAACACAAAATGGTCTAGATATTACGAATTTCTTTCTTTTCTGAAAAAATATTACTGATTTTTAGCATATTATTTCACACACACACACACACACACACACACACACACACAAAAAAAAAAAAAAAAAAAAAAAATGGTATTAAATATTATGTATTTCAATTTGACATTAAATATGGGTATTTCCATAAACTTTTTTTGCTTTTTCTTGTTTTATGCAGTATTAATTTTCCTATTCAGTGAAAGGTAAAGAAGCGAATAAACGGGCAAAGCGCCGTAGGGGTTAATAAGTAAAGCCAGTCGTGGGGACGCGAAGCCTTCCTCGGGGGTTGGTGAGCGGAGCGAGCAGGGGGCAGAGCCCCCTAGTTATATTAAATAATTATTTAATTTTTAATTTTTTTTTTCTGTAATCTCCCATAGAAAAAATATTTTTGTATTAAAAGTATTTTAATACAGATTTTTCAATTAAAAGCATCCATATACATTCATTTATATGTACAACAAGCAATAACAATAATTAAATCTTTGCAGAAATGTAAAAGATTTTAAAAATACTGAAGAAATGGAAGCACATAGCTAAGCTTATAACGTTAAGCAATGGTGCTTTATACAATGTTTTGCCTACATTCTAAAGCACGTTCGGAATCATATTGTTGCGTACTTGAGGGTTCGTGAGTTGTCCGGGAATGAAAGACCAAACTTACAAAAATTCAGTAATTTATTCACAGAAAAATTCCAGAAAAATACAGGTCAATAAACCAATTATCAGCTTCAATTCAAGCAGTAACCACAGCTTAAACAACAGCTGTCAATAGCAAATCCACAGTACAAACTGTATAGCAATAACACTTGAAGCAAGTCTCTCTCAAAGAGGCTCAAGAGCAATGCAAGCACTAGCGAAGCTGGCTGAGATCTGAACTGAACTGACTGCCTTGGCGAGGAAGCGCTCCTTATATGCTGTTCCAAAGGCTGTTCCATGGAACCCAGATTTTTCGAGAAAACTCTAGAAAGTGGTCAACCAATCAACTTACAGCTTCCATATTTGGTATATCCCATATAAGGATTTTCTCGCCAAGGTCGCCAAAAAAATCGCCAAGGTGGGAAAAACTCGCCAAATTTGGCGCCAAATCCATTACCTGCATTACTGGGGCTATTTAATGCGTTTTTAAGGGAAAATAAGGCTATTTCAACGCTAAAACGACTAGAAATGCACAAAATTAGCACTTTATCAACTTACTAAACCTCTTTGAAAGAATTTATACAAAAATAAACACAATTATTTACAATTTCGTAACACTGCCCCCCTCCCAGGGACTGCACGTCCCGGGCAGTGCAACCCTTGGTCAAGAGGCGAAACTAAACAAATTTACACAATCTAAAACACAAAAACTAAGTTGCATATAACGATAAAATAGAAATACAAATCAAGTGAGAAATATTTACAAAATTCACAAATATGTTCAAATATTTATATACAAATATTTACAAAATTCACAAATATGTACAAATATTTATATACAAATATTTACATTACGCATGCGCAAATTTTACCAGTATTTACATTTTTAATTTTTAATATTACCGTTACTTGTGGTACTTGGCTAGCCTATTATAGTGCACCACCTTCGGTTTTGATGAAGGTGTTTTAGTGATCCGCACCACTACATCATTCAGCCTTTTTAAGACTGTGTATGGTCATTCCCAGTTGCACTGTAACTTGGGAGAGAGTCCTTTGCGTCGAACAGGATTCCACAACCAGATCTTCTCTCTTTCCTGAAACTCATGTTGCGTAGCCTTTAGATCGTACCTTGTCTTCATTTTCTCCGATGCAATATGAATTCGCTCCCGAGCAAAGTTGTGAACGTCCTCAAATCGTGCCTGGAGATCTTGGATGTACTCCTCGGGCGATGAAGGCGCATCGGGTAGACAACCAAACAGGAGATCACAAGGGAGACGAAGTTCACGTCCAAACAGCATCTGGGCTGGAGTATAGCCGGTGGTTTCATGGACAGCACTTCGATAAGCCAGCAGGAAGAATGGCAACTTCAAGTTCCAATCTTGCTGGTTCCTTGATACTAGAAGGGAGAGGTTATTCAGGATAGTACGATTGAACCTCTCGACCATGCCGTCCGACTGGGGATGTAAGGGTGTTGTCCGGGTTTTGTCTATGCCGAGTAGTTCACACAGTCCTTTGAAAACATCAGAGGTAAAGTTCCTACCTTGGTCGGTATGAAGTTGTAGGGGCGTGCCGTACCTTGACACCCATTGCTGCACTAGGACTTCTGCGACTGTGCATGCCTCTTGATTGGGAATGGGATATGCCTCAGGCCACTTGGTGAAATAGTCCATCACGACGAGAATGTATTTATTTCCACTGGAGGTCCGTGGCAAAGGACCCAAGATGTCGATTGCAATCCGTTCAAATGGTGCTCCCACGTTATACCGTTGCAGTCTTCCTCGACTTCGTTTCTGCGGGCCTTTACGTGCCGCACAAGCATCACAGGATTTACACCATTTCTCCACATCCTCCTTTGCCTTGCACCAGTAGAAGCGTTCCCGAACTTTCTGCAGAGTCTTCATTACCCCAAAATGGCCTCCGGTAGAGCTACTATGCAGTTGTTCTAAAACAGCTGGAATTTTTTATCTTGGTAATAAAATCTGCCATCTGAAGCTTTTCCCATTATCAGATTCCCACTTTCTGTATAATACGCCGTTTCTGATATGAAGAGAGTCCCAAAGTGCCCAATAACTTTTCGTAATGGGACTAAATCTGGAAATGTCCTGCCAGATAGGTCTGTTGCTGGTCGTCTCCTTCAGCTGTAATATTGGCTTTATGTCAGGATCTTCCAACTGGGATTTTCTAAGTTCTTCGTCATTCCATGGATCGGGATCTTGATCTGATGGTGTTGAGACAGTAACTTGGCAGGCAACCGGATTTATCGGCAGGTATTTCTGTTCGGCTCTAGAGCAATACTTGCAGCTTTCCGAGTAGGGCTTCCGTGACAAGGCATCTGCATTACCATGTAGAGTCCCTTTACGATGACGTATCTCGAAGTCATATTCCTGCAGGCGTTGTATCCACCTGGCAATCTGTCCTTCCGGGTTCTTGAACTGGAGCAACCACGTTAAAGATGCATGGTCAGTCCGGAGCAGGAATCTTCTGCCATAGAGGTAATAATGGAAATGTTCTATGGCTTTTACGATGGCGAGTAGCTCTTTCCTGGTGGTACAGTAATTTCGCTCCGGTTTAGACAGGCATTTACTCCAATAGGCAATGACATGTTCTTGACCATCAATTTCCTGCGACAGAACAGCACCGACACTCTCATGGCTGGCATCTGTATCAAGTATGAACTGTCTGTCGGGCTGTGGATATGTCAAGATAGGCGATGATGTTAAGGCCTCTTTAAGTCGCTTGAACGCTTTTTCACATTCATCTGTCCACAGGAACTTCTGTTTGGCTTCCGTCAGCTTGTGCAGTGGTCTGGCAATATTTGAGAAACCCTTGACAAACTTCCTGTAGTAAGTGCATAACCCCAGGAAACTTCGTAGTTGGTGTACATTTTCAGGGCGACTCCAGTTCTCGACTGCAGAGATCTTCTCAGGATCAGTTCTCACACCTTCGGCAGAGATGATATGGCCGAGGTAGCTCACTTCACGACGGAACAAGTTACACTTGCCTGGATTCAATTTGAGGTTAGCCATTCTGAGTTTCTCCAGCACCTTTCGGATGTTTCGTAGATGGTCTTCAAAGGTGCGCCCCACAATGATAATATCATCCAAATACACCAGACAGGCTTCATAGGAAAGTCCTTTTAGCACTGTCTCCATCAGGCGTTCAAAGGGAGCAGGAGCATTACATAATCCGAACGGCATAACTTTAAATTGCCACAGTCCTTGTCCCGTGGTGAATGCAGTCTTCTCACGATCATCAGGATGTAATTCTACTTGCCAGTAACCGCTCTTCAGATCCAACGTCGAGAACCATTTATTGCCAGCAAGTGTGTCTAATGTGTCGTCAATTCTGGGAAGAGGGTAACTGTCTTTCTTCGTGATGTCATTCAAACGACGATAATCCACACAAAATCTTGTTGAACCATCCTTTTTCCGCACCAGTACTATGGGAGAGGCCCAAGGACTCGTTGATGGCTCGATGACATCATTGTGCTGCATTTCACTTAGAAGTTCAGTGACCTCTTCCTGTTTAGCAAAGGGAAGTCTTCTCGGATGTTGTTTGATTGGAGGATGATTTCCTGTATCAATTCTGTGCTGGGTGATGTTCGTTCTCCCGACGTCTTCAGGTGTTCGAGAAAAAAGATCTTTAAATTCTTGGAGTAGCTTCTCCGCAGCACATCTCTGTTCCTTTCCTAACTCTGCATTCTTGAGTAATTCCGTTATTAATTGTTCAGAAGACTTGGATTCAGTTGATTGCGTGGGACGGTTGATGCATGTTACAGGAGTGCAGGCTGCTAACACCTCATCCTTCTTCACTGTTCGGACCTTATCGCTGATGTTTGCGACTCTCACAGGAATAGTACTCTTTGAGAGATCAACTAGAGATGAAGCTACCAGAACTCCTCTTGGGCGGGTATTCAATCAGTCCATAGCGGAAGTATTGCTTTGTAGGTGGTGTTCCTGAAACTATTGTCTCTGTGTGTGGAGGGATGGAAATTTCAGACTTGGCTATTATCTGGCAAATTGTCTGAATGTCTTGATTTTCAGTGTTGAACACAGCGATGTCTTCCGAACTCGAATGCAGTTCATTATTCTTGAAGTCCAATTGAAAGTTAAATTTTCTCAGGAAATCAATTCCAATGATTAAAGGATCTCTTATATCAGCCACATATGCCATATGATGGTAACTGGCATTCCCAAAAGTGATGGCCAAGTTCATTTTTCCATATATTTTGATTTCGTCTCCGGTCACAGTCTGGAGTTTAACGCAGGGCGGAGTCCAGATGATCTTCTCTTTTAGTTCTTGAGCCAAATCCGTTCTAATGATGGTCACGTTGGCTCCCGTGTCCAGAATCATCCGGTAGGTGGCGTTGTTGACTTGGCCATAGACGTGAAGTCCATTATCGCCGCCACTCATCGATGAAACATGAAATACTGTAAATTGGGGCTCTTTAATTTTAGGCAACCTCCGCCCCGCGAGATGGCCTCCTCTTAGTTTCCCTGCAGTGATGGTGAAGCCGGGTGATTTCCTATAGTTGGTCGTACGGGGCAGTTCCTCTTCACGTGACCATCCCCTCCACAGCCCCAGCACTTTATCTTCCGGTCCTTTATTTCCTTTTTATTCTCCAGGCTGCGCAATCTCTTTAAGATCTCTTCGATACTTCTCTTCATTTCAGTTTCACCAGCAGGCGTATCGTTTAATGAGACTGCTCTTATGGTATGACGGTCTTTACGGGAGGCTTGTTGGGCTGCCTCTATCCTAAGTGCATAGCCTAAAGCTGATTCTACGTCTCTGATGTTGGAGAGTCTCAGCGCTTTTTGAATTTCTGGATCCCGAACAGCATCGATAAAGTACTGAAGAGCTAAGTCGTTTCGAGTGTCATCTTGACAGTCTGAGAATGCTAGGTGTGACAATCTCTGAATGTCCGCTGCCAGCTCTTGCAAACTTTCGCCCGTTTTCTGGTAACGGGACTTTAGCTGGAGGCGACTATAGTCCTTAGAACACTTCTCTCCGAACCGTAGCTCCAGTGCTCTAGTCAAGGCCTCGAAGTCGTTCCTTTCTTCTTTAGAAACATTTCTCAGTATCTCAGCTGCATCTCCCCGTAATGCTGCTGCTAAGTGGACTGACTTGGCGGTAGAGTCCCAGCCGTTAGCTTCAGCTACGATGGAAAACTGCGTCTTATATACATGCCAGGAGGAACTGCCATCGTAGGTAGATAGCTTAAAAGATTCCTGATTCTGGATTCTTCTCTCTTTCTTTTCAGTTTCCTGGGGCATGGATTCTAACTTTTCTTCCACTTTTCTCTCCAGATCTTCTTCTATTCTCTTCAATTTACCGTCTATCTCTGAAAACCTTTCTTTCAGTTCCTGTTCAAAATTTTCTTTAACTTTCTCCTCGAAACTCCGTTCTATCCTCGTAACACTCTCTTCAACCTTCATAACATTTTCTTCTATCGTCATAGCTTTCTTTTCAAAATTCTCTTCTATTTTCAAAACTTTCTCTTCTATTCCATCTACTCTGCTTTCCATATCCGATAATTTACTTTCAATCACTCCCTTTACTGCCGAAAGTTCTCTCTTCTTGATTGCATTCAACTTTTTCTTGGATTGACTTAATTTCTTCCTGAACTTCACCCATAGTGTCTTTCAACTCTCTTTGAGATGTTTCCATACTTTCTTTCATCTCTCTTTGTCCTTCCTTCATTTCTCTTTGCCCTTCTTTCATTTCATTCATCTGGGTAGCTAAGCTTTCTAGAAGTTTCTTCATCTGTTCCTCCATAGCTCTAGTTATAACCATTCACAGACAATCCCACTTCTGACACCAGAAATGTTGCGTACTTGAGGGTTCGTGAGTTGTCCGGGAATGAAAGGCCAAGCTTACAAAAATTCAGTAATTTATTCACAGAAAAATTCCAGAAAAATACAGGTCAATAAACCAATTATCAGCTTCAATTCAAGCAGTAACCACAGCTTAAACAACAGCTGTCAATAGCAAATCCACAGTACAAACTGTATAGCAATAACACTTGAAGCAAGTCTCTCTCAAAGAGGCTCAAGAGCAATGCAAGCACTAGCGAAGCTGGCTGAGATCTGAACTGAACTGACTGCCTTGGCGAGGAAGCGCTCCTTATATGCTGTTCCAAAGGCTGTTCCATGGAACCCAGATTTTTCGAGAAAACTCTAGAAAGTGGTCAACCAATCAACTTACAGCTTCCATATTTGGTATATCCCATATAAGGATTTTCTCGCCAAGGTGGGAAAAACTCGCCAAATTTGGCGCCAAATCCATTACCTGCATTACTGAGGATATTTAATGCGTTTTTAAGGGAAAATAAGGCTATTTCAACGCTAAAACGACTAGAAATGCACAAAATTAGCCCTTTATCAACTTACTAAGCCTCTTTGAAAGAATTTATACAAAAATAAACACAATTATTTACAATTTCGTAACAATATGTTGATGTTTTTCGCAGTGACATCACGTGCGCCTGCTAACATTGGTTTCGAGTTTGAATCTTCATAAAAACTTACAAAAAAAAATCTGAATTAAAATTTTTATTAAATGCAAGGCTACTCACTGTTGCAAAAACTGCCTTGCCTCAATTCTCTTTTTCGGACAGCTCGGAAAACTGAATTATACAGTTCCTTGCCGCTATTATCTGTCATCTATAAAGAAGTTTTAACTGAGAAGAATATAGTTATAGATAGAAAATAATTAATTACGTAGCCCGTCGTAGAAATATTTTTGATTGAATATTTTCAACTTATACCAATAAATAAATGCAGCAAATAAATGAGGTCGATGCGCATTTCTTATAAATAGAAATCGGTATGAATAAAGTTAATTCCAGATCTTCATTAATCAAGAAATAGAGCACACGAAGAAACTAATAGCAACTGAAAATATTAATATCATTCATTTTTCCAACTGTCCAAAAAAAAGATTAGAATTTTTGCTGGTGGGGATATCGTTATTAATTTTTCATTGTTTTATTTTGAAGCTGTAAAATGCAAAATTTCAGTCAGTGAAATTTTACAACTTCAAAATAAATTTGAAAAAGAATGAAAAATCAATTCTCAGGAAGGGGAGAGAAAGAAAGAAAAAAAAAATGGATCACGCTAATTTTACCATTTTTAGTGGGAAACATGCAGTTGCACAAATGTATATTAATTTCATTTATATTAAGTGCTCTGTGCAGTAGTTAAAATATGCTTTTAAAAATATCACTCATAGACCATAGGTCTTAAACCCTCATAGATCTTAAAATATCTAAATTCTTTTGTGTCTACATGTGAACAAACTAGTAGCGCCATACATTCCATTTTAAGTAGGAAACATACTATTGCGATTTTTAATAACTAACTTATATCAGTTTTAAGACATGCTAGGAAATTAGAACGCAAATTTAAATATTATTTTATAACTATTTCGAATAAAATATTGACAACTACCTATTGTTTAAATAATCTGTTTCAAATATCGATTATTATTTTGTTCTTTAATAATTAAATTAGTTATCTACGTGTTTGTGTACATACGAAAAAATCGTAATTCTACACCTTTAAGTTACGCAACTGCTGTACATATCTACAGATTTGCGTCATTTTACGATAGTTCATTAGCTTCAATGGGGGAAAATGCTTTCTTCATTTATTAAGAAGTATATTTATGCTTCTTAATAGACGGGTTTTAGCGGGGGTCGAGAATGAAATCCGCCAAATCATAAAGTGGCATTGATTACATAGTATTACATCTATTCCTTTAAATTATCATTTTGACATATTTTATTTATTTCAAATCACGAATAAAATTTATTTTTCCTTAATACATTGTTCCAATTGCGACGCCCCCCCCCCCCTCCTTCCCCACTAAATCTCTCTCTTTCATTTTTTCGTTAATTCATCCATTCTTTCAAACCAAAAAGATAAAAATTTATTTTCTTTATTTCAGTACATTTTTGTAACTATCTCGTTAATTTCAAACGTTACTTTCGGAAAAAAACTTGACCTTTTATTACTAAGCAGCCCATTTTCAATGGGGAACATTTGATAGGCAACTTTAATAACATATTTTAATTTCATTAAGATTTGTGTAAAGAAAATATATTAAACTATGGTTTATAGAAATATCTCTCATAGAACAGAATGCTTTGGAATACTTTCGGATGTCCCTGTACACAAACCGATAGAAGTATTCACTTCATTTTCAATGGGGAACATCCGATATTAAACTTCAATAACATATTTTAATTTCATTAAGATTTGTGTAAAGGCATTAAAATATGGTTTATAGAAATAACTGTCATAGAACACAAAGCTTTGGAATATTTCCGGGCACCCCAGTACATAAACCTGTGATGGTATTTACTCCATTTTCAATGGAGGACATCTGATAATAAACTTTAACATATATTTAAATTTCATTGAGATTTGTGTAAAGTAAAGGTATTAAAAAATGGTTTACAGAAATACATCTCATAGAACATAATGCTTTAGACTTTCGGATGTCCCTGCATACACAACAGTAGAGGTATTCACTCCATTTTCAATAGGGAGCATCTGATAGTGAACTTGGATAACATATATCAGTTTCAAGAAATTCCATGAATATTTACGGGAGTTAGACCACGGACAGACAGATAGACAAACCGAAGTCATGTTAAACTAGTATGTTGTGGCCACCACAAGACTTTCTTCTATATTTTCCTATACAAATTCACGCAGTAACAATATTAAAAAAAAAAAAAAAAAAAAAAAAAAAAACGATTTTTTTCATTTTTTTTTTCGTTAAAAGTAAAAAAAATCGATAACTTTGTTTTAAATTACCACATATTTATAGTTCAACCATTCGTTTTAACCCTTTACGGCGCAAGACAATTCGGATAATTTAAATTATATTGACACCGGAATTCATGAACTAAATTAAACTAAAAGAAATATTAAATTTTAAGGTTAAAAAAACTGGCCTTTTCTGATATGTTATAAACGTAAATTTTTGCTAAAAAATTTCCGGGATGAATTTTTGCAGCTGGATCTTAAATTTTGCGTCCTCGCAGCGAGGACGCCGCGCGTTAAGGGGTTATAGGTATTGACGAGACCTTTCGAAAGATACCGATCTTGAAAATTTACATCCCCCCCCCGGGGGGGGGTATTTCCCCCTAAGGGGGGGGGGAAGCGATGCCCCAAATTTTTTCCCTAATTAACTACTACTATTATCAATAATTCATATTAATTTCACAATCACAGGTTAAGAATAACTCTCATTATGTACATTTATACGAAATTTTTTCCTATACTGCCATGTTAAAAATTTAGAAAAAATACGATCACAGCGCCACCTGTTGAGCGATTGATGCCCAAATCTAATCAGCCTCAGTTTATGTCAGGGGCCAACTAAATACCAAGTCTGGTTAAATTTCGTTAAAAAAAAAAAAAAAAAAAAAATTGCGATATTTTTGTTTTTTTTGTTAAAAGTAAAAAAAATCGATAACTGCGTTTTAAATTATCACAGATTTATAGTTAAACCATTCGTTTTAAAGGTACTGACGAGACCTTTCGAAAGATACCCATCTTGAAAATTTACTCCCCTCGAGGGGGGACTTCCCCCCACGGGGGGTGGCGAGGCTCCTACGCATACAAAAATTTTTTCCCAGTTGACTATCTCTATTTTAAATAATTCTTGTGAATTTCATAATGATTACTAAAAAATAATTCTCTTTATGCACATTTATACAAAATTTTGTCCTATATCACCATGTTAAAAACTTAGAAAAAGCGGGAGGGCAACGCAACCTGTAAGACAATTTTTACCAAAAGTTGATAGGCACTAATTTATGTCAAGGTACAACTACATACCAATTTGTATGAAATTTTGTGCAGTAGTTCTTGAGATACAGTTGCCACAAAATTTTGTCACACACACACACACACACACACACACACAGACAGACATTTTCTAACTAGTATGTTGTGGCCACCACAAGACTTTCTTCTATATTTACCTATACATATTCAATCAGTAACAATATTAAAAAAAAAAAAAAAAAAAAAAAAAAAAAAAAAAAAAGTACGATTTTTTTTTTCTAAGTTTTTTTTTTTTTTTTTTTTTTTGTTAAAAGTGAAAAAAATCGATAACTTTGTTTTAAATTATCACAGATTTATAGTTCAACCATTCGTTTTAAAGGTATTGACGAGACATTTCGAAAGATACCCATCTTGAAAATTTATCCCCCCCGGGGGGGTACTTCCCCCCAGGGGGGGAAGTGATGCCCCCCCATGCAGAAATTTTTTTTCCTAGTTACATACTACTATTATCAATAATTCATATTAATTTTACAATCACAAGTTTAAAACAACTCTAATTATGCACATTTATACGAATTTTTGTCCTATGCTGCCATGTTAAAAATTTAGATAAAATGCTATCACAGCGCCACCTGTTGAGCTATTGATCCCCAAACATAATCAGCACCAGTTTATGTCGGGGACCAACTAAATACCAAGTTTGGTTAAATTTCGTTAAAAAAAAAAAAAAAAAAAAAAAAAAAAAAAATTGCGATATTTTTGTTTTTTTTTTTGTTAAAAGTAAAACAAATCGATAACTTTGGTTTAAATTATCACAGATTTATCGTTCAACCATTCGTTTTAAAGGTATTGACGAGATCTTTCGAAAGATACCCATCTTGAAATTTTGCCCCCCCGGGTGGGAACTTCCCCCCCCGGTGGGGGGGCAACCGATGCCCCCACATGCACAAAAATTTTTTCCTAGTTAACTACTACTATTATCAACCTGATCTTTCGAAAGATACCCAATGTGAAAATTTACCCCCCCTGGGGGGGTATTTTTCCCCTAGGGGGGGAAGCGATGCCCCCCCCCCCATGCAGAAATTTTTTTTCCTAGTTACATACTACTATTATCAATAATTCATATTAATTTTACAATCACAAGTTTAAAACAACTCTAATTATGCACATTTATACGAATTTTTGTCCTATTCTGCCATGTTAAAAATTTAGATAAAATGCTATCACAGCGCCACCTGTTGAGCTATTGATCCCCAAACATAATCAGCACCAGTTTATGTCGGGGACCAACTAAATACCAAGTTTGGTTAAATTTCGTTAAAAAAAAAAAAAAAAAAAAAAAAAAAAAAAATTTGCGATATTTTTGTTTTTTTTTTGTTAAAAGTAAAACAAATCGATAACTTTGGTTTAAATTATCACAGATTTATCGTTCAACCATTCGTTTTAAAGGTATTGACGAGATCTTTCGAAAGATACCCATCTTGAAATTTTGCCCCCCCGGGTGGGAACTTCCCCCCCGGTGGGGGGGCAACCGATGCCCCCACATGCACAAAATTTTTTTCCAAGTTAACTACTACTATTATCAATAACTCATATTAATTTTACAATCGCAAGTGTAAAATAACTCTCTTTATGCCCATTTATACGGAAATTTGTCCTATGCTGCCATGTTAAAAATTTGCATAAAATGCGATCACAACGCCACCTATTGAGCGATTGATCCCAAAATCTAATCAGCACCAGTTTATGTCAGGGTGCAACTAAATACCAAGTTTGGTTAAATTTCATTCATTGGTTCGTGAGATACAGCGTCCACAAAAAAAATGATACAGACAGACAGACAGACAGACATTTTCTAAAAACTATTAATTCGTGTTCTCCATATCCCAAAACATGTAAATCCATCAAAAAGTGGACTTCGAAAATTTTCGCGAATCCAATACTTTCTCTATATTACATATAGAAGAAAGTAAAAAAGTTTGCATGTTCATTTCTTCTTCTTCTCCCCCTATATTTTTTTTACACGTAAGTAATAAAACTGAACGTCCCCCATCCCCCTTTTTTTTACGCGTAATAAATAAATACATTTTCTTTTATGTTTGAAAAAAAATGAATGTGTGTCTAAAAAAAAGGAATGTGGCATCATTTTTTTTTTTTTTTTTTAATAATTTTAAAGTTAAAATGGAATTTTTATTTAATAAACTTTTGAACCAAATATCCGATTGAATTAAAAAAAAAAAAAAAGCGTTAGCTAGATTTTATCCTGATTCATAAGCAAGCGAATTTTCGTAGCGATCAGTTGAATGGTGCAGCTTTATATAAGTCAACTAAAAATCCAGACAGATACAACAAATTTTCAGCTTATATGTATAAAGGCTAGCAGGTCTACCCGGCGCTGCTCGGACTGAAGTAGTGTTTATAAAATTTTTGAATAAAAAAAAAAAGCTGTGTAACAATTACACAATTTCCATTAACCACTATTACGCGTGTTATTTGCATCTTTTGGAGATAATGTGGTCAAAAGACGTAAAATTGACCTAACCAATTAGACATATAATAACAACTTTCCTGAAAATTTCAAACTTGTGTATATTTATATATAAATCGATATACTTAAAATTCCGTATGTACATACGTCCTGTGACAGCATTTAGGCAACACAACGACATTGTCGTAGAAAAGAAATGGTCGCTTGCCGAAAGATTTGCTCATAAAAATTAAAAATATTCCCAAATTTCACTAAAAAATAGAAGCTCGTGTCTTATATTTAAGAATGCTTCAGCAGCCTATTAAAAATATTGATATCTTTATAATTAATTATACGCAGAGGAGAGGAGGGTATTATGGAATAGTCGGGAAATATGGAATACCGAGGTTTCGGCTCTGATTGGTGCTGCTATCTCTACAAAATACCATAAATTATTCAAGAAGGACTCCCATGAAGCAATACAGTAAGAAGCAGCCGCTTGCTTATATGTATTATATTGCTTGTTGCTGTCGTACCATTCTCTATAGAACAAAGTATGTTTTGTGATTTTTAAAAGTTTTTGTAGGTAAGTTTTCAAACCTTTAAACTTACTAGTACACATGTGATTTGAACATTGATATTAAGCATAATGTATGCTCAAAGAATTATATTTTGTTATACTTTGGTCATTTTTTAGCTGAATATATTTTGTACATCAATTTAAAAGTTCATTATTCGGTTCGTGTCGGGTATTATGGAATACTAGGTATTTCATAGTATCATCTGAAATTGACTTCATGTATTCAACTAAAGAAACGGAAAATAAAGATGCCGAATGTATCTTCTGTCACAGAAAATTCTCCGAAGATGATTTTATGAAGTCTAATTAGTTTTTCTATGATTTAAACAGTTTAAACCACCTATTCCATATTACCCGACTATTTCATATTAATCTCCATTTGTAACTTTTTTTTCAAAGTAAACTTTTTATAGCAAAAAAAATTTTTTTTTTTTTTTCACTGACAATTTATTACAAATAATTACACTATGTACTCATCATGATTTTGGGGGTTTTTATTAAAAACAAGTAAAGTTATTTTAAGAAATGTAAATGGTATTTCATAATACCCTCCTCTCACCTTCATATTATGTGTAAGTTAGATAATATCAATATGTGAATATTGTCTTGCAGAAAAGGTTTGTACAAGCAAAGCTCGTCGCAGTAAGCATAAAAAATATTCTGTTCCGGGTTATATACGTAGCCCATATCAAGATCTCAACCAAGTTTATTATTGAATATAATCCGCTCTATCGCCTCAAAATAACGTATTCAATTCTTAAATAGTGAAATTTCAACATTACGTAAAAAGAAAACTAAGAAATTTAACGTTTTAGTGCAGTAGAGTTGCAGTACAAAAAGTAAGCATCGTAGCAATAGCATAGCACTGAAGGAAAAACCAGTTTTACAGGTATAGTAACGAGAAATACCCAAATTTATTATCCTTATAAGTAAAAATTTAATAAAAAGTACGAAATTACTCAAATTTTAAAATTTTTATGGATGTTTCTAATACAGTAATGTTCATTGCGATTATCATCATAAATATAAACTAGAAAGTTGTCCATTCCTTTCTTTTCAATTAATATTATTTTTTGTTCATTATTAAATGAAATATAACATTTTGCTACTCAAACGTCGGTAAATACCGTAGAGTCAGCATTAAATTGAAACCTTTTTTTTTTTTTTTTTTTTTTTTTTTTAAACTTTACCATCAATATCCGAATCATATATATAAAAAAAAAAATGTCGAATTTGAAATCTTGTTAGTATTTAATAAACAATTTAATTATTCATTTTTTAGAAAGATGAATCACCAGCAATCCTCTTAATAATAAAAGACTAAGTTCCCCGTAGATAGCATGCGAAATTGATTTCATTGCTGCTAGAAAAATGTATTGAAATAAAGAAAAGAAAATTTTATTCATATTTTAAAAGATTAAGTAATTTTTTAAAAAAATGTTTATTTTAACAGGAAAAATGACATCATAATTGCAACAATGTACTAAAAAATAAATAAATAAAAATTTAACTGTGATTTTAACGGGACTTTACACCTTTGGCTTAACACCACTGAAGACTTCGTATAATAGCTTATATTTCCCTTCAATACCTATAAATTGAATTATATTAGGTTTGTTCAATAAAATAGATATTCATGCAACAATTCGTATGGTTTTTAACACGCTTTTATTAGCTTCACCTGTATATATGTATGTTTGTAACCGCTCTGGGAGCAAAAAAAATATCTATATTGTAAAAAAAGTCTTTCCTTGCGTGAACGTCGTGACGTTGAGGTATAGCTCCGCGCTACGTACCTGAAGGTCTAGCGTTCGATCCCAGTCAGGGGATATTTTTTAAAAATGGTTTTTGTTTAATTCTAAGTTATTTTAATTAAAGATTTAAATGTATGTAAAAATTACGGTGTGTCACTCACACGATTTTCTCTTACCCTGCATTTTAATACTAAGATAGATATTTTGTGCACACTTCTTTCACATTTCTTTTAAAGCGTGTTCTTTAATTTTTTAAAACTATAATTATTAACACGCTATTATTAGCTTCACCTGTGTTTATGTTTGTTTGTAACCGCTCTGGGAGCAAACAAAAAATCTATATTGTAAAAAAAGGCTTTTTCTATGTGAACGCCGTGGCTGTGAGGTAAAGAGCCGCGCTACGAATCCAAAGGTCTAGCGTTCGAACCCTGTCAGGGGAGATTTTTTAAAAATGGTTTTTGTTTAATTCTAAGTTATTTTAATTAAAGATTTAAATGTATGTAAATATTATGGTGTGTCACTCACACGATTTTCTCTTACCCTGCATTTTAATACTAAGATGATATTTTGTGTTTTTTAGTTCACATTTCTATAAAAGCGTGTTCTTTAATTTTTTTAAACTATAATATTATTAATATATATTTTTACAGATTTCAAATCTGTAAATTGCGTTTTCTCAGTTTGTATTTTTTCATGAATGTTTAAGAAAAGACTTTTTTCCCTTTCTTTCTTTTTTTAAATGTATAATAGAACTTACTTAAAACAATTAGGGATGGATTCTGCAATATCTTTAAAAATGAAGATATTAAATATAAAAATATAACAAAATCATGGTTTTTTTTTTTTCTTCTTCTTCTTTTGTAATTTTTTATATACCTTCAATTTTTTTTTTAATCCATCCCTAATTTTTTTAAGTAAGCTCTATTAAACATTAAAAAAAAGAAGTATTAAGTCTTTTCTCAAATATCCGTAGTTTTAATATATTATCATGAATCCTTAAAAAAAAAAAAAAGAAAAAAAGAAAAAGAAAAAGAAAAAAGAAAAGAAAGATAGAAAAAACTTAGAGAATACAATTTAAAGATTTCAAATCTGTAAAAAATATATTAAAAAACTTTAGAATTGTTGCCAGAATATATATTTTATTGAACAAATCTAATTTAGTTCAATTTATAAATATTAAATGGAAATATAAGTTTTTGTATGAAACCTTCAGTGGTGCTAAGTTAAAGGCGACAAGTTATAAGAGACCCTTAAATAAATAAATAAATAAAAAGAATTATTTAAAAAAAAAGAAGAAAAAGAAATAATTTGGTGTGTCACTCAAACCTTCTCTTACCCTGGAATTTAGTACTATAAATACAGGTTGGAGATTAAGAAGTAAGATAACGGGTATTGTTATGTAAACCTATGTTAAACAATTCAAATTAGGCTTCGGAATAGTTTTATATGATAATAAGTTCTGTGTGAGGGGGGGGGCTACCGCCCCCTCAACCCCCCGTTTAATTAATGCACCTACATTTATATAGAATTTAATTCGATTATTAAAAAATAAATCTGTTTTTAAAAAATAATTTATTAAAATTATTATTAAAAAAAAATTATCTTTTATGATAATGCAGACGATTTCCATATTAGAGAAGTAATATAACACTCAATAAAAAAAAAATAAAAAAAGTTCAATTTATTCTCAAAGTTTTTTTTTTTTTTTTTTAATGGAAAAAAAATGGATAACTTTATTTTAAATTATCGCAGATCGATGGTTCAACCATTCGTTTTAAAGGCATTGGCGAGCTCTTTTGAAAGATACCCATCATGAAACTTTACTCCCCTCGAGGGGGGACTTCCACCCAGGGGGGGGGGGGGGAAGGCGAGGCACAAACACAAAATTATTTTCCCAGTTGACTAACTCTATTACAAAAAATACATATTCGTTTCATTTGGTTTAATGAAGTTTATAGATGTTAAACTCTACTTACCTGCAATTTCCCCCATAGACGTAATGTATTTGAATACTTTTGAGTGTCCCTGTACACGAACCATTTGCTTCATCTCAACGAAAACCTTACCGTAGCATCCCTATATGATACACATTTAGAATACCGAGTTTGGAATTTCTGCTACTATTTTGTTCTGCTACTCTGTACTGTACACACAGACCATTCGCTAAAAACATGATTTTCGTATTCAGGGGACCTCAGAACATGTAAATATAACAAAAACTCACGTTCGAAAATTTGACCCTAAAACAACACTTTCTCGACCCTGTGGGTAAGAGAAAGTAAAAAAGACCCTCAACCCTACGCCTATTTTTATTTTTATTTATTTTAAGTAATAGATTTGAAATTCTACGCAAAACAGAATTTAGTTTAGTACAGCAGGACTTATCTATCTTTAATCTATTCTTCCACATAAAGACATCCAGTAACTGTGTTTCATTCCCTAGCACCGGTTACTATATTCATTTCTTAAAATTTCTTTGGTATAACTTTAGAGCATAGGAGCACCTTTTTGGTGGCTTTTAATTTTCTGTTGTCATTTTGGCAATGGATTAAAATGCTACCACAATTGCATGAGTCAAGCAATTGCAATTAGCAAGAAACGTCCGAGTTACTTCGGTGCCAAATTTCATCAAGGAGAAACATACTGAATATGTTTCTTTTTCTTAGCCCGATGTTTCTTAATTTTATTTCAATTATTTTCAAAAAAAGTTTGTTAACAACCATTTGAATGTTTATTGAGTAGTTTTGATGTTATATGAGTTATAAGTTTATGAACCATAGGATCTTTCGATATAAAGTTTTTATCGTTTTAATAAATTTTTAATAGTCAAATTTATGTCACAAAGTTTGTATGATTTCAGAATTTTCCAATTATTTTCAGTATTTTTAAAAATGTCAATTATAGATATTTTCAAATAATTTTTTTAGTTGACTGATGACGTCATATTCTTCTGAAATTATCATAAATACTTCGAAACTTTTATTTATTTTTTTCAACATATATAAATAATAATAATAATTTATAATATATACCGTTTTATACTGAAGCTATTTCATTTCTTTAGCACCTTTTTTTTTTTCCCAATTTTATTTTAATTATTAAAAAAAAAAAAAAAAAAAAAAAGTTTGCACGTTCATTTTTATTTTTGTCATAAAAGAAATATATTTACTTATTTATTTGATTAAAAAAAAATAAATAAATAAATAAATAAATAAAAATAAAAAATACGGCTTTAGCTAGATTTTGTCCCTATTAATATGTGTGCCAATTTTTGATAAAATCTACAATCTGGATCAAAAATCCGGACAAATACAATGACAAACTTTCAGCTTTCTATATTTAGATTGAAAAAAAAAAAAAAAAAGCTTGCACGTTTATTTGAAGTGATAAAAAAAAAAAAAAAAAAAAAAAAAAAAAAATCGATAGAGTTGCTTCGCTTTGTACCGATTATGACATGTTTAGCGGGCAGATTCATAGGGCTACACTAAAATAGTGAGATACATTAAAAGCTACATTTGGGAATTGCTGAAATTAGATTTCCATTTGTGTTAAAAGTTTTTGACACTTTCCAAGAATGTTTACGAGTGATTATGAATTCAATTAATCTGTCTGTCTGTTGTGTGATAAAGTACGAAAAGAACAGTGAAGGCTAAACGACACAATAACAACAAGTATATACAATATACTTGTTGCAATACAGTTGAAAAATGTTAATAATCAATGCGCGATTTTTCGGTTTTGTTTTATTTATTCACACTTACGTGAAAAGGTAATTTTTTAGTTAATTGTACAGGGCCATGCAAAATACACTTCTTTCAGCAATTGGAATATTATTATGAGCAGGCCACTTGAGCCCTGCCTTTCATTTTAGGAATTTTTAGTTTTCGATCATATAACCAGGGCCTGATTATCGCACAGGCCGACTAGGACTCGGCCTAGGGCACCTTTATCTAGGAGCATCAAAACAGTTTCTAAATTTAAAGTGCTATTTTTGGCAAAGATTTCCTTAAAAAAAATTAACTGAAAGTTAGCTAACGATAATAATCTTTAGTTGAAAATAGGGATTTTTAAAATACCTTTTGAACAATTATCCGATTAAATTAAAAAATATAGCATTAGCTAGATTATGAAATGTACCAGTTTTCGTGGAGATCGGTTGAATGGATGTAACTTTTTACAGCGGATCTAAAAATCCAGAGAAAGTTTCACTGACAGACTTACAGTTATATAATATCAATCAAAGAACTTTGTAGCATACTAATGGAAAATATCTTTTCATTTTCAATAGTATTTGGTCATGTGTTACTATTAACATACCCGCTGACTTTGTATGGTTATGAATGAGATAGATTAGGATTAAAAAAGAAAACAGCATTATAAAGTATAAAATAATGTAAAAAATTACATTTCTATGGAAGAGATTTCCAACAGTCATAGAAGAAAAATATCCCCTCCTCCAAAAATAATAATACATAATAATAATGATTTGAGGTGAAAGTGTGAAAGAAGAAAAAACTAATTTCTTATGATGGTGATGCCTTAACTTTGTTGCCAGCAACCAAACTTAGTGCACCAAAAAAAAAAAAAAAAAAAAAAACTTTAACTTGTTCGGGGGGGGGGGGGGACCAAAATCATCCTGGACCTTGGGCCCCAGCAAGTCGTAATCAGGCTCTACATATAACATAGCTTTTAGATAACATTTATCAGTCTTAGATTAATTACAATATTTTTAATTATTTTTGTAACATTTTATACCATTTTTAGATAACTGTAGCACTGTTATTTTTTAAAGGTAGAGTACCATATTTGGCAAATTTTATGTTTTTTGGCTATCAGAAAGTTTTAATAGAAATTGCAGCTATATATAAAAAACTTATATTAAAATTTTTCGATAGCCAAAAAGCGTAAAAGGAGTACATGTTCAATAAAAAAAAAAAAAAAAAAAAAGACAGCTGTTCATATGAATTTCATTTTTAGCCTTTGAAGTTTAAATTTCCCATGGAATGACCCTTGCATAATTAAAATTTAGGAAATTCAATAAAAAATATATATTTAAAAAAAAAAAAAAATGGCCTTTTGCATCAAAAAATAAAATAAATTTTTATCTATTTTCTAACACAGAAAATTTTTGTGCAAAGGCAAAAAATTAAAAAAGAATAAACTCGGAAAAAATTAAAATTTTGATTGGGAGAAAAGAACGAACAGAATCAATTAATGAACATGAGGTGATTTTTGCGCCAGGCTGCGCAAAATGTTTGAGAACCAAGGGATCAGTTCACACTCCTGCGTCTGAAACTAAAAACAGAGGATCATGCGCCGCTGTATTGCTCCCTACCCGGAAGCGAGGTGACCATGGTTTTCTAAAAATAAATGCTGTCAGTCCATCCGCGCATCTCTTTTCTAAAAGTTCTCCTCATGATTTTCCTGAGTTCTCTCAGCAACTTCCGCGCACGACCTTTCTTCCTGGAGGCTCATCCTTTGTCCCCTCTATATCCGCAGGTGCCTCCCTATTCGACTCCTCCTACTCGCCGGAGGATGCTCCACCCCCAGCCACGCGGCGATTGACCGGAAACCTTCTCTTCCCAATGCCAGACACGAGGAGTTCCGGGTCGCATGGGGACGAATGAAGGTCGCACCTACCCACCCCAAGGTCGATTTTGTCGACAACCAAGGTCGGGGCGCGCGCATTCAAACCCCTTTTAACCCGCTTACGGGGACGGGTCCATTCAACCTAACGATAAAGAAATTCCCTCTCCTCCCCGTCGTCGAAGAAATGGAATTATCCGACCCGGTCCTATGAGGTAAATGGTGCGGTCTAGTCGTTGCCATAGTTACCGTTTTGATCCTTTTGAGATTATCATGTTTTTTAAATATTATTATTTATACTATTAATAGTAAGATATATAATTTTCTTATTTTCTGAGTGTGCTCTTAATTAGCACGTCTGATTATTATTTCTAATTACAATATATTTATTCAGTTTTTAAAAACATGTCTGGCATTTCAATCAACCTTGAACTTTTAAAATAAATTAATCAAGAAATAAAGTGTATTATTTATTTATATATTTATTTTTTAAGAAGTGCATTAAGTGTTAAAGATTTTATGGAAAAATATTTTTATTTTTAAAAATCACAATTGTTAGTTATAGAACGAGAACGCTCATCTTAGGCTCAAAGATTGGAAAGGCGCTCAATCTAGCCATAAAATAAAATAAAATAGACGTACAAATAGAAAAACAAAAGGAAAAGGGCATCCACTGCATAGGTATAAATTATAGTCAGCTTTAGTGTTTAGATTAATATAAGCCCATAAAGACTCTAATGCTTTCAGTATGCTTTAAAAACATTGTCACCACAGGTGTGAAACTTTTCGAGGCTACTACTGGATTTAGGGCTTTTGAAAATTAGGCTGTCTGAATTTCATGCTAAAATATTTTACTTTTATAGAAATTTCTCCTTTTGAATGCTTAATCTGCCTTATAATGCATTAACGTCTCTCAAAATACTTTTTATAAGTATAAAAATTATTTTTATTAATAGCCGTAGGCATACTATTAATAAGTCCCCCCTCGCCGTTCATTTTTCTGTCTGTATGCAAATATCAATTTTCAGGATTTTTGCGTGTTTCATCCCTGTAACCATTTACAGAGAACCACGACTAGGAATAAAATGTGAAACACTTTTCCGTAATACGGGGCATAGTTATTGTTGCAATTCGACCATTAATAATATATGGTTTTGAAGAATTAATCTAATCAATTTTTAGAAGAGTAAACAGTTACCAGACAGGGATTCGAACTTGGGACCTTTGGTCTAAAATATTAATTAAATATATTTTCTCGTGAATAAGACAAATCTATATTATAGGAACTAGTATACTGTGACCATCACAAAACTTCCTGCTATATCAACCTATATAACAGTGCGACGCAACGGTTAATATGCACAAAAGTTTGATCAACGTAGCTGCTCCAAATAAAAGTTTTACATATGTAGTTTGGTATAATTTTAACTATTAAATGCTGATATATAACCACCTGGAAAATCCCAGAAATTAAGTAATAGAATTGCTTCCTGTTTGAGGATATACACACAAAGTTACTCGCATAATTTTTCATAATATTCATCTCACCTCACAGACTAAGTTTGATGGCATGTACATGTTATAGAAATTGAAATATAGTCTTTAAAAGAAAAGAAGAGCGAGAGGTACAAAACTAATTTACAGAACAACACAAAAATGTTGTTATTGACTCTGTAAGCTGAGCATGATTATATATTTAGATCTAATGCGAATCAGTGCATCTTATACTATTGTTACTCTCACTTTACATCAGTATGACCCTTTAGCAATTTTTACATGTATAAATTTTTGGTATAAAGCCATCATAGTAATTGTTACAAAAATGAGCTTATTTCACATTCACGAGGGGAAGAGTTGTGTGCTTGGAATTTAGTACAGAATTATAAATCATTTAATAGTTATATTAGGGCTCATAGATAGCATATAACTTCTGTCAACAAACTGTTGTAAAAATGTACCGACAAACGTCGAATAGTGTAGAATAAGAGCTTCATAAACAAATACCATAAATTATAAAAAACACGCAACAATTATTTCGGATTGAAATAATTAACCATGATACTTCATACTGGCCAACAACAAAGTCACGACTGCAGCATAAAGGCAGAAACGGATTTAGTGACTGTGCCCAGGCCCGATCAAACCAATGTGAGGTTCAGATTCAGATCCAAAGAAGCTCATGTTGAATATCTCAGAGAGCGGTAGACAGGGCCTGATTATCCAAAAGGCTCAGGAAGTACAAGCTTCCTCTCTAAAATTTAAGAGTGGGCCCCATAAGAATTAAAAACATGGTCTTGAATTTTTTGCTTTATATTTTCACACTGAGATTGAATTTTTTCTGAGAAAGGTTACCTAAAATAAGACAAAACACTCACTATTTCGGGAAAAATCTATTATTTAACCTAAAAAATCTTAATGTTCTTAGTTAAAAAGTTGTATGATTTTAACGTTCTGTGTAGAAACCACCCAGATGTAGGGAAAAGATAAATAAAATAAAAAATAAATAAACACACAGTATTTTTTGGTCTATAGCATTTTTATATTACAATATGTAACAGGAAAACAAGATTTTCCGAAATGAAAGGGGGCCCCGAAATGATGCTGAGCTTCCCTTAGCTTTAAAGCTTAATCGGGCCCTGGTGGTAGACAAAGGATTCTGAAAGAGCCTTAGCCCATGTCGTAGTTTATTGTGCATAGGTATTTCTGTCTACACAACTACCAAAAAATCAAATATATTCACCTTTTTTCTCGAGGCTGCGGTAGTTCGTTTGGTGGAGCGTGATCGGAGAATCGCGGATCGTTAAAGACCATTGTGTACACATAAAGTGTCTAGTGTACGTAAAATCTGTCGTAGTTGAAATATAGTCCATGCTCCGTAAAAATACCTCGGGATTGCTACAGCTGAGGATCTCTGCACTTCGTAGAGGAGCAAAATTGTGATGGCATGTCTTCCGAAATGCGAAACTCTTAACCCAATTGTTTATGCACGGACGCGTAAAAACAGAAAATTATTAGAGTGGAGTGGTTTAACGTCGTACTATAGCTACTCATTGAGCAATTGAATATTTATTATTAGAGTAATTAAAGTATATATATATAATGAATAATTTAATTCCTTTACAATACTCAGCAAATGAAAGAAAGATGAAAATACCAACAATGAAATTTAAATTGAGATGTATTACGTATAAAGTTATAGTCACGATTATCATTTAAATAAAATACACTGAGTAGTAAAAACATGTTAAAGTACTTACGCAAAAGAGAAATGACGCATATAACACTTAAACCTAACGATGAGATAATTTGCAGAAACCATTAAACCAGTTATATATATATATATATATATATATGCATGCAATAGTTCATGAAAACTTTTTACTTGTTGACATAATTTTTCTGTCAATATTCAAGAATAATTTGGAAGATACTTTTAACACTTTCCAATGAAGTTTAAATGTATTTATGACTTTGATAGTCTGTTTACGTTTTAACATAAATTTAACATAAAGAAACATAAGAGATATATTTAAGATAAAGAATTCCATAAAACTGATATATGTTGTGCAAGTTTTTTCAGATTTGCTGCAGAATACTTTCTATTACAAATTATGCTACATGCAGTTTGTATACAAGGTCACGCAGAATAATTCAGAGTACATTATGGTTTAAGAGACATATTTTTTATAAACACATTTCAGTATATTTAACCATTGCGTTAAGCATGGGAAATGAATATACATTTTTAAAATGCAATAAGGTGTTTGGTGTTTAAAGATTAAGGCCAATTGACTGCGTTTGGGTCCTAAGTCTGGGTGGTATGCCCTCTAAAAGGGTCTTTCTAAGGGGTCCTTCTTTGTATTTATGCTAACCAAGGAAAACTCAGAACGGCAAATCTTGGTCGAATCTGCCATTTCCCATCTACCATGTTTAAGGGCCCTCTTCACTTACCGCCGCCGGAAGCCGAAGCTAATGTTATTCTATGGGAAATTTTTCTTTACAAATAACTTATTAACTAATACACATTTTTAAATTCTGTTTTCAGATTCTGAAAATTCCCAGCTATTAAATTGACGGACCTTCTTTAAAAAATAATTTTTTTAATTTTTTATATTTTATTTTGAAGCTGTAAAATACGAATTTTCAATATGTGAAATTTTTTCATTTTTCATTTTGCAATTTCAAAATAAAATATTAAAAATTAAAAAAATACATTTTTAAAAAAGGTCCGTCAGTTTAACGGTTGGGAATTTTCTGAATGGGGAAAACAGAATTTAAAAATATGTATTGGTTATTAAGTTATTTGTAAAGAAAATTTCCCCATAGAATAACATTGGCTCGGGCTTCCGGCGACGGTAAGTGAAGAGGGCCGTTAAGAGTAGAACCTCTCATGCCATTGGTAGGATCAAATGGAGTAAGGAATGTTTTCTATAGAAAATTGTATAATTAATATTAATGATTCTTTTACATCGCCACACAAAAATATTCAAATTCATTACAAGAAATTACTGGAAGTGCATTTCCATGTATTTCTTCATTTTTCGATGATGGGAAGTATTTATGACTCAGTATTTATGATGTGTAAATTTAGTAGTATTATGATTTAAATACAGAAAGGGTTAGTTTTGCGGACATTTTAAAAATATTTATGAAAATGAAAACGCAGACAGACAGACGAGCAATGAAGTCATGATGACTTTCAAACTTTGTTGGACAGTATTAAAAATATACCCCAAATTATTTTTAAAGAACTAAAAATAAATTATATCAACGAGTGAGATTATTTTTCTTGAACTGCATGCATTAAAAATGAATAAATAAATAAAATAAAAATTACAATTATCGTAATAAATTTCACGCATCTTAAAATAAGTGTCTTGTAATCCCGTTTCTGTGTGAAATTTTGGTGCCCTTAAAATATTCATACCAGTGTCCTTGGATCAGGTGCGCCGTGCTTAAACAGGTGGTGTGGTAGGGGATTAAAATCGATTATCTGCTCTAGGGACCTAAATTTGGAAAATGCCTTCCGCAAAGACCTTTCTAATGAATTTTATTCCGAATCACTGGAGTTTCGGAGAAAATCAAGGAAAATACCGGATGGTTAGGCCGACGAGAGCGACCTGGGTTTGAACCTGGCACTTCTACTAGCTTCGGGAATGGAACAGCTCGGCCACTGATGGAATCCGTGCAAACAAACACTGGCCATACCCTTTTCAAAGTAGAAAGGTAGGGAGATACACACTTTTCGTTTCTTTACTCCCTTTTCAAACAATGAGCAATTCCTTTATCGTCTGAAAAATTTTAAACTTTGTTTAGTTTTTCTTAAAAGTTCAACATGTCACTCGAGTTCGGTGTTCTGATCGTACCCAGTTCCCGCTCTGTTTAGTTTTGTATTATTAGGTCGCTTAATGTTATTAACCGCAACCTGTCACTGAACCTTCCCAATCGCGACCTACTCAGATTACGAAGTCAAAAACCTGCAGCGACTCACTTTTCCTTTCGAAAGTAGTGAATGAACTGCCAAGGGGTGATAGGCAGTTCTTTCCTTGATTATACACTGGTTCGGCGATTCCTTCTGAGAGTGAATGGGTCCATGTTTCATCCAAGGTAAAGTGAAAGTTACGTTGTTCATTCACTCTTCTTGCTACTGACCTGTTTCACTTTCACTTTTGAATTTGAACGCTTCCCTGTTGTAAAGGTTGCCGAACTCACACTTTCGTTTGGCGATAATTATTTGGCGGATTCTTTTCCATTCACAGATTTGCATCCCGAGGAGGAGAGGATGTTTTGTTTTGTTAAAAACATTTTGGCTGTTTTGAACCAAATTTTCTTTATAAGTAAAAAATTGAGTTTGTTAAGACAAGGATAAAGAAAAAAAAAAAAAAAATTACTACTTTGCAACAACTACGCTAAAATTAAAAAAAAAAAAAAAAAAAAAAGAAAGATAGGACAAAATTAAAATTTTATCCTAAATCAAATTCAGTTTTGAACACGAGTCCAATTAATTATTTATTTTTAGGATTAACTTTGCTATAATTTTTAAAGAAAAAAAAAATGTAAGATAAGCATTTTATTTTATGTTTTTAGGATTGCAAAATAAAGCATTAAAAACATTTTGTTATTTTTAACAAAGTTAGCCCGTTAATGACTGAGAAATTCTACCGGTAGACAAGACAGAAAGTCGAGGTGCTGTGTTCGAACCCAGGAAGTTACAGCATATTTTTATTTATCTTCTAATATTTACTGCTCCACTTGTGTGCTCAAAGCTGGAGGCGTGAAGTGCCAGGTTCGATTCTAGGTCGTGCTCGTCGACCTAGCCGTTCGGTATTTTTCATGGTTTTCTCCGAACCTTGCGTAAATATGGGCTAGTACTCCTTAGAAAAACCCAACATGGAGGGCAATCCACCTATAGGCCTAGGATTCTAGCAACTCTAATATTTACTTACATGTGGTGTGTATATAGATAAACCAGATTGTGTGTTCGTATGCACTCAGGGCGCAAAACACAAAACATGACGGATATCCATGAATGTTCTAGTATAGTATTCTAGTACTGTTCTAGTACTTTAATAGTATTGCGTATATCAATCAGCGTTGGGCATAATTAATTAAAAAGTAATTGAATTACAATTAAATTACAATTATAATTATTTTACTATCAATAGATTAACAAGTAATTGCTTACAAATAAATTGAATTATTACAAATAAAATGAATAAGTAATTCAATTTATTTGTAATCAATTACTTGTTAATTGACTGACAGTAAAATAATTATAATTTAATTGTAATTCAATAGTTTTTAATCAATTATGCCCAACACTGGCGTATATACACTAATTTAGTAAAGAAATTAACCCAAATAAAAAAACAGAAAACACATGTTTCTGCACAGTGAAATAAACTGGAATACTGCTGTTTATTACCACTAATTTTTATAATGTCATTTTAATAAAACTTTTAGCACGATTAAAAGCACAAATTTCTAATTTCAGAAAAAAAATAGCGAGAAAAAACATATATTAAGTTGTTCTGTCAATGAGAGAGAGAGAGAGAGAGAGAGACGGATGCACATATTCTAGAAAAATAAGCTTAATTTACATTACTAAACATAGATTATAACTGTTCTATGTATAATCTAAAATTCTTATTCCACGTAATATCTCTATTCGTTTAGGATTTAATTTAGCTTATGATTTCTTATTTGAATTACCGAATTAGATCAGTTTTTAATAAATAACTAGCAAACCCGTGCGAAATATTATTTCTTTTCTTATATACCTTTAAAATTTGAAACTCATAAATGCTATACCAATTTCACCACCTAACTGAAATTCTAATTTACCAGAAGCCAAATTATTATTGAAATCAAATTAATATTGCACAATAGTGAAACCAAAATCATTCAAAAAAAGGTTTCCAAATAAAATTCATGGTTCAGAAATCTGTCTGTGCCACTGTAGTTCCCAAACAATGACCAATTTGAATGTTATATGTAATTAGAGCGCTGATTTAATCGAGATGGTTCTTAACTATGTTTGATAAATATTTTCTGCATATTTTTTTTTAAATTAATAATAATTAATTAGATTTTTTTAAATTAATTTCTTTTTTAAGGTTATTCTGCAGTGATATTTTAAATTTTGCATTTAATTTCCAATCCATGTTAGGCAATAATTTACATGGTTTTTGAATTGAAGTAAAAAAGAACTTTTTTTCTTTAAATTCGCGATTTTTCAACCGATTTTGACAAAAATTAGAAACTGACTTTCAATAATGACTATAAGTTCATAGTTCAAAAAATCTCTAAATTTGTTTGAAAAATTAAAATTTTACATTTTTTTTTTTCTTTTTAATATTTGTAAAAGTATAAATTTTTAAGACTACTTTGTGTTGATATTTTGGAATTTGCCATCTTCCAACTCATGTTAGATAAGTTATGTCTTTTTTTTTTAGATTGGAGCATAAAATAGCCTTAAAAATAAATAAATAATAATACAGGATTTCTAAACAAGAATTAAAAAATAGGTCATAAGTAGACTATGAATTTATAGTCCAGGATTTTCTTAATTCGGTTGAAAATAAGGGATTTTTCTTTTTTAGAGAAACAACGTTTAATCGCCATGCGATGACGTTTTATAATTTGCAAGCTCTAGCATTCTTCCAACAGATTTCACAGAAAAGTAATTCTTAATTAAATTCAACATCTTTTTTTTTTTTTTTTTTTTTTTTTTGTGCTAGAGGCCTATTTCAGTCGGTACAGTTGTCGAATTTTTATAGGTCACTCTTAATTAGTGCTAGAGGCCTATTTCAGTCGGTTTATTGAATGGGGATTTATTGAATGAAGTCCCCCCAAGGCACAACTTTGACATGAGTCCCACCCCAGGCCCAACTTTGACATGAGTCCCCCCCAAAGTATCCCTATTTCAGTCGGTACAGCGTTGTCGAAATTTTATAGGTCACTCTTAATAGTGCTAAGGGCTTATTTCAGTCGGTTTATTGAATGGGGATTTATTGAATGAAGTCCCCCCAAGGCACAACTTTGACATGAGTCCCCCCCCACCAGGCCCAACTTTGACATGAGTCCCCCCCAGGCCCAACTTTGACATGAGTCCCCCCAAGGCCCAACTTTGACATGAGTCCCCCCCAAGGTACAACTTTGACATGAGTCCCCCCCCCCAAGGCACACCTTTGACATGAGTCCCCCCCAAGGCACACCTTCCCCTCATTGGGAAAAAGAGAAAAAACGTTGTTTTGCGGCTATAAGACAGTTTGGACTTCCAACGTTATTTGTTACAGTATCTGCAGCTGAAACACATTGGTTTGATTTAATGAAAACTTTATCATGGAATTTAGATCGTCACGAATTAACTAAAGAAGAATTTGTCGACATTAACAAGTTTAGCAGTAGGCCTCTGGCACTAAATTAACATCTGTCAATGTCAGATTTTCATGTTTTAAATAATGAAATAATGTCGTGTCTGTATATTTTTATTTCTTTTCTTTTCTTTTATGTTCTGTTGCAAAGGAATTTTTTTTTTTTTTAAGATAGCTTTACACTTGTTGGTTCTGTTATTTACATTTCAACCTTCTCAATCCCACCCCACCCTCTCTCTCTCACACACACACACACAAAAAAAAAAAAAAAAAAAAAAAAAAAACTAATTCTTTTTTTTTCTTTTACTCAGTGTGGGTATAATGCTACTGTAAATACACATCCAGTAATTATCATGCATTGCAATGCTTAATACATATCGGAATTCTTTTGTGTAGCCCTGTAAACTAATTATTTATTCTGAGCGCAACTTATTCCATAAAAAAACATGTTTTTAAGCATCGTAATTTCAATGTGTCAAATGCAATGTAGCAGCGTTAAAGTACTCTTAAAAGAAAACAGAGCGGCTTAGTCAACGATTCGGCAAATAAAAAAAAAAAATCACCGCAATATTTTATCGCCAAATGAGCAATAACATTTACTTTAAACTTCGCGAAGAGATTTTTTTCTCCTCCCCGCATCCCATTTTACTCTCAGAACAGAGAAAGTGGATGAAGCCGACCTTGCATACGCAAAATGGACTCGCTGGGCCTTTAGCGGTCACTGATCCTACTGGGAGGTCATTCACCTTCCCGTGTGTCAATCACCCCTCTTGTCAGGTAAAATAGAACCACCCGATTGGGGATAAAGTGCATGGAACTTTGAAATACTTGGAATGGGGGAGGGAGAAATAAACTTGGGATATTGGCAAGGTTGAAAACAATCGGGAACTCCGATGTCCGGAAAGGTTTTTCACCTGCTAGTGAAAATGAACTCTTCTCTGTTGCAGGAAGTGTTTTATTTGCAAACTCAGTTTCATTGCACTTGTAAACTTTGAAGAAGAACGATTCTTCCATTAAAATATTCGTTCAAAACAGTAGGCTGTTGCGTTTATGAAAGGAGTCACTAGTTTTTCTCTTAATTTATGTATACATAATGATATAGATGAATGAATATATTATATGTAGTATGTAAATTTTAATTTTTTTTGCAGAAGGAAGCTAGATTGTATAACAATTTATTACGAACATTTAATTAATTAATTTATTTTTGTATTAATATATTTGGAAAACTTATTGATCATTGAAGACGGTGTTAAGTGAAAGAATGTTTTTACTTCTAACTTCAATTACTTTACTGTATATTTTCATTTCTGTTTGGTTCCATTATTTATAAAATTATAGAAAGCTAAGCTAGATTTTTTTTCTTTTTTTCGTTATTTTAAAACAAACAGTGGTTAAGGGAGAAATAATAATAATAAATAAATAAAGCAGAGAGTAAAGGGAGATAATGTAAGTAAGAAAATGTTTCAAATTAGTAATGTCTAAAACGAGCTAAAAGAAAAAGAAAAATCCTTACTTAAAAATTTTGAATCAATCTTCTATTACCAAAAGAAAAAAAATAAAAAGAGTATATTTAATTGGCATCAATAATTATTTCCTAAATTATTTATATTGAAAGTGACATTTTGATAAAACCTCATTTGCAATTTTTTGAGTTTATAAACAAACTAAATTAAGTTTTCTTTAGCCGACATTTTTTATATATATTTTTAATGAATTATATTTTATTTATATATTAATTTTGTAATAGTAAATGGTAATTAATAACACGAAATAGTCGTAATTTATAATATGCGGATTTGCTTTCATCGCTGCATGTATGCCATAACAGATTCAGCAATTTCATCAATTAGTATGAACACGTTGCAGTTGCAGTTTAACTAATAATATTGTTTACATTTATAGAAAAACTTAATACAGTACTTTAGACGACTGAGTTAGATTTATTAGGAGAAAGAGAAGAGCGAGACAAAAAATGGATTCAAGAAGGACAGGGGAAGTTGCAATTCCACCTCTCCTTCTCCCCCCCCCCCCTTCCCGCGCTCAAATCTCAAAAATTTCCTTCAAGATTTTTGTTTAAGTTACATTAAAAAAAAAAAAAAAAAAAAAAACTGATTAATAGAGAGAATATAAACATAGCAATTGCCATAGCCTGTTTTTATTTATAGGAGGACCAAAGCCCATGATACGGCTATTTAAAATATTATTTATTATTATTATTTATTTATTTTTATTTATTTATTTATTTATTTGTAAATTAAGTTTTAAATGCAATAGATACTGCTAAGTAAATCATCGCCTCAGTGTTGTAAGCATGGTTTGTCTTACTTTGAGAATATGAGCATTCTAAAGCACAATTTAAATCTGTCCCAGAGGCAAGTAACGTATATAAAAAACATCCACAAAACTAAGAAGCTTTCTGAATAGCAATAATCATTTGGGTATAGAAGAAAACATGAAGGTTAAAAAAAAAAAAAAAACATCCAGTGGAGAGTGTACTACGTTTTCACACAGCCAGTATATTTTAATTGTACTTAAACTGGGATCCACTAGTGAGAGTGACTGAGTGGTTCTGCTCTCAAAGTTGGTAGACGAGAGGTGCTGTGCTAGAACCCAACCCAGGTTGTGCTCTGTGGTTTTTCCGAAACTCCTGTGAAAGATCCACACAGGAGGCATTACGGCTAGAGACTTAAGCTGAGGCATTCTGCCTTCTTGTAGTGCATCGGTCTTAAACTTCACACTACGCAATCCACACCGCATTTAAACTGAAAGTCAGGGAAAACATTTGTTAATAGATGGCGACACTATTAAAATCATGGTGATAAATATGATTAATAACGTAGTTTTTTTCTCTTGGAAATGGTAGCAGGTAGCACAGAACTAATGGCTCAAAAACTACATGGATTTATCATTTCAAAATACTCTTATATTAATTTATCCTATGTCTCCATGATATATATATATATAACACCTTTTTAGTATATCAATATCAATCATCATATAATTTTCCTTTCAATAATAAGCAAATTTTAATAATAATAATAATAAAATAATGATCACTTGATGTGTCCATATGTTGACGTCGGGGTGTAGATCGTGGTCAATTGCCTGTCAGCGCTAGGAAATTGGACCTGGGTAAGTGTCCTCCGTGAAGACTTTCTAAGATATCGTGTAGATCGTATTTTCACGAGTTTCGGAAAAAACCCTGGAAAACACCAAACGGCTAGGCCTACGAGTGCAGCCAGACGATTACATATGAAAAATGCAATATTAATAATCACATGCTCTTTGGGAGAGTGAAATAACTATTCATTTCAAACCTATCTTTAGAAAAATCATAGCTATTATTGGTCATTCAAAATTTTCTCCCATAAAGAATTTTTTTAATGAAGTAGTAAATAAAATTGTGTATATTAATCCTGATGTGCTAATTCAGAAGTACACAATTTTTAATTATACATAACATACATATATAGAAAGTAAATAGTTCTTTAATTCTACTGCGGTGGTTTACTGAACATTTACTAAAATCAAATCGAAAAATGTTTTATAGTGTCGCCATCTAAACAAATTTATCTAAACTAAAATTAAAGTAAAGCACACTTTATTTGCAGAAAACAGATTGTAAATATTCTTTACCATGCGTATTATGAAAAATTGCACATCATATTTCGGTATATATAAAGTAGTTATTACATTTATCAATATGTTAAAATAATAATAACAATAATGTGTATTTGTTTTTTATTCTTAGAACACATTAAAATTATGCAGATTTTAATAGTGTGAGCAAGAACATCAACAGAACAAATAATAGAATACTAATTATCCAAAACTCACAGGATCAAAATTAGGTCATATCAACGAAATTATCGGATAATCGAGATGACATATCTAAAATTCTAATATTTAAATGCGAGTAAATCTGAAGAATTTTGAAAAATTTTGAAGACAAATACCATAAAGCGGTCTCATCAGTAGCCATGAAGTTTTGCTGGTAGTCAGAAAGTGCCGGGTTCGATTCCAGATCGCGCTCTTTGGCCTATCCGTTCGGAATTTCCTCCTAAAATCGCTTAAACAGGGGTTAAGACCCTTTAGAGAGACCTCCACGGAGGGCATACCACCTAGGCTTCTAATCATCGTGCAGTCAATTAGCCTTAATCCTTATACCACACACCATAAAATAGAAAAAAATTGCAACAATTGTTGTGGGCTTAAAAAAAGGAAGACTTAACCCTTGCCAGGAAAAAAAAAAAAAAAAAAAAAAAAAAGTAGTCATGAGTGCAGCGAAAAATCTGCCAGTACCATTTGTATTTTATGGTGTTATTTTCATTTTTTATTAATACATTAGGTTTTCAGCATTTTTTAACGCAAGTTAATATACTTCAAATAATTCATCTATCTATCTATATATATATAAAGTTGGTTGGTTCTGGTGGCTGATTGACTACACTAGGGACCTAAGCCAGTAGGGGGTGTTGTTGGTGTATGATTGGGAATAAGGCCGATTGACTGCACTAGGGTCCTAGACCTGAGGGGGAGTGCATTCCGTGGCGGTCTTTCTAAGGTGTCCCAATCCGTATTTACAAAAGTTTCAGAGAAAACCACGGAAAACTCCAAACGGCTAAGCCGACGCGAGCGACCTGGGAAGACCAGTAGGGGGGATGATCTCCATGGGAGTCTTTCTAAGGGGTCTTAGCCCATATTTACGCAAGTATCGGAGAAAACCATGGAAAACTCCGAACAGCTAGGTTGATGAACACGACCTGGGATGAAACCCGGCGCTTCCCATCTTTACCAGTATATAAAGCTGGAAGTTTGTCGATCTGTCCGGATTTTTTGTTCACTATACAAAGCTACATAATCGCACAGATAGTTACGAAAAGTGGCAATCTTATTAATCAGGACAAAATCTAGCTAACACCGTATTTTTTAATTCAATCGGATAATTGGTTCAAAAGGTATTAAATAAAAACACGATCTGAACTTTATTAAAAAAAAAAAAAAAAAAAAAAAAAAAAAAAAGATGTCAAAATTAAATAAATAATGTATTTGTATTTTTATTCATTTAAGTTCTCGCGTTCTCATAATCAGTTCAAATTGTTATATTAGGATTTTATTGAGATGGTATATGCAGTGATTCATTTTACTGCTTTCTTTTTATTTTATTAAAATTTTTCTCTCAGTTTTAACATTTAAGTAATTTTGATACGAAAACTCAACGTTCATATAAATAACTAACGTTCGCAATATCATACATCTAGAAGATTTTTATTTTATTTTAATTTAATTCCATGTCATACTTTCTTTACTTTGTTTTTTCTTTAATTCAAAAATTTTATAATCACTACTTCAACTCGAGCAGCGCCAGGTAGACCTGCTAGTATTAAATACTAGTGAAAGTGAAATGCTTAAAATTTAAATGAAATAAATGAAAGTAAATTAATCTAAACATTATCTGTAACTGCTGCCAGTTTTCTTCTTCATTCTAAATAACAAATTGGAATTAAGCAATAACAGTGAAACATTTTTACTTTAATAGAAGAAAGTATAAATAAGTACTTCAACAGAAGAAAGTATTGGATTTGTAAAAATTTTCGACCTCGGGTTTTTGATGGATTTACACGTATTGAGAGCTGTACAACACGATTTGACCATTTTTAGAAAATGTCTGTCTGTGTCTGTGTGACAAAATTTTGTGGCAGCTGTATCTCAGGAACTACTGCACAGAATTTCATACAAATTGGTATGTAGTTGCACCTTGACATAAATTAGTGCCTATCAATTTTTGGTAAAAATTGTCTAACAGGTTGCGTTGACATCCAGCTTTTTCTAAATTCTTAACATGGTGATATAGGACAAAATTTTGTATAAATGTGCATAAAGGGAATTATTTTTTAGTAATCATTATGAAATTTACAAGAATTATTTACAAGAGATAGTCAACTGAGAAATTTTTTTTTGTATGTGTAGGAGCCTCGCCCCCCCCCCCCCCCCCGGAGCAAATTTTCAAGATGGGTATCTTTCGAAAGGTCTCGTCAATACCTTTAAAACGAGTGGTTGAACTATAAATCTGCGATAATTTAAAACAAAGTTATCGATTTTTTTACTTTTAACAAAAAAAAAAAAAAAAAAAAAATCGTATTTTTTTTAACGAAATTTAACCAAACTTGGTATTTAGTTGGCCCCTGACATAAACTGGTGCTGATTAGATTTTGGGATCAATCGCTCAACAGGTGGCACTGTGATCGTATTTTTTCTAAATTTTTAACATGGCAGTATAGGACAAAATTTCGTATAAATGTACATAATAAGAGTTATTCTTAACCTATGATTGTAAAATTAATATGAATTACTGATAATAGTAGAAGTTAATTAGGAAAAATATTTTGTGCAGGTGGGGGCATCGCTTCCTCCCCCTGGGGTCAATTTTCAAGATGGGTATCTTTCGAAAGGTCTCGTCAATACCTTTAAAACGAATGGTTGAACTATAAATATGTGGTAATTTAAAACAAAGTTATCGATTTTTTTTTTACTTTTAACGAAAAAAAAAACTTCGGGAAAAAAAAATCGGATTTTTTTTTTTTTTTTTTTTTTTTTTTTTTTAATATTGTTACTGAGTGAATTTGTATAGGAAAATATAGAAGAAAGTCTTGTGGTGGCCAAAACATACTAGTTTTATACAGGTTTAACAACCTTCAGATTTCAGACTGATGTGTGTGTGCTGAGGTCAAGAAGAGGAAGGCGGGGGGGGGGGGAGCTTCACGAGGATCTTTCTAAGAAAGCCTAGCCTGTATTGATGCAAGTTTCAGATAAAACTATGAAAAATTCCGAACAGCTAGGACAACGAGCAAGACCTAGGATCGAACCTGGCACCTCAAGACCTCCAACTTTCGGAGCAGAATCTTTCAGCCACAGCTGTGGCCACATTACATACGGAAAAACTAGTATGCTGTGGCCACTACATGACTTTCTTCCATATTTTCCTATACAAATTCACTCAGTAAAATAATTTATTAAAATTTTTATTCAATAAAATTATCTTTAATGACGAATACAAACGATTTCCATTCTTGACAAGTAGTATAACGCTAAATATCCAAAGAAAGTCAATTTTATTCCTATACAAAAAGTGCGATTTTACACACACACACCCCCTCTTTTTTTGTTAAAAAGGGAAAAAAATCCATTACTGTATTTTAAATTATCGTAGATCGATGGTTCAGCTATTCATTTTAAAACAATCAACGAGCTCTTTTGAAAGATACCCATTATGAAAATTTGCCTCCCTTGAGGGAAGGACTTCCTCCCTAGGGGGAAAGCGATGTTCCTACATATACAAAAAAAAAAAAAAAAAAAAAAAAAATTCCCAGTTATCACTATTAAAAATAACTCTTTTTAATTTCATAATGGTTATTAAGAAGTAATTCTCTTTATGCACATTTATATGAAATTTTATCCTATACCGCCATGTCATAGCTGCCAACACATCAAAGTTAGGGAGATTCCAAGCTTTAAGAATCAAAATTAGGGAGATTTTGTATACAACATAGTTTAAGCTATAAATAGAATATTAATAGTACAGTAATTGTTGGAAAGAGAAGGGGCAAATAAAAGGGAAATTTTGCAGTATCTAGAGGCTTTCTTCTTATTGCAAATATGAGAAAATAAATAAAACATACTGAATTTAAAATACTACTAGATTATATTAAACTCTAACCATACTGAAATTATCTATACACATACATAGACTTGGGAAAAATTTTCCTAACTGAAATATCTATTCTTCATTTTTTTCCCAAGTTTACAAATTTAGTATAGATATGATGTATAAATACTTAATTTAATTGAGGAAAAATAAATAGATTCATTAAGTTCAGCAATAAAGCCTAAAAATAATTACATACATGAGAAATATTGAGTACTTCTATTGTTTTATTGTTTCTAGAATTGATCATTGATCACTATCCAGAGATGGGGGAAAGGGGGGGGGGAGGATAAAAAAAAATAATTACAGAGTAAGAAATATTAAACTCTTTCAATTCTACTTCTAGAATCTAATGAAGCAAATTTAAAATAAATATCCTTGCTAGTTAAGAGATAAAAAAAAGGAGAGGGGGGGAGGCAAAAAATAACAACATGAGCAAGAAATATTTAACAATTCTGTTTCTTTATAGGTTCTAGGATCTCATGAAGCAAGTTTGAAATTAATATTGACATTTATGTTGTGGATGGAGAAAGATTGGGAATCGGGAGCTTTCGTAGAACATTTGAAAAGTAGGTGGTGCGTGATGAAAATTTTGAAAAAAATCGGGAGATGTTGTTTTTCGGGAGTTCGGGAGATTGCCTCAAAATTCGGGAGTCTCCCGAATTTTTTGGGAGAGTTGGCAGCTATGCCATGTTAAAAATTTGGAAAAAGCGGGATGGCAACGTCACCCGTTGGACAATTTTCACCAAAAGTCGATAGACACTATTTTATGTCAAGGTGCAACTACATACCAAATTGTATGACTTTCTGTACAGTAGATCCTGAGATACAGTTGCCACAAAATTTCGTCTCTCTCACACACACACAGATAGACAGACGAACAGACATTCTACATCTCTCAAAACGTGTAAATCCATCGAAAACTCAAAGTCAAAGTTTTTGCGAATCTAGTACTTTCTTCGATTGAATATAGAAGGAAGTAATAAAAGATATAGTGAAGATAAATGATATACATATAAATAAAACCATTGTGACCATCAACACTCATTTATGCATTAGTAATACGCAAAACTAAAGAAAGTTATAAAATAAAGAATATTTATTGTATGCATATTTTAATCTGAATCTTGAAATGAATGTTAAATGCGAATCCCGAATTACCCTCAAAGATCTAAAAAATGCCTGTTTCTTCTACATTCAATAGAAGAAAGTATTGCATTCATAAAACTTTCCGACTTCCGGTTTTCGATGGATTTACATGTTCTGAGAGGTCCAGAACACGATATGACCATCTTTAAAAAATGTCTGTCTGTGTGCGCGTGCCACAAATATTTTGTGGTGACTGTATCTCAGGAACTACAGCGCAGAATTGCATATAAATTTATATGCAGATGTACCTTGACCTGAATTAGTGCCTGTCAACTTTTGGTGTCAATTTCTCAACAGGTGGCGCTGCTATACAGCGATCTCCGCAATTTAAGTGAAGGCTATGTCTCAAGAACTACTGCATAGAATTGCACATAAATTTATATGTAGATGCACCTTGACATAAATTAGTGTCTAACAACTTTTGGTACCAATTTCTCAGAAGGTGGCATTGCTATACATCAATTTCTGCAATTTCAGGGAAGGCTATATCTCAGGTTCTATTGCATATAATCAAACAAAACTCGATATGTAAGAAGGCCATTATATGATATTCTGCTGATTCAATATGGATGCATATCAGAAAATAAGTGGCGCAGCTATACTGCAATTTTCCTCGAGGACGAGAAGGCTATATCTCAATTTCTATGGCATATAACTGAAACATATGAGATAACCATTATGAAAAGCATTTTTTAAGACTTTATTTATAGAGAATAAAACTGTCTTTCTTTTCTTATATGAAGAGCTTGTTTCCAAAAGGCGTTAAGTCAAAAATTTCAAAAATTGACTTTTCAATGAAAAAGGTCGCAGCACACGTCTAAGAATATATTTTCAATAAGTAGAAGTTCCGAACGAAGTTTAGTCATAATAAAAACAGATAGTGAAATCCGTGTTTTTTTCCAAAAAGAATTAAGTCACAAGTAAGTTTTGTGCCAAAAAGGATTAAGTCAAGTTTAACCAATTGTAGCGTGCCTTGAGATCACGTGGTTTGTCTGGATTTGGGTGAAAAGTCAAAAGAAAGGGGAAAAAATGTTGTTGTAGATTGTCACATTGAGAAAGTTTTTTTTTTTTTTTTTTTTTTTTTGTGTGTGTGTGTGTGTTTGTAAATATTTTAATCTTGGTTTTGGAACTCGGAAAAAAGACATCTGTTCCTTCTGTATTAGGAAAAAAAAAACATAAATGAATTCATAAAAATGTACAGAAAAGGAAAAAGACCCTGTTAACCGAACTTTTGATTCATAAACATCGGAGCAAAAAAATGTATTCACTTTTAGGGGAAAAGCTTATAGGAGAAGATGAAATTACAATATGTTTTGACCTGATGCAAAATCAGGAATTACCACACAAATAAAAATTATACCATGTTAGGAATGTTTTCAGCAGTGGCTGCTCAAAAGGACCTCACCTTCACATACACTATTTACCAGTGCGTGGTCACTCCTACTTACCAGCAGATAGAAGATTCGGACGAGTGGAGACTAGTTTAAAGAATGTGGATACAATTTTATTTTCTAATGAATATTTTGAACATTTCTCTAAGGTTGGAAATCTTTTCGAGTACAAGAAGCAGTGGAATATTTTAGACTGGAAAAATTTTGCACATAGTTGTCTGAAAAGTAAACAAGGTTTCTTGATTTCAGAGGCAAAAGTACTGGAAATTAAGAAGCGAGATGTGGGAATCAAGACAACGTACTGTGGTTCGTTTTGCCGCCAAAACATCCTGAAACGAGGGACAAAAAGTCTCGCGTGCGCCCCTTCTGAAATAAAAACAAAAAACAATATGAAACAATCAAAGAAAAACAGATGATTTTAAATTACTTAACGCTTTGGGAATTGCACGAATGTTTTTATTTTTATAAATAATCTCTCAATGATACTGCTAACGCTAACACAAGGTAAAATAATGATAAAGATGGTGAAATAGAATTTGTAAATGAAGATTTGTAGCAACTAACTACCTTCCAAAATTGTATAGCTAAAATTTATGCTGTATTTACATGAAAAAAAAAATACTTGGATTACTTTCAAATGGAAGTAAGTCATTTCATTTTGTTATTTATTTGTGCCAAAAGGGCATAAGTCACAGTTTTGTTCCAAAAGGAGTTAAGTCATTTCTTTCTTTTTTTATTTCTAAATAACTATACTGTCAGGATTTTTTTAAACATGCAATTTAGTGTTAATATCATCCATAGATTACTAGGAAAAATTATCTTTTTCTTGAATTCAATAATAAATCCTACATAACAAAACCGCGTTTTCTCAAGAACTGAAAAAAATGACTTAACGCCATTTGGAAACAAGCTCTTCATATTTAATGTCAGTTTTTTCTAAGATGAAAATCATCTGCATTCATTAGGGTAGGTAATTTTAATAAATAATAGTTTTAATAAAATATTTTTACTGAGTGAATTTTTTTAGGAAAATATAGAATAGTGTTGCTTTCAGAGTTGAAAAAATCCCGGGATTTTTGAGAAAAAAAAAAAAGCAATGCCCTGTAGATTTTTTTTTTTTTTTTTTTTGGGGGGGGGGGGAGGGTATCACAGTTTTTTTGGGGGGTTAATATTTTAGATTTATTTTTACTTTCCGAACACATATAAGTAAGGAAAGTATTGCAATCATGATTTGCGAAATAGATTTTGTACCTCGCACAGCTCAAAAACAAAATGCCATAGAATATTGCAAATTTATATTTGTGACTGCCGTGATGTCTAGTTGTATACCACCAACTTTGATCTTTATATGAATACCCCTTTTAGAAATATCTAAGGTTTTTCGTGATGCATATATGTATGTGTGTACGTATGTCTGTGAGTGAACAAAATAGCATTTAAATGCTTTGTTCGATTTAGCTCAAAGTATGTAAAGAGGTAACCTTAGCACAAATTGCATAAATTTTGGTGAATCTGGCACTTATGGGTTTTTTTTACAGGGGCACAAAGAAAAATACTTTTTCATTATGTCCTGTGGGCTCAAATGATTAAAGTGCGATACCCTCTAAATGCCTTATTCGATTGAGCTAAAAATTTATATACATGTTATAGAGTTCTGCCGCACAAACTGTATAGATTTTGGTAAATCTAGCACTTAGCATTTTTTTTTTTCTTTGTACAGAGACAGAGAAAAATTCTTTAGCATTATGGCTTATAGGCTGAAATTATTTAAAATGTTATAGTATAACATTAAGTTTAAAATGTTATAGTATTATAGCGTATAAATAGTAAATGCCTTATCTAACTGAGCTGAAAATTTATATAAATGTTATAAATCATCCTCGCATTAACTGTGTAGATTTTGGCAAATCCAGCACTTATAGATTTTTACAGGAATACAACGAAAAATTCTGTATCCTTAAGACCTATTGGCTCAAATTATTTGAGATGCAATAGAATTAAACACTTTATTCAATTGAGCTGATTAATTTCAGACTTTATTAAGTCAAGTGGAGTAATTTTGTTTTTTTTAGTAAGTTTTTATTCTGCGTCATTCAGCAATAAATTTTCTGAGAATTTTACTGCAATTTGTTAATTTACCACTGTTAATTTTGACTAATAGTGAAAAACTTTGAAAATTAGAAATTGAAATTTAAAATCTTGGATATAAAATGGCAGTCAAATTATTCAGACCAACGATATTTCTCATATCACCCAATCTATTATGCCAACATAAAAACAGTTGATAGTTGTATATAACCCAAACCAACCAGCAACCAGTGTAATCGATTCACACACTACATGTACATTTTTTACTTCCATATGAATAAGAAGATAGTAGTATTGGATTTTTTGAAAAATTTCAATTTCCTTTTCTTGATGGATTACACATTTTGGGATGTTCTGAATACATTGACCACCTTTAGAAAATGCCTGCTGGCATGTGAGGTGGCAAAATTTTGTGGACACTATATCTTACAAACCAATTGATATAATTTAATGAAACTCGATATTTTGTTGAACCTTGACTTAAATTGATGCTATTAGTGACACAATCTAAAAGTAGAGTTTATCAATTAATAATTGCAAACTTTAAAAAAAAAAAAAAAAAAAAAAAAAAAAAAAAAACTTTGATGTTGTCGCTTTGATGCGACAACATCAAAGTTTTTTTTTTTTTTTTCACATTACATTTTTTTACGACATTAAATATTGAAAAATAACGACAGCCCTCACTAAAGTCAATAACGAAAATGATATAAAAATCAATTTTAACAAAACAAGAAAAATAGCCAATTATAACAACCCCGACTATGCTTTTTACCGAGAAACCGTAGAGATAATCAATGACCAATTAGTGTGTAACAGGCACGAGTCGTGCGCCAATTTAGATTGTGCGTGACGCCACCTCATAGAAAATCAACAGAGGAAAAGGAAGACAAGACCAGTTTCGACTAAAGCAGACCATGAAATAGCTACTGAAGAGGGGGCAGATTCGCCCTGAAAGGTCTATAGATCAACAGAGCTCAGTTAAAGGTAATTTTATAAATTAAATAAAACAGATGAAAATGTCCAATATTTATGCAGCAAACAGTGTCAATCAGAAATTGACTAGGTTCTCCGTGGTAGGACATTTGGTTATTTTCTGTTATCGGGACTGGATTCAAATAATGCCAAATCACATATAGCAAAAATTCAGAACATAAAAGTAAATGCCAAGAAACACATTTAATATGGGGCCATTTTTTTTTTTTTTTAAGTTTTGCCAAGGGGTCTTGAAATAATAGCTCAGACATTTCTTGCCAAGGTCTTTACTTATGCAACTGAAAAGCTATTTAAATTCATTGCCGAAATAGTGACAAAAATTTAAAAAGCCGCCAAGAGAATCTTACATTAAAGCTGTACCAATACAAAATAAATAAATAAAATAAACACTTAAATCTTTAAGAATAATCCAAGGAAAAAACAACATAACAGATATTTGAAAAATCAGAAATTTTAAATAGAAATCAAACAAGTTGCTAAAGAAATGAGACAAACTAATTAATAAAACATAAAAAAAATGAATAAATATTAATGTGGAGATACAAGTTGTGGATATCATTTAAAACATTTGCTTTTTAGAATGTAACTAGTACAATGTTGACAAGTTTAGCAAAATATTTGGCAAGAAATCTGTTCTTAATAAATGGAAAAGTACTGAACATTGTTGAATTATGTATAGTATTTAAGTTCATTTCCTGACTTAGACATTTTTTGCTTTTTTTAAAATTTCAATCTTTACTTAATGAAAAATAAGTTGTATACATATTGTTGCGGAACAACTATAGTATTTCCCCACAACTGAATTAGGCGATAATGGCTAAATCATAAATCTAAAAATCATATAACATAAATGATAAAATTATAAGCTAAATTATAAATCATAAAACCAAAATAAATAGCATGCAGGCTGCCATATTATATCGGAAACAGTCCAGAACGACATCGTTATCGTTCAAATCAGCGCCAAAGAAAAATCGCCAAATTCAGCTTTGGGGAAATACTATAGTTGTACCATTGTTGCTACCATGTCAAATTATCAAATGTGCAAAACTGCTTTTTCATATTCAATATCTCGCACTTGCTTTTAGAATGATATGTACAATGCACAGGAAAAATACTCTTACCCAGCAATGTAATAGTACAGGAAATATATACAGTTAGGTTATTTTTGCCTGATGCTGATTTTGAGTTCATGATTACAATAGATTTAAAATTGTCTTGAAAAGTAACCATTTTCACATTTAATAGTTTGACACGGTAGTGACGATCAGGGGGCGCAGAGTATGTCCGAACTCCCAAACAATGTTCAGGGGAAATTTCGATTAACTGGGGAAATTTTCAATATTTTCTTGAGAAAAAATAAAAATGTAAGTTTAAAATAACAATTTACTACTTTGTAATATTCATAATATAAACTAACAGCTTTATTTTTATGTTACAGTGTATACTTACATTCTCTTAAACACTTATTACATAAAATAAATGGCTTTATATAACAAAGTACTTTTGTATTATTGAGGGAAATTTCTGAGGTCTGACCATTTTCTGCACCCCCGGGGACAATATGGTCAAATTTTTTATCAGAATTAATGAATCAGCATATTTGGTCATACTTAGGTAAATTAAAATATAAATCAGAAAAGTTAGATAAAATTTATAAATTTTCATATCAAATCAAGTAATATTTAAACTATACAGTTTTTTAATTTTCCTTATTAAGTATAACTTGAATAAATTTTACAACATATAAAGATTACACTATTTATTAAATAAAATGACAAACAATTACAAAGCATCAGCTAATTCTTTCATGCTGATATCTTTAGTTGAATTACATTTACTTTTTCTTGAAAAAGCTCTTGCAGATCCCCTTCCGAAACAAATATTTTTGGGTACAGACCTATGAGATTTCTTTGTAGTAACTAAATTAGGTTCTTCTGATGAAGTTGTATCCATTTTTTCAACTGCTTTCTTTGATTTTAGATTCTGAAATTTAAAATTAGGAGGATAGTTATGAATTTTAATAGCATGTTCATTTCTTTCATTGAAGGTTGAAAATTTAATTTCGCAGCCATTTACAAGACAATTCAAAACTGAAAAATTTTTGTCTTTAGCTGTATCAAAATACGTATCATGACTTTCCTGAATATGAAGATCTAAGAGACTATAAGACGGAAAAGATTTTTTACACTCAGAGCATGTTATACTATGGGCACTTCGATAGTGAATTTCATAGTCATGTACAGTCGTAAACATAGATTTGCAACCTCGCTCGCCACAAGGAAATTCTGGCAAAGGATTATGAAGTAATTCTTCTTCATCAATATCAATTGCTAATTGCTTTTCACCAACTTTGTAAACAGGATTTGTATTTTGAATAAAATCACTGTTCAATGAAAAAAGGAGTTTTTGAGGTTTAAAAGGTTTAGTAAATAACGTTGAAAAATCAGATTCAGATGTAATTAAAGCCATTTTTCTTTAAATTTTAATTCTAAATGTTCAAACACAGCAAATATTTATTAAAAAAATGAGCAGCTGCCGCACGAGACGCACTAAACGTAAACAAAAATAAAGGCTGGCTGTTGCCTCATAATATATATAAATAATTATATAGTTAAAAAAAAAAAAAAAAAAAAACTCTACAAATTATTTGATGATTAAAGACAAATATGCATAATTAATTACTAATTATTTTAATTGTGATATTTAGCATCAGCAACAGTTAATAATAATATTACAGATTAAACAAAAAGAAAGAATTCTAAAGCACAATTATTGAAGTAAAAATGTTATTTCAAATTAAGTAAATAATTTGATATTTAAAATTATGTAATTATTTTTATGTAATTGTTTATAATTTGTTATGTACAGATCCGTTAACTGTGAATGAACTCGGAATCGAAACTACAACTAAGATTTGTCCCTACATGTAGGGACTATTAGCAGTTTTTGCTATCATGTAGGGCCTTTTTGGAGGTACTCTTTCTCCTTAAGACAACCTTAGGATATTCTGAGGATAAAAGTACATTTCTACTGCCATCGTCAGCTCTAAAGTAGGGACCTTTATCATCAATGTAGGGATATTTCAGCTATCCCTGGGGACATGGCAAAATTTGAGTTGGCAGCACTGCAAAACACGCGTGTTTTGATTTTTGCGTTTGTTTGCATTTGCCTTGCCGTGAAAATCTCTCGCAATATAAATAGAAACCTTGTTTATGTTGCGTTTCTTCTTTAAATCTTATGTTTTTTTATTTACAAAAAATTAATAGTAATTGAATTAATTATATATAAGTTCCTATGATGCTTCTTTTCGTTTTCCTGTCAGTTCTAATCCATTCAGTGTTTCTCTATTCGGTTTTTGACGTGTATTTTAAGTCTCCTATAATACATGGAATGACTCCTTATTCAACTCCCCTTCCTGCTCCTGCAAAAAGAGTTGTATTAATTGTTGCCGACGGATTGCGAGCTGATAAATTTTTTGAAGTTAATGAAGCTGGAGAAAGTAATTCCCCATATTTGAGGTTAGTTAAGTTGTTTATTTACAGAAATTTCTTTGATAGTAATGGCGCCGTGGACAAAATTACTTTCAGATGAACTTTACAATCCGGGGTGGTAGCTTTAGTTTAGATTTCTTCCTTGGTGCTACTTCAAATGACCAAACCGGATTTTTGCCTTATTTTCATCCCTGTATAGAAGCAGTGCTAACTTTTAAAAAACTATTATATATTATATGTATATATATACATACTAAATTTTCTGCCCTTTAGTATTTATCTCAATAGGTAATATATTTCTTTACTCTGTAGAAACAGAAACGTTTCCAATTATAGCAATTTCAAAAAATGAATATGGTCATTGAAATCGAATAGACTCACAAAAGAAAAAAAAAGGTTTATTTTTAATGTTTCCATTGTGGAGATTCTATCTGCCATAGACGAATACATACACAAATAGCATATTTTAACGCTCCTTGCTAATTTTGGCTGTGTATCTGTTTATAAAAATTTTTTTAAAAACAAATACAGACACAACAATTTCACTTTTGAAAAATTCCTATATTGGAAATATTCTTTTATGAAGGATGGTGCTTAAGGTTTTAGAAAGTAATACAGGTAATAATTTCTTACCAAGCATGTATGTTTATTTCTTCTCAAAGTACTCTCCTTCCTACAGCATCAATACACGTTTGTTGCATTCATTCAAGTAAACAATTTTCAAAACATTTATGCCATTCTGAAAGTGGTACATCAAAAAGAAGGCATTTGTAAGTTTCAATGGCTTCTTCAGTGTTGTTAAAACATTGACCGCATATTTTTTTTTTTTTTTTGAACAGAAATAAAAATTAATCATTAACTGCTAAGTCCAGTATATATGGGCAGTGACTGATCAATTTGATTTTTTAATATTGTATTTAATAGAAAAATAATGCTTTTGTTTTATGCCTAAATAACTCTACTTGAACATTTGTGTAATAACTTATAGAAAAAAATTTCTGGAGGTTTATAAGATATAAAATATGTACAGCCATTAAAATAATTTACATTTCTTTACGATCACTGTTCCATTGAAAGAATTTTATGCAATTAAGTTTTTTTTTTAACCATGTTTTTATTAACTTGCTTTCTTGTTTGTTTGTCCAGTACGAATATTGCAATCGATTTTTAACTAACTTCCCGACTAGCTAGACAATTTGAAACTTTTAGAGCTCAGAACATGATGACAAAGCAATACCTTGAAGCGCAATTTTTGATTAGTTTTCTTTTAATTAAAAATGAAAATAACAGCTTTAAAATTAGCCATTTAAATATTAGCTATAATTTAATTGTTGCCAAAAAAAATTGAGTTCATTTTCTTTCGGCCTGAAAATAAATACATTTATTAAAGTATAAATAAAGGACTAATCAAACATTTAAAATACCTTAAAATCCTTTACAATGCAGCACCATTATATATTTCTACACACATTGTGGTCGCCTTGAGATGTTTGGATTTTGCTGCTTATTGACCATCATTGTAACTAGACTCATTTTTGGCTCTTTCGTTGGTGATGTCATTCTTACATATCTTCCTGTTTATCAGCTGTTGCCACTCTCCTGGTATTGTGCCATGCTCTCATTCATTAACAGCAGAGTTAGATGTTAGGATCTCAAGGGCTTCACATTTTAATGCATACTTATGGGAGTTGTAATGTGCGATTTTAGTAGTTGTTATAGTATTAGGGTTATTGGTATGAGTACGGGATAACACAGTAGAGATTCTGTTATATTTTAAATCATTAATATGTTTGGTTTCACGGGTCTCTAATATTAAAGCATATACAATAATATTAAAGCTTGTTACAGGGTTCGCACTAAGGGAAAAAAATGAGAGGGATTCTCCCACTCTAACAAAAAAATTATGTGGGATTTTCAAAATTTAAGTGAGATTTTTAAAATTTAAGTCAGTAATTACATTTTACATAAAAAAAAGTATTTTCAAGAAATATGCAAATTACAGACATGTGATTGCTGAAATTAGAAATTAGCTGAAATTTTTTTGCTAATATGATTGGTTGGATGATTAGTTAAATATTGATAACGTCACTTTCAATAAACTAATGACATAAACATTTATATATATAGTTTTTATCTACATTAAACATTTTCAGGATTTTTTTATTAGCGTAAAAAAAATTCTTCAATATACCTGCAATAACTTTTATATCCACATAAAATCTTATTAAAATTTCACACCAAGAGAAAAACAAATTTTTCAAACAAATATAGAATATGATTTTTATGTATGTACATTAATCATTCATATAAAAGTAGCAGTAGTTAATTATTAGTTTCAAACGTGCATAAAACCAACTGAATATTAATTTTCTTAAATTGATTTGGAAAATATTTTCTTACCTGAAAAATCTATTATTCATTTCCCCCATGTTTGCAAATTTGGTATAGTTATGACACCCCATAAAGATTTAATTTAATTGAGAAAAAATAAATAGATTCATTAAGTTCAGCACTAAAGATTTAAAAATAATTACATATGATAGAAATATTGAGCACTTCTATTGCTTTATTGTTTCTAGAATTGATCACATTCTGGAGATGGGGAAAGAGGCAGGGGAATTAAAAAAATAATTACAGAGTAAGAAATATTAAACTCTTTCAATTCTACTTCTAGAATCTAATAAAGCAAGTTTAAAATGAATATTATAAATATAATTTATGTTGCAGATGGGTAAAAATTGGGAAACAAGACTTCTGCAGAACATTTGATAGCTGATCGCTAAATGGAGATAAATAAAGGGGAAGGTGGGCTAAAAATAATTACATGAAAGAAATATTTAACAATTGTATTTCTTTACAGGTTCTAGAATCTCATAAAGCAAGTTTGAAAAGGATATTGACATTTATGTTGTGGATGAAGAAAGATTAGTAATCGGAAGCTTTTGTAGACCATTTGAATGCTGTCCATTTTTATTTATTATTGTTCCATTTTTATTTATTAATGAACGATAGCAGCGATTTTTTATTTATTCATTTTTTTTTTTTTTTAACAGAAAAAATAAATTTGCGGAGTTCCATGAATTAGATTAAAAAAAATATATATATATATATATTGTGGGAAAAGCGCGCATGTGAAATTTTTTTAAGTGGGGTTTTTTTTAATATTGCGCGATCCCGCACTCTAGTGCGGGCCCTGTGTTATATCGGTATGACCAAGAGAAAAAATAAGAGACTGCAAAGCTGAATTTATTAATGATTTAAAATATAACAGAACCTCCACCACGTTAAACCCTAATACTATAACAACTACTAAAATCGCGCACGACAACTTACATAAGTATGCATTAAAATGTGAAGCCCTTGAGATCCTAACATCTAACTCTGCTGTTAACGAACGAGAGCACGGCACAATACATGGAGAGTGGCAACAGCTGATAAACAGGAAGATATGTAAGTATGATATCACCAGCGAAAGAGCCGAAGATGAGTCCAGTGATGAAGATGGTCAATAAGCAGCAAAATCCAAACATCTGAAGACGACCGCGATGCGTGTTGAAATATATAATGGTGCTGCATTTTAAAGAATTTTATTTTAAGGTATTTAAAAAGTTTTTAAATACATTTAATTAAATGTGAACATTACAAAATTATAAAAAGTTTAATTAGGCATCTCACAAAAATTGACATCTTATAAATTAAAAAATTTTCTACACATTGATAAAGTGCTAAAGTAGTTCATGATGCTAATATATGTTGTTCTAAAAGAATTAATATTTTATTTTTAAAACCAATGTTTTTTTTTATGTCGCTTTCAACTTGCTTTCTTGTTTGTCCTGTACAAATCTTGCAATCGATTTTTAGCTAACTTCCCGACTAGCTAGACATTTGAAACTTTTAGAATATCTCAAAACACGATGACAATGTATTTGTAATTATTTGAGTAATGTGTAAAGTTTATATGATTGAACATAAAATTTAAAAACATGGTGCATAAAAAGTTTTTTAATATTATAATTAATAATAATTATTTTTTTTTAAATATAAAGAAAGGAAAGAAAAACTCTTCATATTTTAAATATCACTTTTCCTTTTTCTTTCTTATTATATATATATTTTTAAATCTTATTACTGTATAATTAACTTGATAACTTATAGCCAAGTGGGGATTCATTAATATTAGCAGTGAAAGAAGTTTGTTTATGGAAATAATCAAAAGCTCAAAATTTGTTTCAGAAGTAAACAAAATATGTTGCATAGTAATATAAAATTAACTTCAGTTTCCCTCAGCATGTACTTCTTAAAATTAGTTATGTTCCTTTTGTGAGAAAGATGAAATAGTCTATCCATACTGATTTGCAGGGTTTAACCTGGCAAAAAAGTTTCTTTAGCGTTTTAGCTAAAACGTATAAGCAGTATTTTAGCTTTTTCAAAAGTTAATTCTTTGAATAGAATTGATTTCTTTTTTTTTTTTTTAACTTGGTTATCCCCAATTTTGTTTTCTGTTTGTTTTGTTCACTGACGATTTTAACCAAGCATATATTGTGATTTAAGAAAAATGAATCAGCAAAATTTTGTTTCGATTTCAACAAACACAATACTAGCACTAAGAATACATCTATGAAGCAAATTCTTAATTATGTTTTTAAATATTTTTGCATTTAAATTCAACCATTAAAAGTCGAAATTAAATCCAAATATACTAAATAGATAATGATTCCCAATATTTTTAGTGATTTTGTAATTTCTGTTTACGAATATTTGCATAAAAACTAGAGGTAGTTATATAAAGATATTTTATGAAATAGTCTAGTTTTAGCTTTTTAGCGAAATTCTTACTGACATAGTTTAGCAAAATACGATATCTTTTAGCAAAATGCTAAAAAAACTAATGGCAGTTTAAACCCTGCTGATTTGTCTGTTAATCATTTGCAATTGTAGAAAAATAGGCATTTAAAATAAATAAATAATAAAACAAGTGTCATAGTCGTTTTTTTTTTTCGACCCAAGTTAAAATCTTGGCTAATTTTTCTCCCTTTTAGAATAATTATATATTTATTTTATTTTGTATTCAGGAGCATTGTAACTGATGTTGGATCATGGGGTATATCTCATACAAGAGTTCCTACAGAATCTCGACCTGGACATGTTGCTATCATTGCTGGTATATATGAAGATGTGTCCGCAGTTGCTAAAGGTTGGAAAGAAAATCCAGTAGAATTTGATTCAGTGTTCAATCAAAGCAGATATACATGGGCTTGGGGAAGTCCTGATATATTGCCTATGTTTACAAAAGGTACAAAATTTTTATCAAGAAATTATCCATTTACTATGTATGATAACTTCTAATTTTATTTATATTTTATAACTTTGGAATACTATCATAAAATTTTTCTTTTGAGAAAATTGTTAAAAGGATTGAAATTGCCATTTTATATAACTCTTGTTGTAAATTTCTTTTCACGTAATAAAATTATAATAGTAATAATTAAAAAAAAAAAAATTCAGTCTAAAACTTTTAATTACTAATTTTAAGTGTTACTAAGAATTAAGAATGTAGGTGTCATAAAGTTTTTCTCTCTATTTTAGGTTTTATAGAACTATTGAAAATAAGAACAAAACTTTAAATAAATAAAAACCATAAAATTCAAGAACTCACAACAATTGTTTTGGGTTTAAAAAAAAAAATATGACCCTTCGTCAGGCGAACAAGGTAGGTACAAGTACTTACTGCAAACAAAGTGGCAATGCACAAAACTGATTTAAGTGAAAAACAAATAAAATTGAATGTATAAATACTGGTGTGACCAGAATTATAAAAAGTGAAAGAAGAAAATAAAATTCAAAATTAATTTTAAATTCTAAAAACAATCCAAAACCAAATGAAAGGCTAACCTTGTTCACCTGATGAAGAGTTGTGTCTTCTATCAACCCAAAATAATTGTTGCAATTTTTTACATCTAAAAATCTTTAAAAAAAAAAAATAAAAAAAAAATTCAAAACCAAACAAAAATTGACTTTGCCGCATCATATACAATACTCGTGCCTAATTTGTTTGCCTGATGAACAGTTGTGTTTTCTTTTGACATAAAACAATTGTGTGCTCTTGCATTTTATTGTGTTTATTCAAAGTTTTGTTTTTATCACTTTTAAATGCCAGTTCTGTTGTGCTTTATATATATATATATACACACATATATATATATATTATACATATATATATACACACATATATATATATATATATATATATATATATATATATTATACATATATATATACACACATATATATATATATATATAATTACGGACACTTTTAGGTGGCAAAAATTACTTGTTCTATCCAAAACCAGTTTCGGACATCCTAAACTCCACCTCTGACCTTTTTCAAATTCCGAATTAAAATTTATTGTTGTAAGAATAATATTTATAATAAAAATAATTAATATAATAATTTATTTCTTTGAATCTATTTTAGGTGTTTCTCAAAATGTTTTTATTGATACCTATACTCCATCTGAAGAAGATTTTGCTGGAGCTAATCCCCACCATCTAGACCAGTGGGTGTTTCAGAAGCTGGATGTATGTTTAAGATTCTTCACATTACTTAAATTTTTTACATCACTTTTTTTTCCCCCTTTTCAAAGTCTTTTTTTTTTTTTACTAGGTACATGAGTCTTTTTTTTCGATATGCTAATAAAAATTTTCCCTTTATATAAAAAGTCAGTTTTATTTATGCTCTTTTTTTTTTTTTTTTTTATTTATTGCATTTACTTCATCCAAATATTTATTACTTCTCTCTTTGTTCAATTTATTTTATCTGATAAAATACATATTCAAGATTATTTGAATATGAAACAGGAATCGATGCAAATAAAAAGAAGTGTCTGTGTGTGCTTTGGAGCTCAGGCTACTGATCACAGAGCTATATAACTTGGCATAAAGATAACTTGGACTCTGCAAGGATACACCTCATCAAGATTTTTTCAATTTCATTTATTTATTTTTCGTTATTATTTTTTACACTGATTTTTCTATTATTGGGCTGTCTATGTGATATGTGTACATTCTGACACTGGGCCACTTATTGCAGAGCTAGAAATATAAAACTTGGCAGAAAGGTAGTTTAGACACTGCAGAGGATCTACCTCATCAAGATTTTTTTTCAATTTTCTTTATTTATTTTTTAACTAGCAGGCTACGCCCGCTTCACTGGTCACTATATTTAAATGAATTGGATCAGTATTTATTTTTTACATCACATTTTAAATAAAAACGTAATAAAAAAAAAATAATTTATACATAAATAAATAAACAAATAAATAAACATTGAAATTGCTCTAGGCCTTGCTTCAAGTACCTGCTGCCTGTGGCAGCTCTTTTTTCTGCCCGTGCTGCATCGGGTGGTCCAGGTTCCCACTGTCTGCAAAAAGGTCTTTCCCGGGCACTTCAATCTGGGTATTTATCGACGACATGTGGATGTTCTGTTATTTAAGAACTACGATTTTAAAGATGACTGTATCTCAGCATCTATTATATGTTTTTGAACCATGTGTTTTATAGCCCCCGTTATTTACACTGTAATACGATTTGATTCCGACCAGTATAACAAAATAAAAAAAAAAAGTAGATTTTCTTTTAAAAGGAATTAAATACATGAAAAACAAACGAATTTTAATCAGTTTAATCCTTTCTACTATAAACTACCTTTTTTTTTCACCCAATAAATATTATAAATAAGAAAAAAAAAAAAAAATTCTTTTAAAGGAATTAATAAAAAAAATGAAAAATAAAAAGTTGCTATACTATAAAATTTATACATAAACGTAACAATTTATTTCTATTGCATTACCATTTGATTTTCAATAAATATAATAATCATTAAAAAAAGAAAAGAAAATCGCCTTCAAATGAATGTATTAAATAAAAAATGGATTGCGTAATAGCCGTTGCTAAGATACGCAGACGATTACAATCGAAGAATAAATTCATGAAAAATGAAACATAAAAACCAATGTTTAAAAATCGAAAAAGTCTCGATGAGGTGCACACCTGCAAGGTCCCAGGTACCTATATGCCAAATTTGGAAGCTCTACGATCAGTAGTGTGGGCAGCAGAGCACAGACAGACACACACACAGACACTTTTCTTTATTTATATAGATTAATTTTCTTTCTATTTTATCCATTGATTTTTCTGTTAGCTGTCAGTGCTCTATTCAGGTATCTAATCACAGAGCTACAAAACTTGGCAGAGGGGTTTGGACCCAAGGTGCATTATCAAGATTTTTTGTATATTTTATTTAAATATTCATACTCATCAACAAAAATATCTTTGACAAATTCATGCAAAGAAATTATCTTAAACCGATTTTGTTTGACTTTCAGCACTTTAAAATCCTGCATAATAAATTTTCACACATAGAATAAAATGCATGTGCTCAACAACTATCAACCCTCACTGCATATTTGATTGTGTGCTAAAGTGCACAAAATAATGATGAAGTCAGAGTAGAAAACAAAAAAAGGTCTTCACTCCGTCTGCAGTCTTTAGCAAATTCGTGCATTTTAACAAACATCCAACAAAGTTTCCTCCAGACAGTTTCAGGAGGGTGTTGTGCCAACCTAAGGGCAGACAGGGGTCTGCCCTTAGGTTGGAAAAACAACACCCTTCTTGCCCCTAATAGAAAAAAAATACCCCTTTTCTTAAAAAAAAAATGCACCCTTATTGGCTTCTTGTATTACAGTACAAATTTAGGAGAAAACAATCTGCAAACTGAAGAATTATTTATGATATACTGAAGATAAATATATATATATAAGTAAAACTATTGTGTATGACCTTCAACACTTATTTATTTGGTAGTAACAAGCAAAAGTAAAGAAATTTAAAATAAAAAAAAATATTTATTGTACTATGCATTCTTATTATACAGTTTTGAAATGAATATGGATTTTAAATGTTATACATGGCCTTAAGAATACAAAAACTACCCTTGAAAACTTAAAAGGTGCCTTTTTTTTTTTTAACTAGCAGCGCCCTGCCTTTTTTTAATACCAGGGTAAATTCTGCATGCAATATAGCAATGGGATGAAGACCTTTTCAACTAGATTTCAACCGACATTTATAAAAATTGATAATGTAAACTTGCTCTACATTTAAAAAAAAACTTGTTTATAATTAAGCGTTTAAAATTTTTTAAAAATAATTTTTATATATTAACGGCCCTCTTCACTTACCGTCGCCGGAAGCTTGAGCCAATATTATTCTATGGGGAAATTTTCTTTACAAATAACTTATTAACTAATACATATTTTTAAATTCTGTTTTCACATTCAGAAAATTCCCAACTGTTAAATTGATGGACCTTTCTTAAAAATGTATTTTTTCAATTTTTAATATTTTATTTTGAAATTCCAAAATGAAAAAGATTTACTTATTGAAAATTCGTATTTTGCAGCTTCAAAATAAAATATAAAAAATTTAAAAAATAATTTTTTAGAAAAGGCCCGTCAATTTAACAGCTGGGAATTTTTAGAATGTAAAAACAGAATTTAAAAACATGTATTAGTTAATAAGTTATTTGTAAAGAAATATTTCCCATGGAATAACATTAGCTTCGTCATCCGGCGGCGGTGAGTGAAGAGGACCCTTAAGTACAATTGATAAATTTTTAGTAAAAAATTGTTTTTTTAATTTTTAGTAAAAATTTATTTCTTAGAAATTTTTGCAAGATGCCAAAGAAAATTCAACATTGAAAGCAATGCTCAATAAAGACAAAATTGTTTTCTTTTTGCATTTACTTGGAATGGATATCACCGGCCATTCATATAAACCTGGCTCGCAGTAAGTTGTATTGTACTTAATTTTTTATTTAATCATATGATATAGCTTAAAGAATTTTTATTTTTCAGTTAATTACGTAAAAATACATGTTAATGTTACAAACACATATTAGTTTATAATTGTTTTTTAATCTATCATGTAATTTAACCCCTTGGGTACATTTGACATCTGATACACGTCATTCACTATTTTTGTTTTGCAATTCTAATTACTTGAAGACATCTTAATACTACATATGTCACCAATATTTTAGAAATAAATAAATTCTTACGTAAAATGTACTGCTTTTACATACTACACCAAGCAACCAAAAATTATATCCGTTCCACATGCAAATATTTTCTCAAATAAATCCGTACCGAAGGGGTTAAGCAGATTATAGTTATTTTATTTTATTTTTAACATTTATTTAACTCTTTGCGTACGGATTGATTTTGATATCACCTTATCCTGAAATATGCAGCATTTTTCACAAAATTTCTCTATTGAGATGTATTACTGTTCACATCTTTATAAAAAAAAATTCAGTATAATGTAGGAATTTTAATTTTTTTTTTTTTTTTTTTTTTTTTAAATTTCTAAAATACTAAAATACAGCTCATGCAATTTCAGAATACATAGAAAATAATAATAATAATAATGCACAGGATATTTTTGATTTAGATTGATGCACATGTTAATTCATTTGTTTTTAACACATATAAAGAAGTTTGCAATAAAAAATAAAGTAAAGTAAAATTGTTAAAAAAGGAAATTTTTTTAAATATGGCTAATGTGATTTGAGTGTGCTTAGAATGAAAATATAAAATGCACAGGATATTTTTTTATTTAGAATGATGCATATGCCAACTCATTTGTTTTTAACTTATATTAAAATTTTGCAAATATTAATAAATAATATGAAATTATTAAAAAATAAATAATTTTTGCCTTATAGTTCAAAATGAAAAGAAGAAATGATAGTGTAATAGACCTGCAGCACCATCTAATTTCAAAATGAAACATGAAACAATGGCTATTAAAACCTTTTTAACCTATACAGAGAAAAAATGGGGTCCATTCTGAAAATAGGGTCAGGTGGGATAAGATAGGTCAAAAACAGTATATTTTACGTATACACTTAGACAGTAAAAGATGTATTGATTCCATTTGTTAAAAAATTACACAAAATATGCAAATGAATATTCCTTATGACATTTTAACAAAAATATCTCTGAAAAAACAAAAAAAAATGTACTGAAAAATAAATTTTTAAATATGCTGTTTGTGACCTATTTTACCCCATGGGGTGGGGTAAAATAGGTCATGCTTTAAAACTGCTCTAAATTGTAATACAATTTACTTCATGTAAATAAAATTACAAATACACAATCCCTTTATGATAAAAACTTGATTTTGTGTTCTTTCAAGGGGAAAAAAATGGTTCCGGAAGAACATTTAGAATTTACGATGCATCTACAACAGAAATATCTTTCTCCGGAAAATCCAACAGGAACTTTCATTTCCACTTTTTATCCCTTTAAATTTTACAGAATATTCATCATCATTGTGTGCATGAATGATGCCATGAAATATTTTCTTTGATCTTTTCAGGAGGGCACTCCCCCCTCAACCCTAGTACCCCAGTGGCAGAAAGTTTTGAAGCTGTCTGCGACAGGCTTTTAAAAGTTCATAATCAGTCTGCAAAATTTGCGTGTAATCAGGGGTGAAAATGGCTTACACTCAAAAAGCCTGAAAGCTGATGGGGGGGGGGGGGAGGTAACATCAGTGGTTATCTCATGCAACAATACACAAATACAATTTTACTACAAAACAATATAGTATAAACAATTGTATTCATTCAATTCATCCCATTCAATTAAATATTGTATAGCAATGTTTGACATAACACAATATAAATAATAAAAGTATTGAATTGTTATCCGAAATTTGCAGACAATTTTTTTTCTCAGTGCAGACAAAAGCTGTCCGCAAGCCGTTTTTCTGTGTCCGCGACTATGTCGCCGTGTTTCTGCCACTGGGCCTAGTACCCTAGAGCAGTCAATCAGCCTTACTCCCAATCCAATCCCAGGAAATTCTACATCAACACATTTTCCAACTTCTATGGATTGATTAGTATTAATGCTGCCCAGATTTTCTTCTTGGGAAAGATTTGTTTTTTGTTTCTTCACAGTCGATGTTTCTGTGATATTAGCTTCTTAGTTGATTTTTAGGTCATAGAGTCAATTGAGAGATGAGCTGGTTGTTAAAATTTCTCCTGTTTTCTGTTGCATATGGGTTCTTTTACTGTGTGCATTTTTCAAACCTTCTTTAAAAGACATTGTTTGTTTGGGTGATAAAGTGTTTATAATAGCAGATTTTATGTACTTAAAAAGGAGAATATATAATAGTATCCTGTTCCATGACTGTTGAAATCGTACTAGAATTAATTCGTCAGATTTGTGATTGATGATCTAGATTCATCCACTCTTGCATTTGAAATTGATGCTAAACTGCAGAGTTTCATTCAGACAATTTCAGGAAGGTGCTACGTTCTGTCTACCCTTTGCTTTGTTTGAAAAAAAAAAATGACACCCTTCTTAAATAAGTTGGGATGAAACAACTTTTGAATTACACCTACAAATTTAAAGTTTTGATCCAGCTTTAATATGTTTTTTTTTTTTTTTTTTTTCCCTTAACATTAAATTATTTTATATCTATGTGTAGGAAATAGCCCCAGAAAAATATATAGCTTAAATGTTAAACTAACATATTAAAAGAATATATATGAAATTACTTAAAACACAAAAGATATAATTAATTACTTTATGTTTGCTAAGCCTAACATGAGCAACACCTGACATATTTTACTCCACATGTGTTTTTTTGCTTCAAAATGTTATTATTTTATTTTTTTCTCAAAAATGTTTAGGAAATTCATCTTAAAAATGTGCTTTATGGAATATGATAAAAAAAAAATATTGTAAAATTTGCCTTTAAATTAGTTTAAAACCAAAGTTTTTCGTAACAACACATCCAAGCTACTAATACAGAACACACAAATATCTATTAACTGTAACTAAAAAGTAGCAGTTGCAGTTAATTTTGTATACAAAATGAAGATTAATATAAATAATATCTAAAACCAGCAAAATTGGAATTTAAAAAATATTTGGATTTTTTTTTTTAAGAATTTTTTTTTAAACTGACCTATTTTACCCCCTGACTTATTTTACCCCACCTGACCCTAAGGGAAATAAAATTAAGCATACTAGTTTTATGTGATCCATATTAGAAGACAGATTTTCTATTCCATGAAAACACGGGAGCTGTATGCAGAGGGTTAATAATACAAATATTATTGTCAGGAAATGATGTTTAAAAGTGACTTTTTTAAACTATGGTAACTTTTTTAAAATCGAAAACCATTTTTTAATGTTTTCTTATTTGTGAATACCTTTTTTCTTCTACTGACAACTATTTTTAATTTCTCCTTTCAGTAAACTTTTCTTTATTTTTATATCTATATTCGCCTGTAAACGTTTTGGAATATAATAAATATTAAAACTTTAAAAGGCTTATTTAACAAAAAGGATTTTTTTGATTATGTTTTCAAATGTCTATTACTACTGATAACAAATTACTATTTTATTCATTGAAACTTAATGTGTTTATAAACTTCATTTTTTAACGAGATGCAGATATCTCTTGGCTTATCATATAAAGACCAGTTTTTTACACGAAGCTACCCCACAGTCGGATTGGTCACAGATGATTTGATGTTACTCAGCTTGTTCTGTATCTTATTTGATATTACTCCTACAATTTGATATTACTCCTTTGGAATCTTTAACAATAAAGTGTTTGCCTTACCACTCCCTACAAGTGTGTTTAAAATGAGATTCCTGCTACTTTAGATGAAATATGCTGCTCTGAAAAAAAAATTCTGATACCATTCTTGCTGATTCTTATGTAAAATAACCTCCTGAATCTGAATATGACTCCCATTTTGCCCAGTTACCCACCATTTTCAAGATACACCACCTCCTCCCTCAATTTCTTTCCCTGTTCGATAATTTTATGACCATGAATTTGATTTGAAGAATGAAAAAGAATTAATTTAATACCTAAAAACAAAAAAATATAAAGTTTAAACAATAACATTAATAACAGTTTAAAAATATGTAAGATATGTAATGCACAATTTCAGTGTCAAATCCCCCCCCCCCCCCCAAATTTTTCCCTTGTCGCAAATGTCCATGTTTTACAATTTTCAACTCTGTAGCCACTCAGAAGATATTTAATGGTTAAAATAATCCCCTCCCCCCCCCTAATCAAATTTATAGCCATAAAATCACTGAAAAATGATAAAAATAGGGGGCCATTCCTAAAAAAAGGTGGGTGATAGGGCAAAATGGGCATCATATTCGGATTCAGGAAGTCATTTTACATAAGAATATGCTGAAATGGTGTCAGAGCCAATTTTCATGCCGAGCAGTATTATCAGTGACCTATTACGATATATTTGTCTGGAATTTTCATATGTCCCTCACATTATATGTTGTGCCTATAAACTATCAAACACTTGGGGGGGGGATTCTTTTTTATTCTTGTTTTAATTCTGTTTTAATTAATTTTTAGTAAAATTTTTAAATTAAGTAACTCTTTCTACAAAACCTTGTACTTTAAAACTGTTTTTTTGCTCTAAAAGCTTCAATATTTTTACATAGTGTACTACAAATTTATATATAGTATATAGTTTCCTCATTTCTATTTTTCAGCATTTAAAATTCCAATTTTCAATTCATAAATTCCCCCCCCCCCTTTTTTTTTTCCTTTTAACGGAACTCTTTGGTAATTTTATCCTTTCTCTTTTCTGTATAATGTTGACTGCTACTAATAATTCATAGTTTTTGCAAATTATCTCATCGTTAGGCTTATGTGTTATGTTAGTGTCATTTCTTCTCTGTGTAAGTACTTTAACATGTTTTTACTAATCATTGGTACTCAAATTAAATTAATACCATGACAATTTTTATTTGAAATAAATCTCAATTAAAATTTAATTTTATGTTGGTATCTTCATCTATCTTCTGTCTGCTAAGTGTTACAGTGGTACTAAATTATTCAAATTATATATATTTTACAATATTGTTCTAAATGTTATTGTTTTGAAAAGATTGTGCACTGTCTTTTTATTCCTGTTTTTAAATATTGTATTTAATTTTAGGGAATATACAAAGAATCTAAAGTTTGTAGATGATGGTGTAAAAAAATGTGTTGACTTAATTGAGAATTTTTATGAACAAGATAGCAGAACTGCATATATATTTACATCTGATCATGGAATGACAAATTGGGGTATGGTAAATATTCTATTTTAAATTGTTCTTTGTGTGTATGTTGTTGGCTATCCAAAATGCAACATCATGAAAGAAGCATCAGAAAGATATGAAATTTGTACCATCGGGGTTTATATGGCTCAGGAAAAACATGGAATATTCTGCGAATTGGGATTTTGAATCCTAATCTCAAAGAAATTTAATGGAAATTTCATTAAAATTCTAGAAAAAAAAAAAAAAAAAAAATTGTAAAATCTGGAAAAATGAAATTTCTCTTGCTCACTCCTAAATTTTTCTTAGTTAGCTCAATTTAAATGATAAAATATTGCAAAAATATTTTTTTTTAAGTTAATTACAGACAGAGATATGTTTAACTCCTCCACAAGCGTATTTTACACATTAAAATCTAAAAAATACTTCTTAAAATTTTAACCATGAGTATTTTTCACGCTTTGTATTTTTAGATTAAATTTAGTGTATTTTGTTAAATGTGGCTGAAAAAGTTTATATTCTTCCTACAATTCAATGCTCTGGATACTTTTTTTTTTAATCAATATCTTCTCTTACAATTGTATAAAAGGTTTTTTATAATTAAAATTATTTTGAGTAAAACTGTTAACATTTGCATCAACAACAGAATTTCTCAGATTCTCTTATGGCCTTATCTTTTAATGTTCATTGTAATTTATAAACTGAATCCCATTATGTCCATATTCTGAGTTCTGATATTATATTGTACAAATTATGCTGAAAGGAATATTATTACAATTGGCCAGTCCATATAATATAACTTGAACTCGTAATGGAAACTTTTATAACGTGAGTTCATATACATATATTTTATTTTTAAACTTATTAAAAATGAAGTAAAATTTAGCAGGAATTCACGAAAGATCTACTTTTTTCTCTTCCACTTTTTTTTTTTTTTACTCCCAATAATGCCAAATTCACTCCTTTAAAAAAGATCAAGGAGTATTTTCAATCCTAGGAAAAAATCCTAGCAATATCTCTGATATCTGAAATAGATTGTAACATAATGTCATACAATCTTTAATTACCTTGCAAAAAGTATAACAAAACGGTGTACTAATGATCAACTAACTCATCATCCCTTATTTGAGAGGGAACAAAAGATAGAGATTTAATGATAAGCTAAACCAATTATATTCTGTAAGGACAGAAGATACTGCTTGTCTGGTTACATAATGTGATGCTAATATTTTCTTGAAACCTATCTGTAAAACTCTGGATTTTTTTTTTTTTTTTTTTTTTTTTTTTTTTTTTCTAACATTTGAATATGAACCCTGATCATGCATATACATTGTTAACATCTATATAATATTTCTCTAACATGGACCAGTTATGTTTAAATTTTCTCGAAACAGTACAATAGTGACATAAGGTGCTATCTGATTGGTCAACCCAGATCCTAGGATTGATCAAAGCATAAATTTTATTGCTAGAGATTTCGGCTACAAAATTTTAATCTAATAAACTTGAAATGCATGTTTTTGTTAAGAAATTGAAAAAAATATTAACTTTTTGTATGGAAACATGATTTTAAAGTCATCTTAAGATAAAATTTTAAAATGCTATTCAAAATATATTTTTGGAAGCCAAAATCTAAATATATATATATATATTTAGATTTTTCATTCATTATGAATAAAATGAACCTTATTTCTTTTTATCTATTTATTCATTTTGTGGATACATTAATTAATTATGTAATTTCTGTTATGTATGGTAATATAGTAATTTAATTACGTCAAATATTAGGAAATATTTGATTTTTAATATAACAATAATTTAATTCTAAAAAATATTTAACATAGCAGAAAAAAAAAACTGAAATGTATAATGCTAATATTAAAGATTTAAATCTCTTTTATTGGGAAAAAAAATAGGGGGGGGGGAACTTTCAGTAATTTTATTTATAAAAATTTTCTGGAAATCGTATTAGGTATGCAAGTACTGTCACACAGATGTTCTGCATGAGAAAGACTAATACAGAAATGATTAACATTTTAGTACAGATGCACATTATGGATTCATGTAGTGCTTCCCTTCAAATGCTATATAAAATCTGCACAAAAAAACTGTTTTTATGTACTTATTTTTTATGTGTGGGAAGTTTTAGTAATGTTTCCTATTAATTAAACACTTCTCTGAGTTTGACAGAGAAAAAGTTATAGCTTATAGAGATTGGGGATTACCTTTCCAAAAAAACTGGTGCTTGTGACAAATGTAAACAAGCCACAATGATGCAAATATGCAAGAGAAGGTTGCAAGACACTGTCTACTGCAGTTGACATTAATTCTTAACCATGGGCATTTGCAGTGGTATAGTGATAGCTAAATATGGTCAAACAAATGGCACAACATTATCTTTTCAGGTGAATCACATTTCTGTCGCTGCTACACCATGATGTTCATATCCAACTGTGGTGACACTGTAGTAATATATCGTATAATTTGTGCAGCATGCTATATCATTTCTTTACCTGACATTATGATTTAGGATATTGAATTTTACTCCCACACCCATTAATATACATTAACAGTATGCTGAATAGTCAGTTCTATATCTGAGGTTTTAGAATCTATTGTCCTACCTTTTGTTCAAAGTTTACGTACTGCCATATTTTAACGTAACAATTTGAGACTGCATATGGCACATAATTTCTTTTTTTTCTTTTTTCTTTCTTGTTTGTTCTTCTTATTTCTTTTTTTTTTTTTTTTTTTCTTAAACATGTCTTGACAGTGAGGGAAACTGACTTTTCCAGCACAAATCGCTGCCTACAAAATCTTTCTGTAGGCATGCAAAATGTGGAAAAAGCAGGGAGTAACTTGCATACTCTAAAGACATATCCAAAAGCCTATTTGATTCCATACCAGTGCATGGTGGCTATGCAAGATATTGATTTCCCATGTTTCTGAAATCAAAGATGACTATTTTCAATCATTTCACTTTTGAACGATTTGTTATTTAGCTAACAAATTCGATTTTGATATCACCTGTCCTTCTTGGTGTTGCATTTGAATGGTCAACATGGAAATTTGCCATGAGCTAGCTAATCAATAATCTATGGTGTAATGCATCTAAAACATAGATTACTGATAATTTTAAATTTCCTTTTTTTATGCAATGACTGAACTTTTAACCTATAGTGAACTTCATATATGATTGCCTAAAGCTCTTTTTAATATAAATTTTAATTGTGTAGGATTATTTTTATTGTTTGCAAACAAATATTTTTTTAGCTGTATGACAAAGTATGTAGTCCATGATGATATATGACCTGGTGTCTATTGCAGTTAAAGAGATATTTACTGAGTGTTCCATATGGAACACAAAAAGATGTATTTCAGCAGATCATTAAAGTATTTTTTTTTTTTTTCTCTCTATCTTTCTCTTTTTGCTCATATGAGCAGTATATGATATTCTGAAATCCAGCTGCAGTCTTCACAAATTCTGGAATATTAAATATGAAAATCTTGTTGTCCACCTAACTATTCAAATTTTTTCTGTGGTTTTTTTTTTTTTTTTTTTTTTCCCCTTCAAAACTCACATGAATAAGAGCTAAAATCCACCAGGAAGACTTCATGGAGGGCATTCCACCCATGCCTAGGACCCTCATGTAATCAATTGACCTTAACACTACACCACCCCACCATTATTAAAAACCTTAAATACATTTTACATACCTTAAACCGTAATATTATAGCATCTGCTACTCAAAGAATTAATTGAAATATCTACAAAATAGACAAAAATATTAGTTTCTGGGTTTTATAAATGTGTGGACATTAAAAAGTGTTTTATAGTTTCATTTTGTCAACTCTGATAAATTATTTTCATCTTAATGTGGGTATCTATCAGAAACTTTTCTTTTTGTCAGTGCATTAATATTGTCTAATAAATAAATTTTCATGAGTATTGTTAAATTTTTTTTAAGTATACTTTAACCTTATTAATTTTAAAATTATGTGATAAATTATAGATTTAACACTTTACTTTGTAAATATCATAATATGAGAAATTCTGCTTTTAGGTTTGTCAAAACAAATCTTTAAAAAACTTCTTACAGTCGACATGTAAAATTTTGATTTTATAATTTTGGCTGATCTTTATGTTTTTTGGTGTGCTGAAACCGAAAATTAAGTCAGTTTCTCTCTATCACATATAGATATTTGTCAATACAGGGTGCCTGCCTATACAATTTCTTCCATTACTCTTCCACCAATATTATTATACAGTAAGTTTTATAGTACGTTTCCATGATTAATTAATAATTGTGTAATTGTAATATTGTTGTAATTGTGAAGCACTAGTGCGACTTAAAAACATATCAACCAACCAACCAACCAATTGTTATGATGGTATATGTAAGAAATCATGTCAGTAAACACCCTGTATTGACAAAAATCTATCGTGATAGAGAAAAATGGGCTGCATTTTCGGTTTCAGCACATCATAAAACATAAAGATCGGCTGAAATCATCAAATCAAATTTTGTCAACTTCATTTTTGTCAGTCTGTGTTATTAATGCATTTCCTGCTAATCTAAAATATCTATTTATTGTGATCTCAAGTGATTTTCTGTTTATCTTATCTATCTTTCATGTAGAATATTTTTAAAAACTTGTTTTATGTGCTTTCTGAAAAAGAAAAAAATCAAATATACTTACAGAAATTTTTATTTTTAGGTTCCCATGGGTCTGGTGATATGCAAGAAACTTATACACCATTTGTAGCATGGGGTGCTGGTATTCGAGGGCCATTAGGTGAAGGAAAAGATATCTATCATGATAATTTATCAGCAGGTATTGATTCTAGTTTCCCATTTTTAGTCTTATCCTCCAGGCTTTTTTTTTTTTTTTTTTTTTTTTTTAATAACAGTTTTAAACATAAAAATGTATTCATTTATTTTATTACATGTTTATTAGATTGGCGATTGGCTCAGATAAAGCGAGTTGATATTAATCAAGTAGACATTGCTCCTCTTATGGCAGCACTAATTGGCATTCCATTTCCAGTGAATTCCCTTGTAAGTTTTTATCATTATTATTAATTCTAGGAATGTTTTCCATTCTTTATTTGACAAATTTTAGATGTAAATTGATGGAACTTGACCAATTTTGTAGCTTGAAACTAGTTCTATACTCTATGCATGTTTACTTTTCCTGTCTGAAAATTTCCTGAATATGTATACACACACACACATATCGAGAAAGCATTTAGCTTGAGGCAACCCTTAAAATAATAATAATAATAAATTTAAATAATTTAAAATATTTTTAAATAACTTGGCTGCTTTGGAAATAAAATATTGAAGAAAGGGTCTGGTTTGGTATGTAAAAAAAAAAAAAATCCAAAGTACAATCATATTATGTTCTGTATTATTATTATTTTTTAAAATCTTTAATTAAACTATATAAGAGGTGTTTGGGTTGATTATTAATTTCTGTGTGTGTGTGTGTCTGTGTAATAATAAATTATTTATAATTCACTTATTTTATGTACAAAAAGAAACCAGTTGTAACTCAGGGCTGCCACAGATGACTTTTTTATTATTATTTTCGTACCACTATTTTTATAACATAAAATTTATAATAAATGTATGCAGGCAAAGTACAGATTTATCTGTGAAAATGTATTATAAATTTTATTTTTTGGAAATAATGGTATGAAAAGAATATAAAAAAAATTGCCTGTGACAGCCCTGTAACTGTATATTCTTGGGAGAAAAACATCATTTTATATTATTTAAGATCAATCCGATTTCCAATGTAGGCTTAACGTACCACTGCTGCTTTAATTGCCAGCAAATTGAGGAATATCGCAGATTTATCGCTGGGTGCATTGAAACGGAAAACAAGACATAATTAAGTCTGCTCATACAATTAAGAAATTTATTAAGGAAAATTGAGCAGAAAATAGCGTGTCCCTTGGGACATGTTATATTTAAAATACTGGGTCCTTTTTTGCGTATTCCTCATCTTTTATGCCCTATAGTGCATCAGTGGCACCCCTATAAACCAGTGTTAAATTATTTCAGTTCGCTGATAGTCAAACATAAAAGGTGTAATAAATTAGAAAATATGTTCATTTGGAAAAATCAATCGCTAGATGGATTAAGGTTCATTAGTTATGAAAGATTTCATTAAGGCAAGATATGATCTTACAGTGTATTATTTTTATCCTGTGGGGATCACTTATACAAAATAATTAATCTTGTATATGAAATTGTTAACTTTGAAATTTTTTTAGATTTTATTATGGTCATTTCCCGAAAATTTTGTTGGCAATGAATGTTTTAATGATGCCATGGGACTCATGGATCAAGACCTGTGATTAGAATGAAATGACATTTATTTTCTTGTTCAATGCTTACAGATTATTTCATGTAGATTAATTTAGTTAAAATGTGGCAAAAATTCTATATTGAAATAATTTAAAACTTTTCTAATAAAAGTAAAGGAAAAAAAAATTAAAAAATCAAATAAAATCATTCATATAAGCCCATTTTTTTGGGGGGGGAGGGGAGGGGGGGGGGGTTGTAGAGTGCAAGTGATAGGTATATACAAGCATCTATTTAAATTAGCTTTATCAGTATCCCAAAGGTTGTTTACTTACAGCTGATTGACTGGAGGTGCCTAGCACAGCCTAGGTTCAAACCCCGGCCATTTTTGCTGGCCTAGACGCTTTGAGCTTTCTATGCTTTTTGCTAAAATCTTTTTGTTTGAATCAATTTGTTTTAAAGGTACCTGTTCTAGATAAAATTCATTGTCTATTTTAGTTTTATATTTAATTTTTTTTAAACCAACACAGATTTTTTTTTTTTTTTTTTTTTTTCCCCTTTATATTTAAATGCTATGTGCATGTCTTAATCTCTTCTGAAGAGTAAAAAATTATTTTTAGGGTGTTTTACCTGTAGAATACCTTGGGACAGAATGGCCGCATAAAGCCCTGTCATTATTAACAAATGCTCGGCAAGTGCTTGTTCATTATCAACGTCAAATGATGCTAAAGAAAGAAAATACATTGTCTATATTCTTTTGGCCTTTTAAGTACGTATTTGTAATAACTTTACAATTTTATTAATTTGTATGGATAAATTTTCATTTTATTCAATTTATAAATATGAATCAAGAGAGAATGAAATGAGGCATTGAAACTTATACGAAAAAATATGAAAAAAGGCATTAAAACTTAATTAAGAGAATACATGTAGTAATATAAGTAAATAATTTTGATATTGAATCAAGTAAATATTAGTCTGCAGAATTATGTATTAATTAAATTAATAAAATGTAAATAATATTAATCATTAAAAAATATGTAAAGCAAAGAAATATAATATTTATTAATTAAAATAAGTACCTTAATTCTTCTTTGTAGAGGAAACTTTCACTCTGGGCCCAGAGCTTCATGAATAATATGATTTTTCCCCAAGATTGTTTTCTTTTTCTTTTTTTCTTCTTTTTTATCTTGAACTCTTTTTAGCATATAGTGTCATCTGGTGTCAGTTTCAGGAGTAATCATACGTCTGATGAAGCTCCAGTACTGAAGTGAAAGCTAGAAGAGTTAAGATACTAAGTTTAATTAATAAATATTAATTATGTTAAAAGAATTTTGTAATCATATCACAAGGTTTTTTAAAATACTGAAATAAAATAAAATATGTGTGTAGTGATACTTTTAAAAATTTGTAAAATGAAATAAATGTATGTGACAAATATGATAATTGAATTTTTGTAAATAAATTTAAATAATTATAAGATAAAAAAAAAACTTTTTATATACCATGTTTTTAAATTTTCTGATGAATCATTAATAAAATACGCGAGGATAAAAAAAAATATATAAGCAGTATTTAAGCACACGGACTCAGTTCAGTGAACTAATAATAATAATGAAAAAAAAAAAGTTGGTTTTAAAAATAAAATATTACTCCTTTTAGAACAACATATATTAGCATCATACATTAGCACCTATCAATGTGTATAAAATTTTTAAAGTGATAATATGGCATCAATTTTTTTTTTTTTTTTTTTGAGATGCATCATTTAACTTTTTATAATTTTTTTACGTTCACGTTTAATTAAATGTATTTATTTTTATGTCGAAAGAAAATGAACTCGTAATTTTTTTTGGCAACAATTAAATTATAGCTAATATTTTAATGGCTATTTTTATTGCTATTAGGAGTTTATTATTTTCATATTTTAATTAATTAAAACAAAACTATTCGAAAATCTGACTTTGAAGTATTGTGTTGTCACCGGGTTGTGAGCTACTGTGAAAGTTTCAAATGTCTAGCTAGTAGGGAAGTTAGTTAAAAATAGATTGCAAGATTTGTACCAGACAAACACACACACACACAAACAAACAAACAAGAATAGAAGTTAATAAAAACATGGTAAAATACAGATGAAGTCTTATATAAATCAAAAATTATGCTTTAATAAAAGGGTTAAATGTCACGTATCTTTTTAGCAAGAAAAAATTAGTGCTGCACTTTGAATTGAACAAAGTTTGGGTGGGGGCAGGGGGATTTTTGGAGAAGAAAATGAGAAAAATTTACTGGTGAGTAGGGAAAATGTAAAAAAGTAAAATGAAATAGAAAGTTTTATTGGTCTAGTGGATCACTGTAATTTATATTTTGTGGTCTGCTGAATTTTTTTTTTTGTGTTCCCAGACCAACAGACCCCCATTAATTTCGAGCCCTGGATAACTACAACTACCTTCTCTTAAAAAATAATCAAGAGCCCAGTTGGATATAGGACAATTGAATAATGAACAAAAAATTGATGAATTTAATGAATTGTTGAGTATTTATGATTTGTATCATAAGTACCTTGAAAGTTTTATGATGACTGGAATTCTAAATGTTTTGTTGGACCTCGGTCAAAAACTTAACATCATTACAGCTGCTCAGCTGGGTGTATTTTCTTTGTTCATTGAAAATTTTAACTGGGGGCATCCATGTTTTTCTGGTTATCAAACCCTGGCCTGATATTCCAGTCAACCCATTTGTTTTGCACTGTCCAAGTCGGTCACTGTCGATTTTATTAGTGACAACTACATTCCCTTATGAAATAACTAAGAGTGCAGTTGAGTGATAATTTATTGAATGCTTATAATTTCTATTGTAGCATTAATAATAAGCACCCTCAAAGTTATGATGACTGTAATACAAGATATTAAGTCAAACAGACCAGGGTTGAGAACTTGATGTATTTGTTAAAGCAACTATTAATGTGGCAAAATACTACTCTTCTTTAGCTATATCTACTTTTAAGTACCTAGTTTCTTTTTGCTTTATTTGCCAGAGAAGGACTTAAACTGCTTTTATGATTTTTTATTAGTTAGTTGATATAATTTTTATATCAGAGAGACATTACAGGCTATTAGATAAATATTTATGAGTTCTGACAACAGTTGTTTATTGACTGAACATCATTAGAATTAATTCTGAGTTATAAATTTTTAATAGAATTTATATTTAAAGTATTTAATCTTTTTTATCCTTAGAGTATGATATGTTTCAATGTGTTTTTTTTAGGCATCATAATTTTTTTCTTTTCCCTTTTTAAAATATTTCTTTAAGCAAGACTATTTTCATAAAAGAAATATTCAGTAATGCTCTAAATATTAGACATGTAGACTACACATAATGTTTTCATTATTTGGAATAGCTGCAATTAAAAAAAATTTTCGCAGAGAATTTGGCAAAATGTTTATTTAATAGAATGTCTATTATGGAAGTTTTGCTACATTAACTTTATTTTAAATAATTTTTGTATCCATATTTAAAACTTATTCTTATGTTTGTTTTTCTTATGTAGGGAACTGACTTTAACTAGACAGGTAATTATTATGTATATTATTTTTTACTTAGAATTGTGATTTTGCTTGCAAGTATTCATTTTTTAGAGCATTTTTTCTTTCTTTTTTATTGTAGGCAGAATTGCTATCTATGATTGATACTCTCTTAAAACAGAATCGATATAAAGATGCAGTTAGTATTTTTCTTTTCCCTTTACTTTTACTAAATATAATGGACTCTTCCCAGTTTCGTCTGCTCAATCATGTGATAGAGGAAAACGAATAATCGAATTCTGAGAATCGAATTCAATTAAATATTGTTCCTGAGAACAAAAATATTAATATTTATTATAAAATAAAAGTAATATTGTGCATTTGTAAACAGTAGAAGAGTTGCATTTGTAAATTTAATAATTTTTAAAAAACACTTTATGTGTTTATTTATTTTTAACTGTAAGTATCGATTTTTGTATGTTCTAGTGTAACTGTTACATTAACTGATCTAGCAATAAATAATAGCTTGTTCTTGTGGAATGTTTATGGATTATAATTTAAAATTTTTAAATGTTTTCATTTAATTTTACTGCATAAAGGTGATGCAACAAGTTAATTAACTTAGTTACTGGTCTAAATGGATTTACGCAGTACGATATTGCACTGTCATTGATTTAAGTACTAAAAATCAGAGTATTTAACATGTTCTTCATGAACATCAATAACAAATATAAACTAAATGATGATTGTAAATGTATACAGCAAACAAAAGATGATGAATAATGATATAAAATGGATTAAAAGTGATGATGTATAAAAAATAACACAGATTAAATACGATTGATCAAAAATAAGAATAGAAAATATGTTATTTCAGCAATCGCTATAGATAAACAAAACTTCGTCTGCTATTTGTTTTTCCTCTATCATGTGACCTTTGACGTCAGGTGGGAAGAGCCCATTGAAATTTAAGTTATCTTTATTATTGTGGAAGGATTCATTAGTTTTAATTTAAATTACAGATCCAGGTAGGTCTTAAAATAATTGAATTAGCCCTGAAAGGATTGTCATATTATCAAAAGCATGACAGAGTTGCATTAAGGTAAGAAAAATGTTTTGATGTTTTATTTTACTTTAGGAAGGATAGGTTTTGATGAAATGGATGTAATTAACTTACTGTAGAGTTTGTTTTTTGTTGCTTTGTAGTCATTTTATTAAATGCTGTTTTTGTTTGATTTGATATAAAGATAAAATAATTGTTCTTATTATGTGCAGGCATGAGATTTTTCCGCGGATCCGCGATTTTCCGTTTTTATGTGATTTCCATTAATTCCGCATTTTTTTTAAAAATCAAACTCCAATAATGATCAGTGTTCAATTGCTCCACGAAAGACTTTAGATTCTCAATCTTTCTCCATCCAAAATATAAATTTCAGTATTCATTTTAAACCTGCTTTATCAGATTCTATAACTTATAAAAGAACAGAATTATTCAATATTTCTCACTCATGTAATTTTTTTTTTGTCCTGCTCCCTCCCCCCTTTTTTTCTCCATCTCTAACCATCGCCGATCAGATCAAACATTCTGCAGGAAACCTTTTATTTTTGAATATTTATCCATCCACAATAAAAATATCAATATTAATTTTAAACTTTCTTTGTGATATTCTAGAACCCATAAAGAAGTAGTATTGTGTTTAATATTTCTCACTCATGGACTACTTCCCCCCCCCCCCCCCCACTTCTTTTTCCCATTTTCCATCACCAATGAATGATTAAATGTTGATTGCTAGCTTATGTTTTTTTTTTTTTAAAACACGTTTTATTGTGTTGATGTGCATTATTCTTTTAGTTTAATTTGTCACTTTTAAAATATTTTGTATAGTTTTTCCCTGTGTGCATTATTTTTCATTTGAAATAAATTTTATGAACATATTTGTATTAGTTTTCTCCGTGCACGTTATTTTTCATTTGAAATTAATTTTATGAACACGCGTGTTTCCTCTTTTTTAAATTTTCTGCACTCTCATGCCTGTATGTGAGAAATGCCTAGCTGGTTATCAGCCAGCTTAGCTCAGTGGTAGAGCAACCATACATTAAGCAGAGAGCCCATGTTTTGATTCCTGGCTCTGGCATTTTTCACATAGTTGGTATAAAAATCAACCTTATACTCCACTTTATCTAAAATAATTGAAAGTGTTTATTAACCGTATTTATGTAATTATATATACATGTATAGCTTTTTTGGGAGAGGGAGGGGCAACAAGTTAAGAAATATTAAAAAATAAAATTGTCAGAAAATGTGCAAGAGAAATTTTATTGTTTATTAATTTATTTTTCGAAAGTTTCACAACATGGAGTTTTTTTTTTTTTAAAGCCTTTTTGTTCAAAATTAAATTCTGTTCTTATATTTAAATTTTAATCATTTTGCAAATTAATAATAAAAATATAGTAATTTGCTTTTATTTTTATCTCTTTCAGCATTAGTATATTCCTTGGATATTTAGGATGGATGGGCTATGTTGTTGTTCTTTTACTCAAAGACTACACTAGCATTGGTTATATATCACTTGAATCATCTGTTAAAACCACAGATTACGATTTTTCAAAAGCCAAATGTATACTATCATTTGGTGTGATTGGAACATCCATTGCATCATTGCTTTATAGTAAGTAAATTTTTCTTGTTGACATATTTTAAAAAATCCAATTTCCTTTATTAAAAGTTTATAAGGCATAAAATAAAAATTAGTTCCATTTAAAATTGGGCTCTCATTTGCTTTAATTTTGTAAGACATTTCCACAAATAATTTTTGATTTTCAAAATATTTAATAGAAGACTGTAAAGGAGATAAGAAATTAAAGTAAATGTTTTCAGTACTTATGCTAAGTTAATTTTAAATATTAGAGAGAGAAATCTGAGTTTAATACATTTTATTCAATCATATTTTGCTGCAAATTTTTACATCAGCCATGGGCGTCGGCACATAGGGGCAAGGGAGGGCACTTGCTCCCTCCTGGAAAATTCTAATAAATAAATAATTATTAAACAAAATTACAATTAAAGCTTTAAAGCTGTGTCATTAGAATTAAAATAACCAAATAAAATGTGTCACATTATTTAATTAACCAAATAAAATTTGCCAATTAGAGTCAAACCAACTCGACCTGCATTTATAATTTGTCTCTAACCTTTCCCTGCAAACAAATTTTAAATTGACTTGACAGTACGTTTTTCGTATTAGTGTTGGTTTAGAATAAGTTGTATAATTTCTATAAGTAAAATGCTGTAGCTTAAACTGCATGTCTAAAAAATTGCTGTAGTAAATGTTTACACACTGGCTTACTTAATCACCTCAATCAACCAACCAGTCATTTGAGTCTAATTGAATTTTTAAAAACATGCTGAAATTTCGCAATTTGGAGTTTGCCCCCTGCTGAAAAATTTTCTAGCGACGCCACTGACATCAGCACTGCAATGTGTTGCCTATCTGTATGACTTAAGAGCAATTCATATGTGTAAAGAACAAGGAAAGAAAAAGAAAATATTATTTGATAAGGGCCCTCTTCACTCACTGCCACCGGAAGCTGAAGCTAATGTTATTCTATGGAAAATTTTTCTTTACAAATAACTTATTAACTAATACATATTTTTGAATTCTGTTTTCACATTCTGAAAATTCCCAGCTGTTAAATTTACGGACCTTTTTTAAAAAATAATTTTTTTAATTTTTTATATTTTATTTTGAAGCTGCAAAATACGAATTTTCAATATGTGAAATTTTTTCATTTTGCAATTTCAAAATAAAATATTAAAAATTAAAAAAATACACTTTTAATAAAGGTCTGTCAATTTAACAGCTGGGAATTTTCTGATTGTGAAAACAGAATTTAAAAATATGTATTAGTTAATAAGTTATTTGTAAAGAAAATTCCCCCATAGAATAACATTGGCTCGGGCATCCGGTGATGGTGAGTGAAGAGGGCCGTTAAGAGCAATTCATATGTGTAAGAAACAAGGAAAGAAAAAGAAAATGTTATTTGTTAATACATATACATGAGGAAATATTACTATATTAAACTTATCTTAATTATTTTTATTTATAGTTCAAAATGTTCCAGTCATGTATTATGCTTATTTCTTGCTACCTGTTCTTCTATGGATGCTAATTGGCTTAAAGTAAGTTGGGCTGTTATTATTATTAGTCTTTTTCTCAAGTTTTTTGAGGACAAAATTTATATTTATTTCTCATTTGCAAGGGTAGGATATTCTGTTACTATTACAGTAGAACCTTGATTAACCAAAACTCTCCGTTAACCAAAGTCTGTTTCTTCACTTTTTTTTTTTTTTTTTTTTTCGCTTTCTACTATCATCCAAAATTTTCTCTTAACAAACATGCATTTTTAAAGTTTTTTTTTCCCACATTCCTTTTGTATGCAAGCCATCCTTTCCAAACTACGAGTGCAGATAAATATTTTGGAATTCCCTTTTTTAGAATTCCTTCTCGCAAGCTCAATTCTCGGTATGAGTCTACTCTTCCCCACATTCACGTCCCTGTTCTAAACAAAAACACACCCCATTTCGAAATTTGGAAGGTCATACTGCCGAGTCCCAGAACAATCGAATGTTATTGCACCCTCTAATTGTAAGCAAGTGCAAAGAACCTAACCTCTTTTGTCATCTCAAGAACAGAGAAATTTTCATTGCAGCAGAATTTAAAAAGGGGGAGGAGTCACTTTGTGTCACTTATGATTCCTCTGAACTCATGCTTTTAAGAAAACTTCGAAATAGAGCTGCACGGAAAAGGATGGCCAATTTACACCAGATCAAGCTTCCATTTAAACCATTGTAAGTTTTTGTTTCAGAAATAAATTTATTTTCATTTATAATTTTAATTTAACAGTTAAAATAGTCATAATAAAAGTTCAATGGCGATGCTACATATTAAACTAGATGATTATTGATGAATTCTCGATTATCCGAAGTAGGTTCGGTCCCAGTTACTTTGGATAATCAATGTTCTACTGTATTTGATTATTGAAAAGTTATCTGAAACATTTACGTGTATAAGTACTAGGAGCTCTGCCCCCTTTTTTTTTTGCTCACCAACCCCTGCAGCAACTTACCTAGCAGGTTTTACCTACTTCACTGGTTACAATATTTAAATGAATTGAAATAATAATAATAATTATTATTGAATAATTCCAAAGTTTAAATAAATATATTTCTATTGGTGACTATTTTCAGCAATTAAAAAACATGGCCAAATCTTGTTACATACAGCTGGTAATGAAATGTTAATTACATTTAATTTATTTGTGTTTCATTATATTGATTAGAAATACAGTTAATTTAAAATAAACTAAATGTACATTCACTTTAGTTTGCAAACGAAAAAAAAATAAAATAAAAATAAAACATAAGATTTATTTGATTAATTGAAATTAATACTTAAATAATAAAAAGATAAACTGTTTTTTACTATTTAAAAATCTATTGGGTTGTTCGGAAAGTAAATTTGTTTTTCTCAACAGTGGACTTAATTCTAATTTTTTCACACCATCTTCACAATTAAGCTGCATTACCAATATATTGTGATGTGACAGCTGATATAGCAAGGCTTGCTTGTGAAAAAGTGCGTTTTATTCTGCTCAATAAGTTTTGATTGGTGCCGTATAAAGAAAATTGGAAGCGACATTTTCGACATATTTTGTTTTTGCTATCAAAGAGGTGAAAATACTGTTCAAACAAGAAAAAAAGTATACAATGTGTATACAGAAAATTTATTTAAAGAATGCCAGTGTCAAAGCTGGTTTATGAAATTTTGTTCCGTCAATTTTGACATTGGAAATGCATTACGTTCTGGAAAACCAGTGTATGCTAATGAAGACAAAATAAAGTATTGATTTATGAAAACTGCCAAATAACAACTCATGAGATCACTAAGAAACCGATCAAAGTGGAGAATATATAATTCAATAAAATATTTATACAGTATAAGAAAATCATCTTTCATTTTCAAAGGGAAAAAACAAAATTATTTTCTCGAACAACCCAATATTATGATGTATGCTTTATCAGAAATTTTCAATAATACAGGTTTAATTTTAATTAATTAATTAATATATTTATTTATTCACATGTAAGAAAATGTTTTTTTTATATAAAAAAGGAAAAAAAAATTAACTAACATAAAAATTTGTGCGCATTTTATTTTTGGTGGCACTGGAAATTACTACTCAAAGGAAAACGTTGCGAAAAAAGCACAAAAATCATATAAAACATAAAATAATAATTAAAAAAAAATTTACAAAAATTTGTCAAAATTAAAAATTTATTGCATACTGCACACCACAATTAGCCAATGTATATCTTAGAAAAATAAGTAAAATGTTTTGCCCTACTTCAACATTAAATATCACATAAAATAATGCTTTGACATATAAAAAAGCTTTTGTCATCATGTTTATCACACATTTTTTGTGCAAAACTGCCAAATTTCATATTTTTATTAAGACGCTTTTATTAGCTTCACCTGTATGTATGTTTGTAACCGCTCTCGGAGCAAACAAAAAATCTATATTGTTAGAAAAGACTTTCCCTACGTGAACCACTGTGGCTGCGAGGTAAAGCTGCACGCTACGAACCTAAAGGTCTAGCGTTCGAGCCCAGTCAGGGGAGATTTTTAAAAAATGGTTTTGTTTAATTCTAAATTATTTTAATTAAAGATTTAAATGTATGTAAATACTATTGTGTGTCACTCACATGATTTTCTCTAACCCTGCATTTTAATACTTAGATAGATATTTTGTGTTTTTTAGTTCACATTTCTACAAAAGCGTGTTCTTTAATTTTTTAAAACTATAATATTATTTTATGTGAAACAGTTTTTACGGCATCAGCTAAGAAAGCAGAAAAGACACAATAAGTAAAAAAAAAAAAACAGCAGCAGCAGCAATAGTTTTTTTTTTTTTTTTTTTTTTTTCCCCCTTAAGAATAGAGAGTTATATATATGATTAAACAAGGTAGTTAAGACTTATAAACATATTATTTATTTATAACAAAATTTTTTTTAATAAGGTACAAAATGTTGTTAATGGAAAAATAATTGGGGGGGGGGGGGGGGGAGGGGAATGGATTTGCAGATTTTTTTTAATTAAATGTTGTTAAATAATACAAATTGTAGAATTTATGCTGCAAAAATTCATGTTAAAATAATATGTTAACAAAAAACTACCAGTAAATTAAAAGAAAAAAAAATATGTTACTTATATTTTCGTGAAAAGGGAATTTAATAACATCTTATCACATCCAAGAAAGAAAAATGAAAATAAGGTTTTTGAAAAATTGATTTTTTTCCCCCTTCGATTGAAAAAAAAAAAAAAAAAAATTACATTTCAAATTGCTTTTAAGTATTAATAGTGTGAAAAAAAAAAAAAATGTGCTATATAGACAACATACAAGACTGTTCACATATAATCAAATCTTTAATGAGAAATTTAGATTGAAGTCTTCTGAATAATTTGAAACATTTTAAATAATATTCAACCATGAAGTAACTTTAATTTAAAAAATCTTAAAAATACAACCTTTTACTTTCTTCATGTCTTCATTTCATCAGACTAGTTTCGCTTGGGGCGCCCCAGCTTGGTCTCTGACATCTCGGTGTTCTAAGTTGTATGAAACTGAAGTTTCATGCCTCCTTCCACTTTTAAAGATTCTGCACCATTGACGATTGAGCAGAGCTCCATCGTTGCCATTGCAATTGTTGAAACTTGTTAAAATTTCGACTGACTCCCTGATTGCTGCGTAACCGTGGTTGTGATAGTTGGCCAACTTTTTTACTTGTACAAATTTTATATTAATCTCTTCATTTTTGTTTACTTGAGTTAAAGCGGTTATTATTTTACCGGTTGTTATATCGTGACTATGTTCTTTAATACGCGTCTTTATTTTTCTTTTTGTTTTTCCTATATAACACATTTCGCTATCTTGCTTATTAGTATATGGTATTTTATATATTCCTGCGGTTTCCAAAGGATTTATTTTATCTTTATCACTTCTGATTAGCTGAAAAATATTGGGGTTTGGCTTTATTACGTTTATATTGTGTTTTGCTGCAACTTTTTTAATTTTATTTGATACTCCGCGGTCATAAGGAATTGAAGTGGTGTATTTAAGTTGTGGCTTTTGAAAATTATTAATCTTATTTAAACATTTTAATCGTTTCTTAAATAAATTCACTTCTGATTAACTGAAAAATATTGGGGTTTGGCTTTATAGGTACGTTTATATTGTGTTTTGCTGCAACTTTTTTAATTTTATTTGATACTCCGCGGTCATAAGGAATTGAAGTGGTGTATTTAAATTGTGGCTTTTGAAAATTATTAATCTTATTTAAACATTTTAATCGTTTCTTAAATAAATTATCTATTAACTTGTTTGAATAGCCTGCTTTCTGTGTAAATTGCTCGATATTTTTTATTTCATTTTTTAAAATTTTATAATCTTTACAAATTGTTATTGCATGGTTGATATGGGCCTGGATCGCATTAATTTTGTATTTAAAAGGGGTTTTACTATTTTTATGGATTATTTCATTGCTGCTATTAGGTTTTCTGTAAACTTGGGTGGTTATTTTATTAGTATGGCGGTTGATAGTGACGTCTAGGAAATTTATTTGTTTATTATTCTCTTCTTCAAGGGTGAATTTAATGTCAGGGTCTATTTGATTTAAGGTGTTTAAAATTTCTGTGGGGTCTGTTTTTTGATGGATTATTGAAAAGACGTCGTCAACATAACGAAACCAATGAAAAATTTTACTTTTAAGTTTTTTATCAAAATTATTTTCAGTTTTATGTAATTTATATTCTGCTAGAAAACCTGAAATAGGAGACCCCATTGGGACTCCCTTGACTTGTTTATAATATTTTCCATTAAAAGTGAAGTAATTTTCATTTAATAAGAAATTAGTAGCAATGTTCAAAGTTTAGGCTATTGATGGGTTCGTGTACTGTTCTTTTATTTTTTCATTTATTAATTTAGCAATATTTTTTATGTCTATGGATGGGTAAAGATTTACTACGTCGAAACTAACAAATTGAAAATTTTCTTGTATTTTAATATCATAAATTCCACTGAGGATTTCATCCGTAAAATTTATGATATTAAAATACAAGAAAATTTTCAATTTGTTAGTTTCGACGTAGTAAATCTTTACCCATCAATAGACATAAAAAATATTGCTAAATTAATAAATGAAAAAATAAAAGAACAGTACACGAACCCATCAATAGCCCAAACTTTGAACATTGCTACTAATTTCTTATTAAATGAAAATTACTACACTTTTAATGGAAAATATTATAAACAAGTCAAGGGAGTCCCAATGGGGTCTCCTATTTCAGGTTTTCTAGCAGAATATAAATTACGTAAAATTGAAAATAATTTTGATAAAAAACTTAAAAGTAAAATTTTTCATTGGTTTCGTTATGTTGACGACGTTTTTGCAATAATCGATCAAAAAAAACAGACCCCACAGAAATTTTAAACACCTTAAATCAAATAGACCCTGACATTAAATTCACCCTTGAAGAAGAGAATAATAAACAACTAAATTTCCTAGACGTCACCATCAACCGCCATACTAATAAAATAACCACCCAAGTTTACAGAAAACCTAATAGCAGCAATGAAATAATCCATAAAAATAGTAAAACCCCTTTTAAATACAAAATTAATGCTATCCAGGCCCATATCAACCGTGCAATAACAATTTGTAAAGATTGCAAAATTTTAAAAAATGAAATAAAAAAATATCAAGCAATTTACACAGAAAGCAGGCTATTCAAACAAGTTAATAGATAATTTATTTAAGAAACGATTAAAATGTTTAAATAAGATTAATAATTTTCAAAAGCCACAACTTAAATACACCACTTCAATTCCTTATGACCGCGGAGTATCAAATAAAATTAAAAAAGTTGCAACAAAACACAATATAAACGTACCTATAAAGCCAAACCCCAATATTTTTCAGCTAATCAAAAGTGATAAAGATAAAATAAATCCCTTGGAAGCCGCAGGAATATATAAAATACCATATACTAATAAGCAAGATAGCGAAATGTGTTATATAGGAAAAACAAAAAGAAAAATAAAGACGCGTATTAAAGAACATAGTCACTATATAACAACAAGTAAAAAAGTTGGCCAACTATCACAACCACGGTTACGCAGCAATCAGGGAGTCAGTCGAAATTTTAACAAGTTTCAACAATTGCAATGGCAACGATGGGGCTCTGCTCAATCGTCAATGGCGCAGAATCTTTAAAAGTGGAAGGAGGCCAGTTTCGTACAACTTCGAACACCGAGATGTCAGAGACCAAGCTGGGGCGCCCCAAGCGAAACTAGTCTGATGAAATGAAGACAGGAAGAAAGTAAAAGGTTCTATTTTTAAGATTTTTTAAATTTGAAACATATTTTAAAATTTAAGAAGGACCACAAATTATTTAACAGTTTAGAGCCTCCTCCCCTGTCCGAGAAGTGTACACACGCACACACACACACACACCAAAAAAAAAAAAAAGTTTCTAAAACGGTTTTGAACTGTTTTCAAAATACAACTGAATTGTTCAAATGCACTGCCTCTTATGTTATTGCAATTTGTCGGATAAGTATTTGATGTAGGGTAAGAGAAAGTAGTCTGGATGCTACACCAGTTTATTTAATGAAAATTTTGTGAAGGATTGCTAAAAATTTCAGTTAGTTTCTTTTTCTTTGCTCGAAATGACCCCTTCCATCTTTTTTGCCGTTTTTACTTTCCGAACACTATAATGAGGAAAGTATTGTAATCATGTCATAAATCCGAATTTGAGATTTTGATGTTTCTATACGTTTCGAGGTTCCCTGAGTCCGTTTTCACTATTTTTACGATGATATATGTATGTATCTGTGTATGTATGTGTGTATGTCTGTGAGTGAACACGCTAGCATCTAAACGCTTTGTTCGAATAAGCTGAAAGTTGGTACGTATATTGTCACCATAGTACGAACCATATAGATTTTGGTGAATCTAGTACTTATAGTTTTTTTACAGGGACACCAGGAAAAATTCTTTATCCTTATGGCCTATGGGGCCAAATTTTTAAAAGTGCAATAGCGTCAAAATGCCTTATTAATCTGTGCAAAAAATTTGTACACATGTTATAGATCACAATTGCACCAACTTTATAGATTTTGGTGAATTTAGCACTTACAGTTTTTTGAAAGGGACACAAAGAAAAGTTCTTTATCATTATTGCCTATGGAACCAAATTTTTAAAAGTGCAATAGCATCTAAATGCCTTATTCAATTGATCTGAAAATTTATATGAATATTATAAATCACTGTTGCACGAAATATAAGCATTTTGGTGAATCTAGCATTTATAGGTTTTTACAGGGACACAACGAAAAATTCTTTATCATTATGATCTTATGGGCTCAAAGTTCAGTAGCATTAAATAAAACAATTTGTACTATATGGAGAAAAATACTCAAACACTCTATTATGGTTTTTTCTCTTTTGTTTGTTTAACAAATCCTCTTCCTTTACTTTATCTACAAAACCGTTAATTACTCAATGTATGGAAAGTCAAGTGAAGTCACTCCAGATTTTTTCTTTTTATGTCTTATTGGTGGTTATTAGCATTTTTTTTTTTTTTTTAATGAAAATCAAGTAGCTGTTTTTGACAGTTTTTTTTCTTATTTTTGTTATTCTGCATTATCTATTTAATTTTTAAGTAAATAAAGCTGGAAATTTCAAGACAGAGCTCGATATTCTTTTGACAAATTAAATTAATAAAACATAAAACTTTGATTATTGTTAGTTAGTTTTATCATATCTTTTAGTTATTGTTTGAACTATGTATAAATTGATTAATTACTTTCATGAAGTATTTATTTATCTTTATTTCAGATGGCAGTTAATTAATTCTGCTAAAACATTCATTGAAAGGAGAAATAATGTTTATAAATTTTTAGGAATTTCACTCTTAAGTTTCATTGCATTGGAACTTCTGGTAATAATTATTATTTTTTGTTATATGTGTGCTTTTTATGTATTTTATTGTAAATTTTGAATTTGATAATAAGTTTTTGTTTTTTACTTCCTTGTATGAAGTATAAGTATTGTGAACCAATGTTTTTGGCAAAAATTTTCTTTTGCATTTTAGCCAAAATGCCCAAGCAGTTTAGTTATTTCAAAAGTCCTTTAGCTCCCCCCCCCCCCCTACACACACACACACCTTCTTTTTGAGATGGAGTGAAAAGGTGGATTATTCTATGATTATTCTTATTCTTGAAAACATTTAAAAAACTTGAATTATAAATTACTAGCAGGCTACGCCCCACTTCGCTGGACACTATATTTAAATGAATTTTCATAAGAATTGGATCTGTAATTATTTTTTACATCACATTATAAATTAAATCTTTTTTTAAAAAATTACATTGCAATCGCTCTAGACCTCACTTCGGGTACCTGCTGCCTACAGCAGCTCTTTTTTTCTGCCCATACTGCATCAGGTCCAGGTTCCCACTGTCTGCAGAAAGGTCTTTCCCAGGCACTTCAATCTGGGTATTTATCGATGATATGTGGCTCTTCTGTTATTTAAGAACTACGATTTTAAAGATGACTTTATCTCAGCATCTATTTTATATTTTAGTTTTTGAACCATGTGTTTTTATAGCCCCCGTTATTTACACTATATTATGATTTGATTCCGACTAGTATAATAAAATAAAATTAAAAGTAGATTTTCTTTTAAATGGAATTAAATACTTGAAAAACAAATAAATTTTAATCAGTTTAATCCTTTCTACTGTATACACTACTATTTTTTTGCCCAATAAATATTATAAAAAAAAAAAAAAAAAAAAAAAAAAAAAAGAGGGGGCTTTTTATTTTAAAGGAATTAGTTTAAAATGAAAAATAAAAAATTGTTATACTATAAAAATTATACATAAACATAACAATTTATTTCTATTGCATTACCATTTGATAATAAATTTAAAAAAAAAAAAATAGTATTTCGCCTTCAAATGAATGTATTAAATTTATGAAAAATGAAGCTTTAAAACAAATATTTAAAATGGAAAAAACTTTAATTTAAAAAATTCAAATTCGAAATTTGAAAAAATCTTAATGAGGTGCATACCAGCAGGGTCCCAGGTACCTATATGCCAAATTTGGAAGCTCTGCGATCAGTAGTGTGAACACAAGAGCGCAGATAGACACTCAGACACTTTTCTTTCTTTATATAGATTATTAATTTTATTTTGATTTATCATATACTTTAATGTATATAATCAGCACTTTCTCATCCAAACTGGTTTTGCATGTTTTGATATGATTGGTTATCCTCACTTATTATCACTTAGTTAATTTCTTTTTCTATTTGTTTCCTATTCACTGATGGTTTTTAGCCGAGCATCCAATACTTATGATCTGAGAAATATACAACAATTAAACTATGCAAAATATAATTAAAAAAAGCAGCGTGTGCAAAATGAATAGTAATGTGTAGGATTAGATCATCGAACAGTATTAGTTCTAAGAATGCTGCTATGAAGCAGATTCCAAATTCCTTGTTTAAATATTTTCGCAGTTAAATTCACTTATTTAAAAGCAAAATGAAATCCAAATACACAAAATAATTAACGATTCCCTATTCTGAGTGGTTTTCTAATTTTTGCCCTCAAATATTTGGTTAAAAATTAGATATATATATACAGATAAAAATATAATACAGACAATATATACAGATTAAAATATATACAGATATATTTTAAGAAATTATCCGATTTTCACTTTTTAGCAAAATTCTTGCTGACATATTTTAGCAAAATGAGAAAAAAAAAAAAGCAACCTGCATTTTAAACCATGTTGTGAACAGGATTTTCAAAACTGATGTTGTATCTTGGATAACTTCAAAATAGTTAGTTAGAATGCTGTAACTTTGTATTTGAGACTATTTCAAGGTCAGAAGAAGAGTAGTTCTATCTTTATTAGTTTCCGAGATATAATATCCAGAAGATTCTCCACATACATACTCATACACACACATACACACTGACCAATTGCCAAAAACCACTTTTTTGGACTCGGAGTACCTTAAAACATGTAAATCAGGTGAAATCTCGATATTGAATTTTCAGACCGAATACAATACTTCCATTACCTATGGTAGTAGGGTAATGGAAGTAAAAAATTAAAGTAAATAAAAAAACTTAATGGTACTGAATCCCTTTTAAAGTTCAAATTCTATGATTACTTTTAATTTAAGCACGTTTGATAAAGTTAACCAAATGCTTACAAAATATTTCTGCTTGCAAATGTTAAAACTTTTAATGTAATCAATTAGTCAAATAATTGAAAATACCATTGTAAAAGCAAGTAAAATAATCATTATCAGTATCTTTTTTCGATGATTATGTTTCACCTTTTTGTGACATTTTACTTAAAATTGAAAAGGGCTATCCAGAATGCAGAAAATGAGGACGTTCTTTTTTTGTTGTTGTTGTTTTGCTGCAGTAGTTAAATAAAACATTAAGGAAAATTTTTTTAGCTTCCTAGTATTTTAAGTTTCACTGAGTTACTATGTAAATTACAGAAATACTTATAAAATGTCAAGACTAATTTTAAGATTTATTTGAAAATAATTAATAAAACATATAAAAACATCAATGCTGGCCAAATTTTAACCTTTTGCTAAAGATTTTTTTTTTTTTTTCACCTAATTTTTATGTCAAATAAAGACAGGGTTTCTGTGGGTCAGGGAGAATAGGGAAAATCTGGAAAAGTCAGGGGATTTGAAATTACCGAAAAAAGTCAGGGAAATATCAGGGAAAATTGTAAATATTGCTCAAAAACCTGGAAAAATGATTATATAAACCTGGAAAATGCTTTTTGAGCATTCAATTTATATTGCAAGTCATGTTACTATGTTGTCTTTTATGTTGCGAGCTATGTTCTTGTATACCGTGAGCTATTTTTTATGTTGCAAACCAAATTTTGTGACTGGAATTTTCTAAAAATATTCCTGGAAAACCTGGAAAAGTCAGGGAATTTTATTTTTGAAATTGAGTGGGAACCCTGTAAAAGGTGTTTATAGATAGGATTATGGTTTTGTACATTTTAATATAATTGTTTTTAAGTAATCTTGAAAATATATTTTAATATGTTCTTTCAAAGCTTTTTTTTTTTTTTATGTTTATTTTTATTTTTTTAATAGGTTGTAGCATTTTTTAAAAGAGAAACATTATCATTTATCTTATGGGCTATTGCAGTTTGGCCATTTTTCAATTCATTGACTTCACCTCATAAGGTAATTAAATTTTCTTTGTGTATATAATTTTTTTTTTTTTCCTCAATCGAAAATAAGCGTAATATTTATGTATATATTTATGTATTTTTAGATGCTCTGTATAAGTTGGTGTGTGTCATCTCTCTCATTATCTGTATTTCCTTTGCTTCCTGTTATCGGAAGAGAATCTAATTATAATCTTGTGTAAGTTATGTGTGTTGAAAAGCAGTATTGTTACCTCTTTCTTAGATAAAGTTTTCTGTTTCTAATTTGTTCGTTTTAGCCATAAATATCGGAAATATATGCGTATTATTTAAAATAATTCAAAATATTTTAAACACACTTTTATTTACATTTAATATTTGATTATGTTTAAAGAACGCTTTGTTTTCCAATAGTGTTTTGTATTTATTTTGTTTTAATTTATTATATACAGGGTGTTTCAGTGAACCATTTCAGAACTTCTAAGAGGGGTAGGGTACATCCTGACGAACCAAAATCATATACAAATGGGCAGTCAAAAATGCTTTCCTGACGCTGTAGATGGCAGAGAAATTCGAGATATGTCTGGAGTATTCCAGAATGTTCGGATGTCCATGTGTCGGAGATGTGAGGCGTGCATTGTAGCCCGTGGAAGAAACTTCAAACACTTACTTTAATCCATGTACCTTTTGCTTCTTTTCATGTATTATTAAAACGATTTCTCACTTACGGTCTCTTTTCTTTATGGTGCTTCTGTGTACAACACCGCTTCAGGAAAGCATTTCCGACCCCACATTGCTATATGATTTCGAGTTGTCAGGATGTACCCTACCCCTCTTAGAAGTTCTGAAACGGTTCACTGAAACACCCTGTATATAACACCCCTAATGAAGTGTTGACTATTGTCATGCTTTCATATTTTTTTGGATTTTGTCTACTTTTCTTTTTATTGGAACTTATACTTCATTAACAGTAATATATATATCATAGGATTATCTATCTTTCTATCTGTATATTGTATTGATAATTATTATTTAATAAGAGTATGCTTAGTTTGAATTTTAATTTTTTAAGATTATTGTTAATGTAAGTTTAGAATTCTTTAATAAAAGTTAAGGTTTTTTTTGTGTGTGCAGTTTTATTTTTATATATCATTCTAATAATCATATATCAATAACATTATGCATTTTCAAATTGAGCACTTTTTAAATATCTTGAAAACTGTAGTGAATGAATGTAAATGAGCATTTTATAATGTTATCTGATCGTACTATAATCATTGTTGTTATACATTTTAGAAGCATGTTGAAATGTGCTATCAATTTTACATTTTTTTCACTTTCTCTTTTTAATAGAACACTTGCTGGCTGGCTGTTTATTTTAGTTTCTGGGTATTGTGCTAGAAGGTAAATTTTTACTTAACATTATCAAAAGCCAATATATAGTTGGTTATAAATGAAACTTGTGCTATAACATACTAAAATGAGCAGACAGATTGTCACCGATTTCGTATGTAGATTATTCATGAGATATACTAAAATATATATAAACTTAGTTGAAAAATGTCCAGTAAGTGATACTTTGAATGAAAAAAAAAAAAACCGAAAATAATAACTCATATGTAATGTATAAATAAATTAAATAATTTTTCATTCAATTTGTTAAATTTACTAATTTTTAATTTATAGAAATCGGAGTGTTAGGTTGATTTAAAATTTATGGTTAATGAATTGATGAATAATATATTACCAATTTTTGTTTAACCATCTCAGTGTGTAGCCTCAAATGACATTTTTACTTAAAATATAATTTTATTGTCTAAAAAGATAATCTTATTGACTACTTTAGCTTAATGATTTTAAGATACAATTTTACGTCTTGCACGATTTGGAGAGGGATTTTTTGCTTTACAAAAATCCGGTTCAAATGCTAGAGGGTTAAAGTGTCGTCACCTAGTAGACATTTTTAAAACTATTTTTTACCTTATAAATTAAGTGTATCTCATGAATCATCTACGTACCAAATTTGATAACAATATACTTGCACATTTGAGGTGCAGGATATTGTTTATAGTGCAAGTATAATTATAATCACCTTGTGTATTTTATTCAGTATAAATTTTAAAACATAGTTTATTTTATTTATTAGACCTGAAACTGGTTTAGTTCTGAACAACAGGCAGTCAAAAAGGGAACCTCAGTATATTATTATTATTACTGCTGTGCAAGTAAGTAAAAATATATTCGTTATGCTTAAAAAAGTTTAGACGAAGGATACTTACTAAACAATAATCTATTCTCGTAGGTTGTTATGCTATGTGTTGCAACGTATACTGTCCGAAGTACAGCTCAAAGTATTGCCACTAAAGAAGGGTTATCTTTATTGAATCAGATTATATCCTGGTTCATCTTAAGTAAGCAGTTCATTATGAATGCTATTTATTTTCAGTGTTGAGTAAGTGTTAGTGAATTTAATTAAAATGAAACATAATTCTTTTTTTTTTTTTTTTTCCCTTTTTACTAATGATAGTGGATGCATAGCTACTTTCCAGTAAATTTTAATTATTAAAAAATTCTAAGAAGCACATAAGTAGCTTATTAAAACTGTGCTTTAAAACTTAAGGGTGTAGATCAATTAAATTTGCCATTGCTTTATATTTTATGAATCTCGTTAAAAAATGTAGTATTTTTTTTCTACTTTTTGAATATGTATTTTTTTTTTTAAATCTTAAAAGTGTAAAAAAAAAAAAAAATGTATGTATTTATTTATTTTTATTTATATACAAAGGGCATTCCATAAAAACTGAGAGTAAAATCATAAAAAATCAAGAAATATATTTACAGCAAAAAATACATCATTCTTTTTCAAAATACCTTCCGTCAGATGATATGCAACGGTCCCATTGTTCAACCCACTTTTCAAAACAAGTAGAGAAGCCCTTTTCTGGAAGCTGCTTCAAAGAACCCCCCACTGCTGAAATAACTTCAGAATCTGTATTAAATTTTCTGCCACGGAGCTTCTCCTTCAACGTCGGAAACAGCCAGAAATCGCATGGTGCGAGATCTGGACTGTAAGGGGGATGTGGCATGATTTTAATATTGTATTTACTAAGATATTGCTGAACAGAAGTAGCGACATGCAGGCGAGCATTATCGTGATGTAATGTCCAATTCCCTACCAGTTCATGACGCTTTCTCGATATGTGTTGTCGCAAAATTTTCAAAACTGAAACATAATATTCACCATTCACAGTAGTTTTTGGAGGCACAGCATGCTGATAGATTACACCTTTATGATCAAAGAAAATAATCATCATGTCCTTTCCAGCAGATTTGGTTTGTTGGATTTTTTTCGGAGACAGAGAATCAGTATGTTTCCATACACTTGTTGCGGACTTGGTAAGGGGATCATAATGATGCACCCAAGTTTCATCACCTATTATTACAGTCTTTAGGAGATTTGGATCATTTTGAAGCATCTGTTTCCATTCACAACATTGGTGAATTCTTGTTTCATTTGTTCTTTAGTAAGGTGATGAGGGACCCATCTAGAACAAACATAGCGAAGCTGTAAATTGTTGCGTAGAATGCGAAATATCGACGTTTTCAAAATGTTTGTTGATGCCGCTATCTCCTCACATGTCATTCGCCGTCACCATGCTATCTAAAAATCGTAGACTCACCAAAACATTTGTCTTTGTAAGCTTCTTTCATTAACTTAACTGTTTCTGGAGCTGTTTTGCCCAAATGGTAGCAAAATTTTATGGCACAACACATTTCGTTTTTTAACTCTGAATCACTCATCTCCATTTCTGTGGGGCAAATAAAACAGTTCTTTAAACAAGCACGGAAATAGGAAAATAAAATCGTCTGCTTCGTTTAGAATTTTGTATAAACGTACAGTTAACAGTTTGAAAAAATCGCCTGCATTTCTATTTTTTAGTTTTGTGCTGTTGCCACTACGTAAAAAAATAACTCTCAGTTTTTATGGAATGCCCTTTGTATATACACAGTGAAACCTCCCGTAAGGGACACCTCTATTAAAGGGATGATTTCTCCCAGTCCCTTTGAATAGAAACCTTAATGTGATTACCTCTGGCTAAAGGGCACTCTAATTAAGGGACACCCAAAAATTCCAAAATAAAACTTTTTAGATTTTAGCGACAATTTTCGAACACATATGTAATATTGAAAAGTTTAGGGGTTTGTTGCAATTAAAATTTGTATCTAGATATTTAATTTAATTTAAGTACAATAAGTTATTAAAGCAATTTTCTCTTATTTTTTTATAAACCAAAATTTAATTAAGCAATTAAATTTAAGATAAAAAATGTAAATCCATAATTAATTTAAATTTTGGCCGTGAACTTACTCTACGAATCAATCTCCTGGAACAATCTCCGATGAACAAGAATTCTTCTAAATGAATATAAACAAACAGATACAGGGAAACAATAATAAACAAGGAGACTTACCAAACTTCAAGATAAGATGAAAATTTTATTACTTGATCATAAACTGACATTTTAGTGGCCACTATTACATATTATGTATTAAATCATAACTAACGAACATTTGAGTAATAGTTTCAAGCGCTTAATTTTTGATGATTTTATTTTGTTGCCGGGATTAGATATTATTTCAAAATGTCAATTCAATTTTCTCTTTATTCGTTCGCAGTTTTATTTTTAACACAGTGAAATACTGAATGTTCTTGTAGAACACACTATGTTCTCGATGCACAGTCCGGCATGAAAACAGAAAATAAATATTTCGATGAGCACTTAATATAATCTTCAAAGATACGATCCATCGTTTAAATCAAGAGCCATCAGGGAGAATATGATGAAGATTTTCCTTGAAAATAGCAGATTTCCGAAAGTAACGAACTTTCACCACAATGCTGCTAAGACTAATTCACATCTACAGAATACAGTGGCATTTTAATGTCATTCTTGAAGCAATGGATCAGTGCTTCAAAATGGAAGGTATATCTGCCCAGCTAGAACAATTCAGTGGTTAAAATCTTATAACTATTTAGATGAAAGCTTTTTAGTGAGTTCATATCTGAAGGTAGATGTTTTCAAAGGAACTGTAAGAAAATATTCATATCACTAGCTACGGGGTTGCGTCATGGCGACCCGCAGGACAGGAAAGACGCCGACCGAAACTTCGTTCCAATCTTCACCCTTACTGTTCCTGCTCAACAGATGAAATATGATATTTTAACTGCGAGATTCAAATTCTACTCCAAACTCTTAGCCAATCAGCACCCCGGGAGCACAATCGACTTTGCATTTTGAATTCCGAAGATTGTTCTTACGCTCTTAAAAACGTTCAGATGGGGGAGTGAGTCATTTGATTACTTTAGCAGAACGAGGGAAAAAGACACTACAGCGAAGCGAAATGAAAATGGCTGCATTTAACATCCCAGAAAATTAGGAATAGTTATTGAATATGTTTTAATGATAAATATAGATACATTCGACATTGACACATGATATTAATGCCAAATTTTATCATTAAAAAGGCTGAATTATTTTAACCTACATAAAATATTCAAAGGCTATTAAAATTTTAATTTAACTATTTATTTTTTAAATCTAAGTATGATCGTATATCACAAAGCTTAAATATGGTGATTTTTTTTTTTAAATAGAATTTTCTTTTTTCTTTTTAAATGATAGATAAATATTTCTGAAATACCATTTTCTTTTTTAATTACAATTTCAGTGGGATATAAATGATTTTAAGGATGTTATGCATTTCTACAGCATAACAACATAGAAGATTTTTTGATAAAGGAAACATAAAAGAGTGAAATTTATTACATTTTCTATTTTGAAGAATAGTTTTCAGTGTAGAAAAGGGAATAATATAGGAAGAAACAGCCAGGCCATTATCTGCAACCCCGGACTGTGTTACTTTGTTGTAACACAGTAAAATAATTCCATTTTGAGCAACTTCTTGTGATTGGGAAGGCCAAGAAACCTAGATGCTTCAAAAACATTAACCCAAAAGCTTTATCAGTACATTTGTATTTCAATAAAAAGTCATGGATCACTCAAGACATTATGTCAGTGTTGCCAGATTGGGAACTTTTTTTATTCAACTCTCGCCAATAATTTTGATACATGACATTTGATACACATAATAAGCAATTAATCTTTGAAGTGGTTAGGCAACCGTTCCAATTAAAATTTAGTGGTGGCGGTTGAATAAAAAAGTCCCCAATCTGGCAACACTGCATTATGTCCGAATGTCTGATAGATTAAGATGAAAGGATGTTTAAAAAAAAAAGGATGATTTTGCTTTTTCTTGAAAACGCGTCATCGCACCTAACTAATTTTAAGTTTAAATTTTTGAAATTAGTGTTCTTCCCATCAGATGCAACTTCATTACTGCAAACTTTAGATTAAGAAATAAACTGGAGCTTCAAGATTCAACACAGAAATTTTTTTCTGTAACATGAAGTTTCACAAGCTACACCTGAAAACAGTGATAAATTTGCAACATACTCGTGTCATTGTTTCAAATGCAATACAATAGATCACTACGGCTGTTAAATATATATCCTAAAGTTTAAAAAGAAAGTTTTGATACATCTGTATTAACTATGTCTGATGAAAAAATTGAAGAGAAAGAATTGTTTGAACTGAACTTCCCAAAATAAGTTGCCTAAATGTTAAAGCAAATGAATATCTGTGTGTTGATGAAAATTTGTGCACTGATGAGACAAATGAGGATTCCAGAGCTTTGGTGTCGCCTGTAGATCATGAAAGCATTGAAAAAAAAATGGTTAGAAAAATTCTTAGAGGAATAAGAGAATAGTGAAGAAGAGGATATAAAGGAGAAAAAGTGGAAATTCCAAAGCTATGAAGATGCCTTAAAATACACTTCACAACTAAAAAAATTAATTTAAATAATAGTGATTAGGGAGGTTTTGAAATAAGGGCGTTTTTATCCATTTGAGAAAAAAATGCTTTGTGATGTACATACTTGTTTAAAAAAAAATATGTTATGAATTATTTCAAATAAATTTTTTCTCAGTTTCTTTTTCTTAATTTTAGTTATTTCATTAATTGAGAGATTTATGCATTCTCTATAAAAATTTAAAAAAACTGGATTTAAAATGGGTTCTATGTTACACTGCATTCTGAGTCTTTAAAGTTTGATGTTACCTGTATTTCTATTTAAATTAAATTTCTTAAGGACAGTTTGACTTATGTACTATGTTATAAAAAAGCACCACAGTACAAAACTTTGAATACACACCATACAGTGGTGTGTATTCAAAGTTTTGTACTTATTATATACCATGTATGCTAATATTGATACCTCTGAATGAGGGACACTTCTATTTAAGGGACAAAATGTCTGGTCCCTTATTTGGAGGTACTACTGTATATATATATTATATATATATAAATGATAGATATCGTAATAAAATGTAATCTTAAAATTTAGCAATTAATAGATACAAACAATACCAACACACAAAAATATAGAACTGATTTTAACTTATAGGAAAGACTGACACAAAATTGTTGCGATTTAGATTAAGAACCAATAAGAGACAAAAATAACTTAAATTACTTACACTGACATGGATGATAATAAAAAAAAGACCATTAAACTTAATGACAGAGAAAACAAATAACCACAGAAATAATTGGATAAAAATGCTTAAAATTAGAAGTAAAATACTCGTCAGGGGGCATGTACTTCATAAAGCTGTGAAAGCTGCATCGATTTCATAAAACAATATAGCTAATCGTAGCAATTTATATCATTTAAGCCCCGATTGAATTATTATTTGAACTGAGAGTTCTAATTTTCTATTGTGAAAAGAAATAGTATATATATATTTATTTATTTAGATTACTAAAATAAAATATTGCAAGTTTAAAGAGCAGAATTAAAAAATAATAATAATATTTGTAAGATACAAGAACAAGTAATTCCAAAGACTTGCCTGGGGGAAAATTGGTGAAAAATAGCTTTGAAATAAGTGTTGACTTCTTTCATTTTAGCCTATTTAACTATAAATTATATTTATTATTAAAAAAAAAAAAAAAAAAAAGTAATAGTGAAAGTTAATTATGTGTTTGAAATATTTGATTATATAAACATTGTTTTATACTGTATCTGTGCATTGTTCTGTTTTTTAATCCCTATGTTTTGTAATATTGCACAAATCACTTAATAAATGCATTTTTTTCTTGCAAAAAATAATTAATCTTTCTGTCATTCATGAAAACAACTTATGGAGTTTTAATGTAGCTTATTTAATTTGTTAATTAAAGAAATTGACATGAAATTTTATTTTACAGCTTTATCTTTACTCCTGCCGTTATTTGGGTCTCAGTTCCTTTTAACTCGTCTCCTTAATGTAGTGATGTCTTTATTTGCTACATATTTATTACTTTGCATATCGTATCCTTTTCATGTGTTCATTTTATTTATTATTTTCTTTGTGTCCCTGTAAAAAAACTGTGTGCTAAATTCACCAAAATGTATACAGCTCGTGCAACTGTGACCTATAACATGTGTATAAATTTTTTGCTCAGTTTAATAAGGCGTTTAGACGCTATCACACTTTTAAAAATTTGGTCCCATAGGCCATGATGATAAAGAAATTTTTTTGGTGTCCCTGTAAAGAAACTATAAGTGCTAGATTCACCAAAATCAATAGGGTTCGTGCTACGGTGACTTACAACATGCGTACCAACTTTCAGCTCATTCGAGCAAAGCGTTTAGATGCTAGCATGTTCACTCACACACACACACACACACACATACATTACATAATCGAAAAAGTAATGAAAACGGACTCAGGGGACCTCAGAATGTATAGAAACATCAAAATCTCAAATTCGGATTTTTGACATGATTACAATACTTTCCTCACTATAGTGTTCAGAAAGTAAAAATAATAGTAATAAAAAAAATTGGAAAATTAAATAAAATGCATTAAGGCTGTACATCAGTCAGATCCTCTCTTTCTTTCTTCCCATGTTATCCAATGAGATTTTTGTTGCTACCGTTTTATAAGAATATCTCATTCATAAATGAAGTTTTTCAAATTCTGTTTTTTGAATATTACTCTTTGAATACGTCACCCATTAGCTTGGTGAGCAATTTTTGAAAAAATAATCTGGTGTGTTGCTCACTCTTACCCTGAAACTTAATACTATAAATACAGGTTGGAGATTAAGAGGTAACATAACGAGTACTGTTATGTAAACCTATGTTAAACAATTCAAATTTGGCTTCGGAAGAGTTTTATTTGATAATTAGTTCTGTGTGAGGGGGGCAACTGCCACCCTCAAACCCCCGTTTCATTAATGCACCTACATTTATGTAGAATTTAATTCTGTTATTAAAATTTAAAGTTTACTTAAAATTATACAGACAATTTTCACACGAAACATTCCTTGAAACTTATCAATCTTGATCAAACTTTTCCAGCAGCAAACTTATATTAACTTCAAAATACAACATTTGGATCTCATAAAATTATTCGTTTTTAAATCACTCTAAGAGACACAGACAAAGATCAAACGTTAAGAAACTCGACTGCGGTAATCAGGAAGCCTCAAAACGTGTAAGTATTTAAAAAAAAAAAGTGATGAATATTTAGCTTAAAACATACATTAATTACCATATCTCTATGAGGAATTTATTTCAATTCCCGAACAGCTTTCCTGGAAATGGTAAAATATTATTAGTAAAGCACATCCACTAACAACAAATAAGTAGTGTGCTGTGGCCACTACATGACTTTCTTCTATATTTTCCTATACAAATTCCCTCACTAAAAATAATTTATTAAAATTATTATTTAAAACAATTATCGTACATGATAATGCAGATGATTTCCATATTAGAGAAGTAGTATAACACTAAATATCCAAAAAAAAAGTTGAATTTATTCTCAATATTACATTTAAAAAAAAAAAAAAAAAAATTTTTTTTTTTTTTTTTTTTTTTTTTTGGTTAAAAATGAAAAAAAATAACCTTTATTTTAAATTATCGCAGATTGATGGTTCAACCATTCGTTTTAAAGGTATTGGAGAGCTCTTTTGAAAGATACTAATAATGAAAATTTACTCCCCCCAGGTGGGGATGTGAGGCTCCTACATAAACAAAAAATTTTTCTCAGTTGACTATATTACAAAAAATATATATTCGTTTCATTTGGTTTAGTGCAGTCTATAGATGTTAAACTCTACTTACCTGCAATTTCCCTTATAGACGTAATGTATTTGAATACTTTTGACTGCAGCACACTCGTGCTTACTTTGTTTGCCTGATGAAGGGTCGTGTGCTTTTTGGACCCGAAACAATTGTTATGAGTTTATTGCATTTTATGGTATTTATTCAAAGTTGTGTAAGTAATAAAATATATGTTACTTGGCTTTTACTATGTATAATGATTCATTATATATATATGTACATAAGTAATGCAATTGAAGTGCTTGGGACTGTAATGACTGTAAAAACTCACTAGAGGGCGCTATTTGTCCAGCGCTGCTGAGAAAGAACTTTTGATTAAAGAGAGACTTTGGTTATTTTTAGACAGTGAATGATGCAATGCCGAGAAGTGTAAATACCGGGTTTGAGTCCCGCTCATTTTTTATTTGGTGGACCGGAAATTCAAAGTTCATTTTAAATTATGTGAAATATTTACATGTTTTATTTATGTTAGTTGTGTCTGTGTCATATTGTGTTTGTAAAACGAGAATTAAATAAATTTCTCAAAAGAAAAAAGGATAGGCTTCTTCATGATTTACAGCCTTCGATACATCACAGAACAAATGGTAGCACCCTGGTTACACTTGTCCAATGTTTAAAATTCCTGGGTAAGTATAACCATGGGTGGCTTTGAAGCCAACAAAGAATTTACGACTAAGTTTCATTTTTATGAATTTCGATTTAGGTTTTATTAAATTTAGAATCTCGGATTAAGAATTTCTAACGAATTTATTTTAGATTCAAATTCTGCAACTTTACCCAATCACAAATCAGAATAACATGAATTATAATTAAATGAGAATAAGTTTAAATCTACTTACCCTCTCTGCCAGCATTCCGGGATTAGTATAACTAGAACTGCCAATACATAGACTCTGAAACCTACGATATCCTTGAAACTACACTTTATTTGATACATGACTGATTTAATATTGATTATTAATATTTAAGAATGATGAATGGAAATATTATGAATACGATTATAAGATTTTTAATAGTTCTGATTCTATTGTTCCAAGATACCTTGTACCTCTTCTGAATTCGACTGAACGACTGAACCAAAACTGCTCAGCGCCGTTCCTAATCAGTTCAGTTGTGCCCATCACCTTCTCCACTCCCCTCCTCCCCGACATCCTCCGGGGGGGGGGGGGGTGAGCATGGCAGACTGGCGATTCTATTCACTGACCTTTTGATGATTCCAACTGGCGACTTCAGCGTGACCACTCGAATAATTCCATCCTCACCCGGATGGACGTCCAGGATGCGTGCTAGACTCCACTGAGCTGGCTGAATAGAGGGTTCCAACACCAGGACTAGTTGACCAGGTTGCAGATGGGTAACACCGCTCTTCCATTTTTCTCTTGACTGGAGAGAAGTGATGTAGGACTTTTGCCAGGTGCTCCAAAAGTGCCTTTTGATTTGTTGGAGGAGTTTCCATCTGGAAGAAAAACTGGTACAAAATTGATTAGTTTGGTTAAGAGATTGTTCAGGAAGCTGAAGAAGCGGAGCCCCAATTAGGAAGTGTCCTGGTGTAAGTACCAGGAAATTATTGGGTTCGGTGGAAAGTGGTACTAAGGGGCGGGAATTTAAGCAGGCTTCAATGTTAGTGAGAATAGTCTCGCATTCCTCGAAGGAAAGGCAACTGCCTTTACAAGTCTTAATTAAGTGACGTTTAGCCAATTTAACTGATGATTCCCATAGGCCGCCAAAATTAGGCCCGTAAGGTGGCATAAAATGCCAATGAATTTGTCTAGTTGCTATATAATCTTGAATTGTGTTGGTTGTTGAAAGTGTCACGAGTTTCTTCAAATGGGCATGGGCACCAACAAAATTTCGGCCGTTGTCGGAGTATATGTCCGTGGGATAGCCGCGACGCGCTATGAATCTTTGTAGGGCATATAAAAAATGCTCGGTAGATAAACTAGTGACTAATTCGAGATGAATTGCCTTGGTGCACATGCAGATAAATAGGCAAATATAGGATTTAAATTTGGTACTTTTCCGTTTGTGGTCACATTTCGTTAGAATGGGACCTGCATAATCCAGGCCAACATGTTGGAAGGGTCTACAAGGGTTGACTCTTGCACTGGGTAAGTCACCCATCATTTGTTGAATGGGGGTTGGTTGGACCTTTGCGCAAGTGACACATTGTCGAAGCTGTTTTTTCACAGTGGATCTCCCATCAGGAATCCAGTAAGACTGGCGAATTAGGTTTAACACTAGTTCGACACCTCCATGCAGACTATACACATGAAAATGTCTGATTATAAGAGAGGTAAAAGGGTGCTTTTTAGGCAACAATAACTGATGCCTAGTGTCGTAGGGAAGGGTCTTGGCTTTGTCAATTCTACCTCCCACTCTTAATAGATTTTCGGAATCAATAAAAACATTGAGAGGTTTCAATTTACTGTTGTTTGCAACGGGTTTGCCACGCTGCAAAAGGGCGATTTCTGAAGCAAAGGACCTTTGTTGTACAAATTTAATCACAAGTTTTTTAGCCTCTGAAATTTCTTGTACTGAGACTGGTCCTTTCAACTTTGTAGCATTTCGACTATTATTTATAAACCGCTTCATAAATGCAATTACACGGAAAAGTTTTGTACTTGAAGAAAATTTTGAAACCAAATCGTCTATCATGGAGTCATTCATTGGGTTTGACTCTATTAGACTTGGAGTTTTCACAACTGTACATTTGACTGAGGTCGACATTTCTGAATTGTGCTCTGAGACCTGGATCTTTGGCCAATCAGGTCCAGACCACCACAAGGCAAATGTTTGTAATTTGTTTGGTAACAGCCCACGAGTTGCACAGTCAGCTGGGTTGTGTTTGCTTGGTAAGTGATGCCATGTGGTTGGGTCTGTCAGAGCCGCTATTTTGTTGACTCGGTGTAGGACGTATGTGTTGCCCTTTAAGGGTGGATTTAAGATCCAACTACGGGCGATTGTGGAGTCTGTCCATAGACGAATTTCCTCCACCGGAGAATCTAGTGAGTTCTGGACGACTGACAAAAGTTCCGATAACAAAACAGCCGCGCATAGCTCCAACCTAGGCAAGGTAATGGGTTTTAAAGGAGCTACACGGGTTTTAGCTGCAATCAATTTTAAAGGTGCGTTCTGTCTGGGACGTATATAAATTACAGCAGCATATGCCTTTGTTGACGCATCACAAAATCCCTGTATCTGGTAAATAGTTTCGGATTTCAAATCTAAAAATCTGGGTACTGACATGGCCTTAAAGGAAGCAATTTTTTCATAAAATTCGTTCCACCTGTTTTGAATGTCTGGTGGTAAAGGATCATCCCAACCAAGTTTTTGCTTCCAAACATCTTGTAGTAGCAATTTTAAAAGAATAGTGGCAGGGGATAACAGACCCAAAGGGTCGAAGATGCGTGCAATTACGGACAATAATTGTCTTTTTGTTTTTACGCTTTCTTCGGTGTTAACTCCAACCTGTAGGGTATCCGATGTTAAATTCCAGTTTAGTCCTAAAATACGTTGGGAATGATCGGGGTTTAAGGATAATTCCTGATTTGTTGATTTTAAAGTTTCTGGGACCTGAACTAGAGCTTCCACATAATTTGAAGCCCATTTTCGCAACTTGAAGCCCCCAGCATTAAATAATGCCTGAAGGTCTGTGACCAAAGATTGAGCGGCTTTGATTGTTTCAGCCCCTCCAAGGAAATCGTCCATATACAGGTTGTTGCGGGCAGCCTGCACAGCTACGGGAAAATTGTGTTCTTCATCGTTTAAGCTGTAGTATGGTACGCAGGGCTAAAAATGGTGCACAGGCTGTGCCATAAGTAACAGTGTTCAATTGATAAATACGAAGTGGGTCTGACACATTGGCTCTCCAAAATATTCTTTGGAAAGTCCTATCATGATCTGCGACTAGAATTTGCCTGAACATTTTTTCGATATCACTCAAGAGGGCAACTTTATTTAACCGGAATCTAATTAGATTGCTAAAAATGCTTGTTTGAAGTTTTGGCCCTTTATGCAAGTTAGAGTTCAGGGATTTGCCATTTGTAGTTAAGGCCGATGCATTGAACACTACTCGTAGTTTGGTAGTGCTACTATTTTCATTTATAACTCCATGATGGGGCATATAATAATTGGGTTGACTGTTAAGTTCCTCAGCTCTTAGTAGAGTCATATGACCTAGAGCTGAATATTTGCTCATAAACTCACAATACTTCCCCTTGAGATTAGGGTTCTGAACAAATCGATTTTCAAGTTTTTTAAACATTTTTAGTGCACAGTTGGCACTTTCACCTAAATCTATCTCATCATGGAGGGGTAATTTTACCACATAGCGACCTTCGGGGTTGCGCTTGGTGGAAGATTTATATAGTTCCTCTGCCAGATCGGCTTCGGTTTCACTCTTAGAAGATATTATTGGCTGATTGTCAAAAAAATCGTTTAAGTTCACACAGTGTAACGAGGAGCTATATGTTGATTCTGGTTCCATTCCATCCCTTGAGAGGGGGCCACTGAGTAAGTACCCAAGTGAACTGGGAATGGCAGATGGTTCTTTTGGCCTTCCTAGTACTGGTTTGCCACAAATTAGTGACGCAAAATTGTCTGCGCCTAATAGCACATCAATTGGTTGTGGCTTGAAGAAATTCATATCGGCTAACTGAAGATTTCTTGTATGTGGCCAAGACGTCGTTCTTACCCGGAAATTTGGCAGAGGGGTAGTAACCCTATTTACTACTAGCGCTTTCAAGTTCCTATACTCGTTAGCGAAATATGGCGAGAATGAGAATTCCGTAAAATTTAAAACAGTTTCTGCGGAAAGACCGTTTATGCCTACAAGTCGATGAGAAGTGCCAAACAAAGGCAAATTTAGCTTCTCAACGCACTCCTTTGTTATGAGACTATTTTGTGAAGCACTATCAACTAACGCCCTACATTGAATAATTTTGCCGTTAGGTGACCTAACCTTTATAAGGGCAGTAGCCAATAACACCTTTTGGTTATTAAAATTTGCATTAGATTGTGAACTATTGCCCACCGACGTAGTAACAAGGCCGCCTCCCTGATCTGCAGAATTCTGTGCATAAATGTACAGAAGAGTGTGATGTGAACCTGCACATACTTTACATTTAATATTAATTCTACATTGTCGCACTTGATAGTTAGTTCGCAAACAATTTTCGCACAGTGATTTTGATTTAACTAAGTCCCATCGCTCTTGAACAGTAATTCTATTGAATTTGGGACATTTAAACAATTGATGTACTTGAGAACAGGCGACGCATTTATTTTCTTTGACTATTACTGAATTATTGACATAAGATTTTTTTTACACTACTACCTTCAACTGGCTTCTTAAACATCCCTGGTTTATTTTCAAGCTTTGTTTGACTCGACGCCTCCCTCTCAATGAATGTACGAAACGAATTTAAATCGGGAATAGTTTGCGTATTCTCTAGACTGAGCTCCCACCTATGCCTAACGGATGAATCCAATTTTGAAATCATGAAATTTATAAGAATAAGATCGCTAAGAGGATTAGATTCCAATCCGAGGGTCGATAAATTTTGCACCGCTTCGTTACAAGTATCTATTAAATTGAAAAACGATTTAGGATCATCCGCTTTGTTTACCTTTACCGAAAAGATTTTATTTATTTGAGTTATAGCTAATTGGTGTTTATTTTCGTAGCGCTGAGTAAGGATTTCCCAACAGTGTTTAAGATTTTCCGATTGTAACGAAAATCCACGAATAAGTTTTGATGCACCACCTCTTACACACGATTGGAGGTATTATTGTAGCTTTTCAACCTCACTAAGGCTGTCATTATCCAGAATAGATGATTTAAATAAACTTTTAAATGACAACCAAGATTCATTATCCCCGTAAAAATAAGGAATTTCAAGTTTGGGAAGACTAATATGCGAATTAACAGAAGTCCCTGGTTTGGTACGTGCATCATTATTTACATTTGGAGTATTTGATTGCGATTTACTCTCCAACACTACAGACAACTCCAACAGAATGTCCCGATTTTTCATCACTTCTTCAAAGTTTTCATCGTTTTCCTCTTCGGAAAAATTTGTAACTATTTCCTCGAATTTAACCTCCAGTACATTTACCTTATCCCTTAGGATCTTTAATCTAGCTTGATCGCTTTTATCGCAATCATTTACCTTCGATTTTATAAATTCTATTTCCTTAATAACATTTTCAAATTTCATCACTTCATTCGATTTTGGGAACAACGCACTTTGTTCGGCGTCATTCGCCCTTGTTTTCCCCTTTCTACCCATCTTTTGAGCAAACTAATTACAAACAATTAAATTTAAATATGAATTAATCGATCGAATTAAATTATTATTCTGCAGATCAGGAAGTAAAACAAAACAAAAAATATAAGAACAAATGAAAATAAACACACATATAGAATAGATTTTTTTTTTTTTTTACTGAAATAAACTAATAAAATATTAAATGCACCCTTTTCAATCTCATACACTTTTTTTATTCACCATTTTTTTAACATGAATAGCTATTTCTTAAATTCCCTAACCGAAATTGTTCCGGTTTGAAAACCAAACTATTTTGAATTACGTTTTCTCTGAAACCAAAACTTTTACGTATGCATGAAATCGAAACTACTTTGAATTACGTTTTATATCAAAACAATTTGACTTCATATTAATGATTTATTTCACAAATTAATTTTAATTTACTTTAAAGTTCTTATACAGATAATTTAATCCTACGTAAACAAAAGAATTTTTTTTTAATTTAACGAACTACAATTAATTATCTAATTAATAGGTAATTAAGCCTCCATGAATCGACGAACCACTTTGGCTTTGAAGCCAACAAAGAATTTACGACTAAGTTTCATTTTTATGAATTTCGATTTAGGTTTTATTAAATTTAGAATCTCGGATTAAGAATTTCTAACGAATTTATTTTAGATTCAAATTCTGCAACTTTACCCAATCACAAATCAGAATAACATGAATTATAATTAAATGAGAATAAGTTTAAATCTACTTACCCTCTCTGCCAGCATTCCGGGATTAGTAAAACTAGAACTGCCAATACATAGACTCTGAAACCTACGATATCCTTGAAACTACACTTTATTTGATACATGACTGATTTAATATTGATTATTAATATTTAAGAATGATGAATGGAAATATTATGAATACGATTATAAGATTTTTAATAGTTCTGATTCTATTGTTCCAAGATACCTTGTACCTCTTCCGAATTCGACTGAACGACTGAACCAAAACTGCTCAGCGCCGTTCCTAATCAGTTCAGTTGTGCCCATCACCTTCTCCACTCCCCTCCTCCCCGACAATGGGTGAAACCAAAAAGCTTAAGAAATTAAAAAAATCTGAAATTATGTTCAAAATTTACTGACAAAATTTAATTTCCTGACCAAAAACTATGGAGTTTCTCACAAGTACACCAATGGTAAACATTTTAATTTTGAGTGGGGCTGTCTGTTGGAGAGGGGAAGTATCAGTATTTTTTTAAATTACTAAAACTGTTATGTGTTTCATTTGGTTTTCTAAGGTTAAATATAACAAAGAAAGGTTCAAATAAAAATATGTGACACCAAATTCAGATTATCAGTTTAATTATAAGCCGAAGTTACATTTACCCTATTTTGCCTTACCATTTTTATATGTATAGCAGGGCTCGAAATGAATAGTGGTCTGTTGGTCCGACAGACTTTTAATATTTCATAATCTGTCTGCAAAATTTGTGTGTAATCAGGGGTGAAAATGGCTTACACTCAAAAAGCCTGAAAGCTGATGAGGAAGGGGGGGGGGGGAAGCTTAACATTAGTGGTGATCTCGTGTAACAAAACACAAATACAATATTACTACAAAACATAATAGTATAAACAGTTGTATTCATTCAATTCATCTCATTCAATTAAATATTTTATAGAAATGTTTGACACAACACAATATAAATAATTATAAATAATAAAAGTTTTAGTTTTGATACAGAAATTTTTATAAGTGAATTGTTATCCGAAAGTTGCAGACAAATTTTTTTCTCAGTGCAGACAAAAACTGTCCGCAATCCGTTTTTCTGTGTCTGCAACTATGTCGCTGTGTTTCTGCCACTGGGACTCAAACACTCTATTATGATTTTCTCTCTTTTGTTTGTTTAACAACTCCACTTTCGTTACTTTATCTACAAAACTGTTAATTACTCAATGTTCGGAAAGTCGAGTGGAATCACTCCAGATTTTTTACTTTTCTCTAAAATTGCCCATAATTCTGTCGCGAAATAGTATATTATAACAATAGTAAGTGTACTTCTTTATAATTGTCAATATCACCCATTCTTTGTAATTTTTCATTTATTTTGACTTTCATAACTTTTTTTTAGTTTTGATTCTTAGTAGTAAATATGTTATATTAAGCTCATTTATTAAAGCATAAATTTTTAATTTATGACTTAATATATTAACTTTTTATATAAGACTTCATTTGTATTTTTTTTTTTTTTTAATTATTATTATTAATTTACAAAAATGTATCATATTTGACTTGTAAATTTATAAATAATGTCTTAGTAAAACACATGTTTTACAAATTTTTAAATATTTTTAAAAATGTAATAGAATGGAAGAACAGACCAGTCAAAATATGTATGGACCAGTGAAATCTGAAAATTACTGGTCTTGCGGGCTAGTAACTTTATTTTCTTAATGTCTACCCCATGTGGATTTTACATAATTTGAACTTTAGTTTTTTTTTTTTTTTTTTTTCTTTTCTTTTTATGCCATTTCATAAATTTAGTTGTCAAAAAATTTGTTATTGATTAAATAGTAATACAGTATAGGATCCATTATCCGGATACCCGTTATGCAGAATGCTCTGAAAACCAGAATGCAAAATGCCAACTACCAAAATTTTTAATTATCGTAAAATTTAAGAATTAAAGTTATACAATAGCAGCGGTCAGAATTATAGTTTTACAACCTACTTTCTTTAATGCTGTGGTGTTATTCTAAGGAAATATGGTGAGCACAAAATTTGTCCAAATAATTTAGGTTAGAAAATGAATTTTTATGGTAATTTTTAATAGATAAACATTATAATAACACATACTTCTTAAAGTACCCAATAGCAGATGAATTTTATCCTTGAACTCAAGTCGCATGAAGTCCCAATTGTTATAAAAATTTTAAATAGTTTTTATTAATTTCCATTGTGTTTAGAATTCATTTTATAAAATATTTAGCATTATGCGCTAAAAATATTTGAAACATTTATGAACAATTAGTATCAGAGACACACTATAAGAAAAAAAAAAAAATAAATCATAGAAATGTTTGCAAAATCCAAATGAAAGAATTTTACTCTCTGGTCAAAAATTAAATTTTATATATGTTTATTTTTGTTTTCATTTATTATTACTATTATTATTTATAGTTTAAAATTCAAATTAAGAATGTCTTTTATTTTGTGATGATTTATTAAATGAACAATGATTGTGATGATTTATTAAATGATTTATTAAATGAACAAATATATAGGTAAAGTGTTTATATATATTATTCATGTTTATCACTGCTATTTATGAATTTTGTACCATTTTTATACATACAATAAAGTGTTCTAAATTACGGAAAAACCCCTTATCCAGAATATCCCAGGTCCCAAGCTTTCTGGATAACAGATCCTATACTGTAATAATAATAATATGATCTTAATTATTTTTTTAACATCTTAAGAATTCTTATGTATATATGTTCATGTAATTTGAATCAACATGCATTTGAATTTTACTCCTTAATTCATTCAAAGTCATGAAGGGCTATTCTGTCTGAATTTATGTATCCAAATGTTTTTATGGTTGTCCCTTGAGCATCACCTTTCTTATAATTATGTGAAAGTAAGTAGTTCTCAGATTATAGCCCATTTAATTAGCTTGAATATTTTTCTTTTTTTTTTTTTTTAGAAATTATATAAACTTAATTGTCTCACTTAGTTACAAGATTTGCAGTTTGTTGTCAGTCCTAATCACCCTACAAAAAAGACAGTGCCTTATCAATTATACTTGGGTGATCTAAGAAGAGCATACTTTTTTGTATCCTTGTATATTAGTATTAGCCTGTAATCTTGAAAATATCATATATGTGTATTAATATTTTTTTAAATAATATTAGCTGTGAAGTAGAATTCCAAGTTATAAATTTCATAATCAGTTTACTTAGAAAATTAATTCTTGTAATTTTATCTTCCTATTTAGTTTTTTTTTTTTTTTTTTTTGGGGGGGGGGGAGGAAATTAATAATAATAATAATAAGTATATATTTTTTAGAGAAAAGATTGAAATAAAAGTAAAAATTTGCATAAGTAACTCTGAAAGAAGATTAAGTGTGTTTTGAAGAATGCCCTCTCCTCTTCTGTGGATTTTGATTGTGTTTATAATTTTCTATTTTAACACCATCAAATAAATTGAAAATAAGCTGTTCAATTGCTTTTTGTATCATTTTAAAATAAAACTGAACTGAAAACATTAATTTTTAATAAAATGTAAAGTCAGACACAGGTATTTCCTGCTCGGTTTTTTTTAAAATTCTGTTTTGATATTAATTACTTTAACATTTTTTTTTTTTTTTTTCTATACAAAAATATAATTTTAAAATGCATTTAATAAATGTAGCACTGTATTATAAAAAAGTGTGAAAGCAATTGCATTCAGATATTTAAAACTAAATGAAGCATTACTTTCAAAGTTATTTTCTTTACTAATACAAAATCATAATCTACTTCACTAGGAATGTTTAATTTAATATTACTATTTAAAATAGTACTTCTGTACTATTCTGTCAACCATAAAATAAAACTAGCTAGCCCCAAGTTTTGTATACCAATATACAGTACTGGCCAGAATTGGTGACTCACTACAAAAAGCTGTGATGTTTATGGATGCACAAGAATAATTACATTTAACTAATTATTTATTTTGTGGGAATTATTAATTTTAGTTATATAAGCACAGTATACATACATAATTGAGAAAGTGTTCAATATTTGGTGTGGAAACCTTTTTTTTTTTTCAATACAGCTTGGATACGATCAGGCATGAAAGTACATAATTTTTCGCAATAGTCTGGTGTAATTTCTGTAATCCACACTTGTTTTATAGTTCCTCTTAAGTCCAAAAGTGAAATGGGGTTACGCTTAGCAACTTTGCGCTTTAAAATTACCCAACTGTTCTCGATTGGGTTTAGATCCGTGGAATTTTCGGGCCACGGCCCAAGGATCTGACACCCCTGCTTTGCAATCCATGTCTTAACAGATTTAGTCTGGTTGCAAGGTGCTCTATCATGTTGGAAGTGTGTGCACTGGTTGATATTCATAAACGGTGGTAACTTCTCGTTTAGCACATCGAGATAAACAGTTCTATTAATTGATGTGCCTTCAGGCATAAACCACAATCCGCATCTTCCTTTGACACAAATGGCTCCGCAGACCATGAGTTTTGTAGCATTCTTCACGGTGGGAATAATGTAGCATTGACAGCCTCTTTTATTGGGAGGCCGTCGTATGTTTCTACAAAATGCATAAAACTGCGATACTTGAGTCTTGTCTGAAAATATTACATGTTTCCATTGCTCCGCAGTCCAGCCCTGATACTTTTTACAAAATGTCAGTCTGTCAGCAATGTTTTTGGGAGACAATTTAGGCTTCTTAGCAGGCTTTTAGGACTTTAAATTGGTATTGAATGGCCTCTTGCGGATTAAACTTTGGCTAGGGATAAACATCTTTTGGTAAATCAGCTTGGATTGCTTTCGCTGATTTTCTGGGTGACTTCTTCGCTGCCAAAATTATGGCCTCCTCAATGCGCTTGCTTGTGGTTTTGTAACGACCTTTTGACTTTGAATATCCATAATTTCCGGTTGTTTTGAAATTACTTATAGACCTGGAAACTGTCTTTTGTGCCAATTGTAATCTGGCAGCAATTTCCCGAGTACTATAACCTTCTTCTCTCAGAATCTTTATTTGTGCATGCATTTTGCGTGAAATTCTTTTACCAGGCATTTTTTATATTTCACCCTTCTGCAAAAATTTGTACGTCAACACATGGTGAACACAACTAATAAACTAACGAAATGCCAAGCAAGAACACCTGCACTTTGGCTGACCGACAAAACGAACATATGGTGCCAATACGTCACTATGAATGGGTAAAAATAAGCGAGTCATCCATTCTGGCCAGTACTGTACCTGTTCAAGTTTTCATGAATAATTTCCTGTAAATTAATAAACTACCAAATGTTGGCTTTGAAACACAGATTATATTCATAAACATTTGCTTTGAAAAGAATATGCATATCTATTAAATAATTATGGCAAAAAAACTTATTTGCAACAAATCGTAATCTCTAAAATATGCTAATAGACTCAATTACAAAATATTGATGGTATTCGCAAATCCTCTAAGCTTTTATAATGAAAAACAGTGTCACACACAGAAATAAATTTTGAAGGGGGCCTGAGTGGAAAAGAAAAAAACAGCATAAATATACTCATAAGTCAACCTCTATACTATATCAGAAATTTCTGAAGAGAAATTTTCGTGTTAGTTTGAAACAGAAAATTACAAAAATGTTTATTGAAGATTGTTATTCAAGAATTGTGATACAGAACATGGACAAACTCACAAACAAGTGAGTGTGGTATCAGGGTTCATACTCATCAGGAAAACAGGGAATACTCGGGGTATTTGGAATTTGTTAAAAAAAGTCAGGGAAAATCAGTTATAAAACCTGGAAAAACAATTTTTTTTTCTCTCAAGTTATGTTTTTCTTTTTTAGCTTCACATCAAAATTTAAATGATTAAGTATTGTGAAAATACGCATATAAATAATGATTTCTACCTGGATTTCTAGCATAATCGACAGTAATATGGCATCATACAGCAGAAGTAGTTGTATTTTGTGTCCTGTCTAGAGAAACGTTTCTTGTAATATGTCGCTAATATTTTCTTGAAAATTGTCTGGGAACTCAGGGAAAACTCAGGGAATTTTTTCCCCATATTTGAGTATGAACCCTGGGTATTTATTATAATAACATATATATAGTGCAACCACATTTTCTATACCTAGCAGTAAGGACAATTCCAAATGCTTGGAGGAGTGCCATATTAACTAACAGGATGGGATTTTGTAAGCATACATTAATTTGATATTCCCTTATCGCTTATTTTCTTTCAGCAACAAGGGTTATCATCCCTATTTTAACACTGGACTCGTTGAGTCAGCACTTGTGCAGAGGTTCCCATGGTCACAACAAACATGGTTAAAGAATACTCATGGATAAATAGATATCTGTTCTGTATAAATATTTCTAAATAGGAACTTAAATAGTGCTTGACTTATATAGATAGCGAGTAGCGAATTTAAAATTGATCTGGAAATAAAATACATATAACAAATATGATACATAGTAAACATTTAAATCATTAAGTGAACTTATTCCATAGATTGAAGGAAAAAATCTTAAAATAAAGCAAAAAAGAGAATAACAGTAGTATTCAATAGACTGATACATAATTATTCTCTTACGATTATAAAGTTTCAATTCTTTTTTAAGTACTATAATAATACAGACAAAACACTTTACATTTTATAAACTTGTAAAATTTAGCACTAATGATTTAAAATTTAGAAATGGTGGCAAAATAACAAGTTGTTTGAATTTGTAAGTACAGATATAGAGTTTGACTTAAGCGGCAATGCATTCTTGTTTGCTAATGAATAAAGAATGCATGTGTGTTTGCTTCTTATTAGATAGCAGTAATTATGCCTTATAGAAGCTTTCATTCTTTCTATATAAGATATTCTTTGTATTTTTGCCTCCTGTTTTTAAGTGCTGTTCCTGCTGTGTCCCTGTTTAAACAAATCATGACATAAGAATGAAAAATTATTCCACAAAACTGAAGACTGAAAACAAGGAGCGAGAAGAGAAAGAAAAAAAAAAAAAGAAAAAAAAAATTATATATATCTATATATATATATATATATATGGAATTGTTGACAACATTTGGGCATGACAGTTTGATTAAAAAACTTTTCTAATGCTATCTTTGGGAGGATTAGAACCCCCTGGTCCTGCTCCTGGATGTGCCACTGGTGAAAAAATATTCTCTATCAACTTCTTAATTTGTTTGTTACATATCTGTATATCAATCAAGTGTAAGCAACAAGTTTTTTTTTTTTTTTTTTTTTAAATAATGCTTGTATCTGATAAATAACACATAATTTCTGCATGTGCTGATTTTATGAGAAAATGCATGCAAGTTTCTTGCAGTGAATAAGATTTGTGTTCCTAAACTATTTTTAGATATTTTTTATTTTACTAGCATTTTTTGGGACTGGAAATATTGCTAGTATCAATAGGTAAGTGAAAATTGTTTTAGATCTATAACTTAAACTTGATGTAAAAAATTTAATTTTTAATTTATATATTTATTTTCTTTCAGTTTTGATCCAACTAGTGTATATTGCTTCCTCACTGTGTTCAATCCATTTATTATGGGTATTCTTTTACTACTAAAGGTAAGTCTATTTATATTTTGAATCTTGCTTTTAATAATTTTTCTGTGTCAGATAGGGAATTAACCCGCAACAAATAATAATTTATATTACATATATATATGGCAGCCGAGCAGTTCTGCACTCAAAGTTGGTAGATGAGGTGCCGGGTTCGATCCCAGATTGCATTCGTTGGCCTAGTCGTTCGGAGTTTTCTGTAATTTTCTCCGAAACTTGCATAAATATGGGCTAGGACGCCTTAGAAAGACCCCCATGGAGTGCACTTCCTCTCAGGCCTAGGAGTCTAGTGCAGTCAATCGGCCTTATTTCCCACAACCCAACCTATATATCTATAAAAAAGTTAAGTTGGTTTGTGTGTGGCTCAAAAACTCAAAATGTTCTGCTCCAATTGATTTCAAGTTTTGACACGATATACAACCCGCTTCAAAGATTGTTTTAGTTCCCCATCATACTATAGGTATGGGGAACTTAGGTAATTGTGAAAATTTTCAACCTCGTTTTTTTTTTACTTTTCTATGCGTTTTCAGGTGTGAGGAATCCGAAAATGACAAAATTTATATGGTGTCTGTTAGTATGTCAGTCCGTTAGTGTGTTAGTCCGGTAGTTTGTTAGTCTGTTTACACGATATCTCACGAACAAATGATCGCAGAGAGGTCAGATCAGTTTTAAAATATTACTTTCGATACTGGCAAGAACCCTATTTATTTGCAACATTCGAATTAAAAAACTTCGTAAGTTATTAGAAATTTACGATTTTCTTAACATGGGAAAATAGGACAAAAATTCACTTAAACGTGCATTAAATGGAAACTTTTTACTGTAAAAATGTCAGACCAGTTTTAACCCTTAAACACAGACGTGCGGTCTGTATGACCGCTCCGATATTTTAGAACTGCAAAACTCTTTATAAGTTATATAATTATTCTCCTTCTTTTCAGTACTTTCATGTTGGCATTAAATATAACTACTTCTAAATTTTTATTAAATTCTACGCATTAGTTTTTTTTAAAATAAATTTTAAATTTGTGCCGCGGTCATATAGACCTCACGTCTGCGATTACGTTACTTTTTCTCGCTTGTGGGAAATGCGGGATTATTACAAATTTTTTTAATATTCTTTATATAATAGCCTTTTTTGCATTATTTTATATAATCCAGACACTGTTCATGTGGAATTTATTAAATAATTTCATTTGTACGCATTTTCAAGTAAGTTGTCCTTATTTTCATTATTTGATTCATTTTTCTGGGTTTTTTCATATAGTTTTTAGAAATCATATTTTTAATATATTAATTTTATAGTTTCTAAATGAATGAATTACCTTAATATAACTTGGAATGTGTATTCTTGCATATAAAATAGCAGGAATTTATTATCTTCAAATTTTGTATTTTAAAAATGCATAAAACAGCTCGCGGTCTGAGAGACCGCACGTCTGTGTTTACGTGACAGAAAATAAACGTCTGTAGTTAAGGGTTAAAATATCAGTTTTGATGCCGGAATGAACATCAGTAACTATAAAAATGCTACTTCGAAAATTTCGCAAGTTATTGGAAATTTACGAATTTCATAACATGGCAGTATATGGCAAAATTTCACATAAACGTCAATTTTTAGAGATATTTTCATCGTAAAGATGTCCGACTACTTTTGAAATATTATTTAGGATACTGGTATGAATATTAATGACTATGAATTTTCCAATATAAAAATTTCGTAAGTTATTGGAAGTTTACGAATTTCTTAACATGGCAGAATAGAGCAAAATTTCACATAAACGTCAATCTTGAGGGATATTTTCATCGTAAAGATGTCAAACCACTTTCGAAATATTATTTAGGATACTGGCATGAATATCATAGACTATGATTTTTCCAATTTAAAAAATTCGTAAGTTATTTGGAATTTACGATTTCCTTAACATGTCAGAATAAGGCAAAATTGAGCATAAACTTCCATGGATCATAAATACATTAGACAACTTCAAAATTACATTTATATTTGTTTGAACATGATTGAATACAAATATTCTAATAGGAAAATTTCGTAATTTACGATTTTATCAACATAGCTAAATTTTTAATTTTTCATATAAATATGAATTTTGAGGATTATTGCATTGGAAATAGTAGCATGAAAACTAAACAACAGAATTGAACCTGATAAAATAAATTAATAGATTAGAATAAGATAAATATATCGAAGTGAACGGTGGATAGCCTATTAGGCGGGGATTTCATTCTGTCACTGTATCAAGCTTTGGTCAAATTCATTTCTTTTAACATGATTATAATATGTCTCGCACTAGAAATTTATGAGAACATAAATATGATGGGGAACTGAGCAGAGTCCACCTATGCCAACTAGTTTTATCTATTTTTCGCGTCGGTAAACATACCCGTGACTGCGAGAAAACAGCTTTTTTAATGGTCAGCATTGTGCCAGCAAACCTGCCATATTGACACTGCAAATTTGCTTTATGTTTACCATTTATTTTATACATCGTGTCCTTAGTAAAAAATATAAATGAAAATAATGTTGATGTTTAATTTTTTTATTTTTGAGAATGTATGAGCACACGATAGTTAAAAATGTTTGTTTTTCGATGGATGGCATTTGTATAAAATTTTTAATTTTTTAGAAAAGGAAATAACTTTTCCATTTTTGCTCCAAAATGTCCTGTTGCGATTTAATGTTTATGTAGTCGGATTATTTGCCTGTTACGCTTTGTGATTTTGTGTCGCAATTATTTTTTTTCTCAAATTTTCGTATCTTTCAATGTAAATACTTCTCAACTGTTTCTCTTTCCATCAGTAATGTTAACATCGTAAGAAACAAAAATGTGTATGCTCTATTAACGAAATAAATGCTTGCCTGAAATGCCATGATTTTTTTTTTTTTACTATTTCAAAATGAAAATTATTTGTTATTAAACTTTTTGTTCTATCTCTCATTTTTTTTCAACCTAGAGCTGTGGGAGCCTTAAGAGGTTATATACTTATCCCTTCCTTCTGTTCCTGTGAAAACTGAAATAATGCCTCGCAGAAAAACTAATTTGTGTCGTCGCACTTGCCACACAGAAGGATCGAGAAGACGGCTTTTGAATATGACTGAGGAGGAACGGGCATATGTACGGGAGAGGAACAGACTACGCACCATCCAGATGTGTAACACAGAACCGGTAGAAAGACGAGCAGCCTGGCATGAAGATGCACAACTGCGAGCACAGCAGTCGCGTTCTGCAGCAACAGATTTAGTTCGTTCTCAACGGAATGAACGCGAGAGGGTGAGGTTAGCTGAAACACAAACCCAAAGAGCAGCAGATCTGAATCTGCAATTCTATCGTGCATTCCGGTACAATCCAGCTGTTGATTATAGTTTAAGTTGGCATGTTGTCATTGGCCAGAGATGAGTCATGTCTGTACCTACTGCCAGGCTCTAAAGTTCAATAATGAACCGAAAGGGATATGTCCCTGGCGTAAAACCTATTAGAGGGGGCCGCCAAAAATCTATTGCTTAGGGCCGCCAAAATTGTAAAGTGGTCTCTGCAGCTAGTATATATATGTATATGTAATATAAATTGTTTGTTGTGGAATAATTTATACATATATATTACAAGAGAAAATATTAACTTTATTGGATAAATTATAATTAATCTTAATGTGAAGATTAATTAGTTATACATTTAATTTTTAAATTCAAATATTGCTTTTACCGACTCAGGTAATTATTACTAAAGAAAATTATGTTTTACATAGTATGCAAATTATTTTTAAAGCTAAATTCACATTTTTTTTTTTAATTATTATTTTTTTATAAATATGTGTATAAATTTATTCATAATTTTAAGTCCTAATCTGTGATAAAACGAAAATTAATTGAGCTTGTACTATGTTGATTCTTAATGTTTTTTTTTTTTTTTTTTTTTTTTTGTGCATTTAGTTAAAAACACATAAGATTATAGTTATAATATGAAAAGAAAGAAAATATTCTTAAATGTTGAAAATAAGCAAAAATATTTAAAATGCTGACATTTAACATAAAACACACTCATTTAAAAAGGGATAATTTCTTCAAGAATAGCCATTTTATTTGTAATTTTTATTATTATGTAGTCGTATAAAAAATATAATTGATAATTTTGGTGAAATGTTTTGATAGCTAATTTTTTAACGGCTTAAATTTTGTTTTTACATAGCATTAAAATATCAAACTTTATTTTTATTTATTTATTTATTTATTTTATTTCATTTATTATTATAATTATTATTATTTTTGAAGAGAATTAAAAGAATTTGTGATGTAAAAAATATAATTGATAATTTTGGCAAAATGTTTTGAGGGGAGGGGGGCTATTTTATATACTTTATTCATAAAAAAAAAATAATTTGTTTATATATATATATATATATATATATATAATAAAGATGATCTATTAAGCAATAATAAAGATTGTATTGCTAAAAAGTGTTAAAATATTCTAAACTTTATTTTTTATTTTATTTTAACAGATTGTAATTCCATTTATTCTGGTCAGTTGTGCTTTTCGAGCTATTACTGTAACATTAAAAGTTTCATCCCGAGCTCTATTCCTTCTCATTTTATTGATGTCAGATTTTATGGGTTTGGTAAGTAATTTCATGTTAGTGTTTTTAATCTTATTCTAAATTTATTATTTGTATTTATGAGATTTGAGCATATCTTTTTTTTTTTTTTCTCCAATTATATATTATTTAGATTTAGCTTTTGTAGAATTCTGCAACTTTTAAATAAGAAACCTATGTCAAGTATAAACAAAAGAAGATAATTTTGTAATTTTTCTTCTTTTGACTTAAGGGAACAAGCGATGAGGAAAATGATCAAAATTGATGCAATTAAAAATATCTAAATAGTATTATAGAATGTATTAAGCTAAGTAATATATTTAAAAAATATCATTCTTCAGCTTCTCAAACATTATTTAATTTTTTTTTTTTTTTTACAAAATTTTAAACTTAACATTTATTTTTCTTGAGTTGCAAATTTCAGGAATAATTAGTTTCTTATAATGTTCTTGCTAGTTTGTTTTCGCCCAGTCACAAAACTGGGCATTCATTTTGAAAAAAAAAAAAAAATTATTGCCTCTATTACGAACTCTTAACTTCTGTCACATGTCAAAAAATCATGAAGACTTCAAGTTTTAAACTTTTTTTGTTTGTAACTGATGCTGTTATTGAGATTTAAAAAAAAAATTTAATGCACAGATGTTTTCCGTTACATGCAAAGGACACACAGTAAAAGAAAATTGAAGCTTTAAAATAACTTAGAATTAGCATGGAGCATTTTAAAATTGGACATTGTTTTTTATTATTATTTTTGAAAAAGAAGCCTTTTCGTCTGAAAAATCATTTTTTTATCATTTGAAACATGCTATATGCATAAAAATTGTTTTTAATGTCCCTTGTACCCTTAAATAGAGATTTAAATTTTTGATCAAAATTTCCATAAATATGTTACTTATTATAGCCGAAAAATTTTATGCATACAGCATTTAATCATAAATTATTATATTATGCAATTAGTATAACCTTATTTTATTTTTTTCCCCCTTTCCAGTTAAAAAAAAAAAAAAAAAAAACTTCAAAATTGTTGGAAATTTGATTTTTACTTTCTTCTATATTCTTAGAAGAAAGTATTGGATTCGTAAAAATTTCCGACCTCGGGTTTTTCATGGATTTACACGTTTTGAGAGCTGTAGAACAAACATGATTTGACTTTTTTTTAGAAAATATCTGTCTGTCTCTGTGTGTGCATGTGTGACAAAATTTTGTGGTAACTATATCTCATGTACTACTGCACAGAATTTATACAAATTGGTATGTAGTTACACACTGACATAAATTAGTGCCTATCAATTTTTGGTAAAAATTGTCCAACAGCTTACGTTGCCCTCCCGCTTTTTGTAAATTTTTAACATGGTGGTATAGGACAAAATTTTGTATAAATGTGCATAAAGGGAATTATTTTTTAATAATCATGGAATTTAAAAGAATTGTTTGTAATAGAGATAGTCAACTGGGAAAAAAAAAAATTGTGTATGTAGGAACCTCGCCTCCCCCCTTGAGAGGAGTAAATTTTCATGATGGGTATCTTTTAAAAGAGCTCGCCAATACCTTTAAAACGAATGGTTGAACCATTGATCTGCGATAATTTAAAATAAAGTTCTTTTTTTTTTTTTTTTTTTTTTTTAAATTTTTAACCACACACAAAAAATATTTATTTTTTAATGTAATATTGAGAATAAAATTGACTTTTTTTGAATATTTAATGTTATACTACTTCTCTAATATGGAAATCGTTTGCATTATCTTGGAAGATAATTTGTTTAAATTATTTTAATAAATTATTTTTACTGAGTGAATTTGTATAGGAAAATATAGAAGAAAGACTTGTGGTGGCCACAACATACTAGTTTTAACTTGGGTGAATATGGAAAAATTATAAATGTGTATTATGAGGATTATTTTGATTATAAAAGTATTTGACTAGTTTTAAAATATTACTTTATGATACTGGCAGGAGCATTATTGACCATAAACAATTTTTTTTGGAAACTTCGAATTTATGACTTTCTTAATGTGAGAGAATAAGGTAAAATTTCACACGAATGTGTGTTATGAGAACTGTTTTCACTGTAAAAAGGTTGGAAGAGTTTTAAAATATAATTCATGACACTGGCATAGATATAATTGACTATGGACATAGTGGCGGACCTACAACTATTGAGGTCTGGTGCAAAAGTCTCACTGGGACCTGCTAATTTGATGGTCTCCACCCCCTATCAAGAGGCTCCTTGTACTTTTTCATTTAAATTTATAACCATAAAAAGCCATTGAAGTAAGTTTTAAAATTTATTTGGAAGTGCAACCCAATGTGGGAGACAGGGGCATTGGCCCCGCTTGCCCAGCCTTAGGCAGGCCTTGCATAAATGATTTCTTTTGTTTTTTGGATTGTCGCTCTGTGGTCATTTTTTGTATATTATAACATTTTAGATCAGAATCTACAGGTTAAAATAGAACAATAGCAAATGTTTCAGGTAAGAATAATGACATGTCAACTTCACCAGGTACATGTACTTAAAACATTCGGAAGGTGGCCCTTCATGACCAGAGATCTGAGGCAGAATTTAGAACGAATATTGATATTAATTTTGCAATAATATATCTTTTTGATGTTATGATATTAGAAACTAAGTCATATTTCTGCTTAACTTTATTCATTAAATATTTTTTTATATGCACTGTTTTCATAAAATTAGAATTTTCACCAATCACTTATACATACTATTTTTCAGCATTTCTTTTTCATGGTGAAAGATTCTGGTAGCTGGCTTGATATTGGAACATCACTCAGTCATTACATTATTAGCATGACAATTACAATATTTATTATGTTATTATATGGCTTGGCTTGGTTATTAACATCCTGTACTTTGAATATATCTTTAATTACAAAGAAAAGACATTTGTTGTGATGATGGTTTTCAATTTTAGTTTGTTTTTAGCTTCTAGTCCTTTTGTTTATTGAAATGCATTTTTAAAAAATTGTGATATTTTAAAATTTTAATCTCATGTTTTGAATTAATTTTTATTTTTATACTTCTTGAATGTTAATTATTTTAATGAAATATTTTAAAATTGTATTATAACTATCAATCCTTTTCTAACTTATTTTATTGCAAAATTTTGCTTTTATTAAACAGAATATTCAGTATTGGTAATTTAAACAAAATTTTAAAATTATTTTAATTAAATTTATGTTAAATTTGAATTATTTATTTTTGAAGTTCCAATGCAAATCCAACATTTTTATGCATAGTTGTGAAAAAGTGTCAAGTTATAGATCTAAGTGTGTTTTTTATATGTTCTTTACTGTGTTCTTTTAATATATGCAAAAGTACTCACAATTTAAATAACTCTTTTTTAATCTATGAAATTAAGTATTAACAGAAAATAAGATTTTATAAATGGATGCATTATCATTTCAGATTAAAGTCTTGCATTGGGTGTAAGTCGAATTTGAATTAAACATAATCCATGGGTCTGCCCATCCATAAAAGATTTTTCTTTGAAAAAAATGTTATGCCCTTATCACCTATTTTTTTTTTTTTTTTTTTTTTTTTTTAATCTAATCTTTTGAATGCTGGGGTTATATGGCAATATTTTTCTTTGTAATAATTTAAAGTAATATTACTTAAATACTACAACTTAAGGCTGTACATCAGTCAGATAGCTCCCTTTCTCCCTTCCCATGTTATCCAATGGGATTTTCGTTGCTTCGTTTTATAAAAATATCTCATTCAAAAATGAAGTTTTTCAAATTCTGTTTTTTAAATATTACTCTTTGAACAGGTCGCCTTTTAGCTTAGTGAGCAATTTTTCGAAAAAATTAATTTAAATATTTTATTTCAATAAGTAAATTATCGTCTCTAAGTGTGGGTCTCTAAGTAAAATATTTAAATTTATTTTTTCAAAAAATTGCTCACTAAGCTAAAAGACGACCTGTTCAACGAGTAATATTCAAAAAACAGAATTCAAAAAAGTTAATTTTTGAATGAAATATTTTTATAAAACGACGCGACAAAAATCCCATTGGATAACATGGGAAAAGAGAAAGGGAGATCTGACTGATGTACAGCCTTAACATTTAAAATTTTATTGCAAAAATTATTTGTCTTCCAAAGTATATTTGTATTGTTTAATTTTTTTTTATTTTTTGTGTAATATTTAATTTGTAGAGATCTGTTCAATAGTTAAACTGTTTTGTTAACAGAGTTTTTATTCAGTCTCTTACATAACATGTATCAAATTACAATGATAATTTATCACAAGTCATGAACCTCAAGCTCGGTTTGAGTCGGATTCAACTCAAATGTACCTGACCCATGCAGGACTTTATTCCAGATTATTTTTTTTAAACCATGCTATGCTTTTTTTTTTTTTTTTTTTCAGATAAAATTTGTATTTATGTCTGTCATTAACATTTTTAGATAAAGATTTGTATTTTTAATAATAATTTTTGCTACTAAGTACAGTAAAACCCTGATTATCTGAGCCTCAATTATCCAAGTTTCTGCTCTAACCAAGCTATCAAATATCGCTTAGATTTTTTTTTAGTATGACAGATTGCACTATTTCTTTCAGACAGCGATTTTCCATTGCCGCTGTTTATTGTATTACACCTTGAATGAATGTACAAACATTTTTGTTTTTATTTGAAATATATGAAGCTGAAAGTTTGCCTTTGTATATCTGTGTATTATCAGATTTGATCAAGTATTGGTACACTTATTAATAAAGACAAAATCTAGCCAACATTGTATTTTTTAGTTCAATCAGATAATTAATTTTTAAAATATCAAGCAAGTAAAAACCCCATTTTAATGTTTAAATTATTTAAAATGGGAAAAAAAAATCAGTTGGTGTCAAAAACAAATAAATAAGTAAATATATTTCTTTTTATGTCAAAAAGAAAATGAACATGCAAAAATTTTTTTTAATAATTAAAATAAAATTTAGAAAAATCATGCTAAAGAAATAGAACACTTTCAGTATAGAAACCCTTTGTGAAATTTAAAATTTGGCACCGAAGTAGCTTGGATATTTCTCGCCAAGGAAGGTCTTTACGTACACAATTGCAGTAGCCATTTTAATTCATTGACGAAATGACAATAAAAATTAAAAAGCCGCCAAGGTGCAACTAGGCTAAAGCTTATACCTAAGAAATTTTAAGAAATGTATTAAGTAACTGATGCCAGGAAATAATTCATAGTTACTGCATGCCTTTATGGAAGAATAGATTAAAATAAGTCCTGAACACTACCCCCTTTACTTGTGATTGTATCACTCACCTGTCTACTTCACCCCTTTTGAAAGGAGAGTATTGCAACATTCAATGTCAGGGTTAATCTTCATTCGTCTAGTCATATGACCACCTACCTGGAATCGGCTGTATACGTGTGTGTACCTTTTACAGCTCTGGGCAGAACAAAATTACTATAAGAAATGTGCTCTTTATGCATAAAATTTATGTATTAAAATAATTTCCTCAAAATGTGAACAGCTCATTTGTATTTACTGTTTAACTGAATTATTACTTTTTAAATGTGATAGGCCTTGTACTTTTGTATACCCCACCCCACCTAATAGCCTCAAATACAGCCTGTTTCCATTCCAAAAATAAATCATAAAATACTCATAGTAAAATTTAAACATATCCAGATAATATATAATTTCTTTATGATGGAATTTTCACTACGACCAATAGATTTTAGTGATTATAGAAACTTTAATGAGCATATTTAGGGAGTTCATTTTAAGATTCAAATATATTAAAATAATAGTAAATAAAGCATTAATAATTACGTTGTATTTAAAAAAAGAAAAAATCGCTACAAAGATGAATTATTTATACTTTTATTATGTTAATTAATTTTGTTGAAGAATGGAAATTATTTTTATATTAATTAAATATATTTTTAAAAGTTTATCTTATCTAAATGTTTTGATGAGATCAGTATTGGTAAAAATTACAAATATTCTTTGAAGATTATCATTACCCACTCTTTTTACCAGGATAAGTTTTATTGTTTGTTAATGTTAATGTGTTTGGTATCTGTCACAGAATTTACCTTATGTTAGAGAAAATTGAAATATGTATGACCATTATTTACAAAATTACATTAATGAACTTATTTATTTTGTTGTTACATACATATATACATTCATTGTAACAAGACAATATATATCTTGATGTGATGATACATTTTTATAATTCATGCATTTTATATAAAAAAAATATTGTATCCATTATAAATGATGTGATTATATTTTATTCAGTGTTTTAAATTACAGTTTTAAAGGGCTCAGTATTAAAATTTCATTTTATTATAACACTGAGTATTTCTCTCCCCCCACCCACCCACCCTTTTTTTTTAATAATATATATATCAAAAATACTATGAGAATTTTATTGCACATCATGTTCTAAATATTGCTTTTAAAGGAAAGTCTCGGATAAATTATTTGCTTTTAAATGCCTAAATGTTCAGAGTTAGAAATTTTTTGTAAGTGAAATGACAAAAAAAAAAAACTAAATATTTTAAAAGGCATTTGCCATCAGTGACATTAGGAAAACAAAATGGTCAGTCAGTAATTCGATTATTATTATTTTATTATTATTATTATTATTACTTTGGCAATTATAATAGATTATAACTTAATAATAAAAAAAAAAAAATGTAACCAGTGCCAAAATTACCCCCAGGGACATACATAGTTAGAAAGTTCTTTGTTATATAACCTTGTGTGATTATTTTATTTTAAATGTTATGGAAATATTTAAAGAAATTTTTATCAATGATCATATATGTATATATATGTAATATTTCTAGATAATTAATAATAATTTAATAGCGTGAGTTTCTTTCAGTTTTTTTTTTTTTTTTTTTTTACAAATATATTTTAATGCTCTTACAAATAAAATGTTAAAAATATTTTATATAAATATTCTTCAAACAATAATCATTGCTGCAATTATTATAACTGTATAACTGTAACCATAATTATTTATTACAGTCTTTTGTTTGTTACTTATTGGATTCTACTTGGGAAAAGAAGTGCCAAAACTTATTTTATTTGAGATCACAACTGGATTTGTTAATAACAATATATATTTACACTTGATTTTTCTTCTACAGATTTATGAGTAATTTATGTTAAACATTGTGCACTTTCTTATGTACTATATTAAAACATATTGAATATATAATTTCTTATAACATGCTTATTTCAATAGACAGTAATAAAAAATGTGATTTTGAAGAGGATTTTTACTTTTCATGAAATGTTGTACTTAAAATATAATTACTTATCACATTTATTAGCTTTACTTTAAAGAAGGCAAAATATTTCTCTCTATGAAAATGACAATTAGTTAGTTTGAAATATTCTAATAACTCATTAACTGCCCCAAGCATATATATCCACCTATCAAAGCTGATTCGTTTACTATCTTGGGCATATACATTACAACATTGAAAATTCAAAATCATCCGGACCTCGGTGATTCCAAAGTTTAGAAAATTCCAGATAATAGAATATGTGTTGTGGTGCCCTCTACTCTAACAGCACAAAATGTTTCAGAAACATAATAGTCATAAAAGATGGAAACATTGTAAATATTACAGAAACGTTCAGTTAGCTTTCCAATTGCTTTCATAAACGTAGAAATGTCCGCGATCATAACAAGAAAATCAGATATGTAGCAGAAACCTTTCAATCACATAACAGAGAGAACGTAGAAAAGGGCGAATGTTTCAGAAAGGTATCAGAGAGCATATTAAAATGTGTTATGTTTTTAAAGTTTGTAAGCATTTTGCAACATAACTGAAATATTCTGTGCTGTATGGGTACTGGAATTGTCAGAAATAAAAGTACCTATTGAAATACATATACAATTTTATATTGTTAAAAGCTTCAAACTTAAATTAGTAATATGATCAGATTTACCGTTGAAAATATTATTTTAGTAGGATTTGTAAGATATTATTATTATTTTTTTATTATTATTTACAACAACTACTCATACCATTTTTTTTTTTTTTTTTAGGTTAAAGTTACTTTCAAATGTAATGCTTCAGAAAGTCTTTTCTATTAAGAAATTAATAAAATTTCTTTTCTAAAAGACTCTGATTTTTTTTTTTTTTTTCTGTTTTAATATATATGTATATTAAATCAGTAATTTAAAAATAGCCACTTTTTTTTTTTTTTTTTTTTTTTTTTTTTTGAATTAGCTTGCTACTTATTATAATATCTTTACTCCCCCTCCCCCCCCCCCCCCCCACCACCACCATAGAAAATTTAATAGTAGATATTAAAGAGTACGAAAAAGATATCGCAGCAAGCGATAAATATGGCGAGCAAATAATTTCTGCCAAATGTAAAATTAAATTAAGATTAAAAAGATGCAATAATATAGAAGAGAATGGTTCAAATTGTTCTGTCAGTGAAACCCAAACAAACTTCCGCCATAAGACTCCCTAAGATGTGCTTACCACGATTTAGTGGCCAAATAGAAAAATGGAACAAATTTTTCGATTGTTTCGAAAATTCAATCCATTTAAATGAAAATCTTACAAAAATTGAAAAATTTACTTACCTGAAAACGCTTTTAACTGACAAAGCGTACAATGTTATTGAAGGGTTTTCACTTACGGAGCAAAATTATGATAATTGCATAGAGATGTTGAAGTCACGTTTTGGGCAAAAGGATATTATTATTAATGCTCATATGAATAAATTACTAAATTTAGAATGTGTAAGGAGTTCATCAAATATAACTGCGTTGCGAAAGCTATATGACGCTTGTGAAGTAAATATTCGCAGTTTATCTAATTTAGGGGTGACAAAAGGCCAATACGGTCATTTACTGAATCCAATTTTATTAAAATTATTGCCAAACGATCTAGTAGTTGAATATTACAGGCAAAGTGATAAAAGGAAGGATGAGTCTGATGTGACAGACTTAATTAATTTTCTTAAAATAGAACTTGAATCACGTGAAAAATCACTTAGTATGATTAATTATAAAAATGCTTTGGTAATTGTAAATAAAAATAAAGTCGAAATTAATGACAGAAAATTTTCAAATAAAACGAATTCATTGAATGTAGGTGTAAAAAATATATGCATATTTTGCAAGAATTATGATCATCCTTCTCTTGAATGTAATAATTTAACTGATGTTGAGAAAAGGTTAAAATTAAAGAAGGATGGCAGGTGTTATAAATGCTTTCTAAAATCTCATCTGTCATCACAGTGCAGAGTGAAATCACAGCCTTGCGAAAAATGTAAAGCAACAGATCATAACAAATTATTTTGTTTTTCAAAAAACTTGAAACCAGAAGTAGTAGAGAACACTATAGTATCGAATTCACATTTGAAAAATAGTAATCAGGCAGCGTTATTGCAAACATGTTGCGTAATAGCACAATCTAATTCTAGATCAAAAACTGTCAGACTCTTATTGGATTCCGGAAGTGAAAAAAGTTTTATTACTAAAGAATTGGCCCGCGAATTAAAATTAACCCGTGTAAGAACAGAAAAGCTAACTGTTTTTGCCTTTGGCATAAATAAAGGTAAAGAAGAGGAATTCAAAGTTTTTAATATTGAACTGCGTAGCAAAATAAATCCTCGTCGGCTCATCCATGTTGAAGTATTAGCTACAGACTTAATAACCGCGACTCCCTTGAAAAGCCCAAGGGGCGAACCAGAAATTGAAAGTTATATTAAAAATAAAAACTGGAAATTGGCAGACAATTCATTAAGTGATTCCAAAATTAATATATTACTAGGAGCGGATTATTTTTGGAAAATACAGAGAGGTATCATTGAAAAAATTAGTGATAATTTATATGTTGCTAATACTATTTTCGGATATACTGTAGTGGGGAAATTAAATAATAATAGTACAGAGGTAATTAATTCGCATTTTGTATCTGTAAATAAATTTGACAGTTTTGATTTGCAGCGTTTTTGGGATTTAGAATCACTTGGAATATGTGACAGTAAGAATGATTCTCTGTCACAGAGAGATATAGAAATTATTAATTCTTTTAATGAAAGTTTAAATTTTGTTAAGGGAAGATATGAAATTCAATTTTTGTGGAAGGAAAATAAAAATGAATTAAAATCAAATATAGAAATAGCCAAAAATAGACTTTGGGGTTTGAGAACAAAACTGTCTAAAAATGAATGGCTTAAAAATGAACATGAAAAAATTCTTGAGGAACAAAGGAAAATGGGTATAATAGAGGAGTGTGAATTAAACAAAAATGAAACTGGTGTATATTATATGCCCCACAGACCGGTGATAAGAACAGATAAGTCCACTACAAAGGTCAGAATAGTGTTTGATGCTTCTTCCAAAGAAAAGGAAGCAAAATCTTTAAATGAATGTTTTTTTGCAGGCCCCAATTTAAATCCTAATATTTTGGATATTATTTTGAAATTCCGCCTTCATCAAATTGCCTTTGTTTGTGACATTGAAAAGGCTTTTCTGCAAATACAGGTTGCAGAAAATGATAGAAACTTTTTGAGATTTCTATGGTTTGAGGATATAAATAGTAAAAATCCTCTATTAAAGGTTTTCCGCATGACTCGTGTAACTTTTGGTGTTACAACATTACCCTTTTTGCTCTCAGCTACCATTAAACATCATATAAAAGGATACAAGGACTTGTTTGAGAAAGTTGTTAATATGCTTGATACTTCCTTATATGTTGATGATCTCTTTCATGGCGCTAATTCTGTAAATGAAGCAATTATTTTATCGTCTGGTGCTGTGAAAATACTTAAAGATGCCAATATGACATTAAGAAAATTTAAAAGTAATTCTTACGAATTAAGCAAATTGTGGGAAAAGCATGGAATAAACGTTGATGAAGAAATAAATGAGGGAAATATCTCTAAGATATTGGGAATAATGTGGTCAACTAATAATGACACGTTAAGAATAGACTTTCAATCTCTGTTAGAAGGGTTTGATAATGAAATTATCACTAAGAGAATTGTTTTACAAACTGTAGCAAAGGTGTATGACCCTGTAGGGTTTATTTCCCCTTTTATAATAAGAGTTAAATTTCTAATGCAAGAATTATGGGAGCAGGGTGTTGATTGGGATTCTGCTTTACCTGATGCTTTAACACAAAAATTTAAGAAATGGCATAGTGAAATACAGGATTTAGAAAATTTTGAAGTGCCTAGAAAATATTTTACGAATTTTGAAAAATTAACTCCTGAAACTATTCAAATTTGTGTTTTCTGCGATGCCAGTTTGAAGGGATATGGTACAGTAGCTTATTTTCGTGATCCTTGTTCCCGTGAAACTTCATTTATTATGTCAAAGACCAGAGTAGCTCCTCTCAAAAAACTTACTTTGCCTCGACTTGAATTGATGGGAGCCTTAACAGCTGCTCGATTAGCTCATTATCTTGGGCGGCTATTTTCAATTCCCGTCAAAAACATACTATGCTTCTGTGATTCCCAAATTACCCTTTATTGGGTCAAAGGAAGTGCTAGCAACTGGAAGCCCTTCGTAGAGAACAGAGTGCGTGAAATTCAACGATTAGTGGCCCCGTCTCAGTGGAGATTTTGTCCAGGGGTTAAGAATCCAGCTGATGTGCTATCTCGTGGTTGCACAGCAACTGAATTGTTGAAGAATGAAGAATGGTTAAAGGGACCAATCTGGTTGAAAGAAGAGCACTTACCGACACCACTACCGGAAAATGAAGTCAAAATACCTGAAGAAGAGATTTTGAGAGAACAACGGAAAACTACTGTTTGCTCTTTAACTCATGGCAATAATGAATTTGAATTATTATATAAGTTTTCGTCTTGGTCTAAATTAAGATGTGTTACAGCTTGGTGTCTTAGATTTATAAAAAATACTAAATGTCGATCTGTGCGAAATACTGGCTTTTTAACTATACAAGAACTTGATGAGGCAACTAAAATTATTGTGAAGTTGGTTCAAAGACATGAATTTGGAGAGGAAATAAAGACTTTAAAATCTGGAAGAAACAGTGGCGGATCCAGAACTTGACTTTTGGGGGGGGGCTGAGGTTTTCCAAAGTGTTATTCCATACCAATAAAAAATTTACAATTGCAATATTCAGTTGTGAATGTCAGTGTTTTGGGGGGGGCTTCAGTCCCCTAGCCCCCCCCCTTAAATCCGCCACTGGGAAGAAACCTGAATGCTAGTAACAAACTCCTTTCTTTAAATCCTTTTCTAGACGAAAATGAAATTCTTCGTGTTGGTGGAAGATTAAGACACGCAAACCTACCTGAGAGTCAAAAACACCAAATGATACTTCCTAAAACGCATCACATTACAGATTTAATTATAAAGTACTTTCATGAAAAACATCTTCACAGTGGAACCCAGTTAACAATTTCAGTCCTGCGACAACAATATTGGATAATTAATGCAAGAGACGCTGTGAAAAGGAATCTGCATAGCTGTATGAAGTGTTTTAGAACCACATCGAACTTAGCCTCTCAACTAATGGGTGATCTTCCAGCTGCTCGTGTAGTGCCATCGCGAGTGTTTTCGAAAGTCGGGGTTGATCTTGCGGGCCCCTTTCTCATCAAACCTCGTAAGGGCCGAGGTGTTAGATCTTATAAAAGTTATATTTGTTTATATATCTGTTTTTCCACAAAAGCAATTCATTTGGAAATACTCAGTGATCTCACCTCTGAAACATTCCTCGCATCTTTGAAGAGGTTTGTTGCTCGACGAGGAAAACCTGAAGAATTGTTTTCAGACAGAGGAACGAACTTTGTAGGTGCCGAAAAAAAAATGATGTCCTTGATCTCTTCTGACGAAAAGATCCACAGATATTTGTCCGAAGAAACAATCAAATGGAATTTCAATCCCCCCTCAGCCCCCCATTTTGGAGGACTTTGGGAGGCTGGAATGAAACAGATGAAAGGTCATTTAAAAAGAACTATTGGTGAACAAATATTAACTTATGAACAGTTCCTTACTTTAATTACTCAAATTGAATCGTGCTTGAACTCGAGACCTCTTGTTGCGCTCTCGAATGATCCCAGTGACTTAAATGCTCTAACTCCAGGACATTTTATCATAGGCACTGCCTTGACTTCAATACCAGAACCTGACTATTCTTCAGTTAACCTAACCCCGCTAGAAAGATGGAAACTTCTACAAAAAATTTTTCAAAGTTTCTGGAAGAGATGGTCCTCAGATTACCTATCAGACTTGCAAAGGCGATCAAAATGGTTAATAAATAAACCAAATTTCAAGAAAGACGATTTGGTTTTAATAAAAGACGATAATCAGCCCCCATTGAAGTGGAAACTGGGTCGCATAATCAAATTATTTCCTGGAGCAGATGGCAAGATTCGTGTAGTTCTATTGAAAACTATTTATGGAGAGTTGAAGCATCCGATCGCCAAACTATCTCCTCTGCCATTTTAGAACTTTGAACTGAACAGTTGAATATTAGCATTTTTATTTTTTATTTTATTTTATTTTATTTTATTTTTATTTATTTATTTATTTTTTTTTTTTTTTGTGTTCCTGTATTTATCCACTTATATTAATCATCTAGTTACAATGTTTCATTATGTATATTAATCTCTCTTTTTCTTATCTATTTGCAGTTGAAGACAGAAAATGAAAACCTGTAACTGTTGTTATTGTACTTTTTAGGATATTTTCATGAACCTCCGTTCATGGGGGCGGAGCATGTTTCAGCGTGGATCGTACTTTCGATAAACGCTTTCAGCCCCCCGACTCGTAGTTGGCTCTTTGCCAAATGAGAGGTGATTTTTTTCTCTCTTTGAGAATGTTACTTTTTTAGTTTAGTTTTCGGCCTGTCTTAAACAGGAAGTAATTTCTTTTTCTTGAACATGAAAAGTTATGATTTACATATCTTGATCTTGGCTCCTTTATGGAGAAACAATATTTTTCCTGAATAACTCCTGAATATAAATTTTAAATTGTGAATTCTTCTTAAAAATACTGCAAATAGTAATTTTATTTGTGTGTTTAATTTCTGTAATAAAGAACATAAGCTCTCCCAACCTGACTAAATTCTGTGACTGAAATTGAAAACTTGAATTACAGATTTATAGATATTGAAGTGTTTTTATAATTATATAATTCTGCATTTTTTCATGGTACAAATTTTTTCATGGCGCAGTATTTTTTCAGCTTGCTACTTATTATAATATCTTTATTCCCCCCCCCCCCCCCACCACCACCACCATTCACAAAACATATAATCAAAAGTGAAAATCACAATTTAAGCTATCCAAAATGGTGGATTGTGAACAAGTATTATTTTGTAATTCATAGTAAAGAAGAAAAAAAAAAAAACTAATTTTGGATTAATAAATCATTGATTATTTTGACTTTTAGACCTGAAAATCCAATTGTATATTATTTTAAAAATTAGGGGTAGTACTTGTCCTGATTTTCCTGAAATTTTTAAAAATGTCCTGAAATGTCCTTAAATATGATAAGGTGTCCTAAAATTCCTGAAATTTTTCAGTTGTTATACAATATATTGACATTTAAACTACCCAAATTAAGCCAAAAACCAAACTCACTCTGTACTGCCACACTTTGCTGTAATCGCTAGACAAATAATATATTAAAATCCTTATAAGCAGCTTTATTTCTGCACAGCTGCACTCATTCTTACTTTTTATTCCCATAACCTGAGTACCATAGGTAATGGAAGTATTGTATTAGGTCAGAATTTTTGATTTCAAGTTTTCAACTGATTTATGTTTTATAGCTTCTGGATCCATGAAAGTGGTTTTTGGCAGTTGATCAGTATTTGTATGTGGGTATGTATGTAGGTGGGGAATCTTTTGACTGTCATGTATTCTTAATTAATAAAGTGACAAAACCTCAGAATTGAGACAAGTCTGGTGTACAGATAATTTTTCCAATTTTTGGTGAAAATTAAAAATTAGAAGTAGGATATTGAAAACTTATAATGGAATTATAAGTTCCATATCTGAAAACGGCTCTTTGCTATATAAACATCCTTTTGGATGTCCTTTCATGTATGTATGTATTGGTTGGTTAGTTCAGAAAAAAATGCTAGACATCCTGTATAAATATTTGAAATTTAGGTCTCGTAAGTGTGTTCCTTTAAAAAGAGCTCTCTATGGATTTTCTTCAGACTTGCCCTATTAACTTCCTTTTACATGTGTTTTCGTATGCGATTGTTTGTTAGTTTCCAGTGAGTAGATGACGGCTTAATCCTGGTGAAAACTGGCAGTGGAACCGAAAATTGATAACTCAAAAACAGCTCTGATTTTTTTTGAATTTGCAACAGAAATCCCTTTTAGATGTGTTCCTCCTCGAAACAGAATTTAAAAATTTTAATTAGTTGTGGAGATATTAATTAAAATGCCCACTCATGTCTAATCTAAAAGCGATCTCAATGACTGAGAATTTACCGCCATTGCATAAAAAAATATATTTTAACAGAGTTAAAATTAGAAAAAGTGGAAAATAAATTAGAAATATTTGTCCGATCGTTACGATTTCGGTACCAAATGAAAGGGGAATTTTTTCTGAATTTAAGTGTGCAAGCGGCTTATCGGTACAACAATTAGATTTTTTAAAATTAACTAAAGTATGAATTTTTTGTGGCAACATCATTTCAACATCATTTCATCATCACCGTCTACCATGAAAAAGGAAATGATACTAACCGATCAAGATGTCACGTGTTTTACAGTGGGGATAAAAATTGCAATTTTCAATTTTTTTCAAATTTTCATTCACGTTACATTTGAAATAATATTCGGCTTAGACAGCATATTATAAAGCTACTGTTCAATTTTCATGAAAATATTCAGATAAACAAAGAAATTAGATTAAATTTTGTTTTATATTTTGCAGTATATACAGTAAAATCTCCCGTAACCGGCACTCAATTAACCGGCAATCTCAAAATAACGGCACTTTCTCTAGTCCTCTCTAGTAAATGGTAAATGTGAATTTAGCGTACATATGTTTTTTTTTTTTTTTTAATTATTACTTTAATTAATCTGTGATATTTTTGATATTGTGTTTATGTATTTCGATCTCGCGGCCGTAAAATATCTTAAAAAATATATATATACATATACAAAATTATTTTTTCATTTTGGAAAACATTTTATCAATTCCGGGAGAGCAAAGCCCGACGTCACGCCGCGCCGCGCCGGTCTAATCAGCGTGAGCGGCGCACCAACGGAGTCCGTGACGTCACCGCCCACACGTGATCTGCGGCGAACGACGGTACCGGGAAAGGAGCGCACGGGAAGCCGGCGGAGAGCAAAGGAAGACCGGGATGAAGAACGCACGCTCACCGTCAATCTGAGGTACGGCGCGATCCTACGAAAAATAAAAACGGATTGTTCTGAAATTTATTCTATTTGATTAATTAGTCCAAAAAAGGAATTGCCGGATATCATGTTGAATTTAAAGGAAATAATTTCACTTTTGATTGAATTTGGAAAACAGTTCATATTAATTAATTTTAAGTATAAAAGTTTAGATTTTAGCTATTAATTGAAGTACAGTTTAAAAAAATAAAACTGTCGACTGATTTTACGTTTGTGATGACGTCATAGTTTCTCCCGCGTTCGTTTTTTGATAATAAAGTTTTTAGTTTTTTGATAGTTTATGATATTCAAAATTCTTTGTTTATCTCTGCCGACTTGCGCGGATTTTCGGCGCTCGACTTTATATATACTTACGGTGGTATGTGTTTTTGCTTTAAAAAATCGGCGATGTTTCCGATATTGTGTTTATTTAATTAAGGTCGGGAGATCGAAAAATTTGGACAACAAAATTCATATACAGAATATGAATAGGTAAATATTCAATTATCCGGAAAATTCTCTTTTCCGGCAACGGCTCGGTCCCAATGTTGCCGGTTAAAAGGGATTGTACTGTATTTTAAATTGAGATATGCCGTTGAAATTTCGTAATATTTGGTTTTAACGCCCGATAATTCGATTCTGAATATTTTTGAAAGTGTAGAATTATTAGGAAGGGCTTGAGGGGGAGGGGGGGGGGGTGAAGGGAAAAAAAAAAAGAGTTACAGCATTTGAAATTGGTATTATTAGGTTCTAAAGAAAGATACATTGATTGCGAATATTTTCAAGTGTAAAATTATTAGAAGGGACGGAAAGGATGTGGGGGGGAAGGGGCAAAAACTTAGAAAAGGAACAGTTGTTTCGGAGAAAACAACGGAAAACCCAGAACGCCTTTATTCTTTTATATTTTGCAGAGTTTCGAATTCTGATACTCCTTTCACATTTCATACTATTGATTTTTAACAGTATTTAGCCCGGAATTACGCAAGTTTCGGAGAAAACCACGAAAAAGTCAGACATAAGTCATTTTATAATAGTGTTTATATCATTTTTGTATCTCAGCTTCTAATTAGCATAATTTCAAAAGTAATATGTCATTTTGAAACTTATTTGAATTGAATTTCAAGAGTAGACGCCACAAATTTCTGTCACCTTCCATTAACCGACTACCGTAAGTAGTGGAATTCGAGATTTCACGTGATTTACACGTTTTAAGGTGTCCTGATTAGGTTTTCTTTTGTATCTCAGCTACTAATTAAAATAATTTTACAAGAAATACATTATTTGAAAGCTTTGTTGATTTAGAATTGAACAGTAGATTACAGAATTTTCTACCACCAGATGGCGCTGTAATATTTTTAAATTTCAATACTTCGAATTCTGAATATGATTAAATTATTTTTAATACATCATTCGAAAGATATTTTAAAGTACTTTTATATTATCGAAAGTGGGATTCGAGATTTCACCTGATTTACACGTTTTGAGGTCTCCTGAATCGGTTTTCTTTTGTATCTCAGCTACTAATTAAAATAATTTCATAAGTAATACATCATTTGAAAGCTTTGTTGATTTGGAATCGAACAGTAGATTACAGAAATTTCTACAGCCAGATGGCGTTGTAATATTTTAAAATTTCAATATTTCAAATTCTATTTATGATTAAATTATTTTTAATACATCAATCGAAAGATATTTTAAAGTTCTTTTATATTATAGAAAGTTTTCACCAGATTTACACGTTTTGAGGTCTCCTGAATTAGTTTTCTTTTATATCTCAGCTACTAATTAAAATATTTTCATAAGTAATACATCATTAGAAAGCTTTTTTGATTTGGAATCGAACAGTGGAATACAGAAATTTGTACCGCCAGATGGCGCTGTAATATTTTAAAATTTCAATATTTCAATTTCTAATTATGATTAAATTATTTTTAATACATCATTCGAAAGATATTTTAAAGTACTTTTATATTATCGAAAGTAGGATTCGAGATTTCACCTGATTTACATGTTTTGAGGTCTCCTGAATCGGTTTTCTTTTGTATCTCAGCTACTAATTAAAATAATTTCATAAGTAATACATCATTCGAAAGCTTTGTTGATTTGGAATCGAACAGTAGATTACAGAAATTTCTACAGCCAGATAGCGTTGTAATATTTTAAAATTTCAAATTCTAATTATTATTAAATTATTTTTAATACATCATTCGAAAGTTATTTTAAAGTTCTTTTATATTATCGAAAGTGGAATTTGAGATTTTACCTGATTTACAATTTTAAGGTGTTCTGATTAGGTTTTCTTTTGCATCTCAGCTAATTGAGTTAGACCGTTCAAAATTGGTATATGTAGGTTAATTAGGAGGGGCTGGAAGAGTGGGGAAGGAATAGGCGCACGCAGCGAGTACGAGACTGCGCTGCCGAAGGCAGTGGGGACCCGGTGTGACTTTTTACCTGATGAGAAATGATTTTTAAATTTTTTTTTTCTTAAGAAAAGTTTGATTTCAGAATATGTGCGCGCACCGCACGTTATCTCAACACGTGCGTGCATGCGTTTGGGATCCGGTGCGAGTTTTTACCCGATGATAATTTTTTTTAGTTTCTTTTTCCTAATAATAAAAGTTTGAGTTGAGAAGGAATTTTCGTGCGCATCGCACGTATATCCTCACACGTGTGCGCGCATGAATCTGCGCTGCCTAAGGCAGTGGGGTCCCGGTGTGAGTTTTTACACGATGCTAAATGATGTATTTTTTTAATTCCTTTTCTTAAGAATGAAAGTTTATGAGTAATAACATGGAATTTTGAAAAGTCATAAGGATGGTGAAGGGATACGCGTGCACAGCGCACGGGTCTACGCTGCAAAAGGCAGTGGGGACCCGGTGCGACATTTTTCCCGATCAGAATTTTTTTTTCTCTTTTTAACAACATGATAAAAAATTAATGCAATTTTGAGAATTCATTAATTATTGTGATTCCTTTAAGAATAGTGACCAGAGAAGCGGGCGTAGCCTGCTAGTAGGCAATAAAAGTGTTTTAAAACTTTGAAAAAATGATATGAAAAAGATTTTTAGGACAACACTTATCCGTATGGATGCGCCAGATGAAAGAGTGTGCATTAAATATTTTTTTTATACGTATATTCTCTGTCTATAACTTTAATCTTTTCTTTGAAAATATTTTTGCTAGGGCTATAATTAAATTCTTTATAATTTTTTTTTTTTTTTATTTAAATTCTAATTTTAATAATTTTATATATTTTTGAAAAGGACGCTAAAGTGACACTCATTTTAAATTCCACTGAAGATTATTACCTCCAGAATTTTGTTTGTCTGGAAATTTTGAAAATTTGTAATGTGTGTGTGTGGGGGGGGGGGTAAAATTCTTGAGCGTCCCTTGGAACTCTGGGGTGAATGCACTGAGTTGAACTCTTTATTTTCTGTAGGAGGTAGATGAAAAGAAAATGGCTAGATTTTGAAGCTGAAAATATTCTCTTGAATATATTTTTCACACAATTTTAAGCTATTTTAATAGTTATGGATATTATTAATTCTGATTTAATTTTTTTTTTTTTTTTTTTTAGCATTTTAATTCAGATTACTTTTCTTAAAACCCTCTTTTAGAAACTATTTAATGATTGCTTTTGGAAACATTTTTCTCTGAGTATTTCTATTCAGAATTATAAAGTAAACCATGTTAAAACTATTTTGTAGTTTTAACATACTCTTCCCTTATGGGAAGAAAAAAGAAGTGAATGGGGAATCACGGAAACTTAGATGTTCTGTATACGTCAATAATGATTTTGATAACAATAGCTGTGGGTTTACCATCAAATAGGGAGTAATATATAAAATAAATATATATGCACACTATGTTGAACACTTAATCGTTGTAAACAATGAATAAAAAATGATAAACAATGAATATAAAAGTGAACAAATAGGTTATATATATGACATCAAACACAACACAATATATAATAGTTAGATTTAACAGGCTGTTCACACATTTTTTAGACGATTTTATTTTGCAGTAAGAAAAAATCGTTTGCATGGAGAATTTTATTTTCACAACAGTTATATTTTTGGAAGTTTTATTTATCTTCTGATATTTATAATTTTTGTTTAGATGCAAAAATGCGCTTTTAAAATGGCAGTGGATGGAAGGATAGGTTTCCACTCTTTCCAAAGATAGTTTTTAGTAAAATCTTTATGAAAAGCATTTATCAGGAGAAAAATGGAAAAATGTTGCAACAACAGATGAATCTTGGGTCTATTTAAGTGGTTTCAATAAAAAAAGATCAATTTATTATCACAAAAGTGGAGAAAAAAAATTTGCTACATGGCTCAGAGCATCTAAAGAGAGTTTTTCTAAAGGATTTATGATTGCCACTGGTTTTTTCATACAAGCACAAGATAAAAGCAAAAAAATGTCAAAATCAACTCTAAATACTCTCAAGAACATATTTTAATTCCAATTTAAAAAAATGAAAATCCAGATCTTTATGCACAATGCTATCAATCCGTTGAACTGCATCAAGACAAAACAAGCAGCCACACATTGCAATCCGCAATTGCTTTTCTAGAAAAAAATGGAACAAAAAACGGGAATTAAAACCATACCCTTCACTGACATTCCTGCTAAATCTTCTGATGTATCACTGTTGGATTTTTGTGTTTTTCGACTCTTAAAATCAACATTATCCAAACACCGACCTACAACGCTTTGTGGACTCTGGAAAGCCGTTCAAGAGGAGTAGAAAAATATACCTCTTCCGATATTATAAAAAGCATTATTATCATAGAAATTATGATGTAGAATGTTAGTTAAGAACAAGGGCTATCAAACTGAACAAATAAAATACGAAATATGAGGGAAATTGCTTCAGTACACTCCATCAAAATCGTCTGAAAAATGTGCGAACAGCCTCTGTATAAGTAAATAAATGAGGTAAGAAGTGGATTGGATCTCCATGCAGCCATGATAAATAAAAAAAATATGTAGCCGTGTGTTGTGGAGAAACATCTCATGTAATTTGTGAATAAATATATTCATTATATTTTGTAAATTATGACCATACCATAGAATATCATTTTCTTCATGCTATATTCTTGGCACAAATAATATGATGAAACATATACAGATCTTGAAAAACAATTATTTTCTAGAAATACTGTGCATACTAGATATTTAGATGTGTATAAATGAGCAATAGTGATATCACAAAAAATTCTTATTTTTAAATTATCATAATAATTATTCTCAGGTAGAGATATATTTAGTATGAGTATACTTGCAAGTATATAAAAAAAATAAAATTTAGAAAAATGCCCTTATGATAATCTTGATTTCATTAATGTTGACAGACTGATGTGTTTTACACTCATGGATTCTCTACTTTCATTTGAAAGTAATTTAATTAATTTTCTATAACTCTTGTATTTTTTAATCCTATATAGGACCTGAGACTCTCTTGACAGTCGTGGACCAGCCATAACTGCTAAGTAAAGAGGAATGTGCACATAAATTTTCCTCACGAGTATCAAGTCTTAAGCTGAAGTAAGAGAAGTGTAAACAGGACAACAGAGGTCATTTGTATGAAGAATCAAGATAAAGGCGAAAAAGAAAATATGTATATACGTTTATATAAATAAAGATAATTTTTCCATGGAAATTGTGCTCATTCTTTTTATTAACTTCATATTTCTTGAAAAAAAAATTTTGTATTTTGATATTTCTTTTTTATTCATTTATTTATTTGTCCTGTTTATGTATTTTTAATACCATTCATTATTTTAGGCATCATTTGTAGTGCCTTGAGAATTGAAAATTTTCAGTTTGAATAATTTGCTTACATGGATAAATTTAGTTTCATTATTTTTAGTATGTTTAATAACGTAATTCCCATTTCTTAGGATTCTTTGTATCTCAAATGGACGAGATACTTGATTTGAAAGGGTCTAGTATGCAAAGGGTCTTTCATGAATACAATATCACCAAGTTGAAAATGAGGGACTTCCCTGCCCTTGATGTGTGATTCATGGGATTTAAAGATTTGTTTTTCATTCTCAGCGAACAATTTTTTTGTGGTTTCAACGCATTTTTTCTGTTTTGCACAGTAATTCTCAGGTACATCTTCAAAATTAGGTAAGGAATTAATATCAATTGGGGTATTTAAGGGTCTCCCAAAAAATAATTCAGCAGGTGTGAATTTTGTAACAGAGTGTTTAGAATCATTGTAATGTAATTTAAATTTAAGTAATAAGTCTGACCATTCTGAGGATTTGTTACACATTGCTGAAATGGATTCTTTAAGTGTTCTATGAACACGCTCTATCACTGCATTAAACTGTGGATAGTAAATAGAGGATTTAGGGTGCTCTATATTATGCAATTTAAAGAAATCCTCGATTTCTTTTGAAAAAAAGTATATACCATTATCAGTTAAAATAATTTTTGGAATACCATAGCGAGAAAAATAAACATTCAGACATCTAATTATTGCAGAAGAAGTTATTAATGAAGTATTTAAAGAAGTATTTAATGAAAAGGCATCCAAAAGTCGTGAATATTGGTTAATCAAAGTTAGAATGAAAATTTTGTTGTCCTTAGACGTTGGGAGTTTACCTACAATGTCCATGGACATGAATTCCCCTGGGGCATAATTACTTTTAGTTTTAGTAAGTTTTGCTTTAGGTTTTACTTTCATACACTTTTGATGTGATTCACAGAATTGTTTAACATCCAGATACATTTTTTTCCAAAAGTATTTTCCATTTAAGAAGTTATAAGTCTTCTGTGTGCTGAAGTGTGGAGTATGAGCTGTCGCTAGAGCTTCATTTACCAGAGATTGTGGAAAAACAATTCGAGTCAAGATATTGGGTTTGTATGTGTATTTTCTTTTTAAGAATTTCCTCATTAATAGATTTGTATGATCATGAATAAAGTATAGTTTTGAAGTTAATTTGTCTTTGTACTTTATTTTTGAATTATTTCTTGGATTTTAGTGTCTTTTAATTGTTTATTAAGTATGTTAGAGTGAGATAATTTATCATTAGTCTCAAATAAATATATGTTGTTTATTCTACGGGCTTGATTGTGATTATGATTATATTTTTGACTATTCTCTTCTGTCATTCTTGAAAGAAAATCTGTGGGATTTTTGAAGCCTGGTATATGTTGTATTTCATATTCAAATTGTTGTAGGTACATTAACCATCTGGCGACAATTTCTGGTTGTTTGTCAAGATGTATGTGATGAGTTAAAGGTTTGGCATCAGTCAAGATAAAAAATTTCTTCCCATAAAGGTATTCATGAAAATGTTTTATAGATGCATATATTGCTAGAAATTCTCTCCGTATGGAGGGATATCTTGATTCTGCAGTGGATAGAGTTTTAGAGAAAAATTCAATTGGAAAGAAATTATTATTATGTTTCTGTATAAGAATACCACAGATACTAACTTTAGAAGCATCAGTAACTAGATAAAGGTCTTTTTCAAAATCAATATTTTTAAGAGTTGGTTTCCTAAGTAATATTTCCTGTAATTTTTCGAATGATTCCTGACATTGTTTGGACCAGATAAAAGGAGTATTTTTTCTAGTTAACTTTACAATAGGATCTATGATTTCAGCATAGTTGATTAGGTGTCTGAAATAATTAACCATCCCTAGGAAACTTTGGACATTTTTAGGAACTAGAAATTTTATTACTTTAGAGATATTTTGTTCTGATGGAGAAAAGCCGTTGTTTTCATTTAAAATGAAGCCAAGGTAAGTAATTTCTTTTTTACATAATTGAAGTTTGCATGGATCTAAAGTTAAATTTAGTTAATCTGTCAAAAATTTTCTGTAAAATTTGTAATAATTAATCAGTTGTATCAGCAGCAACAATGATATCATCCAAAAAATATTGAACATTATTACCTTTAAGATCATTTAGGCATTTTGAAATTAATGCGTGAAAATAAGAAGTTGAATTACAACCACCAAAAGGTAATCTTGTTGGCTGAAAGTTACCTAATTCTGAACAAAATGCTAATTTATGTTTATCTTCGTCTTTAAGTTGTATTTGGAAAAATGCAGATTTTAGATCTAATACACAATATAAATTTTTGCCTGCAATCGTATGGATTATGTCGTTTATTTTGGGAAGGTATATTTTAAAAGATTCAGTTATGGCGTTCAAAAGTCTGTAGTCGATACACATTTGAAATTTTAATTTATTTTCACCTGGCAAGGGTTTCTTTTTGACAAACAATACTGGGAAAGCATAATTTGAGTTAATTTGTTCTATTATGCCTGCTTCGAGTAATTCTTTTATTTCTTGTTGAGCGTATTGTTTTGCTATCTTGGGTATGGGGTAGGGTTTTGTTTGAATTGGGAAATCATGAAGGAGTTGAAATTGCAGAGTAACTGCATTAGTTGATCCAAGGGTTTTGTATGATTTGGAAAAACCTGTGAATTGTTCATAAGTAGATTTAGCAATTTATTTTTGTCGTCATCATTGAGATGGGATAAATCAAAGTCATTTTCGTGAATTTCTTTTTCTCTAAGTTGGTGAATTTCTTCCAAATTTATATTGAGGTTATGTCATTTTTATTCAGTAATTCAACAGAACCAATTTTATGATCTTTTCTTAAGATTAGTTTACCATCAGAATCATTATCAATTATTACATATATTAAGTTAGAGTTGCCTGGAGAATGTATAGAACTAGACATGTGAAACTTATTTCATTCTGAGTAAGGAGTAAATAAAATCTCTGACTTGTACAAAGCTTTAGAGGGAATTTCAATTTCTACTAATTCAGATGATTTAGGGGGAATGTTAATTGATTTTGTGAGGAATACATTATTGATAGGGTGATTAATTCTTGTTGATTGATTTTTATTATTGAGTTTAAGCGGTTTTTCATCATAGTACTTATTCTGTTGTTTTGATGAATTATTTATTTATTTAGTGTGTTAATGATGATTTTATTAGCCTGCAAGAAATTAGAATCATTTCATAATTGCAATTCCACTGCTCCCTAGTAACATAAAAAACCGAATTAAACCATTTGCTATTGATTTTAAATTTTAGTTTAACTACTGAAATAAATGGTATGGGGATTTGATTTAATGTGTGAAGAAGTACTGGGCGGGATAAAAAATCAATTTTTGTGAAGGCTTTTATTTTTTCTAGAGTTGAGGATTGGATAAGACATACAGCTCCTGTGTCGATCAACGCCTTACATGATGTTTTACCAAACTGCAAATTGATTAATGGTAAATCCTGAGAATTTTGCGAAATAGAGAGAGAATGACATTTGGAGTAGGATTCGAAGATTTTATTGAAGTTTTGTACCTGGAATTATTTAGTCTCTTGACATTTTTTACATTAGGGTTCTTACTAGAGGTCTGCACAGGCCGGGCTTTCGGCTCGGGCCGGATTCGGACCGAATTTTTCAATTTGCTCTCGGGCCGGGCTCAATATTTTTTGTGTGTACTTGGGCCGGGCCGGGTCTGGAGGAAATTTTGAGCCCGGCCCGGCCCGAATCTTTTTCTAAATTCCTCGTTAATCAACAAAAATAAAAATGAAAAAATACGTTTTCAGTAATTTATTTTACAAAATTTTACTGTCTGGTATGTCACATAAAATTTTATTTTGTTAAAAGGTGTCTGTAACTACAATTTAATTGTCTATCAGCTTGACTGTTTGCGATCTGATTTTCCTCAAATATTTTAAACATGTCTCGAAATTAATATATTTTATTTAAAGTAATATTAGATGGTTTTTAATTCAAAAATAATATGCATGTTACTACCAGTTTGCGTACATATAACAAACAAAAGAAATTAGATACGTTACTGTATATAAGGCTTTGTTTTCTATGGTCTGTAGTGTTTAGGTGGTATGAAGGCTATAAAAATCCTTCCGCTGTAACTTTTCCTCTAAGGCTTCTTTTTCTTTTCTCCGGAGCACTGGATGAAAGTAGCATCAATTTTAGCATGTGCCAAAGCATCTTTTCGATTGAATATGGTTGGATTAGCATTAAAGTTTTGTCTACCGAATCACATGAAAGATTTGGATACATTACGGTATATAACAGGAAGTGGTTGAAAGTATATTTTTAGTACTATTAACCATTTTAAATAGCTTCCTGTATTGTTTCAGGAATGCTAATATTTTTGATTTGACTTTCTGTCTGTCTTTGTATGTCTGTAATAATGAAATACCGTTTATATATAGGGGAGACCCGTGTACCTATGGCCACCCCATTTTATTTGAATAATATTTAATTTTAAGTTTTAATACTCAATTGGACGAGTAACAACACCAATTGCTACTTTTACAACTACTTTGGAACTTTTGAGGAGAGAGTTTTGACAAGTTACATGAAGTAAACGAATTTACATGGTTTGAAGTAAAATTTTGCAGCTCATCTCTTTTGCTATTTTACAAAGACAAGTCAAATACTTTTCTTTCATTTCTAGTGTATAATTTTGCTTGTTATATTGAGTAATAAATGAGATATTTAATTAGTCCTCTCTGCATGTGGATTTTTTAGTCGAAGGCATTTTGAATGAAGTTACCAAAACTTGTACCTAGGGCCACATCGCTGCCTTGTACCTAGGGCCAGTGTGTTTGGACTTTTTACCACTTTCGCGACCGCATGTTTTTGTCTTTTTGACAGTAAAGTCTGCATCTAGGCGTTTTTCTCATAAGTTACAGTTTTTCAAAACAAAATTTTCAGTATTAACATTTATATTACAAGTGGATATGCAATATAATCATACTCTCTCTCTAATCAAAGTATTTGCATCCATAGTGTACTGATTGTACAAATATGAATATTGTGTATATTTTTTAGAAACAAATAACATGCAAATTGCAAAAGAAACGCCCACTGGTGGAGTTTCATATTTTCAAATGACGTGAATCTACGTCAGCGGTCGAGAAAATGGTAAGAAACACAATACAACCTGTAGTAATTGGATGCTGGAAAACCCTGGTAAACCAATCACTATACATGACGTTGTTAAAAGTGTTGGCAAGTCCTATCCGTCTGCCTTTACTCCTGTAAACATTCTATCAGACTTTCGTGTATCCGGCATATAGCCAATGAATCAAAACACATTCACTAAGGATGAATATTTAAGTTCAAATGTGACTGAAAGCCAAGACCCCCTCCATAAATTAAAAAAAAAAAAAAAAAAATCCAGGAAGAAAGTGAACTAACAATGATAAAATTGGATGTCTCTGTTTCGTGTCTTGTTGAAATTTCGAAACCTTCAACATCTTTCGTTGAAAGTTATTTTTAAATTCTTTATTTTATTTTAAAAGTTAAATGGATTGTTTCGATACTGAAAGAAATTTTATATCAAGAAATGGTTATTAAATGGCATGTAAAAACATGCAAAGAATATTTTATTAAAGTAGGAAATGTAAAATTTCACATGTAAGATATTTTATGGATTTTTATTTCATCTTTTTAAGTAATTATATTTGAAAAATGTTTAAATCTGCTTTATCTATTTCTTTAAATAATAATAATAAAAACAATTGTATATACTATTTGAAAATAAATGCAATATTGTTTTAATAATAATAATAACAATTCATGAGATTTATATTTATCTCTGGATGACAGTATAAATGAAAAAAAAAAAAAAGCCTAAAAGCTAAAAATCAAGTATACATAGCATTATAGGCAATTTTAAGCAAGATACTGAAACTTTATAACTTCATTATCTCGGCCATTGATGAAAATAAAAAATGTATATAATAAATTTTATTTCCATGATTACATATATAGTATATTCTTTGTATCCTATACTAAAGCGTCCTTTTTAGCATTTCCAAACAAAATTTTAAAAAGTTTATAACCGTTTCGTTATTCTCTCTGGCCATGCTGAAATTGATAGATATTATTAAAATTCACTATGGTATGTTCGCAATGTAAAATTATATCACTAGCACAACTGGTTTCTGTACAGGAACTCACTATAGATTTTTGATGCAAGTATGATTTATAAAGGTTTTCCTTTCTTTTTTTGTTTCTTCTTTTTTTACTTTCTTCTATATGTAATATAGAGAAAGTATTGGATTCGCGAAAATTTTCGACCTCCGTTTTTTGACGGATCTACACGTTTTGGGATGTCCTGAACACGAATTGATAGTTTTTAGAAAATGTCTGTCTGTGTGTCTGTATCATTTTTTTGTGGACGCTGTATCTCACGAACATATGAATGAAATTTAACCAAACTTGGTATTTAGTTGCACCCTGACATGAACTGGTGCCCATTAGATTTGGGGATCAATAGCTCAACAGGTGGCGCTGTAATCGCATTTTATGCAAATTTTTAACATGGCAGCATAGGACAAAATTCCGTATAAATGGGCATAATGAGAGTTATTTTAAACTTGTGATTGTAAAATTAATTTGAATTATTGATGATAGTAGTAGTTAACTAGGAAAAAAAATTTGTGCATGGGGGGGGCATCGGTTCCCCCCCTGGGGGGGAAGTACCCCCCGGGGGGGTTAAATTTTGAAGATCTGTATCATTCGAAAGACCTCGTCAATACCTTTAAAACGAATGGTTGAACGATAAATCTGTGATAATTTAAACCAAAGTTATCGATTTTTTTTACTTTTAACAAAAAAAAACAGAAAATTATCGCAATTTTTTTTTTTTTTTTTTAAACGAAATTTAACCAAACTTGGTATTTAGTTGATCCCCGACATAAACTGGTGCTGATTATGTTTGGGGATCAATAGCTCAACAGGTGGCGCTGTGATAGCATTTTATCTAAATTTTTAACATGGCAGCATAGGACAAAAATTCGTATAAATGTGCATAATTAGAGTTGTTTTAAACTTGTGATTGTAAAATTAATATGAATTATTGATAATAGTAGTATGTAACTAGGAAAAAAAATTTCTGCATGGGGGGGGTATCGCTTCCCCCCCTGGGGGGGGAAGTACCCCCCCGGGGGGGATAAATTTTCAAGATGGGTATCTTTCGAAAGGTCTCGCCAATACCTTTAAAACGAATGGTTGAACTATAAATCTGCGATAATTTAAAACAAAGTTATCGATTTTTTTCACTTTTAACCAAAAAAAAAAAAAAAAAAAAAAAATCGTACTTTTTTTTTTTTTTTTTTTTAAATATTGTTACTGATTGAATATGTATAGGTAAATATAGAAGAAAGTCTTGTGGTGGCCACAACATACTAGTTATAAATATCTTTATACGAAGCACAACATAAGAAAAATAATCCATATTTTTAAAATACGCAAAACCCTTTTCCTCCTCAAAAATGTAGAATTGCGATATCAGCTGGTTTACAGGGCCACACAAAGTTATTCAGATGCAATAGAGTATATAATTGGAAATTGCTCACTACGAATGTACAGTGCTATGAAACCATTTTTAGTGCAGTGTCTGATAAGTATGTAAGTTTTAGTACATATACAAGGCTAAACAGAAGCAAAAATTGTAATGTTTTTTCCTTAGAAATAATGTTATAAAGATACTATTATGAGAATTATTCCCATCAAAGTTAAAAGTAAAATATATTTTTGTAGGTATGCGGAATTTGGTCGATATACAGGGTTACACAAAAACAACCTGTTACATCACATTCTTTAAAAGCAATAATATAAAAAAATATTTCAGTTCTCTTCTTTTATAATGAAAATAAAAATGTATTTCAAGATGCCATTAAGGAGGTAAAATACCTTTGCAGATTAAATGGGTAACGGGTGATGTATGGAAAGTTTATAATCTAAGTGAACCCCATTACTTTACTTTTTTTTCCTCCAAGAATTTAGGATTTTATTTTGATTAATAACGTCATCGATAAATTTTGTTATAAGTATACATATTTTCTACGTTTTTATAAAACATACATATATTTAGCTGTATAATTGAAATATTTACTGGTACAAAATATCAATTCAAATAATAAATTTGCAAAGACCAGTAGAGTGTTTATTTGAGCATGCGACAGTCCTATTGACGCCATTAATGTTTTAAGTGTTTTTGTCTGTAGAAATTAAATAAACCAGTATTTTCTGTAGTAATGAAGCTTTGTGTAGTTATTGTATAAACAACATTATTCTGCTTAGCTTTTTTTTTTTTTTTTTTTTTTTATGATGATTTCAAGGAAATTATTTTGTACCTTCATCAAGAGATTTTTACATTCTCTTACCCACATATGTCAGAGAAAGTATCGTTTTGGGTCTAGTTTTAGATATTGAAATTTTGATAAATTTTTACCTTAATCCTCTAGGTCTTCAAAATCAGGAAGACATATTTTTAAAAAACTGTGTGAGAGACAGTGATCAATGAAAAAAAAAAAAAGAAAGAAACAGTAAATCTGATTTATATATTCTAAATTTGTATGATATGTTCATTTTACTTTAAAAAAATTATTGCGATCAGACAATATATGTACACTAAGCGACAAAAAGAAAAGCCGCACTTGGATATTTTCCTTTTTGCCTTCTACAACCGCCAATTTTACCGTTTAAAAAGCAAATTTTCGAACAGATTTTATTATGTTATCCTCCACATACACTTTAGCTTTGAGTCCAGTTTTAAAAACAAAATGCAATTGTCAGTAAAATTGTAATTTTAGAAATTATTTCAAAAATGTTAAGAATAAGGCAGTTAACGACGCCACAAAAACTATAAATTTTTGAATGAAAATCAAAAAATATTTTAATACATGAAATGGCAAAATAATTAAATGTTAACGAAATATTGGTAAAAGGCTTTTTAGCAAAATGTAAAATTTTTTGGCCGTTTAAACTGGAAATTTCATTTTAGGTGGCCATGTTGCTCATACATGCGAGATGACAGTAAGTTAAAAAGCCATTGCTTATAAAATCGGTTTGTATTACATTTAGAACATAAAAGAGATTTAGAAAAATTGTTTAACAGCATAATTTCTTTAACTACAATACAGCAACTATTAAACAAAGCAGGTTTAAATGACAGAAAATTTGAAAAAAATCCATTCTTAGTGAAGAGAAATGGGAAAGCAAGACCTCAGTAGGCTAAAAAAATTAAAAAATGATTAGTTAATTATTGGGCTGAACTGGTTCTCTTTGATGAGTCAAGTTTAACTTATTTCGAGCTAAAGAAAACAAGCAGATCTGACAACGAAAATATGACCGACTTAATGAAAATTGCACTTTTAAAACAGTGACACATTCTCCGTACGTTATGGTACGGAGGTGCATAACTTCTCAAACAGTCGGGCAAATTTTTATGCTCAAGGAATCAATTAATTCGAAATAAAACACAATCTTCATAAAGGTGGTGCCTGACAGACTATTTTGGTGGTATCTTGGACATTTCCGCAAACAGCATTTCAAGATGATAATGCACCTTACTACATGGCATCTGTGGTAAGTTTATTCACTTCAAATTGTCGAAATTTCCTAAACATTCCCATGAGAACCTATAATTCTGTAAATAATCATAACTGTTTTCACTTTAAGTTAAATCCCACAAGGGATATAGTAGAATTTCTTCTTTACCAGACATAAAAATAGTCCTAATCGCGATCCGCTCGAAAATGTTTCGTCTTTAAAAAGGCTGGGGAGAGGGGAGAGGATTCGAAATTTGCAGCCTATAACTCTGCAAGAAGTGGAAAAAAATATTTGTGATATTTGGCACATTGAAATTTTTGAGATTTATATTAAAACACTGTATAAAACTATGCCATTGCGCATTAAAACAGTAATTCCATATAAAGATGGACTTAACCCAATGCAGAATACATATTTTTAATAAAAAAATAGCTTAGATCTAACAAATAAATAGTTTTATTTCATGCATTAAAATGTAACTTATTTCATATAATAAATCATAATAAAATACAAAGTGTATGGTTATTGCATTATGTTCAAAAAGAAAGTTTTATGCAGATTTTTAAAAAGTACTTCGTAGAGTGCAATAAAGCGAATTATTAAATCAAAAATGTACATAGGTATCATTTTATCCCTTTGGTATTATGCAAACAAGGCAGTTTTATTTGTTTCAAACATTAAAGTTATTACAAATAAAAAACATATAAGTCATTTTTTCTGCAGTGCGGCTTTTTTTTTTTTTTTTTTTTTTTTGTCGCTTAGTGCATATGGACATGCAGCAATATTGAAATACGTCACAGATGTAAGTGTAATTTCTCTTAGGCAAATTAAAGAAAAAAAAAAAAAAAAACGCAGAACTGGCGTTTCGAAATATTAAGTAACTAACTTTGGATAAACAGCATAAAATGAAGGAAACTTGCAACAATTGTTTCGAGTCGAAATAAAACACTACCCTTCGTCAGGTGAACGAAGTAGGCACAAGTGCTGCAATGAAAGCGACAACACTTGTTCGCCTGAAGACAGGTCATGTTTTCTTTCGACCCGAAACAGTTGTAGCGATTTTCCTGAATTTTACCGTATTTATCCAAAGTTTGGTACTTGTCAGGCATAGTTTAACAACTGTAGACTGCACTAAAAAAAAGGATACATATTTATTTATTTACAAGACCACACAAAAAACCTCTAGTATAATAGTTTTGTGTTTGAAAATAGCTTGTACAGTACAATTCAAGTTATGTCATGAATTTTTCATTCTATGTTTATACGAAAGCATTAGATCGGGAAAAAAAAAAAAAAAAAAAATCGAATTCTGCTTCCCAGTGGATTCACATATTTTCAGATAACCTGAACACGTTTTGACCAATTTTAGAAAATATTGTCAATGTGTTTTCTGTGCTTGTGTAACAAAACTTTAATGGCAACTCTAAAATAAGAAGTAATGTATAGAATTTTCATTGAAAGTTTTTATCTAGTTGCACAGTGGTATAAATTGGTATCTTATCAACATTTACTGCAAATAGGTCGGTAACTGGCACTGTTACGCTAAAATGTTTTCCGTTTATGGGAAGACTATATATCAACTTCTGTAGTGGGCTACAGGGCCAGATTATGGCACGGGGCACTCGCCCAGGGCCTCCAAATTTAGGGAGCCTCATTTCCAAAAATTGAGAAGTAATAGTAGACATTTTTTCATTATATGTCTATTAAAAACAAAAATTGATTAAATTTTTCTTTCTTAAACAATTCAGAACAACAGATCTTAAACAATTATTAAATTTTGTGACTAATTTCCTAAACATTGGCTGATCAATGTGCTTCAGTTTTTCATTTGTCTTAAACATAAAACTAAAGATTTCACTATAGGTTGTTGAAAGGAAAAAAAAAAAAAAAAAAAAGAGTTTTATTCCACCGTTTCCTGAATATTCATTACATAAAGTGCATTCGTCTACTAGAAAGTGCTTATGTATTTAAGAATTACTTTCTACACCCAGAAACATCGACTATTTTCATAACAGCAACAATACGGGCTCATTGAATAAAGTGCATTTGTCAACTTAGAACCTATTTATGTATTTAAAAATTATTTTCTACACGCAAAATTGTCGACTACTTTCATGACAGTATCAATACAGGCTCTATCTGCGGACTGAATATTCATTAAATAAAGAGCATTCGTCGAGTGGAACCTGCTTATGTCTTTAAGAATTACTTTCTACCCACAAAAATGCCGAAAACTTTCATAACATTATCATTAGAGGCTCATTGAATAAAGTGCAACGTCGACTAGAACCTGCAAATGTCTTTTAGAACTACATTCTACATGCAATAATATCGACTGCTTTCATGACAGTATCATTAGTATCTGCGGGCTGAATATTCACTAAATAAAGTATACATTCGTCGACTAGAACCAGTTTGTTTATGTACTTTCTACACACAAAAATTTTAACAATTTTCATGACAATATCATTACAGGCTCTATCTACGAGCTGAATATTCATTAAATAAAGTGCATTCGTCGACTAGAACCTGCTTATGTACTTTCTACACGCAAAAATATCGACAGTTGTCAAACAGTATCATTACGGGCTTTGCAGTTGAATGTTTATTAAATAAGTGAATTCGTCGACCATTATGTAAATTCTACATGCAAAAATGTCAACAACTTCTGTAACAATATCATTGAGTTCTATATGCAGGCTGACACATGCATTAAATAAAGTGCATACGTCTACTAGAACCTGCTTATGTCTTTAATAATTACTTTCTACTCGCAAAAATGTAGATAATTTTAATAACTTTATCATAACGGACAAACATCATTAGCTTGATGGTAGGTCGTAAATAATGCCGAAATTCTTAGTATCTTTGGTCATTAAAAATATAATTTTCGTAAATATCTCCTAAACGGAAAGTCACAGATAGAGCAAAATGAGAGGTGCCCAATTAGATGTTATAAAGAACCTATATACTGAATTTCAACGTCCTACGACCTGTCTTTTGTGAGTTATGTGAGATACAGGTATAGCCACATGCATACATACATATAGCCGTTCAGAAAAGTCATGTAAAACCGTAAATATATCTAAAATGTAAGCTCTTGTCCAAAGGCTTCAAGAATATTTATTAATTATTGACTTTTGTGGAGGAAAAAAAGAGTTTCATTCTATTCTTTCCTGAATATTCATTAGATAAAGTGCATTCATCGACTAGAATTTGCTTATATCTTTTAAGAATTACTTTCTACACGGAAAAATATCGACTTTTTTCATGAGTATCATTACGGGTTCATTGAATAAAGTGCATTCGTCGACTAGAACCTGCTTATGTCTATAAAAACAACTTTCTACATGCAACAATGTCAACTACTTTCATGGCAATATCATTACGAGCTCTATCTGTGGGTTGAATATTCATTAAATAACATGTATATTCGGCGACTAGAACCTGTTTATGTACTTTCTACACACAAAAATATTAACAATTTTCATGACAATATCATTATGTACTCTATCTACGAGTTAAACATTCCTTAAATAGAGTTCATTCGTCGACTAGCACGCAAAAATGTCGACAGTTTTCAAACAATATCATTACGGGCTTTGTCTTGCAATTGAATGTTTATTAAATAAAGGGAATTCGTCGACTAGAACCTGCTTATGCAAATTCTACACGCAAAAATGTCACCAACTTTTATAACAATATCATTATGGGTTCTATATACAGGCTGAACATTCAATAAATAAAGTGCATTCGTCGACTAGAACCTGCTTACGTCTTTAAGAATTACTTTCTACACACAGAAATATCGATTACTTTCATGACAGTAACAATATGGACTCATTCAATAAAGAGCATTTCTTAACTTAGAACCTATTTATATATTTAAGAATTATTTTCTACACGCAAAAATGTCAACAATTTTTATAACAATATCATTATGGGCTCTATATACAGGGTGAACCTGCATTAAATAAAGTGCATTCGTCTACTAGAACGTGCTTATATCTTTAATAATTACTTTCTACCCGCAAAAATGTAGATAACTTTCATAACTTTATCATAATGGACTACATCATAGCCTGATGGTAGGTCTTAAATTCTTCGTATATTTGGTCATTAAAAATATAATTTTCATAAATATCTCCTAAACGGAAAGTCACAGAAAGAGCAAAAAGGGAGGTGCACAACTAGGTGTTATAACGAACCTATATACTAAATTTCAACGTCCTACGACCAGTCGTTTTTGAGTTAATGTGAGATACAGGCATAGCCACATACATACATACATACATATAGCTGTTCAGAAAAGTCATGTAAAACCGTAAATATCTCTAAAATATAAGCTCTTGTCAAGACATTTCAAGAATATTAATTAATTATTGACTTTTGTGGGGGAAGAAAAAAGAGTTTTATTCTACTGTTTCCTGAATATTCATTACATTAAGTGCATTCATCGACAGGCATTCGCTTATGTCTTAAGAATAACTTTCTACATGGAAAAATATCGACTTATTTCATGACTGTATCATTACGGACTCATTGAATAAAGTGCATTTGTCAACTAGAACTTGTTTATGTATTTAAGAATTACTTTCTACAAAATATCAACTACTTTCTTGACAGTATCATTACAGGCTCTATCTATAATATTCATTAAATAAGGAGTATTCGTCGAGTGGAACCTGTTTATGTCTTTAAGAATTACTTTCTACCCACAAAAATGCTAACATTATCATTAGAGGCTCATTGAATAAAGTGCATTCGTCGACTAGAACCTGCTTATGTTTTAAAGAACTACTTTCTACATGCAATAATATCGACTACTTTCATGACAATATCATTACTATCTGCGGGCTGAATATTCACTAAATAATGTATACATTCGTCGACTAGAACCTGTTTACATACTTTCTACACACAAAAAATAATAACAATTTTCATGACAATATCATTACGGGCTCTATCTACGAGTTGAACATTCATTAAATAGAATTCATGCGTCGACTAGAACCTGCTTATGTACTTTCTACACGCAAAAATATCGATAGTTTTCCAACAATATCAATACGGGCTTTGTCTTGCAATTGAATGTTTATTAAATAAAGGGAATTCGTCGACTAGAGTCTGCTTATGTAAATTCTATACGCAAAAATGTGAACAACTTTTATAACAATATCATTATGGGGTCTATATACAGGCTGTTGCAACATCAGTGCCTTCCCCCCATTCTTTTCCCTCTGTTTTTCGGCCACCTGTCGTGACAGCGGGAATGTTTTTTTTTTTATTTTTTATTCTCTTTTGGTTTTATTAGAAGAAGATGCACTTTCGATTCGAAAGTGGAGTGTTAAAAAAGATGTAGGCTTGAAAGGAAAGGCACTTTTACGGTGTCTTAAAATTTATTATGATTCTGTTTTATTAAAGAAGAAGAAAACTGAATATTTTGAATATACAGAAAGTTATTCATTATGTGAATCTGAATAATCTGAAAAATGTTAATTAATCGTCAAATTTTGTACATATATTTTCATTGTAAATAGTACCATTGCATCATCATTTAAGTAAATATGCTGAAAACCAAAGTTCCAGAAATATTACTTTGTGTCATCGATATTATTTTCTAACTCCCTAAGTTTCAAGTCGGCCGATAAAAGAAGAAAGGGTGAGTAACCTTTTCGATAATTAGTTGATAAATAATAAATATGATTATAATTTTAAAAGATATTTATCGCTAGTTATAATCTAATTTAAAAAGAACCCATGAATATATAGATTATATTAAATTAGTGGCGCCCCAGAACAGGGACGGCCGACTTGATTACTTTCTCCAACATCGAAATAAATAAATATAAATGTTATTTTAATTGAATATTTGAAAATTTGTTCCTTTGATGATATATAAATAAAGAGAAAAAGTTTTGGTTTCAACGAAAAAGTTTCGTTTTCACTTACATTTGAAATATATAATAAATGATATTTATATTATTAGTTTTGTTCTTGAAATTTGTTCCTTTGATAAAAATGAAACGAAAGAATATTTTAGTTTGGGTTTATGCAATACTTTGTGTTTTGAATTATTGCATTATATATTAATATGATGAATGCATAACTTTGAAGTGTTTTCGTTTAATTAACTACTTTGACAAGAAATTTTATTTGATAATTGATCAAATAATAATATTTTTAAAGATTTGTTATTTATAATTAGCATAATGAGTGTAATTCAAAAACAAAAAAGAAGTGTTCTTAGAGCGCAAACCACGAAGTTAATAAATAAAATCGAAGGCAGGTTATTAGAAATTGATGTTGGAGAAGAAGAGTTAGAACAATATTTAGAAGAGTTAAATTTAAAAGATAGGGAACTGAATTCATTAGATGATGAAATACAGAAAAATATCAAAGTAGAAGAGGTTGAAGAGGAAGTTTTAAAATGCGATGAATATAATTCAAATATTTTGATTTGGAAAACTAAAGTAAAAAGTAAAATGATTAAAATAAAAAATAGTAGTAATTCTAACATTTTATCGACTAGCCCCGTAATAGAAGGTAATAGAACACCAAAATTAGATCAAGGTTATATTAATCTTCCTCGATTAAACATTGATAGATTTAACGGTGAACCAACCGATTTCCAAAGATTTATGGATCAGTTTGAAGCAGCAATCGATAAGAATTCAGTTTTATCAAATATTGATAAATTTAGCTATTTGAGAACATACTTAAGTGGTACAGCTGCTGATGCAATAAAAGGTTTCACGCTAACAAACAATAATTATTACGCGGCTCTGGAAACATTAAAAGATCGATTTGGTAAAAAAACATTATTAATTAATTCACATTTAAATAAATTACTAAATCTTTGTCCTGTAAAAAAATCCAACGATATATTTGAATTAAGAAAATTACTGGACACATGTCAGACAGAAATAAGAAATCTAGAATCCCTAGGGATAAAAGAAGAAAATTACAGCACGTTATTTTGCCCAATTTTCATAAAACTTTTACCAGCAGACATAGTTTTAGAAATAACGAAAAAATACGGCGATGATGATCAGTGGAAAGTTTCAGAAATGATTGAAATTTTAAAAACAGAAGTTGTTAGTCGCGAAAAAGCTACTGCACTAATTTCAAATGCCCAACACTCAGAACATATTTCCACCACATCAAATAAGAAAGAAAGTTATGAATCACCAAAAAGAAACAAAATTCGTCCCTCAACTGCAGCTGGCCTTTACAATAATAATTCAGGCAATAAACGACATTTCTGTAATTTTTGTAATAGCGAAAAACATTATTGCAGGATTGTAAAGAATTCAAAACTAAAGAATTCAGTGAAAAAAGAGATTTTTTGATGAAACGTGGTCATTGTTTTGTGTGTTTCTCTAAAGGTCACTTGGCAAAAAATTGCCGCTGCTTTGTAAAATGCCGTATTTGTTCTCGCCGTCATTTCGATATAATGTGTTCAGAAAATAATTCTGAAAAACAAGTTACAAATGAAAATACCACTTTGTCCAACAAAACTTGCAATCAAGAAGTGTTACTCCAAACTTTAACGCTAAGGTTAATCAATAAAGATAAAGAATACATTATCAGAGCATTAATTGATTCAGGATCTCAGAAATCTTATTTGAAAAAAGAAATAATAAAGAAAATTGGTTATACACCTACAGGGCAAGAAAAATTAAACCATAGTTTGTTTGGTGGGTTACAACAAACACATGATCATTTACGATATAGAATAAATTTAAGTGATTTAAATAAAAACTATTTGTGTAATTTTGAAGTTCTTGATCAAGAAAAAATTTGCGCAGAAGTACCTAAATTACGAAATGGGCCATGGATTAACGAAGCAAGAAGGCGGGGAATTCAATTTTCAGATTATGACAACTCAACAAAATTTAGAAGAAATAGAAATAGAGAAATTGATTTGTTAATTGGTGCAGATGTATGTGGGAAACTTTTTACAGGGAAAAGTAAATTACTCTCGAAGGGTTTAGTGGCCTTTGAAACAAAATTAGGTTGGACATTGATGGGTAAAACTGAAGAATTTAGTTCCAACGATAGTACAAATGTTGTTTTATCTCTTCATGTGGCCAATGCACAGATTTCAGATCTTTGGTCCCTGGATACTTTAGGAATTTTGGATTTAGGAAACAAGAACACGAGAGAAGAATTAGACATAGCTGCTGAAGAATATTTTAACCAAAATATTAAAACTGTTGAAGACGGCAGATATGAAGTAAGCCTTCCATGGATTGAAGGCCATCCTCCACTACCTAGCTGTAGACCAATTGCTGAGCGAAGATTGAAGAATTGCGTGGAATCACTGAAGAAATCTGGAAGATTAGAAGCTTACGAAGCAGTTTTTGACGAATGGCTTGCAGAAGAAATCATTGAAGAAGTTGAGCCATACAGTGATAATCTAAATGAACATTTTCTGCCCCACAGAGCAGTTATTAAAGAAAATTCCACAACTAAAATTCGTCCAGTTTTTGATGGGTCAGCGAGAGAAAAGGGTTATCCTTCTGTTAATGATTGTTTGGGAAAGGGTCCCAACTTAGTGGAACTAATTCCCTCTGTAATTAATAGATTTCGCTTTAAGAAAATTGGGGTAATTTCAGATATTCGTAAAGCGTTCCTACAAATTCAGCTCAGCGAAGTAGACCGACCGTATCTTAGATTCCTGTGGTGGGAGGAGGGTAATCCTTCAAATATTAAGATTTTTCAGCATAGAAGAGTAGTATTCGGCCTTACTTGTAGTCCCTACTTGTTAGGAGCAACTCTAAAGTACCACTTGCAACAGGTTAACGATGAACTAAAAGAAACTGCTGATAAACTAGCAGAATCTTTTTATGTAGATAATAGTGTTACTAGTGTAGAAAGTGTCGAAAAACTTGAAAAATTTATTTCGGAGTCTAAATATATCCTTAGTACTGCAAAATTCGATCTAAGAGGGTGGGAGCATAATATTATCAATCCAACAGAAGAAAATTCTACTCCCTCCAAGAAAAGAAATGTTCCAGTTTTGGGATTATTATGGGATTTAAACAATGATTCACTAAGTATAGATTTGCGAGAAAATCAAGAAGAAATCAAGACAGTTACCAAAAGACAAATATTGTCAGTAGCCCATAAAGTATTCGACCCCATCGGATATAGTTGTCCTGTAACCTTAGCACCAAAAATTTTACTTCAAGAATGTTGGCAACTAAAAGTGAGTTGGGATTCTGAATTACCTGAATGTGTTGGGAAAAAATTTGAGAAATGGAAAAGGGGACTACATAAGTTGAATGACGTTGCTATTCCAAGACTCCTTGTACCTGATCCGGTGAATACGGAAATGAGCCTTCATGTATTCTGCGATGCAAGCAAAGCAGCGTATGCAACTTGCATTTTTTTAAGAGCAGAAAATTTTAATGCCATTACCTGCCAACTTGTGCAAGCCAGATCCCGGGTAGCCCCATTGAAGTCAGTCACCATTCCCAGGCTAGAACTTCTTGCCTGTACCATAGGAGCAAGACTGGCGCAAAGTGTAAAAACAGATCTAAGACAGCCAAGTATTCCAACACATTTTTGGACAGATTCATCAAATGCTCTATTTTGGATCAAAAGAAATGAAAATTGGGCACCTTTTGTTTACAATAGAGTGCAAGAAATTAGATCCCTCAGCCATCCAGAGAAGTGGAAATACGTACCAGGGAGGCTCAATCCTGCCGATTTGCCATCTCGGGGCTGTTCTGCTGAATTTCTCCTAAAATCCCGGTGGTGGGAAGGACCTTCTTGGTTAAGAAGATCTTCAGAATTTTGGCCTAACGAAGTTTTAGAACCTGATTTAAATGTAATAGAATCAGAGAGAAGAAAAACAATAGTTTCTGCAGCCAATGTGTCATCGGAAAACATAGACTTTTACGAGAAATGTTCCTCGTATAAAAAGATGTTAAAGGTCACAGCATGGATACTCAGATTTAAAGAAAATGTTAAAAAACCTAAAGAAGCAAGAGTAATGACCAATTTAACAGTTGAAGAAATTGAAAAGGCTGAACTTACGATTATGAAGTTTGTTCAGAATCAAGATTTAAATTTTAAGAAAAACTTATCCTCTTTGCGTACATTTGTTGATGAAATGGGAGTCATCAGAGTTCAAACTAGAATATCAATGCGAAAAGATTCAGAAAATTTTAGATATCCAGTAGTTTTGCCAGCGGACCATAACGTAAACTGTAGAATTATTGAAAATGAACATACAGAAATGAATCATGCAGGAATACAAATTCTTATGTCAGCAATTCGAGAGAAATTCTGGATAATAAGATGCAGGAAAACCATTAGAAAGATTCTGCATAGATGTGTCCAGTGTCAGAGATTCTCTTCGAAAGCTGCTGAAGTGCTGAGTTCACCTCTGCCTGAAGATAGAGTGAGAGAAGCTGGTGTTTTTGAAATTACAGGAACAGATCTTTTTGGTCCACTATTCTTAAAAGATGGCAGCAAATGTTGGGTAGTTCTGTATACATGTGCAGTTTTTCGAGCTATTCACCTAGAATTGACGACTTCCTTAACAACAGAGAATTTCATACAGACCTTGAGAAGATTCACTTCACGTAGAGGACGACCACGTATCATCTACAGTGATAATGGAACCAACTTAGTTGCGACAAGAAAAGAATTAAATTCTGTGGATTGGGTACAGATTGAAGAATTTGCCACTATAAAACGAATTAAATGGAAACTTAACCCACCGGCCTCTCCGTGGTGGGGTGGATTTTGGGAAAGATTGATTCGCATTATCAAATCAATGTTGAAAAGAGTTTTAGGAAAAGCCCATTTGAACTATGAAGAATTATATACTACCATTTGCGACACAGAAAGTATGGTGAATTCACGACCACTTACATATGTATCTGAGGATACTGAAGATTTAACACCTCTCACACCTGAAATGTTTTTGAAAGATCTCCGTGAAACAGGAGTACCTGACTTGGATTTTATAGAAAGAAATAACCTGAGAAAAAGATTTGAATACCGACAAAAACTAAAAGACGATCTTCGCAAGAGATTTAGAACTGAATATTTGGGATCTCTTCGTGAATTTAACAATCTAAAGAAACCTCCTACCAGCAATATTAAAATTGGAGATTTAGTTTTAGTGCAAAATGACAACTTGAAACGCATTCAGTGGCCATTGGCCAAAGTGGTGGAACTCTATCCTGGTAAAGATGGACAATTTCGTCTTGCCAAACTGAAAACCATGAATGGTGAAATTTTACGACCATTACAGAGGATTTGCCGTTTAGAACTTAGTGATACAATTGTAAACAAGAATCAAATTCAGACCTCTAGATTTGGTAGAATTATCAACCCAGTGAAAAAACTTTAATATCTAAACTGACTATAAAGCTTTAAGTCCAAAATGACTTGAACATTTTTCTAAGCTATTTTTATATTATATTGTTTATTATTATTTTTTTTTTTTATTATTTTACAAAGAATATTTTAGAATGTAAACAGTTTTCCTTTTTCTTTAATATTTTGTTGAGCATGTACAGAATCTTTCCATGCTCAAGGTGGGAGGATGTTGCAACATCAGTGCCTTCCCCCCATTCTTTTCCCTCTGTTTTTCGGCCACCTGTCGTGACAGCGGGAATGTTTTTTTTTTATTTTTTATTCTCTTTTGGTTTTATTAGAAGAAGATGCACTTTCGATTCGAAAGTGGAGTGTTAAAAAAGATGTAGGCTTGAAAGGAAAGGCACTTTTACGGTGTCTTAAATTTTATTATGATTCTGTTTTATTAAAGAAGAAGAAAACTGAATATTTTGAATATACAGAAAGTTATTCATTATGTGAATCTGAATAATCTGAAAAATGTTAATTAATCGTCAAATTTTGTACATATATTTTCATTGTAAATAGTACCATTGCATCATCATTTAAGTAAATATGCTGAAAACCAAAGTTCCAGAAATATTACTTTGTGTCATCGATATTATTTTCTAACTCCCTAAGTTTCAAGTCGGCCGATAAAAGAAGAAAGGGTGAGTAACCTTTTCGATAATTAGTTGATAAATAATAAATATGATTATAATTTTAAAAGATATTTATCGCTAGTTATAATCTAATTTAAAAAGAACCCATGAATATATAGATTATATTAAACAGGCTGAACATGCATTAAATAAAGTGCATTCGTCTACCAGAACCTGCTTATATCTTTAATAATTACTTTCTACCCGCAAAAATGTAGATAACATTCATAACGTTATCATAACGGACTACATTATAGCTTGATGGTAGGTCGTAAGTAATGCCGAAATTCTTCGTATATTTGGTCGTTATGAATATAATTTTCGTAAATATCTCCTAAACGGGAAGTTACAGAAAGACCAAAAAGGGAGGTGCACAACTATATATCTTAATTTTACATTACTTTGTTTACTGTATTTGTGTTTTGGGAGAGAGGTGCATGGTTCTATAAACATGAATGCTAATCTCACACCATATTCTACAGAAAGAATGCTTTTGTGCATATAAATAATAAAAGCTAATTTCGTTATGTTTTCTGCATTATAAATATATTAAATGAAGATTTGTATAAATATTCCGCACAGAAAACAATACTTTAGAATATATTTTTGGATGTACCTGTACACAAACTAGTAGTAGTATTTACTGTACTCTAAATAGAGAGTATGCTGTAGTGAACTTGAATAACATATATTAGTTTCTAGGATTTTCATAAATATTTCCGGGAGTCAGAGGGCGGACAGACAGACAAATCAAAGTCGTAAACACTTTTGAACTTTGTAAGAAAGTATTAATAACAAGGTTAAAATAAAATAGTGTTTTACACAAGTTTTGTTTGTGGTATCTTTTCATAATAATAGAAAAAAATGTATATTTATATTCAAAACAAAAAATCGCCAATAACGCGATAAATGTAGAAAAAGGTAACCTTTTTCAACATTTACGTGGTTTTATCTTTGCACCTTTTCTTGTATTCCCTTAATAATGGAATGCTCCGTCCACTCTTATAATAGGTCTATAAAATTTCAAATTCAAATTGTAAAAAGCGTATTCCGAATTTGTTTGAAATTTGATGTAAATATAGATCGCATAAGGGTCTCAATGAAGTTTATTAATGAAATTTATCCGTCATTTTTAATAAAGTGGCGGATATCTTAAGTTAAGCGGGACCACTTGAAATCAGGCTACCACTTGAACATTTAAAACCATGATAACTTCCGAAATAATACTCCAAATGGATCCAAATTTGAACAGTGTCTTAACTTATCTTATAAATAACTTAGATAAATTTGTTAAACAAGTTGCTCCGCCATTTTGTTTTCAAGTGGAGACCACTTGAAAATTTCAAATTCAAATTGTAAAAAGCGTATTCCGAATTTGTTTGAAATTTGATGTAAATATAGACCACTTCAGGGTCTCAGTGAAGTTTATTAATGAAATTTATCCGTCATTTTTAATAAAGTGGCGGATATCTTAAGTTAAGCGGAACCACTTGAAATCAGGTTACCACTTGAACATTTGAAACCATGATAACTTCCGAAATAATACTCCAAATGGATCCAAATTTGAACAGTGTCTTAACTTATCTTATAAATATCTTAGATGAGTTTGTTAACCAAGTTGCTTCGCCATTTTGTTTTCAAGTGGAGACCACTTGAAAATTTCAAATTTAAATTGTAAAAAACGTATTCCGAAATTGTTTGAATTTTGATGTAAATACAGACCATATAAGGATCTCAGTGAAGTTTATTAGTATATATCCGCCATTTTTAATAAAGTGGCAGATATCTTAAGTTAAGCTTGAAATCAGGATCCCACTTGAAAATTTAAAATTACGATAACTTCTGAAATAATACTCCAAATCGAACCAAATTTGGACAGTGATATTATCATATAATTATCTAGAATGTTTTCACTGGGCAACTTGTCCCGACATCTTGTTTCTAAGTTCCAGCCACTTGAAATCACGCTGCCACTTGAAAATATGCCATCACGATACTTTTTAAAATACTAAACTGATTCAAATAAAAGTTGAATAGTGAACTTATGGTTCAAATATCTAGGATAAGTTCACTTGGTGACTTCATCCGCAATTTTATTTCCAAGTGGCGGCCACTTGAAAATTTGTCATTATGGTAACTTTAGTAATACCAAATTTGGGTAGTGGATTTATCCTTCAAATATCTCAGAGAAGTTCGCTGGGCATCTCACTCCGCTTTTTTTTTTCCAAGTAGTGCCACCTGAAAATTTCTTATGACGATAATTTTAGAAACACTGATTTAATTTAAACTAGATCTGGATAAGGAACTTATACAAGTATACTGGATGATTTCGCTGGGCAAGTTGTTTTGCCATTTTGTTTCCAAGTTGAAACCACTTTGACTGCCACTTGAAAATTTGCCATAAAAATAATTTTTGAAACACGGCACTGATTTAAACCACAATTGGACAGTGAATCTATTGCTTCAAATATCTTGGATATGTTTGCTGGGCAACTTGTTCCGCTGTATTGTTTCCAACTGCGGCCACTTGAAAATGTGTTATCACGGTAACTTTAGAAATACTTTATCTATACAAATCAAAGTTGAAAAATGGATTTATCATTCAAACAACAAAAATCTAGAAATATCACGTAACTCGTGAACCAATCACGTTATTGCGTCCAACTTTGGTATATCGATAATAAGTATTTTCTCGCCAAAAGTCGCCAAAAAATTCGCCATAGGGGAGAAGTCGCCAAATCCATTACCTGCGTTACTGGATCTTTTTAATGCGTTTTTAAGGAAAAATTAGGCTATTTTAATGCTAAAACAAACTAGAAATGCAGAAAACTAATATTTTATCAGCTTACTAAGCCTCTTTGAAAGACTTTCTAAAAAAAAAAAATATTTTGAAATTTGCAACGATATCTTAGATGAGCAACTTTCTCTGCCATTTTGATCGAAGTGCCAGCCACTTAATTTTTCAACACGATGAATTTTGAGATTTTGAATTAATTCGAACTATATGTGTACAGTAGACGATTAGACTTATCTCACAAATCCATTTCATATATTTGTCAACTTAACTCACCATTTTGTTTCCAAGCGCCGGTCACTTGAAAATTTTAAATTCACATAAAAAGGTATTTATGAAACGATTTGCTTAAAACTCCATATGGGCATAGCCTACATCAATATTTCTATCAAGTGCATTAATAATTTGTAGCCGCCATTTTGATAAGGAAAAAGAAATCAACCTACCCTTCCGAATAAGCCGGAAGGACTTGTTAAACCTTCTGTTTGTCAGAATTAGATATTTATATTAATCCCAGTTGGAAGTAATTAGTCCTAAAGATATGTACATATCAGTTTGATAATTTTAAACAGGTCAAGGGCTCTGTTTTTGGGCATTGAAAAAAAGCGGCCCTAGGTACACGGGTCTCCCCTAAATATCTTGTAAACATTCAGCTGTTTTGTTAAAGAACATTCTGTTGCTTAGCTATGTAAAACCTCTGCAAAACACATACTAAAAATCTTTTTCTAGAAAGGCTTTTTTTTTTTTTTTTTTTTTGTAATTTTACATATTTTTGAGTCGGGCCTGGGCCGAATTTTTCGTTTTCATACCGGGCCTAAAAATTTCGGCCCGTGCAGACCTCTAGTTCTTACCCTGATGATAGTGGTAAGAACCCACATTTAGTTTAAATGCTGATCTTTACATAGAATAATAATAAGAAGAAGGAGCACGGCAATACTCTTAATGCTTACAAACCCCTTCTAGTGAAATGCCAGCAAATGCTACTTTTGCTACTCAAAACCTTAAAGTAGGGCCATAGAATAATAATAATATCGCTGTTTGTTGTGGCAACACAACAGCTTATGTAGAAACACTTATGCTCCTTCTTCCTTTATTATTATTCTATGGATCTTTATTCCCATTTTTTCTATATGGGTTGTATCTTCTTTTTCTTTGATTTTGATAATTGCGATTCCTCCCACCATTTTGGGCTGCGTATACACTGCGGTTATTGCCGGCACCCCTTCGTCTAAAATCTGTGTTATGACCAGGAAAATTTCTCTGGTAAGGAGAGAAGTTAGACTGACTTTGAGAGAATTTATTTCGGGGTTGGGCCATCAGAGGTTGCTGAGGCAAAATTGGAGAATGATTATGAGGCCTTAGAAAGAACCAACAATCCGTTGTGATGTGGCCAACTTTTTTGCATATATGGCATATGATTGTTTGAGCCGAAATATGTGTTTGTGTTATATTGGAGTTTGTCGTAGAATTGACATTTGTAAATTTCTCCAACCGTTCGTTGAGCCTTGTAACAAAGTTTTATTGTCCGTGAAATTAGTGGAACCATTATATAGTACATTGCTTAACAAAATACCCAGGCTGGAACTCCATATATCCTTTTAAAAGAGTGCCACTTGACGAAAATAACAGCAGTCATTTCCAAAAAAAAAAAAAAAAAAAAAAAAAAAAACAGTTTTTTTATTTTATGCTAAAGACATGAACAATCAAGTAAGCATATACACGGTTCTCATAAAATTCTATAGGCTATAGAGAGAGAGGGAGAGCAAACTAGAAAAGTTATTTCTTACACCAATACACAAGAGATATTGACAGTTTGAAAGCCAAAGGTGTACTCGATTGCATTCGCCAATTCAAACCCGAAATTAATAAACTAATGCCAAATAAAGCGCCAAAAGAATGTTCTAATTGGTTAATTTAAAAATTTAATCCGTTATTCAAAAGACAGACAGGCTTGGCAACATAAATTATGCCAAACATAATTACTTTTTTATCGGCGCCAGGAATATATCATTAAGAATTTATTTATTCTTTTTTATTTTATTACTAGCAGGCTCTGCCCGCTTCGCTGGACACTATATTTAAATGATTTCTTTGTAACTGAATATATTTCGATTGGCGACTAATTTCGTCACAGCTTTAGTATGGGACCTCCTTGGCAATATCAAACATTTTTTGAACTTCTCGAATCTGTACAACAAAACTATTATAAAAACAAATATTTTCGAAAATAGTCCAATAGCTGGTGTTAATTCTTCGAATATTCTGGAAACAGTTGAAGCTGTTACTCGTACAGTATAAGTCATTATTCGATGAATGTTCTGGGACAGTCTAAAAAATAGTCACTTGTTCCACAGGAGTAAAGCAAATAACCCACTCGCCAAGTTTGTCTCCAAGACTATGCTTTCTATTAAACATATCTTTGTTTAGTTATTTAAATATTAATTTGAATTAATCAAATATTTCTGCCCGACAGGGTGCAAGTGCAGTCACACACAGCAGCTCATTTATTTGTATGTTCAATTAGCGTAGTGATTGGTATATAAAAAAATAAATAAATAACTAAACATTATCGTGCTACACAACTTTATTGAATCTCTCCCTTGGCGGCTTTTGAATTTTTGTTGCCATATTAGCGATTTTTTTTTTTTTTTTTTTTTTTTTTGTATAATTTCTGGCATAAAAATAGAAAGCGTTTTATCGGACACCTTTTCGTTAACATATAAGAACCCTTCATATTCTGTTTATTTTATTAATGGTTTTTAGGTTTAAAATAGTGCTTAGTGAAATAAATTTTCTATTTTTAAAACTGCACTTTTTTTTCTATAAAATTATCTACTCAGATAAAAATAGATCATTTATGTGACTACTATTTCAGTTTATTTTTTTTCGTTTTGTAGTATTTTATAAATTTTACATTTTTCTTGAACTACCTAGATTAAAATTGCTGTTGCTAAATTAAACCTCTTTTATATTTTTCTTGAACTACCTAGATTAAAAAATCTGATGTGGGCACCACATGACTTCCTTATTCACTTTTAGAAATATACATAATGTTAAAAAACATTGTCACTGGACCCGAAACAGTTGGCTAAAAATATTTAAAAAAAATGCATACATACGTAAAAAAAAATAAAAATAAAAATAAAATTGTGCCTTGAGGGGACTCGTGTCAAAATTGTGCCTTGGGGGGGGACTCATGTCAAAGTTGTGCCTTGGGAGGACTCATGTCAAAGTTGTACCTTGGGGGGACATGTCAAAGTTGGGCCTTGGGGGACTCATGTCATAGTTGTGCCTTGGGGGACTCATGTCAATGTCATTTTGAAAAGATTTTGTGTAAATTCTGGCAAAAGCAGAATTTAGTTTAGGACGGAGGACTATTTGGTTTTTTTTCTTCCCAATTATAACATACGTAAAAAAAAAATACATACGTAAAAAAAAATAAAAAAAAAAATAAAATTGTGCCTTGAGGGGACTCATGTCAAAGTTGTGCCTTGAGGGGACTCATGTCAAAGTTGTGCCTTGGGGGGGACTCATGTCAAAGTTGTGCCTTGGGGGGGGACTCATGTCAAAGTTGTGCCTTGGGGGGGGGACTCATGTCAAAGTTGGGCATTGGGGGGGACTCATGTCAAAGTTGTGCCTTGGGGGGACTCATGTCAAAGTTGTGCCTTGGGGGGACTCATGTCAAAGTTGTGCCTTGGGGGGACTCATGTCAAAGTTGTGCCTTGGGGGGGACTCATGTCAAAGTTGTGCCTTGGGAGGACTCATGTCAAAGTTGTACCTTGGGGGGACATGTCAAAGTTGGGCCTTGGGGGACTCATGTCATAGTTGTGCCTTGGGGGACTCATGTCAATGTCATTTTGAAAAGATTTTGTGTAAATTCTGGCAAAAGCAGAATTTAGTTTAGGACGGAGGACTATTTGTTTTTTTTTCTTCCCAATTATAACATACGTAAAAAAAAATACATACGTAAAAAAAAATAAAAAAAAAAATAAAATTGTGCCTTGAGGGGACTCATGTCAAAGTTGTGCCTTGAGGGGACTCATGTCAAAGTTGTGCCTTGGGGGGGACTCATGTCAAAGTTGTGCCTTGGGGGGGGACTCATGTCAAAGTTGTGCCTTGGGGGGGGGACTCATGTCAAAGTTGGGCATTGGGGGGGACTCATGTCAAAGTTGTGCCTTGGGGGGACTCATGTCAAAGTTGTGCCTTGGGGGGACTCATGTCAAAGTTGTGCCTTGGGGGGACTCATGTCAAAGTTGTACCTTTGGGGGGACTCATGTCAAAGTTGTACCGTGGGGGGGACTCATGTCAAAGTTGTACCTTGGGGGGGGGACTCATGTCAAAGTTGTACCTTGGGGGGGACTCATGTCAAAGTTGTGCCTTGGGGGGACTCATGTCAAAGTTGTACCTTTGGGGGGACTCATGTCAAAGTTGTACCTTGGGGGGGACTCATGTCAAAGTTGTACCTTGGGGGGGGGACTCATGTCAAAGTTGTACCTTGGGGGGGACTCATGTCAAAGTTGTGCCTTGGGGGGGACTCATGTCAAAGTTGTACCTTGGGGGGGACTCATGTCAAAGTTGTGCCTTGGGGGGGACTCATGTCAAAGTTGTGCCTTGGGGGGGACTCATGTCAAAGTTGGGCCTTGTGGGGGGACTCATGTCAAAGTTGGGCCTTGGGGGGACTCATGTCAAAGTTGGGCCTGGGGGGGACTCATGTCAAAGTTGGGCCTTTGGGGGGGGAGACTCATGTCAAAGTTGGGCCTTGGGGGGGGGACTCATGTCATAGTTGTGCCTTGGGGGGACTCATGTCAATGTCATTTTGAAAAGATTTTGTGTAAATTCTGGCAAAAGCAGAATTTAGTTTAGGACGGAGGACTATTAGTTTTTTTTTTCTTCCCAATTGTAACATCGCTTTCAAATTATTCAATTATATTTTCGATAAATTTTAGATTTCGATAAATTGCAAGATTTGTCCAAACCGTTTTTGAGTTATTACCGTTTTTTGATACATTTTGGCCATTATGAACCTAATTTTCCTAAATATCTCCAAAACGGAAAATCATATAAAGTCCAAAAAGAGAGGTGCACAACTAGATATTATAACAAACCTATGTACCAATTCGCAACTTTCTACGTCCAACCGTTTTCGAGTTATGCGACATACTCACACACACACAGACACACATACATACAGACGTCACGAAAAATCGTGTAAAGTCCCTTAGATCTCTAAAACGAGAGCTCGTGTTAAGACGACACTTGCAGGTGTACAACTAGACATCATGACACTCACACGTAAAAATTGGCAACATTCAGCGATCATTCGTTTTCGAGCAATGTGAAATGCAAAATCCATTTCGCAAATCGGGATTACTATACTTCCTTATACTTTGTATAAGGAAGTAAAAATGCTAAATTAAGCCTCTTGGCGAAAAATGTTCGGTGTACTTCAACGCAACAATTTAAAAGATCACACAGGAGGATCTACTATACATAAAACTGATTTTAGTAGAACACACATTAGCATCGTAAACTATATTAGCACTTTGTAAAAGAATTTTTAAATTAAAAATGACGTCAATTTTTTGAGATGCATAATTTATTTGTTTATTTATTTATTTTATTTTATTTTATTTTTTTTTTTTTTTGTTCACGTTTAGATAAATGTATTTATTTTCCTGTTGAAAAAAATAAATAAATTCGTTTTTTTTTGGCAACAATTAAATTATGGATAAATTTAAATGGCTAATTTTTTGCTATTATTAGCTTACAAAATTGCTATTTTATGCATAAAAATCGCAAAAACAAAATTTTTTTCGGAATAAAAGGTAGACAACTTTTTAAGTTAGGGTATAAGCTATCTCCATAACAAATTTCATCGAAATCCATCGAGCAGTTTTAGCGTGAAACTCAGTCAAATAAACGGACATTCACATTTATAATATATATAAGATTATTAAAAGAAACGAATCTAGCATCTGTTGACGCCAATGAGACTGAACTAAGTTATTATGGTACCACAAATCACCGGAAATGAAATACATTTCCCAACTTCTGTTTATATTAGAAAGTAATTTAGACAAATTATTTTCTATCTATGATTAAATGAGATATTGAAACCTAACGTTGTTGAAAAGGGGGAAATGTATCTATTTACAAATGAATAAGTCCCTTAGTAAAAAATACAAATTAAATTAAATAGAGATTGATTTTTATAATAGAATGAATTGATTTCAGAGGATATTATAGAATAAAGTGTTCTTTTTTTATTGGAATAAATTAAATTAGATTTTATTTGTTAAATGAATTAATTAATTTTATAATTATTCTTAATAAATTGACATTTTTTATTTAAAATTTGAATTTGAATTATTTCGAAAGGAATTAAATATTTAAAAGAACATATGTGTGAACTTGTTCTTACATATTTCTCCCCAATGCCCTTAAAAAAAAAAAAAAAAAAAAAAGTTCTTCTCTCTCTCACCTAGAAACAGCACATAACAATTTGAATATTTTAAGTAATATTGTTGAAAACAGTACAAATAATCTTTTGTTAAACAACAATAAAAACAAAGGTGGCATATAAGAATAAATTTGAAAATCTCAATAGTTATAGAACAACTAGCTGGAACTACCACAGCTTCAAGTTCCAATCTTCCTGGTTCCTTGATACTAGAAGAGAGAGGTTATTCAGGATGGTGCAGTTAATCCTCTCGAACATGCCGTCCAGTTGGGGTTGTAAAGGCGTTGCCTGAGTTGTGTCTGTGCTGAGTAGCTGACAAGGTGTGGCATCTTCCTTTGAATACCGCAGAGGTGATGTTTCTACCTTGATCGGTATGAAGTTGTTGGAGGATGCCACACCTTGAAACCCATGGTTTCACTAATACCTCTGCAACTGTGCATGTCTTTTGATCGGAGATGGGATATGCCTCAGATCACTTGGTGAAATAGTACGTCACAACAAGAATGTACTTGTTGCCTCTGTAGATCTGTAGCCAAGGATTGAAAATGTCGAGTGCAAATGGTGCTCCCATGTTATACCAATGTAATCTTCCTCTGCTTCTTTATGTGACGTACAAGCATCTCAAGATTTTCAACTTATCTCCACGTCCTCACTTGCCTTGCACCAGTAAAACCGTTCTTGAACTTTCTGGAGAGTCTTCATCACTCCAGGATGGCTTCCAGTAGATTTACTATGCAGCTGTTATAGTAACTTCTGGAATCTTTGTTCTAGGTAGTAAGATCTGCCACTTGAAATTCCGTCCATCGTCAGACTCCCATTTTCTGTACGATACACCGTTTCTAATATGAAGAGTCCCAGAGTGCCTAGTAACATTTCAAAGTGTGACTCAATGTGAAAATGTCCTGCCATGCAAGTCTTGCTGGACGTCTCTTTGAATTGTAGTGTTAGTTTTATGTCAGGATCTTCTAACTCAGGATAACCACTTGTCAGGGAATTTAAATGAGTCTGGAATAGTCAGGGAATTTTGACAAATTTTGTAGAAATAGGCCATTTTTAAAAGCTTGTTATTGTAAATTGCTAAATTATTTGTTAATTTTGTGAAATTTTTTGGCAATAAGTCAGATAAAATGCTGGAAAAGTCAGGGAATTTGGAAAATTTTTAATGTTGGTCACCTTGTAACTGGGTTTGTCTAACTTCCTTATCACTTTATGGATAACATGAAACTTCATGGATAAACTTCAGTAACATGAAAACTGCAGCTTGACAAGTAACTGGAGTTATCAGCTGGTATTTCTCTTCATTCCTAGTGCAGTACGTGAAATTTTCAGAGCAGGGCTTCCGTGACAAGGCTGCATTTCTATGTAGAGTTCCTTTACAATGATGTATTTCAAAGTCATATTTCTGGAGGTATTATATCCACCTGGCAATCTGGCCTTCCAGATTCTTGCAATGTAGCAGCCATGTTAAAAATGCATCAGTCCGCCACAGAAATTTTCTGCCATAGAGATAATGATGGAAATATTCTATGGCTTTTACAATGGCGAGTAGTTTTTCCCAGTGGTACCGTTGTTTCGCTCTGGTTTAGACAAACATTTACTGAAGCAGGCAGTGGTACGTCTTTGGCCATCAACTTCCAGCGACAAAACAGCACCAACACTTTCACGGCTTGCATCAGTGTTTAAAATGAATTATTTGTATGGCTACGGATCCGCGTTTGTAATGATCGATAGATGGCGCTCTCTGAACTGCAGTTGTTAGTAAATATAATAGCCACGTGGATTAATAATTGTTCTTTCTCCGACATTACATCATGGAAAATCGATTGCATAATATGATGATATGCAGTGGTGTGATAATTTCACCTTAGCCCACCAGAGGGCGAGCATTTCATTACAATCGCGGATACCTCAGAATGGGCGAAGATGTTAACGCCTTTTTAAGTCTCTTGAATGCTTTTTCACGTTTGTCTGTCCACAGGAATTTTTGTTTGGCTTCCATCAGTTTGTGAAGAGGTATGGCAATACTTGAAAAGCCCTTCACAAACTTTTTATAGCACAGTACCGGCAAAAAAAAAAAAAAAAAAAAATCTTTACACTTAAGTGGCAAAAAAAAAAAAAAACTTTACATATCAATTACTGTTCCCACCATAAAAATGTGTCGAACCCCAGGGATCACGAGTGGTATTAGTCGATCACAGATGACCTTTCCCTATCCTATCAACATTCAGTTCACCTCGTGGACTTTCAGAGTAAGGCTGTATGCTCTTTGCTTCCGCTAGCCAGTATTTCGTTCATTTGTTAAAAGTTTGAGAACCTATATCGGTATTCCCACTCCACACAATGGGTCAGATTAAGCTTAAAATGGAAGAGAAATCTCATACCTTGACTCTGCTTGAAAAGGGAATCTCTGTGATTGATGTAGCCAGAGATCTGGCAGACCATTCTAGATGTAGCCAGTTGTAGCCATCTGGCAAATGTAGCCAAAAATCCGTGCCTAAACGGCTGCAGTTGGTAATAAAATGTAAAGATGAGATGACAAAATTCTGACTTCAATGCGATATTTACAATAAATGACTAGAATGTTAAGATTTTGTTTTAAATGTTTACATTTCAATGACCTTGTAAATAATTTCTACATCTGGCTACATCTAGAATGATCTACTAGATCTCTAACTACATCAATCACAGATATTCCCTTTTCTAGCAGAGTCAAGGCATGAGATTTCTCTTCTATTTTAAGCTTTTTCTGACCCAATGTGCAGAGTGGGAATACCGATGTAGGTTCTCAAACTTTTTTCAAATAAACGAATATTGGCCGGCGGGAGCAAAGAGCATACAGCCTTACTTTGAAAGTCCACGAGGTGAACTGAGTGTTGATAGGATAGGGAAAGGTTATCTGTAATCGACTAACACCACGCATCATCCCTGGGGTCCAACACATTTTTATGGCGGGAACGGCAATTGACATGTAAAGTTTTTTTTTGGCCTTTCAAGTATAAAGATTCTTTTTGCCGGCACTGTATGTACATAAGTCAAGGAAGCTTCGTAATTGATGGGCGTTTCAGGATGACTCCAATTCTCGACTGCAGAGGTCTGGGCAAGATAAATATTACTTCACAACGGAACAAGTAGCACTTGCTAGGATTCAATTTGAAGTTAGCCATTCTGAGTTTTTCCTGCACCTTATGGATGTTTCTTAAATGTTCTGCAAAAGTGCGGCCAACAATGATATCATCATCCAGGGACACGAGATAAACTTCATAGGAAAGTCTTTTTAACATAGTCGGCATCAGGTGTTCGAAAGTTGCAAGTTCATTGCATAATGCAAATGGCATAACTTTAAATTACCACAATCCTTGTCCCATAGCGAATACAGTCTTATCACTGTCATCAGGGCTTGATTAAGCTTTGAAGATAAAGGAAGCTCGATACCATTTTCATCCCCCCCCCTTTCATTTCGAGAATGGTTTCTAATCTCTACACTCAGAGAAACAAACAATATGCTACAAATTCAATTTACATACGTGTTTTAGCATAATTCAGATTGTAGTTCTTTTCCTCCCTGTATACTGTCACATAAAAAAAACTAATTGCTTTGAATTAATATGTCTGGGAGATTTCTCCCCACACCTTCAAAATTTTTTTATGATTGGTTAACAGCTTATTGATTTAGATCATTGAGATTTTGTGGTTAAATAATAGAACTTTGCCAAAGAAGTGTGTACATTCTCTTACACTACAGGCGAACTTTCTCAAAAAAAAAAAAAAAAAAAAAAAAAAAAAATTAGTCTCTGTGTGAAAATCTGGAACTGAGAATTCAAGACACCTTTTCAATCATTTTGGGGCCCTTTTTATATTTTAGAGGGAAAGCTTGTGCTTCCTGAGCCTTTTCGGTAATCAGGCCCTGACTGTCATTGTGAGGCCCTGATTACCCAATAGGCACGAGAAGCATGTGCTTCCCCTGAAAATTTTGAAAGGGCCCCAAACTAAGCAAAAAAATTGGCCCCGAATTGTAAGCTTGTGGTCTAAAAGAATTGTCTGATTATAAAACGTCACAGTCCTACCTGACTACACAACTATCATTTCTAGATTATATAGGATATATGCTAATAAAGCTTTTACACATTCATTTATAATGGAATAATTCCATATATTGTGGTGAATATAGGCTTTCCCCCAGTTTATATCTTGGTACAAAAATCAAGTGAATTTGCTTGTCTATATTTTAAGTGAATTTACTTGTCCTCAATTCAAGATAGCTACAAAATTTAATGAAAAATTTATAAATTTTTCAAGATGTTTGTATGAGTCTTTAGACCAAGAAGTCAGTGGGGGCCCCCAAATGGATTTGTGCTTCCCCTCAATTGTAAGGTTAATCGGGCACTGGTCAGTGTGTTGTAACTCCATTTGCCAAAGGCACTCTTCAGATTACACATCAAGAACCACTGACTGGCAGAAAGTGTGTTCATTGTGTCGTGACTTCTAGGAAGAGGGTAACTATTTTTCTTCATGATGTCATTCAAATGATGATAATCCACACAGAATCTCGTTTATCTATCCTTCTTTCACACCAAAACTATGGGAGAGACCCAAGGGTTCATAGATGGTTCAATGACATTATTACGCTGCATCTCATTTAGTAGCTGAGCCACCTCTTCCTGCTTAGCAAATGGAAGTCTTCTTGGATATCGTTTGATTGGAGGATGATTTCCTGTATCGATTTGCTGCCGGGAAGTATTCATCCCCCCGACGTCATCAGGTATTCAGAAAACAGATTTCTAAATTCATAGAGTAGCTTCTCTGCAGCACGTCTCTGTTCATTTCCTAACTCTGCATGCTTGAACAATTACGCTGTTAAAATCTAAGAAGATTTAACCTCGGTTTATTGCGTTCGCCGGTAAATGCATGTCTGGAGTGCAGGTTGCTAACACCTCATCTTTCTTCACTATTCTTAGTTAATCGCTTGCAATAGTGACTCTCAAAAGAATAGTGCTCTTTCAAAGCTCAACCAAAAATGAAGCTACCAGAACTCCTTTCAGGCTGTTGTCCGAATTTAGGTATTCAGTCAGGTTATAGCGAAAGTACTGTTCTTTAGAAAGTGTCTCGGAAACTATTGTCTCAGTATGTGGAAGGATAGAAATTTCGAATTTCGCTGTTACCTGACATATTGATTGAAAGTCTGGATTTTCAATGTTAAACACAGCTATATCTTTTGAATAGGAATGCAGTTCATTATTCTTGTAATCCAATTTAAAGCTGTATTCTCTCAATAAATCAAGCCCAAGAATTAAAGGATCACTAATATCTGCTACATATGCCACATGTTGATAGAGCATTTCCAAATGTGATGGTCAAGTTAATTTTCCCATAAATTTTAATTTTGTTGTGGTCATTATAGTCTGTAGTTTAAGATAGGGCGGCGTCCAGATAGTCTTCTCCTTAAGAGCCTCTCCACTTATCGTCCCCAAAAGTCAGAGCCAGTGTTATTCTATGGAGAATTTCGCCTCATTATAACTTATTAACTAATACATGTTTTTAAATTCCGTTTTCACATTCAGCAAATTCACAGCTATTAAACAATTTATCGCTTTCTAAAAATTATTTAAAAAAAATTTTAATATTTTATTTTGAGGTTGTAAAATGCGAATTTTCACAATGTGAAATTTTTCATTTTTGAACTTAAAAATGAAATCTAAAAAAAAAAAAATCCTTTTTAGAAAGCGATAAATTGTTTAATAGTTGTGAATTTTCGAAAAGTGAAAACGGAATTTAAAAATATGTATTAGTTAATGAATTATAATGGGGCAAAATTTCCCATAGAATAACATTGGCTTCGGCTCTCGGAGACAATAGGGACTGAGAAAATTATCTGGACGCCGCCCTATGTTAAACTGCAGACTATGACCGCAACAAAATTAAAATTTATGGAAAAATTAACTTGACCATCACACTAAAAATCCAGTTAGGTAGAGAGTCCCCTTAAGTTCTTGAGCTACATTTGTTCTAACGATCGTCGCGTTGGCTGTATTCAGAATCATACAGCAGGAAGCGTTATTAACTCATCCATAAAGTTCAATCTCGCTGCGACTCATCGAAGAAACATGAAATACTGCAAATTGGGGCTATTTAATTTCCAGCAACCTCCGCCCCGCGAGATGGCTTTCTCTTAGTTTCAATCCAGTGATCATGAAGCCGGGTTATTTTCATTAGATTGTCGTATGGGGCAGTTTCTCTTCTCATATCCTCCTTCTCTTCCCAGCCACTTCCTTTCTCTACCCTCCACTTTATCTTCAGATTTTTTATTTCTTTATTACCTTCTGGATTGCGCAACCTCTTAGCGATGTCTGCCAGATTTTTAAGTTTTTCTTCACTTCTTTCAGATCAGCTTGTAAATCCTCTGTGGTGTGGCGGTTTTTATGGGAGGCTTGTTGGGCACCCTCAATCTTTAATGCATATGTCAAACCTGATCCGACATTCTTGACATTGGCGAGTCTAAGAGCTTTTTGAGTCTCGGAATCTCGCATGGCATCGATGAAATATTCGAGGACCAAATCATTTCAAGAATTTCAGAGTGGCAGTTTGAGGAAGCTTAGTGTGGTAGTCTCTGAATATCTGATGCCAGCTCTTGTAAATTTTCGCCCACTTTCTGATAATGAGACTTTAACTGGACTCGACTATGTTCTTTTGAACATTATTCTCAAAACACCACTCCAATGCTCTTGTAAGAGCCTCGAATTCATACCGCTGTTCCTTTGAAAGAGTTTCCAGTATGCATCGCCCCGTAATGATGCTGCTTGATGAACGGTCTGTGCAATAGGGTCCCATCCATTAGCTTCAGCTACGATGGAAAACTGTGTGTTATATACTTACCAAGATTATCTGCCCTCATAGGTGTAGCTTTTTTAATTCTTGATTCTGTATTCTTTTATCTTTCCTTTCATCGTCCTGAGGCATCGAAGCTAACTTTTCTTCCAGACTCTGGATCTTCTTTCGCAATTAATCTTTCTTCAAACTTCTCAAATTTTCCTATCAGTTCCCTATTCCACTCTTCTTCCGTTTTTCTCCCAAATTCATCCTTTATTTTCTGAAATTTACTTTCTATCTCTGAAAATCTTCCTTTCAACTCTTGATCAAAATTTTCTTTTACTTTCTTCTATCCTCATAACACTATCATCTATCTTCATAACTTTATCTTCATTCCATCTGTTCTGTTTTCCATATTTGATAATTTACTCTCTATTACGTTTTTCATTGTTGAAAGTTCTTCCTTCATCTCGTCTTGATTAAAGTTTAATTTCTTCACCCAAACTGTCTTTCATCTGTTTAATTTCTTCACACAGACTATCTTTCATCTCTTTTTGCCCTGTTATTATTTCACTCATCTGGACAACTAACCCTTCGAGAAGTTTCTTTATTTCTTGTTCCATACCTCCAGTTGTGACCATTCAGCAGACAACCCTATTCCTGAAACCGGAATTGTTGCGTACTCTGGGTTCGAGAGTTGTCTGTGAATGAAAGACTAATCTTGCAGAGGCTTAAAAGCTTATTTACAGAATATTCCGGAAGATTACAGGTCTGTAAACTAAATATCAATTTCAGTGTCATAAAAAAAAACACAGCTTAAATAACAGCTGACAGCATAAATTGTACTATAGCGTTAACACACAGCAGATAAGCTGTACTTAACTATTAGCAAGAGTTTCACTCAGTCAGGGGATTCTTTACCTCTTGGCGAGAAACTGACTCCCAATGGTCAAAACCTGATTCCTTTTATAGCCTCTTATAAATCCAGAATTTTCTATTAACTTCTGAAATAATCGAGTTAGAGCTTAGATATTCGAAATATCGATAATAAGGATTTTCTCGCTAAGTTCGAAAAAAAAAAAAAAAAAAAAATCGCCAAATAGCGATAAACTCGTCATATTTGTCGCCAAGGCCATTACCTGCCCTGGTGAAACGGGTTTTCAAAGGAAAAAGCGCTATTTTAACGCCAAAACAAGCTAAAAGCGTTCCCTTAAACTTAAACCTCTTATTAAATTTAAAATTTTATTCAAATAATTCTGAGATTTATTTAACCCATAATCCACTCACTTTCAAACTTATTGGTTTTAGTCAAAATTTTCAAGTGGCATTACCGTACGACCTTCATAATGCCAAATTTTCAATTTCCTTCATTCATTCGTTTTAAAGTTGTTCCTGATAACTTGCAAACCATCAAAAACTTGATAGCCGTATTCAGGGGGCTTTAATCAGCACCCTCTTGATTGCTGTTAGAGATAGATTGTTGTTAGTTATATATTCTTGGATTATTCTAATACAGTAGAGCCCCGGTTATCCGATCCCCAATTAACCGAGTTTCGGGTTATCCGAGGCAGTCCCGAAAAGGCCACGCCCCGGAGGAGGCATGACTTTTAACAAATGATATAGATAACTTTGACAAATTTTACTATACATTAGTGTATTCTATAATTTAAATATGCAATATATGTATTATTTTACTTCCATTTACTCGTTTTCATATAATTTAAACTTTGCCGTATGTTTCCCCTCCGATTTACGACAGAGTCCCTGTTATCCGAGTTTTCGATTATCCGAGGTACTCTCGGTCTACATTACCTTGGATAAGCGAGACTCTACTGTATTAAACATTTAGATTGTTTCTTTTTCTAAGTTTCTTTTTCCATCTTTATATTATATTGACGTTATTTTTCAGAGAAAAGAATTTGACATCTTGGCGGCAAAACTAATTTAAACTTAGAAAGGGGTTCTTTGTTTTGAGGTTCTAATATTTCACATTCTAAATATAAAAAGGAATAGCTTTAGTATAAGACCACTTGACGAAATTTGAAATTTGACACCGAAGTAGCTCAAACATTTCTCGCAAATATCTTTACTTACGGAACTACGATAGCCATTTTAATTCATCGCCAGAATTAGACAATTTAAAAGTCGCCGAAAGGTCCTATACACTAAAACTGTACTGATAAAAATTTTGAACTAAATCAGGGTGTTTTAAAAAAAGATTATTGGAGACATTTTTCGTCTCTTCTGATTTCTGAAATATTTCATATTTTGCATTGCATTATTTTAGAAATAAATAGGCGTTATAGACAGGCAAAAAAATCGAAATTCATATTTTTGTTTTCATAAATTCGGTAAAAATGCAGATTATGGTACGGTTTCGTGTGCTTTTAATAAATCGCCAATTTGTACTCTTCATTTAACAAGATATTTTATTTATATTACAATACAGTTTTTTAACTTCCAGAAAAAAGAACAATCAAAAAATATTTTTTAATGGAAAAAAAATATATTAATGGATCTTCTTTATCAGTTTCCTCTAATTACGAAGCTGTGAATTTATTTTTTAAGATTCATATGACACAAGCACTCAAGGAAGTATTTATCAATCCGATTTCTTAGAATGTGTTGTCAACCACTGCAGAGTCAAATCAAGGTTATCTCGGTTTTTGCAGGATATCATATAAGTACATACCTCTCTGTTTTCAATGCTTTCCAGATTCAAATACTGTATCAGTTCGTTTTCTTCAATTGCATCTGGCAAATCAGTTTTGTTGCCTAAGATTAATAATGGTACATGAGCTATTTGCGATTTTTCCAGCAACAAATGTAGTTCATATTTGGCTTCAGCTAGTTTATCAACATCTGCAACGTCGACGATGTACACAATTACATTTACGCCTCTACAATACCTTTCCCACATACCTCGGAATCGTGGTTCACCGCCAAGATCCCATATTTTTATACCAACATTGCCTTTTCTAATTCGCCTCATATTGAAACCAACAGTTGACCTCATATCTTTTTGAAATGATGAATCGGTTATTGCATTCACAAAACTTGTTTTACCTGCCTTTTGCAAACCTAGCACAGTAATTTCCATTTCCTTTGTCCAAAAGAAACTTCTAATCCAGTCAAAAAAGCTACATATTAGTCTCATCATTTTGTATGTATTTTTTCAGTTAAAATTTTTATTTTTAATGTATGTTGATATCAACTGTGGCTTGAAAAACAATTAACACAGAAATTTAATTTTAGAACTTTGTTGAATGATCAGGTTAACGGGTTAAACTAAATTCACGAACAGCAGTGATCAAACCGCGGCTTGCGTGTTTGTCGTCAGATCTCCGCGCCCGCGCTATAGCATATTATTTAGATGAAAATTGTAACCATTTTTATGACCAAATTTTCAAGCAGTTAACAGAAAAAAGGAAATGCTTATCTATTTTTTTCTACAATTCCCAAATACAACCATTTAAATATTTATTGTAAATTGCAATTATAAAAGTGCTACAACGTTTTGCTGCATAATTTTAATTGCGGGATTGTTTTAGTGCAATGCTATTCAAAAATCCTGCATGGCAGATTATTATTTGTTTAAACCAAACAATGTTGGAAACTCCATTTTGCTATACATAAAATGACGTAATGACTCAGATGTTGTTCAAATTTACGAAGGCTTTAATCTCAAACAGCAAAATAAAAATTGCAACATTTCACTGAAATTTTAGTTAATTTTATTTACGTAAATACACTGCTCGACATTGAAAATGTAACACCAAGAAGGAATGATAATAACGGAATGAAATTTGTTGGACAAATACATTATAATAGGAAGAACAATTGATTAAAATTTCAGGGAATTTGGAGTAATATGTACTTAGAAAACAGTACATAAGACATGTACGGGTAGAGCACTTCATGAAGTTTTAACACGATGCCACAATTCATCGATCGAAGTTACTGGTGAGTGGTGGGGGTCAGTCGCTTTTCAACGATAAACAGTCATTTTCATTGGTGCGAGATCAGGAAAACGCGCTGACCAGAGCAACAGTCGAACACACTCGGCATCAATGAAGGTCCAGCCAATATGGACAACTTGCGGTCGTGCATTGTCCTGCTTAAATGTTGCGCTTCGGAGGCCTTGAACATAGGGCAGAGCTATGGGCCTTAACTCGTCAGAAATGTAATGGTTAGTATTCAGAGTGGCGGGAATGAAAACAAGAGGTGACCGAGACGTGTATCCAATGGTACAACATACCATCAATCCAGGTGGTGACTCAGTATGCGGCTACCAAAATTCTGATTACCCTCAAAACTGCATCACTGATATGGGCGCCATTAATGTGTGATCAACGATGAACCTGCACGCAGGAATGACGTGAAGTCACTTTTCAGATTTCACTTTACAGCATCAAGATTGCCTTATCCGTATTTAACGGCATTATGAATAATGCACATTGCCAGCTGAGATTCGACATCATCATACTGTCCATCATTTGCAATGATGTTATGGGTTCCCATTGGATACACGTCTCGATTACTTCATGTCCGTATTCCTGGCACTCTGAACAGCGGCGATTAAATTTCTGATAAGTTAAGGCCCGCCCCTCTGCCCTGTATTCGAGGCCTCCGTAGCGCAAAATTTAAGCAAGATAATGCACGACCGCAAGTTGTTTGTATTGTCCGGACCTTCTTTGATACAGAATGTGTTCGACTGTTGCTCTGGCCAACGCGTTCTCCTGATCTCGCATCAATGAAAATGACTGTTTAATTGAAAAGCGACTGGCCCCCACCACTCACCAGTAACTTCGATCGATGAATTGTGGCATCGTGTTAAAGCTACATGAAGTGCTATACCCGTACATGTCATCCAATCGCTGTTCGATTCAATGCCTAGACATATATGTGCTGTTATTGCTCACAGAGGTCGCTGCTTTATGTACTGTTTTCTCAGTACATATTACTCCAAATTTCCTGAAATTTTAATCAATTGTTCTTCCTACTATAATGTATGTGTCCAACAAATTTCATTCCGTTATTATCATTCCTTCTTGGTGTTGCATTTTTAATGTCCAGCAGTGTATATGCTTATTTTACAAATAAGGCCATTTTTTACCGGAGGAAATGTTTTACCCTTCCGAGATGAGATCAAAATTTGTCCCGATATCTTACGATCTTCGGAATCAATGCATACATTTTAAATGGACCACTGAAGCTCAGCATTGGAAGATTGCGTATTCAATACTCGAGCTGACCAAAGATCATCGAGTATGTTAAAGACAGCTGGTGCTTGTAAATTCATGTCGTAGCCGCAATGTCCTCTGTGTTCCCATTCCAAATACCTCTGGAGGGGGGGGGGGTCACCGAAGCGGAAAATTTATCCTCTCCTTGGCGAATCAAAATTGTGATATGTCTCTGGAACACCCTTAGCAGTGAGTCCCAGACCTTCGCCAAATAGTGCCTAGAGTGGCATTAGTGCGACGTAAAACCCATTCAACCATATATTTTAAAAGCAGTTATATTTGTATTGCCAATCTGTTCGGCAGCAGTGTTAGAAATAAGAGTTTTGAAACTAGGCGTCAAAATAACGCCTGGATTAAATTTTTTGGGCGTCCAAATTAAAAATCTAGGTGCCATCTATAATGAAATATGTATATTTAAAATAATAATAATAATAATAATAATAAAGTATCAACTTGTAAATAATTTATGCAAGATTATATAAAAAATATTTATGTAATGAATGTAATTACATTGACAATATTAAACGTACATATTTAAAATCACAAATTCATTCTTCACCCAGAAGATACATCTTTCCACCACAATTTAATAGCATTTTCTGGGCAGAAATCTTCAAATTTAGGGCTGTTTAATTTAATCATTAACAAATCGTAAACTACTTTCATAGAGAAATGATTTCTTAAATCAGTTTTTATTAGGTTCAAATTAGAATTTTATTAGGTTAGGTGAAATAGACTTGTTTGCTGTCTGATGGGATTGGGAAAATTATTAGATATTATGAGGAAAAAATCCAGGCGTCAAATATGGCACCTATGATTGGAATTCTAGGCGTCAAAATGAAAAAACTGGTCGCAAAATACGACTAACGACCGCTTATTTCTAACCCTGTTCGGCAGATCTGTAAAGTTAGCCTTACCACTTACAGAAAATGACATGCATTTGAAATTTGAACGTTAAACTCAAAAAATGTATAAATGAAATAAAATTCATGTGTGTGTTAAAGAAAAGGGATTTCATGCGAACCTATTCTCCGACTTTAAATATAGAAATTTTACTGACAGAATGTTTGAATGTTGTTTGAGCTACAAGAAGATTTCAGGTTTCACATTTTGAAGATCCCTACCAATGGCCGAGGAATTCTGCTCTCAGAAACTGGTGGACGTGAGGTACCGGGTCCCACTTATCGGCCGAAACGTTAGGAATTTTCTGTGATTTTCTCTGAAACTCACTGGATGTATCCCTTAGAAAGTTCCACACGGAGAAAATTACGCTATGGACCCAACCGGAGTTTTCCACCGCGGTCCAGGCGGTCTTTAGTGTGGGCTGTACCATAGTACCATAGGTATAAAAAGGTTAACTATCCTAGTATACACAATCAGTCTCAATCCATTATCAGATTTTCAAATTTCGAAAACTTCACACTGGGCACTAAAATTTCCCAGTTTTGCTGCATTAACATCTGGTAATTTAAAAGAAAGTGATAATAAATTATCTTTGGACATCCACTATCTCAATCTATTTATAATACGTCAGAATTAATTTTTAATTTTCTCATCGTTGTATATTTTTGATCATTTGCAGTGACTGATCGTCAACATTTTTAACTTAAACATCAAGTTGTTCAAATTACTCAATTAGTTTTCCTTATCAAATGGAAAAATGTTATTTGTTTATTGTTATATATTCATATTCGAAAAAATCGACTTTCTTTCGCGAAGACATAGTTTGTGGATAAACAGGCAGATTCTAGTCGATGAACGCATTTTATTCAATAAATATTGTGAAAATAGTCCAATAAAACTGTTACTCATATATCACAGAAGTCAAATAAACAGCGTTAAATACACAATACAGCAGGAACTTCGCTGATTTAAGAGCAGTCGTTCAAAGACTACCGCTCAGCATAAAGATCTGAACACAATTGAACTTCTTTCATAGTCTCAGCAATATCTGGCAAATTTTCGAAGTAATTCTGCGCCAGAAATTAAATGGATCACTCTAGAAAATTCCAAGCAGGAAAGATTTCTAGAGCTTCCAAATTTCGCAACTCTAAATTACCATTTTCACCAAATTTGTCGTCAAGATGGACGTCCCTAGATAGTAAATTTCCTTTTTGCCAGTGAAACCATCTTTTCTGCAATCTGTAACAGGAATTTAACTGCAAGAAAGCGGTTTTAATCCTTTGCAACATTAATTTTTTCTTCGAAGACTGTACGATCCGAGAAGATTCTCTATCCGCGATTGTAATAAAATGCTCGCCCTCTGGTGGGCTAAGGTGAAATTACAATTAACACGCATAGCTTTCGGCTTTCATCGAGATGCCATTGCTTGCCGATGTTTACTTTCACATATATTTATTAAATAAAAATAAATAAATCCGGTAAAAAAGATAACACTTACTGTTGGGTGCCACAGTGTAACTCCAAAAATCAAGAAATCCAGAATTAAGCTTCCATTTATTTCCAAATGACAAATTTAAAATTTCAGTTGCTTCGGCTAATGGAAGTAAAGAATTAATCAGATGATTTGAAACTAATATTTATTCAGCTTCAGTTAAATATCTACTTCCGATCGAACTTTGAATAAACTGAAATATTTTTTCCAAAGCAATCAGTTTTCCATGATGTAATGGCGGAGAAATTATAGCACGAATATTAAGTAGTAACACAAATAGAACAATAATAAATACACGTGGCTATTATATTTACTAACAACAAAAGCTGAAAAAGCGCCATCTATCGATCATTACAAACGCGGATAAAAATTCGTAATTTATATCACGGTATGGAGCTAGTCTAATGTACTCTTCCCAGTTTCGTCTGCTCAGTCATGTGATAGAGGAAAACGAATAATGGAATTCAATTAAATATTGTTCGTAAGAACAAAAATGTTAATCTATATTAATAAAATCAGAGTTTTGTCTGTAAATTTGTCGGAATCGAAAAATTTTGCGATATCTTCACGTTTTACACCCCATGAAGGCCGAAAATGACTTCAGAAAATTTTGCCTGTGTGTGTGTGTGTGTGTGTCATCGTGTCCGAATGTCGCTTTTTTTGTCCGGGCATCACTTGAGAACGGCTGGACGGAATTCAACGGCGCTTGGCAGGAATTTAGGTCTTCACCCAACTTAAAATTATATCTATCAACTTTTCAGAAATTCCCCCCCGTTCCCCCCCTAGGGGGTAAAAGACTAAAACACGTTTGTCCGGGCATCACTCGAGAACGGCTGGACGGAATTCAACGGCGCTTGGCAGAAACTTAGGTCTTCACCCAACTTGAAATTATATCTATAGAAATTTTCAAAATTATGATTAGTGTTTAAATTGTGTGTAAAAAACGCCTGCGCATGCGCCATAAATATTTTTTCACTAAAATGCTTTGAATGGAAAAATAAAATATAAAAATAATTTTTTAAGTCAAAGACTTTTGTATTCGCGTGATTCGGACTAGAAATTATGAAAAGATTGAAATGAAGTGTTGCCATCTAAGTTCCATACTTTAGTTAATTTTAAAACATCTAATTGTCGTATCGAAAAACTGTTTACACCCCAGGATTCAGAAAAATCACCTCTTTCATTTGGTACTGAATTTGTAACGATAGGTCTGATATTTCTAATTTATTTTCCCCTTTTTCCGTTGCCACTTAAATTTCACACTTTAGTTATTTTTTAAAAATCTAATTGTCGCATCGAAAAACTGTTTGCACCCCTGGATTCAGAAAAATCACCCCTTTCATTTGGTATCAAATTTATAAATATAGGTCTGATATTTCTAATTTATTTTACCCTTTTTCCGTTTTCAACCCAGATTCGATATGGAACAGCTTTAATATTGGATCCCTTTGGCAAAATTTGAAATTCGCCACCGAAGTAGCTCGGACGTTTCTCGCCAAGATCTTTAATTGCACGATTGAGATAGCCAATTCAGTTCATCGCAAAAATGGCTTAAAATATTTAAAGTCACCAAAGGGTTCCGATACTTAAGCTGTGCTTTTTATATTTTTTTATTTACAATATTGCCTATTAAAGACTTCTGTGGCCACGAAATTTGGTGCGTAAATTGTTTGTATGCACCCGGCACTTATTGTAACTGCATTTCACGAAATTCGAAATCCCCCCCACCCTTCTCGGAGTCGGAGGGCAATAAACATGTGTAAAAACATGTTTTTCCGTTTGAATTCGCTTTGAATTATCTTAGAATGGCGAATTTTGGTGTGTGGATATTGATTAAGTGTACGCATTATGTATATTAGTGGGATTTTGCAAAACCTCGAACGCACCCGTTGAGGGTGGGGAAGTAAGAAGTGGGTAAGTTGTGCCGAAGACAGTGTGGACCCAGACTCCTCACATTGGGAGCGAAAAAACTTCTACCAATCACAGCGAGAACTTAGGTTATTAATAAAGATATGGCATTTTGACAACTCATTTAAGTTTAATGTCCAGCGAAGCGGGCAAAGCCTGCTAGTATTTAATATAAAATAAAATAAAAGCAATATTGTGCATTTGTAAACAGTAGAATAGTTGTATTTGTAAATTTAATAATTTTTTAAAAACACGTTATGTGTTTATATATTTTCAACTGTAAGAATCAATTTTTGTATTTTCTAGTGTAACTGTTACATTAACTGATCTAGCAATAAATAGCTTGTTCTTGTGGAATGTTTATGGATTATAATTTGAAATTTTAAAATGTTTTCATTTAATTGCATAAAGGTGTTACAAGTTAATTAACTTAGTTACTGGTCTAAATGGATTTACGCAGTACGATATTGCACTGTCACTGATTTAAGTACCAATAATCAGAGTATTTAACATGTTCTTCATAAACATCAATAACAAATATAAACTAAATGATGACTGTAAATGTATACAGCAAACAAAAGATGATGAATAATGATATAAAATGGATTAAAAATGATGATGTATAAAAAAATAACACAGATTAAATACGATTGATCAAAAATAAGAATAGAAAATATGTTATTTCAGCAATCGCTATAGATAAACAAGACTTCGTCTGCTATTTGTTTTTTCTCTATCATGTTCATGTGACCTCTGACGTCAGGTGGGATGAGCCCATTGATATGAATCATTTTCAGCTTGCTGCTTAGCACGTTCTGTATCCTCGCGATGACATAAGTGAACGAGCTTTTTAAAAACAGCACAACTCCTGTCTCCTTTCCAGTTTTATTGCGATTGCAACTTCAGACACCGAATTTATCGGCGCTTTGGATTGTAAAATCACATGCGGTTACCTTCCTTCAATGAATTTTTTGTTGCCTTTGCGTCGCAGCTTGTCTTCATTAGGTCCTTGATCAGGTTGATTAATTAGGAGTGGATCAAGACAGCACATTTGCTCCTTTGAAATAGACATCTAAATTTTTAATTGTTGCCTTTAATTTTTTCAACCATAAAATAAAATATGCTTTCACGTGGAAAAAAAAAAAAAAAGTAAATAAATAAATAAAATATTAAATTTGTTCATGCATGTACTTACGGATAATACGTAAGTATCGTAATTTCGTGCATTTTTGCGATTCAAACACATCAAGGTAGGGTATCCATCGGGTTTTTTTTTTTTGTTTTTTTTTGAGGGGGGGGGGGGGGAGAGTTGTGTACGCGATAGTGATTTCAGCGAAAAAAAGTTACATGCGTTTTCAGATTCATACACAGTTAGACAGGGGTGTCCAGTGATGTTTTTTTTTGCTTTTCATGTGAGCGAAGCGAACATACGCGCGTGATAGTGATGGCTTCGAAAACGAGTTACATGCGTTCTCAGATTCATGCAGAGCGAGGCTGGGGCAAAGAATATAGAAGAGATTTTTTTTTTTTTTTTTTTTTTTTTTTTTCTGTAAAGAATTGATAATAACTTCTTTTAACACAAATCCATACATGTATTTTAAGTTTGAAGACGTTTATTTTGTATTCCTTTTTTTCTCTTTCTTTCTTTTTCTTTTTGAAAATGATTTTTGATTTTAGTCAATTATATACATCATTTATAATTTTATCAGAATTTTTATAATTTGATTCTTTAAAATTTAGAAAATCCGATATAAAAATAAGATTAAATAAATAAATAACAGATTTTTATATCAGTAAGTATTGTATTTAAATGAAGCAAAAAAAAAAAATAAAATAAAATAAAATAAATAAATAAATAAAAAATAAATAAATAAAAAAATAAATAAAAATAAATGCATGTGTGGGGAGGAGGGGATATAAATGCATATTTAAATACATATTTAAGTGTTTCAATGATATATTTATATTTCTTTTCTTTTTTTTTTCCCTTTGAAAAATTATTTTAGATTTTCGTTAATTATCAAGAATTTTATTTTTATCATATTTTTTATATTTTAAATGGTTAGAAATTAAGAATCAGATTAAAAAAAAACATCAGCTTTCTATATCAGCAGTTTTTTTATTTCACTGAAACTAAAAATTGTTTTGGCAAAAAATAAAATATATATATAGGCTAGGCTCTCACAATTAAATATTTATTTAATTTTTAATATAAAAAAAATATTTTAGTTTTTCATATTATTATATATTTATCACAATATATTAAATTCAATTCGCTAAAGAATCCGATTAAAAAAGAAACAATAAAAAAATAATTTTTATATCAATAACTTTCGTGCTATCCGATCGAAAGTAACTTCGGTGGGAGAGGAAAAAAAAAATCAAAAGTGCCCTCCTCTCTGCGCCGCTTCCCTGTAAAGTTGTCTTTCACGCAATATCAAACTATGCAGAAACTGGTTCCGCGATTTTACATTACGTCTACGGAGTCTTTCCTTCTTCACGTAAGTTCTTTGGCTGGGGTGTCCAGTGATGTTTTTTTGGTTTTCATGTGAGCGAAGCGAACATACGTGCGTGATAGTGATGGCTTCAAAAACGAGTTACATGCGCTCTCAGATTCATGCACAGCGAGGTAGGGGTGTCCAGTGATGTTTTTTTTTGGTTTTCATGTGAGCGAAGCGATCATACGTGCGTGATAGTGATGGCTTCGAAAACGAGTTACATACGTTCTCAGATTCATGCACAGCGAGGTAGGGGTGTCCAGTGATGTTTTTTTTTTTTTTTTGTTTGTTTTCATGTGAGCGAAGCGAACATACGTGCGTGATAGTGATGGCTTCGAAAACGAGTTACATGCGCTCTCAGATTCATGCACAGCGAGGTAGGGGTGTCCAGTGATGTTTTTTTTGGGTTTTCATGTGAGCGAAGCGATCATACGTGCGTGATAGTGATTCGAAAACGAGTTACATGCGTTCTCAGATTCATGCACAGCGAGGTAGGGGTGTCCAGTGATGTTTTTTTTGGTTTTCATGTGAGCGAAGCGATCATACGTGCGTGATAGTGATGGCTTCGAAAACGAGTTACATACGTTCTCAGATTCATGCACAGCGAGGTAGGGGTGTCCAGTGATATTTTTTTTTTTGTTTTCATGTGAGCGAAGCGAACATACGTGCGTGATAGTGATGGCTTCGAAAACGAGTTACATGCGCTCTCAGATTCATGCACAGCGAGGTAGGGGGTTTCCAGTGATATATATATGTGCGCGAAGCGTATATACGTGCATTATACAACACAAGTTTACGTGTTTTTCCATTACATCTTTCGTTTTCTATTTCCTTACTTTTAATGGAAGGGTCTAAATTCATAACGGGGGTTTCAGGTAGCAGGAGGCTTTCTTACAAAAGAAAATATCTAATCCGCATTTTAAAGCATTTGAATGTCAAAAGAAAATATTAATATTTTATTTTATTTATTTTACTTTTTTCAAGTGTGAGCATATTTTATATTATGGTTGAAAAAATTAAAATAAAGGCAACAATTAAAAATTTAGATGTCTATTTCAAAGGAGCAAATGTGCTGTCTCGATCCACTCCTGATTAATTTATCCGGCGATCTGACGTATATTTTTATAACACACCTTTAAATTTCGCATGTAGTAGTTAGGCGAGAAAGACAAATCATAAGGTAAGCCAAATATTCGTCCAAAACACGTCTCGGAATGGTGCCCATCCAATTTTTTTATGCATTATCCGTTAACAGTCAACTAAAAGCATTGGAAAGTGCAAGTCCCAGCTAGTTTGATTCTTAGATAGAAACGAATAGAGACAGACTATTCAGAAGAATTCAATTAAACCTTTCGGTTCTGCCCCTAAATTCAGGATACTTGTCAAAATCTTCTGTAAGCTAAGATATTAGCAAAATTTATAGTTTGCATGAAAGATTAAAAAAAAAAAAAAAAAAAAAAAAAAAAAAAAAAAAAATGATAATCCATCTTGTATAAAGCTATCTTGAATAGTCGATGCTTCTTGATTTGGTATAGATATATCTTCAGGCTATTTTATGAAATAATCCATTATGAAAGACTATATACAATTGATTTTAACTAGTTGGCATAGGTGGACTCTGCTCAGTTCCCCATCATATTTATGTTCTCATAAATTTCTAGTGCGAGATATATTATAATCATGTTTAAAAAAAAAAAGAATTTGACCAAAGCTTGATACAGTGACAGAACGAAATCCCCGCCTAATAGGCTATCCACTGTTCACTTTGATATATTTTACTTATTATAATCTATTAATTTATTTCATCAGGGTCAATTTCGTTGTTTAGTTTTCATGCTACTATTTCCAATGCAATAATCCTCAAAATTCATATTTATATGAAAAATTTACAATTTCGCTATGTTGGTAAAATCGTAAATTACGAATAATTTACGAAATTTTCTTATTAGAATATTTGTATTCAATCATGTTCAAACAAATATCATAAACGTAATTTTGAAGTTGTCTAATGTATTTAGGATCCTCAAAATGGAAGTTTATGCTCAATTTTGCCTTATTCTGACATGTTAAGTAAATCGTAAATTCCAAATAACTTACGAATTTTTTAAATTGGAAAAATCATAGTCTATGATATTCATGCCAGTATCCTCAATAATATTTCGAAAGTGGTTTGACATCTTTACGATGAAAATATCCCTCAAGATTGACGTTTAAGTGAAATTTTGCTCTATTTTGCCATGTTAAGAAATTCGTAAATTTCCAATAATTTACGAAATCTTTATATTGGAAAATTCATTAGTCATTAATATTCATGCCAGTGTCCTAAATAATATTTCAAAAGTAGTCTGACATCTTTACGATGAAAATATCTCTGAAAATTGACGTTTATGTGAAATTTTGCCCTATACTGCCATGTTAAGAAATTCGTAAATTTCCAATAACTTGCGAAATTTTCAAAGTAGCATATTTATAGTTACTGATGTTCATTCCGGCATCAAAACTGATATTTTAAAACTAGTCTGACATTTTTACAGTAAAAAGTGTCCATTTAATGCACGTTTAAGTGAATTTTTGTCCTATTCTCCCATGTTAAGAAAATCTTAAATTTCTAATAACTTACGAAGTTTTTAAATTCGAATGTTGCAAATGAATAGGGTTCTTGCCAGTGTCGAAAGTAATATTTTAAAACTGATCTGACCTCTCTGCGACAATTTGTTCTTGAGATATCGTGTACACAGACTAACAAACTAACGGACTAACCCACTAACAGACTAACACACGAACAAACTAACACACTAACAGACACCCTACAGACAGACACCATACAAATTTTGTCATTTTCGGATTCCTCACACCTGAAAACGTGTAAAAACGTCAAAAAACCGAGGTCGAAAATTTTCACGATTACCTAAGTTCCCCATACCTGTAGTATGATGGGGAACTAAAAATCTGAGGCAACGGCCGTAATATATCCAAAGTGATTATTTCGAAAAATGAACCAACGTTACAATGCTGCAAGCGTCTTTTTACTTTCTTCTATATGTAATATAGAGAAAGTATTGGATTTGTGAAATTTTTCGAACTCCAGTTTTCGATGGATTTACACATTTCGGGATGTCCTGAACACGATTTGATAGTTTTTAGAAAATGTCTGTCTGCCTGTATCACGAATTTTGTGGACGCTGTATCTCACGAACCAATAAACGAAATTTAAAAAAAACTTGGTATTTAGTTGGACCCTGACGTAAACTGGTGCTGATTAGATTTGGGGATCAATCGCTCAACAGGTGGCACTGTGATCGCATTTTTTCTAAATTTTTAACATGGCAGTATAGGACAAAATTTCGTATAAATGTACATAATGAGAGTTATTTTTAACTTGTGATTGTAAAATTAATATGAATTAATGATAATAGTAGTAAACTAGGGAAAAAAAAAATCCCCCACTGGGAGGGGGGGGGGATAAATTTTCAAGATGGGTATCTTTCGAAAGGTCTCATCAGTACCTTTAAAACGAATGGTTGCACTATAGCACTATAGATCTGTGATAATTTAAAACAAAGTTATCTATTTTTTTTTTTTTCTTTTTTAATATTGAAAATAAAATGGACTTTTCTTGGATATTTAGTGTTATACTAGTTATCTAATATGGAAATCGACTGCATTATCATGGAAGATAATTTTTTTTAAATAATAATTTTAATAAATTATTTTTACTGAGGGAATTTGTATAGGAAAATATAGAAGAAAGTCATGTGGTGGCTACAACATACTAGTTTAACCAGTTCTTGGTCCCGTTTATGCTCCACATGCATGGCATTCTGTACTGTACTCCATTTTTCTACATCGCTTTGAAGTTAACCCCTAGAAAAAGCGTTTCTTGGTCTTATTTAGAGTGTTCAAAGGGTCCCTCCACTTGGGCTATGACATGTACTCATTTCAAATCATCCTTACCCCTGCATTTTGGGAAATAAACTGCCATCAGAATGCTTTACGATTACCGTTCTTTCACTTGCACAATAACACTCCTTGTTTACGATGTAAAGAATGGAAGCGGACAATGCCCAATATCGTTTTGTTGTGGGGCTAAATGGAACTATTATTATTATTTTGGCAAGATGTTTGGATAGCAGAATTTAATTTCTTCTATAGAATGGGTTTGGTGTTTGTATCACCTAATGGGGAAATTGCACCTTTTTCATTTTGACTTGTAAATGATAGAGCATGAAAATACAAACATTTTGATACCATTTTTATGCATATTTGAAAACCGGATGCTTTAATAAATTAACTTTAAAAGACGTAGTTCTCATGTTGGCGGGAAAACGCTGCATCACGTGATAAAACCTATCGTGACGTCACTATCCATGAAATGAACTGCCGGCTGAATTTCTCCCTCTTGTATTGTAAAGAAAAATCGTGCATTCAGCGAAATTTTGTATTCTTTCTTTAAAAAAAAATATTAAAACTATTTGAACTCATTAAACATCACTTCATTCTATAAATGACACCAAGTTTCAATGATATTTTTTTGTACTCGCCTGCTGTTATTAATCCAAATTAAACTATAATCGAAATAATAGTTGATCAATAGAATTTTCTTAAAGAATGTTTTTAGTATGCTATGCTAAAGATGTATCTTTTAAATACTTGTTTTGTTTCATTTTATTATGTTTCATAGATTTATTATTATTTTATCATTATTATAGACTGAGTACAGAAATAAAATATTGGGATTGAGTAATAATATTTAACTGAATAATATGCATATTTTCATTGCTTAAATAATCTAGAATAGTTTATGCTAAATTAACCTAAATTAGATTACTTTTATAATTATAAGATGCCAGTATATCTGTATATATATATAACTTTTTTAATACATTTCAATATTATAACTTAACAATATTTCTATTAAAATAGCAGCTGAAGATTGTGAATAATTAAAAACATTATAGTGATGCAGTTTGAGAAATTGAAAAGTATTTAAGGAAAATTACATGCGCTTATCATTCTAAATAAATAAATAAAATTAAAAGAAGGTCTCCGTACAAAAATATTAATATTATTTATATATGTATATATATATAGAAACGCGTTTAGTTATTTTTATAATGTAATTACTTTTTTATTTGGAAAAATTTAAAAATAGAAAGAAAAGATTAATAGAAATAGAAAGTAATAATAATAACAACATTTAGCAATAGGAAAGATATAAAGTACTTTAAAATAAAATAAACACATGAAATATATGTTAAATGTAATAATACCTTATAAGTTATACATGATCTAGTTATAAATATGAATGGTATTAAATAATTAATTAAAAATTTGCAGTAAATTTCAGCAATCAAACGCAATATATACACTGGTGGACAATTGCTAAGGACAGATGACAATAACTAAGCTATTGTCATCCGTCCTTAGCAATTGTCCACCAGTGTATATATATACATATATATATATTTCATTTATCAATGAAGCCTTAATGTAAAATCCAAATATGTTTAGAATATATCAGGGTATTTTGTTTTTCACAAAAAAAAAAAAAAAAATTGTTTTTCACAAAAATGAGCCCCAAAAGTAAACCTGGAACAACCCTTGCATATACTATAACTGACGGTCTTCGCCTGCTTCGCTGGTCGCTAAATTTAATAAATTGACAAAAAAAAAAAAAAAAAAAAAAAAAAAAAACTTTTATTTCTTTTATATCATTCTATAAACAAAAAATAAATAAATAGATAATTAAAAAATAAATTCATTGAAATCGCTCTTAACATCGTTTTGGTTATTCGCAGCCTGCGGCAACTTCTTTCCCTCCAGTGTACCCTGCTTTTTTGGATCTGGGTTCTTATTGCCCGCAGCAATGTCTTTCGTGGGCACTTCAATTTGTGCACATATCAGGAGGCGAAAGCTGCTATTATTCAAAAACTAAGATTTTAAGGATAGCTGTATCTCAGCATCTATTAAATATACTTTAATTTTGGCACCATGTACTTTATTGCAATCACTTTTTCTGCTATATTACCATTTCATTTCGATTAGTACAATAAATAAATAAATAACAAAAGATTTTCCTTTCAAAGGCATTAAATAAATAATAAATAAGTTTTTATTAAATTTAAATTTTAATAAGACTAATCCTTTATGCAATATTAACATTTTCCCGATAAAAACATTTAATTATATTTTCCTTTTGAAATGAATTAATTAAATAAATAAATAGTTGTGTAACAGCCGTTGCTAATGTAAACAACGTAGAACAATATAATTCAAATAAATTTAAGAAAATTAAATGGAAAAATAAATGGATAAAATTGAAATATATATATATATATATAAATTACTTAAAAAATTATAAAAACTTTTTTTTTTTTTTTAAATAAAATAAAATAAAAATAATAAATAAATAATGCAATTTGAAAATAAAATTTTTTTTTCGTTGCAAAAACATGAAGTAAATATTAAATACATAATTAATGACTGCTCTATAAAATAATCATATATAATTTATAAAATAACAATTAAAAAATTCTGGTTAAAAAAAATAATAATAAAATAAATAATCAGTAAAATATATTTTTATGTACTATGAAATTTTAATGAATATTTTAATTATAATTAAATCTTTAAGCATACATTATGAAAAAAGAAATATTCTCACATACAAGCATCTAAAAAATTAGAGAAATGTAAAAAAATACTACTAATATATTAAAGCAATGCTAAAATTCTATTATGAAGACGTTTATAATTTTCAAAATATGAATACAGAACAAATCTAGATCGTTTAGCTTTAGCTACTCTTATATTTATGCGCTAATAAAATCGAGGTTTCTTCTCAAAAATGAAAATATGGAAAGAGCATCTATTTTCGGAACATTATCCGATTGCTCTTTTACAAATCCAAAATCGACATTATACAAATAAAAATAGAAATATATATATATAAGATATAGTATAGTTATGGAAGGTTTAAGTTATTTCTTACAAAAGGTAAAAATTTTAAGAATAAACTATAAAATACAGATTAGAATAGAGCGAACAAAAAGGAAAGCAAGCGGTAAAAGAGTGTAAACATTCACACTTCGTGTACAGTGACGTCAATCCCCTCACGGAGCGTTTTCGGATCACGTGGTTTTGTTTTGGTTTTTAGCGATTTTAAAACGTTAATTAAAAGTTAATTTGAAATAATTTTACGATTTTAATTGCATTTTTCGGATTCCCAAGATTGATTTTATCGATTACAATTAAAAGAAATTGTTTTTCCTTCCGTGTGCAACTTCCCCATTGCACTTTTTGAAGCAGCGTATTAGGAGACCCATCATCTATAGTCGCTGATGTAATTCACAGTAATTTCCATCTCCATGCCATATTTCAATTTGGCATACTCATAATGCTTGCACTACTCAGAGCTTAATCTTCGAGAAAGCGCATTTGATTTTTTTTTTTTTTTTTTTTTTTGTGAGTTAAGTATTTACGATGTAATATCTCAAAATCATATTCCTGAAGTCTCTATATCCAACATGCTACTAGGCCTCTAGGCTGTTTAAAACTTAGCAACCATACACCTCTGGCAGAAAGATTTAAAAAATGAAAGCACTTTTTTAATATCTTATTATATTATTAACACCTACACCTTCTGCAGCTTATGCTCTCTTTGTGCTATTATGGTATATCCATTCACAGTTTTCACATATATCACAATAATGCTTAGCAACCAGAAAAACAATCATGATAAAAATCATTAAAATTTTAAAATGCAACCCAAGCAACTGAAGATTTCTTGTGGAAACAAGAATGTTGTGGCTACCACATGAATTTCTTCTGTATTTTCCTATGCAAATTCATTCAGTAAAAATAATTTATTAAAATCATTATTTAATAAAATTATCTTCCATGATAATGCAGTACGATTTCCATATTAGAGAAGTAGTATAGCACTAAATATCCAAAAAGTTCATTTTATTCTCGATATTACATAATTTTTTTTTTTTGTTGTTGTTAAAAATGAAAAAAAAATCGATAACTTCATTTTAAATTATCGCAGATCGATGGTTCAGCCATTCATTTTCAAGGTATTGGCGAGCTCTTTTGAAAGATACCCATCATGAAAATTTATTCCCCTCGAGGGGGACTTTCCCCCCCACGGGGGGGAGGCGAAGCTCCTACATATACAATTTTTTTCCCCAGTTTATTATCTCTATTTTAACAACTCTTGTAAATTTTATAATGATTTTTTAAAAATAATTCTCTTTATGCACATTTATACAAAATTTTGTCTTATACCACCATGTTAAAAATTTAGAAAACGTGGGATGGCAACGCAACCTGTAAGACAAATTTTACCAAAAGTTGATATGCACTAATTTAGGTCAAGGTGTAACTACATACCAATTTGTATGAAATTCTGTGCAGTATTTCCTGAGATACAGTTGCTACAAAATTTTGTCACAGACAGACACACATTTTCTAAAAATGGTCAAATAGTGTTCTACAGCTCTCAAAAACCCGATGTCGAAAATTTTTACGAATCCAATACTTTCTTCTATTGAATATAGAAGAAAATAAAAAGCATAACATAACTAAAAGATGAAAAAATGAAAATCCTTGAAATAATAGCTGCAACCCCCCCCCCCCAGCTAAAAAACAAACAAACAAAAAACTGTTGTGGCCACCACATAACTTTCTTCTATATTTTCCTATACAAATTCACTCAGTAAAAATAATTAATTAAAATTATTATTTAAAAAAATTATCTTCCATGATAATACAGACGATTTCCATATTAGAGAAATAGTATAACAGTAAAACTGCCTTCAAACTCTGGGAACGATGCAAGCTTCAAAAGTCATAAATTATCCATTGTCCAAAAGTGACCCTTGAAATTTTGCACACATTTACAATGAAGGACATTACTTTTTATCCGTGATTGTAATGAAATGCTCGCCCTCTGGTGGGCTAAGGTGAAATTACAATAAAAATGCTTTAATTCGGCTTTCATTAAGCCGCCATTGCATGCCGATGTTTAGTTTCACATATTTTTATTGAATAAAAATGAATAAATCCGGTAAAAAAGATAACACATTAACACATACTGTTGTGTGCTCCAGTGTAACTCCAAAGGATCAAGAAATCCAGAATTAAGCTTCCATTTATTTCCAAATGACAAATTTAAAATTTCAGTTGCTTCGGCTAATGGAAGTAAAGAATTAATCAGATGATTTGAAGCTAATATTTGTTCAACTTCAGTTAAAAATCTACTTCCGATCGAACTTCGAATAAACTGAATTATTTTTTTCCAAAAGCAATCAATTTTCCATGATGTAATGGCGGAGAAATTATAGTACGAATATTAAGTAGAATAACAAAAAGAACAATAATAAATACAAGTGGCTATAATATTTACTAACAACAAAAACTGAAAAAGCGCCATCTATCGATTATTACAAACGCGGATTGCTCTTTTACAAAAGAGACCAGTTCCCATGCAATTATCGCACTAGGGGGTTCGTGAGCTTCGATTCTCAAAAACCACATCAAATAAATATCAATAGAACCGAACTTTCAGCTTTCCAAGTTGCCAGAGTTTGAAGGCAGCTTAAATAAAAAAATAAAAAAAAAAGTCAATTTTATTCTCCGTTCTAGCCGCCTTCGGCGAAAAGCTGGTTCGCGACCCTTGAAAAATCCGACTTTACGAAACTCCCGCTCGGTGGCGCCTTTTTCCCGTTTCAGGTCTTACAACAGCTTATTGATATATAGTGAAAAAAGCTTTATTGAAAAATTTAATCGGAGTAAATTCTCGCTCGGTAGCGCCTGTGGCACCCACTACCTGTTTCAATACCTGAAACAGCCTGTTAGCTCACCATGTTATGATCTTTCAAATTTATGACTTTAGCAAAGACCCGTTCGGTGGCGCCTTATCCCCGTTTTATAACTTACAATTCCTTCCTCGCTCATTAGAATTTGAAATTTTAAAATATTACAGCGTCATCTGGAGGTAGAAATTTCTGTAATCTACTTTCAATTCCAAATCAACAAAGCTTTCAAATGATGTATTACTTACGAAATTATTTTAATTAGTAGCGAGATACAAAAGAAAACCTAATCAGGACACCTTAAAACATGTAAATCAGGTGAAATCTCGAATTCCACTTTCGATAATATAAAAGTACTTTAAAATATCTTTCGAATGATGTATTAAAAATAATTTAATCATAATTAGAATTTGAAAAATTGAAATTTTAAATTATTACTGCGCCATCTGGCGGTAGAAATTTCTGAAACTACTGTTCAATTCCAAATCAACAAAGCTTTCAAATGATGTATTACTTTTGAAATTATTTTAATTAGCAGCTGAGATACAAAAGAAAACCTAATCAGGAAACCTTAAAACGTGTAAATCAGGTGAAATCTCGAATTCCACTTTCGATAATATAAAAGTACTTTAAAATATCTTTCGAATAATGTATTAAAAATAATTTAATCATAATTAGAATTTGAAATTTTAAAATATTACTGCGCCATCTGGTGGTAGAAATTTCGGTAATCTACGGTTCAATTTCAAATCAACAAAGCTTTCAAATGATGTATTACTTATGAAATTATTTTAATTAGTAGCTGAGATACAAAAGAAAATTTAATCAAGACACCTTAAAACGTGTAAATCAGGTGACATCTCAAATTCCACTTTCGATAATATAAAATATCTTTCGAATGATGAATTAAAAATAATTTAATCATAATTAGAATTTGAAATACGCGTATTAGAATAAAATTAATTTGCAATTAAAATGAAAAAAAAAAATGTAAATTTTTTGTTTATTGTCAGAAATCAATGAAATTTGAACTGCAAATTTGAACTTTGTCTTGTGATGTTAGAGCTGTATTTGCTGTAAATTAAGTTTTGTATGCGACAAAGAAAAATTTAAGAATTTTGAAATTTGCAACTTTTAATCCCACTTCAAGAACATGTGACATTAATGATTTCCAGATGTTTTGTTTCCATTCCAGACAGCGGAGAAAATCGTCTGCTGATAGAATGTTTCTTGTTAAGCAATTAGCCGTAGATTCTCGGTCATTTTTCGATCGACATGGGTCAACATCTTAATTAATATCTCCACAACGAATTAAAATTTTTAAATTCTGTTTTCACTATTTCCCTGGGAAGACATCTGAGCACCCGTAGTTTTACATACACTATTTTTAATACGAATTTGAAATTTTCAAGTGGCTGCCACTTGAAAACAATATAAGTTAGCTGTCCAAATTTAAAGGTTTGTTTAGGAGTATTATTTCGGGAGTTATCGTGATGACAAAATTTCCATTATTTATAGATACATTTACATATACATACATATACAGGGTGAGTTTGACATAATCTGCCAAACGAAAGGAGGTGATAGAACAGCCCATGGGGAGCATAAAACACCATAGAAAGCCCGTCCTATCTCTAACCGTTTCCAAGTTATGGGAGATAGAAGAAAAATCTGTTTTTTTCCATCCCGTCTAAAACCCCCCAAATTTGTGAGCTTTCTGAAAAACTTACACGAAAAATAAGCACATATTTGGAAAGAGCAGAAAAAATCCTATCGGGTGACACCATTTACATCAGGATACCTTAATTTTACGGCGAGCTACAAGCGCTAAAACATTGGCGAAGTTTAAAATCGAGTTATCACCAAATTCTTTAACAGGCAATTCTGCAAGCACCGTTCAAGCTACAATCGGTTAAACCATCGGTTTACCAAAAAACTTCCCCATTCCACAAGCTTTAGAATGAGCCCAAAATAAACCATATCGGTGTTCTAGTTCAGGAGAAATTTAGCCTTTTGTTTGAAATACATCACTGAAAATGGCATTCGTCAAACTTTGTCAAACGAAAGGATGGTGAGTAAATGGAACGTATGCAAATTCGTTACTATCGGCATATGGACTCTTAGTGATATGCAGATGTATTCCACCCTTCCTGCGTGCGCATCCCACTCGCGGGTACAAAAGGTGAGTCAATCTGTAACAGCTCATTAGCTCATCAGCTTCTTTTACGTTTTATGCTGCTTTAGCATTTTCTGGACTTTGCCTGAGCTCGGCCGATTCTTTTCACGCTTCTCTCATGTCTACTTGCTCTCTCTTAGTTCATACTTAGTATGTTTTCTTATATTGGTACGAATTAACCAAGTTGGTTCTTATTCCGTAGCACTTTTTTTCTTCTACTTTTGTAAATTAATATTGAACTTTTATACCTTTTTGTTTACCCTTCTGAATTTTATTTTCAATTGAAGTCATCACAGGGATCAAATTGTCATACTTTCCAACCTGTAAACAGATATGCCTAGTTTTACAGATGAAGAGTACGCGGATATGCATTTTGCAATGGTAACTCTTGGAGAGCCGAAGAAGAGTACCCTCTATGTTATCCACATCGTCGTGCGCCCAACCATGCTGTATTTGCCGCAATTCATCGAAGGCTTAGGGAGAGTGGGTCGTTCGGTAGGGTGTACGAAAGGAGCCATGGCCACCGCTCTGCCACTGGTGAGGAGTCCGTACTCGACCGAGTAGAGGAAAATCCAAGTATGAGTTCACGCATACTTGCGCTACAAGGTGGAATCTCCCAAAGTAAAGTGATGAATGTTTTGTGCAAAAACCAATATCATCCATACCACTTCACACCGGTACAAGAATTACGCCGCTCAGGTTTCCAAAAGCGGGTAACATTCTGCTGCTGGCTTTTAGAGAGAGATATTGAGGAACACCATTTCCTTAAAACGATACTGTGGACAGATGAGTGACTTTTCACTCGGGATGGCATGTTAAATTTACATAACTGGCATAATTACGCCTAACAAAATCCATTTGTAACACAAACTCATCGTTCCAGACGCGATTCAGTTTAAATGTTTGGCTTGGAGTGGTTGGCGATCGCTTGATAGGTCCACATGTGTTCCAAGGTCATCTGACAAGCAATACATATTTGGAGTTTTTGGAACATAATCTTCCATGATTACTTGATGTCATTCCTGTACCCAAATGAGCAGAAATCATTTTTCAACATGATGGGAACCCTGCACATTCTTCCAATGCCGTTCGGGACTTCTTGACTCAGCAGTATCCGCGATGGATTGGTCATAATGGACCAATTCCTTGGCCACCTAGATCGCCAGATCTCACTCTACTGGACTTCTATGTTTGGGGTTTCCTGAAGCAAGAAGTTTACCGCACAGAAGTTGCCAGTTTGCAAGATTTAAGCAGCTGGCTCGATGATGCAATAATAAAACTGAGGGATGAGCTTTCGCTAAGAGCTACTGTGGTTTCCTTTCGTAAGCGGGGCAAGGGCATGTATCTGGTGTGGGGGTGACCAATTTCAGCAGCGGCATTAAATTTCACACATCCTTTCAAATGCATATGTGCTTTAATCATAAACGTGAGATGCGTCGTTTTTTTTTTGTTTGCATATTCCTTTGTGAAAGGCGTGAGAAACGTCATACTTCTTTTGTTTTCATCCCATTGTGTTTGTAAACTTAATACAACTGCTACTTTTCTTGTTTGTCTTTAAAACTTTCTTTTTTGCATCTGACCACGGAGTAATATTAATAGGAGTTGAAGGTCCAATGGGAGAAAGCTACGAAACTGTGATCTAAATTTTTGGTAAATATTGAGGGCGCCACGCGGATATACTGTTGTTTTCAATAGAATTTTGCTGGAGTAAATTTAAAATTTTTTATTTTAAGCAATTTAATTTCTTTGTAAGTTCTTAAAACTGCATAATTCAGATGTTTCAAATAAATGCTTCGTTCCTAGTTGTAAAACAGGCTATGATAGCGATAAGAAAAACAAAAAAAAGCCCTAGGAGAAAAATAAAGTCCGAGTTCGTGTTTTCTGCACCTAAGTAAGTTTATTTTTTTTCTTTACAAAATTTCATCCATTCTCCTTCCTCCCAATTATCTGTTTTAGCTAGCTTCGGTTCATAAGAATCGTCATTTTTTAAAAGCTTTCTTTCAAAGTAAAATTAGTATAAAATGGCTCTTAAAAAAAAACATGTTGGTTAGAATACTCTATTTAATGAAATTTGCTTTCAATCGAAATTTTTTCAGCTTGATATTATTTTTAAAAAAATAATTAAAACGAGACATTTCCCCATTGAATAACATTGAGGAAGCTGGAGAGAAGGAAGGATTGCACGCTGGCGCCCTCTGTAAACATTAGAAAACAACATCACAAAATTTCAGCGTTACCTTCTTCTCCTGTCTTTTTACTCCGTGCATCTGACAAAACAGCGAGCTGAAGGCGGACACGAAATGAGGAACAACCATGGCACCCCGTGAGTCTCCTTGAGTTCAGTGATGAATGTATTTCAAATAAAAGGTTAAATTTCTCCTGAACTAGAACACCGATATGGTTTATTGTGGGCTCATTCTAAAGCTTGTGGAATGGAGAAGTTTTTGGTAAATTTGACCGATTGTAGCTTGAACAGTGTTTGCAGAATTGCCGTTTAAAGAATTTGGTGACAACTCAAGTTTA